>JAWWQZ010000161.1:1200000-2400000 GCA_033815515.1 Cryptocheilus praepositus | reverse complement strand
TAAAAACAACCACCGGCGAAGCTAAAGAGACGAGCAGAAGAGCGAAACGGAAAGGCGACGTGTGACAAAATACACGACAGGAGGTGTTTCTAATGAGTGGTACCATCAAGCCCCGTAACGAATGACACGGTACACACATCTCGCCCTCTTCTCTCGCCCCTTTCGCCGTTAGGCGCGAGAGTAGAATAGAATAAGTTCGCGCGCACGCGGTGTAATAAAGGGGGAAATAATAACACGATAATGAAACGGCGCACCGTCAGTGGTTTTATGGCACATGCGTTCAGCGCGTATGCGTGTGCGGCCTCACACGATCGCGTAAGAGTCACGCACACGCCCGCGCACACGGACGAGCGTCTGAATGCACGTGGATGCACTCTCGCATGATGCACACGCCGCGACGTGAAACGAGGCCACACAAGCGCACCTTTGGGATGTAGACACTGCGTCGGATTATAGGAGCAGATAAGGTCCCGCTCATACGTAAAGCCGCGAGAATTTAATGCGTTTAATTTCGTGCAATTACGAATTCATTATGTCGCGCGCGGAAATTGCGACGGCTGCTTAGAGGTAGCGTTCGATTGCGACCGAAGGAATTTGAACGCGGCGATCGGGTACGAATCGTTTTTATCCGGTGCCTGATTGATTGCCTGTTAGGTTCATATGTGACGCCGACGTATCGGACGCTGGCTACTGCCGAAACACAGAGGATAGGGATCAGTGATTTACTTTGTCGATTAACGTTAAACGCGTTATTTATTGGACGCCGTTGACAATGGCCGCGTTGACTACACAGCTCTGTTCACCCATTTAGCGTAAGCATATCAACGCCTATAAACTTTACCCTCTCTGGCGTCCTTCCTCATTGCGTCTATCTACGCGACACCGTTCTCCACCTATCGCCCTTTCACGTCCCGGTTTTCTCTCGTTCCCTACGTGACGCATGCATTCGTGCGCTCTCCGTGAAAAGAAAAGCAATACGGGAGGTTAAAAAAACACACACACAAACATGGAGAAGTAAAACGCGCACCGCGTGATTACGGGACGATAATTAACACTTTGCCATAATGGTCACCGGTGACCAACGCAAGAAATTTTACTGAAGATCCAAAATATTTGCAATGGGTAGCGATTATTATTTTATAAATGCAGTTGTTATTAGAATAGTGATGCGATCCTTTGGTCTCCAATACCTGCACATTATTTACATTTTGCATAATTCAGTCGAACGCTGTAGTATTTCATAGCATCGCCGTTCTAATATAGTAAAATACGCTTGGCAGTCAACGTGTTAATGGAAATACGCAAAATCCTTGCGCAAAATTTATAACATTAAGGAGCTCCTGAGAAATGTTTACTGAAGATCCAAAATATTTGCAATGGGTAGCGATTATTATTTTATAAATGCAGTTGTTATTAGAATAGTGATGCGATCCTTTGGTCTCCAATACCTGCACATTATTTACATTTTGCATAATTCAGTCGAACGCTGTAGTATTTCATAACATCGCCGTTCTAATATAGTAAAATACGCTTGGCAGTCAACGTGTTAACTGAATGACGCGCGCGGATGTCAAAACTTTTCTGTCCGAGTGATCACAGCCTGACAAAAAGGCTCGGTGTTGTCGCCAGTGTGCACACGTTTCGAAATAGCCGCGCGTCAGATGCAGCGACGGAAGGGATCGCCGTCACAGGTTCGATCGCGCAGAATTCTCTGGACGCAATCTTCCTACGTAGGAACGTAGATGTGTCCCACGATAAAGCCCTTCGCAAGAAAGACACTGCGGGAATAGCGAGAGGTTCGCGGGTAGGCGCAGAAAGGGTTCCCGACGAGGCATTAATGCGCCGCAAAATAGCTATCTGGAAGGCAGATCCCGAAAGAAAGGGAGGCCTGGGAGGGTGGCGGTGGAAAGGAGGAAGAGAGAATCATGATTGTTGACTGGTAAAAAGCCCCGCGGAGCAGTACCACCTGGAATTGCGGTAAGTGGTCTCCGGCGAAGAAATAAATAAAGACGGACGAACGGCTTGCGCGGAGGAGAGGAATGAGGCGCGGAGATGGGGAATGAAGGAAAGGAGATATGGGAAAAAAGCATCACGCCTTGCCACAATGCCGATTCCGCGTCGCGGGGCTAGACGCGACCGCAAACTCGTGCCGATGCTTCTTCGTCGAACGTTACGATGTTCCAGTTGTTACGACGAGCTGGCCGATGATCGCCTAGAGAGCCAGCGCTCTTCCGGCCTGCGATTCACTTAGGATGAAATGGGATTTGCAATGTTGTTGCGGCGCGACTCGTCTATCCAGCGGAGGACCGGTATGTGGGATTGAGACGTATAATCGCTCCGCAGTCCGTTCGGAATAGTATTGTGGCTAGCTCGACTAATCGCCGATGAAATGCAGCTTTACAAGGATCTGACATATAGCATTTTAATCTGGGGCCATTTCTGAACGATACTATCCCCGTGCGGGCGGAACAGAATTTTCGAACAATGACGCGCTAGAAAAAGAATTTTTAATCATTTCCGAATTCAGAGTCGCGCTTTGAAGCGATAACCAATTTATGCCGCAGATTTAACTTATCAAATATTTCAAAACGATCAGCGTCACTCCCCAGCTGTTACCGTGGCAGAGAATTCTCTACCGCAGTGCTCCCCTATCCGACGCGCCCGCGTGTCATTTACAGGCGAAGCAAAAACCAAAAACACGAAAACGTGAAGGAAGAAAACGACGCGCGTCGGCGCAACAAAAAACGACGAGCGCGAGCGAAGTGGATAGACGAGTGAGAAAGACAAGAGGGAGGAACGAGTCAGATTGTAACACCGTGGATACGGGTTTCGCCCGCTGGCGCCGATTAGGCCGCAATTAGGTCGACATTGTTATGTTAATGGCGGCCGTCCGTGGGGGGATAATATTAGGGTGAGCCGTGGGGAATGATGTTATAATATTTCAACACCAGTACCCCGGGGTTGCCGGGGCGCTCAATTGATAAATCATTTCGTAAGTGGCGGGGTGGTGCGATATTATATTCATATTCGAAATAAGAGAGGGGGACACGACACGGAGCTGCGCGCCCTGCCCCGACCGCACGTATCGGCAAGGGGAGAAGTATATGCGTGCGCGCCCATTCACGGATCATGGATCGTGGATCACCGCGGATAATGGTGATGGGTGCCCAATGGGCCGACATAGACAGGCGCTCCACCAACAACGACAAACGACGAGCGAGAATGATGATTGTTTCCGCCCCGTCTATGCACGAAATACCTCCGACTGCTCTGTTCGTGGGATCAAGTGGAAGTCAATGACTTGGGGTGCGAACCTGAACGACCGTGTGTATGCACGTCCGATAGGTACGACAAATATATGCCCACGGTCGTAATACCAATGGCGTCGCGCAGGTGTAGATAGGCCCTACGTTTACACGGTTATCTTAATCGTCACAAAGAGCCTCGTAATTATTTCTCTCAAGGTTGCCATTGACGAGTGTGCGCGGGGATGCGCGTGTGTACGCTTGGAAATTGATACGCCGCTGATAAGGTTGGGTCCTGCGGATGAATCACGTATGTACAAGGCACGTGACGGCGACGGCGTGGGTGTCGGGCACGATGTCCTTTAGTTCCTAATGACCGATCTCCTAATGAGCGGAACGCGATCATGCCTTAAAAGGACACTGACCAAATTGTACACTTAAACACATTGATACAATTTGATATGGCGAACTACCTTGACTACGTACGAGATAACGGTGTCGTGTGTCGTACGAGAAGCAGATATGCAAGCAGCACCGACATACGCAGCATTTCTTACGCTAAGCACCTCACATTCCAATTTCACTGCGCGGCTAACTACGGGTCCGCCGACTGCCAGGCAAAGCACGCAAAAATGGTAGAAATTCTCCCGTCGAAACGGTAAGTTCGTCACAATATCCACCGGCATTAACGGACGCTACGCCGTTAAGTTCCGTAATCACATCCAACCCGGGAACTTCAACTCGTAAATCTCCTCGAGACGATATCGCCGCGGGCGTATCCGAGAACATAACAGGTGAGGCAAACAAAATCGCGCGCGCTTGTTTGTCAGGCACTATTTTGACGTTAAATGAGAGAGAGCGTGATATGGCAGTTGCGTGCGTGACCGAGTCACCACCACCGTCACACCATTCGGTGTACGCATCGTGCGAAACGGATAGTGGTTTATATTGCGGCCTGGGGTACCGGTAGGAGGGGGTGATAGACAACCGCATGCAATTGATGGGGTGCAAGCGGGGTCGACCGCGCCCGTCAGTCTCTCCTAACAGCCATATTACGCGGGCGTTATATTTATTTAATACGTTCAGCGGACGCAGGGGGGAGCACGAGCTTTCGAGCATTACACGAGTTATTATTTCTGCTTGTGGCTTGTGCGACAGAGAGGAAACTGCAGGCAGGCGATGGGAACGAGCGAGAGGGTACACCCTTCCTATTTCTCGCTGCCCATCGACGCAACGTGGGCCCATTGTGCGCGAGCAAAGTGAGCGCCGCTTAGACGCCCATTGGGGTGAACACGATACTTCTCACAGTCGGTCGGTCGGTCGAGAGATATAGGGGAAAGGATGATTTAGTCGGATTAGGATAAACTGCCCTATGAGCATGGTCACGGCTCTTAAATGCGTTTAAGAATAACGTCTTTCGAGTTGCGTGCGTAATTGACGATAGAGAACCTTAGCAGAGTTTGGAATGAAAGTCTGAGGTCTGTAGTTCGAATTCTAATGTAAGTGATAACGGGGGCAAGGAGTAGTGAAATGTAACATTGACGAGAAGGTAGAATTTTTCAAGTAGGATGTGTAATTGATGATGGAAAATCTTAACAGATTTTAAAACGAAGGTGTAGTGCAAGTAGTTTGATTTCAGATGAAACTAATCCCGGGGGCATAGCGTAATAAACTGGTAACATTGACGAGATACTCAACCTACGTATGTATATTCGTTATAAATTTTTAACGTGTTTCAGAATTATGCCTTTCGAGTTGCGTACATAATCGAATACTTGTACCCTTTGCAGATTTTAGAACGACCGTCTAGTGTGTGCAGTTCCGGTACTATGAGAGAGACTCTGAGAGCAAGACGTGATGGACTATATTGCTCACGAGGCACTAGAACTATGTATATACCGTCGTTACGGATCTTCAACGCGTATAAGAATAATGTGTTTCGACGTGCGTGCGCATCGACTACCGAAAGCCTTTGCAGATTTAGGAACGGGCGCGTTGTAGTTTTGCTTCCAATGAATCTGATACCGGAGAACTAGACATAATGAACACTGTGTATCACTGACGGGACACTTTAGAACTATGTACACTCCTCCACTTTGCTCATGCCGAACGGAATATTGTATCACTAATGAGAACTATATACATCCATACGTAGCGCCAGCAGGATATTCTACGACCGAGCAGCCGACTTTTATTTATAACGAGTACTCATACCACGAAACTACGTGCTCTTTCACGATCGCACTCAAACTGTCAAGAGCGCGGACGGTTTCCTGTGATAGCGAGCGTAAAGCCGCGGGCGACAGTCGTAAAGTCTAACTTAATAGCGCGCTCGGATGCGACGTCGGTTGTGTCCCTAACGAGAATTTGCGGCGGTCGAAAATTCGCGGACTCTTCCCGACAACCCGATGTGTCAAGCGTGTCCCTCGTTGTGCTCCATATTTGCGAGGTGCGGCTCGCGGTGGCTTAAATGTAAAGTAAACGCGCGAGCAAAACCGGCCGGAATGTACTAAAATAGAGGCCTGTAATTGCAGTCGGCTCGCACTTAAAGGCTCTTGCACCGGCGGCGAAGAAAACTACTGCTCTATCCGACCACCCACGAAGATATACGATAAGGACGAATATACACACGCGCGCGGGTGTATGTGTGGAACACGTACGGACACGTAGGCGAGTAGATGTATACATGCGCCGATTGATTTAGTAGGGTGAACACGATACTTCTCACAATCTATGAGGATCGACAGATTAGGCTAATGCACCCTTCCCACCCCGTGTCCCTCTATCGCCAAGCTGGCCCAGCCACTCATGGCCTCTCGTCCTATTACGACCTGACGAACCTATCGGGGCTAAGTAAGAGTCCATCGACTCTTGGACAAAGCCCAGGGGCGTATTATCGGACACGTTGCACCCAGTAAACTTTTAATCCGGTAAAGCCCGGCGAAAGTAACCGAAATCCCGTATCCTCTTAACATCGCGCAACAAAAATTTGCATATACTCTACAGACCACGTTCTAACCTAAATTAAACTGTTTCGCTGACTTTCGCGGATAGTGTTTGTGAACCTTCGGACGTCCATTAGGTTTATCTCGAGAAGTATCGCATTAATGGAGAACTTACGCATTAGCGGAGACGCCAGATAGACAGTACTGCTGGGACTTACCTGAAACAGAATAAAAGTAGCTACATTATAATGTGTAATTTGTGTGATGTATCGTTATTACGGGGGTAAGGCAAAAGTGCGCGAAATACAGAAATGCGCGCGGTCAATTCTCAAGGATAGTGATTGAACTATCGTGTAACGCGTCGAGTTCTTCACTGCCTTCACCGCCTTCGGCAGGAAGGAGGATCAGGTGAGGCTAGGTAGGTCGGGGCTCGAGCAAGGCACGTCATATTTTATCGCCGTCATTAGAGGGGCCCACCCCCCTTTTCGAGCTGACTGGGGCGTCCCTTTGAGATGCAGGGCACCAACGTGACGAGGTGCAGGGACTCATTACACGATATAATAAAATGCGCCAAAAAGCCGAGTTAGTCGGCGGCTCTCGATAAAAGCCACTGGCGTAGAGACGCGACAAAATTACACCGCCTGTGCCATGCTCTAACGTCTCTTGAGTGATTCACGAAGAGGCTTGAGCGTTGGCCGCGTTTAAAAAAGCGCACAAACGCAGGCCTGAATATGCCATTTTAGTAATTTTGCATTATTTCTTACTCCATTTAAATATTCTCGAACACCTTCGCAGAGAAAAATAAAAACCGATCGGAGTTAACAGCGATACGACATTGCCTCTCTTATTACATTTCTTGCTCCGTTTGCACATCCTCCAATACCTCGGTCACATTCCACCGTACACGATTACGGTTGAAAAGCGATACGATACTGTCAAATTTTCTTGCAATAATCCGCATCACATTCTAGCCAATCTCATTTTCAATCGTCGCTACACAAGAGTGTACACGGACCCCGATTTTTCTTCCTGTCTGCGCCCTGTTACGCGCTATTTTCGTGAAGACGAGGTACGCCCTCATTAACTGCTCTCGCGGCTTCAATTATCGTCCGTGGGAGAAGACGAACGGCCGTGGGAAAGAACCTCAATGAAAACTGAATTACCTATCCTTACAAAGCACCGCGGCGCGTATAGGTGCGCGCACACTTACGGCATAATACTTACGCCCTCCCTTATCGACGCACGCTCTAACTCACTGCTCTCGTCTGCGGTCGATATATAGGTTGCAATCTGAAGTAACGCAATAACGATCGCCCAAAGCGAGCAAAGTGCACGAGAAGCGCGCCATAATGACGACGAGAGACAATCGAATTGCGATAGACCGCGCATAGAGAAATACGCCAGACGAAGCGGAAGACAGCGAGCGAGTGCGGTGACGGGGTTGAGCGCAAGGGAGTGAGCGAGAAGCAGAAGAAAGATAATTGCCGTTGTGGTAACGGGCGGAATGATACGCCGTGTGATAAGAGGAAGAAGTCCTTATCACGGCCCGTGAGTCTTTCGTGCTTAAGGTGTTTGACGACGGCGAGGGTGGGGGAGCGAAACGACGGGAGAGAGGTGAGAGCGAAGTGCCAGAACGTAGGTAGGTCGGTATAGATGTATATTGTTCATAAATTAAGTGTATAAAACCGTCGCGCTGTCGGCGTCTTTGATGCCAGATAGGCGGCAACGCGTTTCCTCTATTTACAAGGCACGCTCGTTGGGCCCAGCGAGATGAAGAGAGAGGCGCCGCGCGATTAGAGGAAAGGGGCGAGCGAGACAGCGCGCGAGACTGCGCGCGCGATAAGGTGCACTGATTAAGCATTAGGAATTAACAAGCCCGCGCATAGATTTCGCTCCGCCGGCAACGAGCGTCGGAGCAACGCACATTGCGTGATCCGCATTGCCCGCGCGGTGCGTGATTTATGCGGCCTGAATATGCAATATTTCGCCTGAGCTGTGTTGAACGCGTCCGTCGACGCCGAACCCCCGCCCGTGACGTTTGTCCTTTTTCGTAAAATCTTTCGCTCCGCGATAATGACAGTCTTCCGGCGAGTGCTCGTACTCGTTGACGGACGCACTCGGCTGCGGCTACCGGTTGGAAGGAAGACGACGCAAGAGAAAGCATCGATAAACGACGGAGTCAGCGTCCCCATCGAGGGCGTGTGGTAATTTTTTCCGACCACGTCGTTGATCCGCCCCCTCGATTCGGCGCGTCGCGAAACGCTCGCCCCGAATATACACGCCGCATTCTTCCATCCCTCTCCCGTACGCCTCGCACGCGCATGAGCCCGCACTTTTTGTCTCCTCCAATTCTCCTTCGCGCACGCGCACCGGCGGCCCGATCTTTTCGAAATCCTCGCTTCCTCGCGCATTTCTCACCGTTTTCGTAACTCCACCCGCGCGTGCGCGCCCATTTTTCTCGCCCTCCTTCAAATCCGACTCCGTCACGTGCACGCACTCACTTATATGCCCGCTTCCTCCCCCCTCTCACACCCTCGCCCGGCTCTCTTCCGTCGTTTCTCTCTCGTCCTTCTCGCGCTCTTTCTCTTTTCCGTCCGCGCCCATATAATATCGAAAAAGCAGCAATTTGCCGAGCCGCCGCCAATTATCGGCGAGACCACGGCGGCCACGTGGAATCCTGGTCGTTAGGGTAGTTAACGAGTTCCCCGGCACGTGACACGGGCCTCGTGGTCGAGGTCTCCGGCAAACGAGTCGAGCCACGCGTGTGCTCTCCTTTCCTGGAGGACGCTGGGCTTGGGGTTGAGCGTCACTGTTTGGCATGTCCGGTGGGGACTGGGGCTCTCTTGGACGAAGGAGCAGCAGGAGAGAAGCGGAGAAGAAGCAGGAGATGGAGGAGGTGCCGGTGAAGAGGGACCAGGGGAATGTCGGGAACAGGAGGGACATCGAGAGGCTCGAGGGAGAGAGGAAGAGTGCAGGGCCGTGCTCAAATTTCCGCGAGCCCACCTTCATGTCTCTCTTTCTGTCTCCTGCCTTCTCTGCTTCTCGCTGCTGTCTCTCTTGATCCGCCGTCGACCTTCTCACCCTGTAGCCTCCGTCGTTATCCTCCTCTTCATCCTTCTTATCCTTCATCTTCGGAGGAGAAGCGAGGAAGAGCTCGGGACCATGCTTGAATTTCTGCGAGCCCTCCTGGATCTGAGCCTCGTCCTTCTTTTCGTCCTTCTTATCCCTGGATCTTCGACGAAGAAGAGGGAAAGAGGCGCTGAACCGTGCTTGAATTTCGAGCCTTCCTTCCTTCGCGTCGTACTTCGCTCTTCGCCGTTCTTATCCTTCATCTTCGGGAAAGAAGGGAGGAAGAGTGCACGGGACCGTACTTGAATTTCGAGCCTTTTTCCACTCATCCTCCGTATTTGGTCTTCGACTTTCGCTGCTGCCGGCTCGCGAGGAAGCAGATAAAGGGCACAAAACCGTGCTCAAATTTCTGCGACTCGTGCACTCCTTTCGCACGTCGCCTCAGTCGTTTTCTCGCCCCACGTGAAACGGGAGTTGGAGCATGGTTGCGTTTCAATTTCGAGTTCTCCTCTTTGCCCCTTTCACCCCTACTTCTATTTCCATCTCTCCATTTCTCTCATCGGACGCCAGAATAAATTAAATACCGCGTGTCACAAAGATCCCACTTCTTCCCATCGAATCCCTGATCCACTCACTCGCCTACATTTGCAAACCCCCCATCTCCCTCGCATTCTTCCATTTACCAGCAGCCTCATCGCACGGTGCACATAATCGTTACGCAGCCCGCATCGGCGCCTGTTTTAGCCTCGACCTGAAGAAGTGCGAAGACGCGGAGACACGCGAGGCGAAAAGAAAACACAAGAAGCCACCCCCGACCTCCGTCAAACGTCGGGTTCCCGCGTTCCATTCCGCACCTCGTTTCCCGAAGCGCCGATTATTGCACCGTCCCTGGCGAAGCGCAGAACGAGGAGACGAAGCGCAGACCGTGGAGAGGCGCGAGCGAAAAAGACGAAGCGGCTGGAAAGGGCGGAAGAGAGAGAAGCAGAAAACGAGGAGACGAACGTGGTGGCGAGAACGTGCGGAGGAAGAGGAGCGCGCCGGAGAGAAAGAGAGAAGGCGGCGTGCGGAAAGAAGGAAAGAACGGAGTAGTCGGGAGACGCAGCGGGCGGAGGAGGCAGGCCGAGGGCGAACGAGAGGCAAGAGGGCGAGAGTAGTAGACAACGCTGATAGATCATGTCGTGGGGCTGGTGGAGAGCGTCCGGCAACTGCGTTGGTAACGAGGAACGGCAGCGACGGCGGCAGAGGCACAAGCGACACCCACTACTACACACACTCGCTCACATATCATACACGTCCCCTTGCGCTGTGTGTCCCGCTCGCTCTCGGCGCCTCATCTTCTTCGTGCATACATATACATACGTTCATAGATACGGCTCTTTCCCTCATTTGATCTCACTCTCGCCGTCGCTTGTCTTTCATTCGATCTCACCGTCACTCTCAGCCTCACTCGCCGCATCGCGCTCCCGCTCGCTTCTATGCAGAGCGATGAGTTTTCCTTCTTCGGTTGGGCATCTCGCTCGGCCGCGATACTCTCTTTCGCGTCGGCTTGCTTTATTCGGTCCGCGCGCATCTTCTCCCTTCGTTTTCTGTCTCGTTCCCTTTTCCTCTTCTGCGCGCGCGAGAGCATGGCTGGTGTACTCCTCCGGTTACAATGTTGCCGCATCGTCAGAGCTCGGCATCGCTGCGCTTCGCTTCTGCAGTTCGACCAGGGGCGTAGAACATCGCGGGCCCCGATTTTTGAGCCTTTCGATGCGATTCGTGGCCGGTTGCGAGCGCGGGACAGGCGAACTGAGTCGACCATTCATTGGAAGGACTCCGGTTTCCGAGGCCGGGTACGATGTCTGCCGCCACAATGGGTCAGGTTGTGGGTAGAGTTGACGCAAAGACGGGGACCGAGTCCAGAGTTTCTTATCGCGACCCTATTCGGGGGTCGAATTGGAAGAGTGCGACGGCCGTCGAGTGCGAACGGATGAAGATTGATAAGACGCGGCAGGAGATGCTTCGATACACGCGGCACTAACAATAGTGCCATTGTTCGCCGTTGAAATTTCAAGTGGAGTGCTTAAAACAACCACTTTCGCATGTTCACGGGAGCGGTGATTAATCGCTCCCGGTACTAATTGAATCTGTCACTCATCGGAAGAACTGTAACCCTTGACGGTTTAAAGTTTCGGGCGAGCAGAAGCCGCTGAGAGAGTATCAAAGAGTTTTCGAAGATTCGACTCTTATCTCGGGATGAAGATGTCACCCGCAATCGCACGACTGTTAACAATGAGGTACAAGACAATGGATCTAAAAGAGTCGCTTCTAAACTGAAAGAGCCACCGGCTAATTGCTCAGATTATTCTAACTGAGTTCACCGCGCGCCGAAAGAGAGTAACTACAAAGCAAAACGTAGACTTAGATAACCCTTGACTCAAGGCTAAGGAGACATCTTGACGAAGATTAAGAGGCCAGGTGAATCCTATCGCGGCATCCCCTTTCTCATTAGATTTGATCGCGGAAAGAGGAACCACCAGCTTCCGAACGAGGGTCGCGCAAAAATTGACAAACTGGAGCCGAGGATGGTCATCGACGGTCGGAGCGACCAGTAAACAGCGAAATTTAAGGATCTTAGCGAAGTTATGTTTAACGGTACCGACTCAGACGGCGTAGAATAACGATCGCTGCCCCGCTCGTAAATAGGGAACGCGCGACAAGTATTACGCACAGACGATTTTTGCGGATTCGACGGTCATTCGAGGCGGAACCTTAGAGAGCAAGCGAGAAGCAGACAAGCGTGTGGGCGAGCGGAGTTAACGGTTAAAGTCGATTTGCATTTTACAATGGCAGCGCATTCGCGCCGCCGAGTCTCTTTCTCTCTCTGCATCCCTCCTTGTCTCAATCTGCCGCTCTCCCTCTCGCTCATTGCCGTGCGCGACACGTTCGGATCGCGGGGATCGTTAATCGGCCGGCTGGAAAAAGCTGAAATTCGCGCCGCGAAGAGTCGCGCGCGCGCGTTTGCCTCTTTCTCTCTCGCTCTCCCTCTTTCGGCTGCTTCGCTTCTGGATGATCGTTCCGAAACGGCCCTGCGGGCGCGTATAAGCGCGGCTCTACGTGGGCGTCGCCACTTCGTAACAGTTTATCGGAACACGAAACTACGTTACCCGACTCGATAAATAAATCCGAGGTTTATTTGGGCTCGTCGTGCCGTCGATAAAGCGCCCGAAACGCCGCGTTGGGTTGCTGCTCGCCTGCCTCCTGCCTCCTGCCTATTAACCCTGCCTTCTGGCCTGCGCGTCTCATGCAGCACGTGCACCTTTTGCCCGACAGCCTTCCCCGTTCCTCGCGCTAGCAGCGTCGCGACGCCGCGCGATTTTAACGACGCCCTCGCCAACCGAAAACAATGGCACCTGACACGCGCGGACTGCGTCCACTCGTAACTCGAGCGGCGAATATTTGGAATGCTGCGGAGCCGGTGTGCTCGCACCAGTGTACATGCACATGAGAGCGAGCTTTTGTCGCGCGAGCACAACTGATATGCGGCGCGAAGGCCGACGAAAATAACTGGGGAGCCGGCGTCAATTATGCTCGTTACACAGACGGTGTGCATTAACAATTTTTCTGCGCGCCGCTGCTGGCCGGGAGCGCCGTTTTAAATATTGTCCCGCGCGGAGCTTCGTTAATAAACGAAAATGAGCGCTTTTAAATTGTTATTCGACGTGCCGCGCGCGGCCGAGCAATAAACGCGGCGATCCGCAGACGGTCGAGATTAATGTGCCAAATTAGCGGGGTATTAAACTTCAACGATCTTACTTGACTCTGATTTCTCAATTCGCGCTTACCCTTGAAGTCCGCCACTTACCGCTGTTAACTAACGCTTGAACTTCGTATTCAACGGCTCAATCAAGCGATTCCGCGTTACTCGCGTATCATCTTCCAGCCGTTCTCAACGCGTCCACCCTCAGCCGCCGAATCGCCAAGACCCTTCCATCCCAGCGTCCAACTCGACGTCGCACACGTTCTTCAATCGCGCCGCACCGTGAAATAACGCAGCTCCGATTAGCAGCAAATTGAATTCGCGCGATCGCCTTCGCCGACATAAGTCCTTAATGCGTGATTACCGGCTGAATCCTCCAGTCGCCGCCTCAAGTCTCGTTCCCGACCACCTATCATCTCGCGTAGGTCGTGCGAGTCGACGCGCGACGTAGGCGCGCAAATTGGGAGAATATCTCGGCTCATTCCGTGCCCGCATATCCTGCCGAAGTCAGGAGAGCAGAGCAGAGCCGACGAGACAAGCAGACGCGTGTATATACGTGTGCAGGCGTACGGATATCCCTCGCGGGAGATCGCGCACGAGCTCCTGAAAGAGGAGCGGCGGCTTAAATGAGTGCTTTCCACGCTACTGGATGATGGATGGATGCCTCCACGAAGCGCCGCCGTCGCTAGATAAGGAGGCGAATGATTGGTATACGTGTTCGCTTTGCTCTAAACGTGCTGCGAATTGCTCTCCTCGCGCGTTGTTTGAACCCCCCGGACAACTCCCTTACCGCGTCTTCTGGGTCCCCGGCGTTGGATCCGATTATGAACCTGGCGAAATGGGTGTTCACGGCGACGCCGCTTTGACAATCGCACGATTACAGTGCAGAGGGAACTCAGCTAGTTCCATGATAGACGCGACTTGGAATTTTGTTTGGATTTAAGGAAAGCTGAGCTGCGAAGTCACACCAGTTGTTGCTTTCGTGATGTCTTGCACGTTGAGCCATATCGACAATATTAACATTGCTAATCGACATTATTGCTAAGCCGTATCGACAATCATATCGATGATAAGACTAATAAATTCATCTGCGAATATCTGTGATTAATCCTGTTCCCGCATTTACTGTGTTGGCACGGGTGATTTTTGAGAAAACATTGCTTTCGTGATGTCTTGCACGTTGAGCCATATCGACAATATTAACATTACTAATAAATTCATCCGCGAATATCTGTGGTTAATCCTGTTCCCGCTTACTTTCCACATTTCCGTGCACGCGCGTGAAACTTTAGTACTTCCCGCGATCTCAACGATCTGTCGTTATGCCGCGTCGTTTCGACTGCAAAATCATCCGTCGCGCACGCTACATTCTCATTAATGATCGCGCCTGCTTCTCATTGCCCAGTCATTGATTTCTTGCAACCAGCTAGGTTATAACCTTAGCGCACGCTTTACGTAACCCCCAGTCACGGTGTCGCACGACACGACACGTTTACGTTTTTTTCTCGCTACCCGCATTACCGGCCACCTATCAATTGTCACCGCGATACTCTCATTAAGACTCATCTCTTCGTACATCTCTCGATACTCCGTTCATCATCGCTTACTGGCGGTAAACCACATTATTATCGTGTACTAGTTCGTAATAATAAAAAAATTCAAACTCGTGGAATGGTTGAAATTCAAAGTCCTAACGTCGTGACATCGTGTGCATGATCTCTTCAAAAAATAAAATAAAATACCTTTAAGCACTAGTGCCTGCTTAGAATTTTGGATCTTTATACTATACAGTGGAAGAAATTTTAGCGCTCCATTGCGTGCCCGACTTTCGTCACGGCCCCATCGTTCGCAGAGTTCGCGTCGAAACGATCTATTATGCAGGGCCCAGTCGTAAAGCCGCGACGCGGAAAATTCGAAACATTTTCTTAGCTCGTCATCGTGAGGTCGGACGAGCGCGTATCAGTTACGCGCGTTAAGAGGAGAGCGGGCTAAATAAGGCATGCTTTCCGTGCTCTTACATGATGGATGAACGCCTAGAGGCGACGCTGCCGTTACTGGATAAGGAGGAAACTGATTGCTACGCGTGCCTGGAGCCCTTCTTCCCTTCTTCGCTTCTCCTCTTCCACGTTCCTGGCTCTGGTCGCTGTACACGGCGCATCGGCGCTGACTCTCTTATCGGCCAGGCCGATCTGATACCAGAGACGAATTACGCGCCCGTGCACTTTTTCTGTTTCCTTATCCGGGGGTCGGAAGGATTTCTGACGCGAAACGTTAACGAGATGCAAGAACCTTGTGAGCAACGTTACTGCACTTACGTTTCGGAAGAAACGGCGAGATTTGATCGTTAGCAGTCGCCGCTGAAAGGCGCTTGCGGTGGAATGGAGGAAAGTTGCACGGTGTTCAGAAGGGGTAGTTATGGAAGAAACGTACGATGCGTACAGCCATGACTTTGCCAAAGCGAGTGCGAATAAGTGGGCTAGGCAAAAGAAATTATGTGGCAAACACCGCACGGCAGTTGATACGTTGGCGCGGAAATGTCACCAAAGCTTAACCTTTTGTGATCCCTATTTCTTACGCGACTTCTCATTTTCTGAATAGCCGCATGCTCTCAAATAAAGTAATTCACGCCTACGCCCGATATAACAGTATTTAGAAGAATCACGGTGTTCAGAAGGGGTAGTTATGGAAGAAACGTACGATGCGTACAGCCATGACTTTGCCAAAGCGAGTGCGAACAAGTGGGCTAGGCAAAAGAAATTATGTGGCAAACACCGCACGGCAGTTGATATGTTGGCGTAGAAATTTCACCACGGCTTAACCTTTTGTGATCCCCATTTCTTATGCGACTTCTCATTTTCTGAATAGCCGCATGCTATCAAATAAAGTAATTCACGCCTACGCCCGATATAACAGTATTTACAAGAATCACATTTCATTTCATCGACCGATGCGTGGCAAAGCACAGTGGCACAGCAACAGCATCTGCTTTTTCTCTATTTACCCAGAACACACACTGGCACCGCAAAAGGTTAAAAGCGTGCGCTAACCGGCAGTTAGAGCGTTCCTCACGCAAAATCTCCGCCGCTTCCCATCATTAGGCTACTGCTCACAAATCGCGCAGCGCACTTTTTCCCTCGCAAACGAGCCTCTCCGCGTCAGAAGTTCGCAAGCGCGGTGTGCATACGTCTCGGGAGTCTCGCTGAAAGCCGACTAAGCAGCTAAATGAGAGCTTTCCACGCTACTGGATGACGGATGAATGCCTACACGTACGTCGCTGTTGCTAGATAAGGAGACGAGTGATTGCTATACGTGCCCGGTTTGCTCTAACGTGTTGCTGCCGGAGCAGGAGCGGGCTCGGTGCCCGTTCTTGCTCCTCTTCTTCGCTCGTTTCGTCCTCCTCTTCCCTGCGCTGCGTCCGTGCGACTAGTGTCTCGCGGTCGTCGGTGGTCGGCGGTCGTCGGCGTGGTTGTAAACCACTTATCGCAAAAACTGATCCGACGCGGCTCCGAGCCACGCGAGCTGGCTGGCTGATACTCTCCGCGGCTCTCTTCGTTTTACCAAGTACTTAGGGCTTGATCAACTTCGAGGGCGCGCTCGTTGGAAATTCCAGGATATTGCGAGGGCGCGAGCGTTTGCGCGGATGATGACGGTTTATGATTGAAACAGGCTTCGGTTGCGTGAGTGATGTTCGATGGAGCACGTCGGCAGTGGCGTTGGGTGTGTAGTGCAGCGAGCGCGCAAAGGGGCGGAAGTCAAAAAATGCGCGAGCTGGGTGTGGAGAGCCTGAGGTAGCGGCGAAAAGCTGCAGGTTGTGGAACCTGGACGGGCGCGGTGTGTGAATGATTCCGAGCGTTATCGTGCCTTATCGGGCCGCGACAATCTTGCGCCACGCGCATCTCTCGTAAATTTCAGCGGCGAACGGCCTCGAAAACGCACACCCATTGAAGCGTCAGTAGGTCGGAACAATCGTGGGTAACTGACATAAATTGGCAAGGTTTCAGCACGTTTCGCGCCAAATTCGCAACGAACCCCGCCAGCGCTGTATGCAAACTAAATGCCCACTTCTTCCGCTGTCGGATGATGAACGAGTCCCGCTCGCAGCGTCGTTCTCCCGCGGATAAGGCGAACCGGGCGTGCCGTGGAAAGGACGGCCGGGCGACGAGGCTGGTGATGGGATGAATTTTTTGCCGTAAGGGCGTTTAGTGGCTTGCATACCATTACAATGTCCCACCGCAACTATCTTCACGGTAAGGCTCTCTCGCGAAATCGCTAAGTGCGAAGAACACGTTTGCGGCCATATCCTTCGCGACACCACTGCGTTACAAGCAACGTCGCGCGATATACTATCAACGCCATCGGCGCCGTCATTGCGTGCGTCGAATAATATGATTAATGAAATAGTCGGATCGTGACAAAAGCGCATGACGCTCCGCTGGCGCGAAGGCAAAAACACGCTTAGCCAAGCATCTACACCGTATCATTCATTCCGCACCCGCCTCTACGCATAATGCCTGTTGCACAACGCGTCGGTTGATATACGCTCTAGTATACTTCCTAATTACCATTCGACAGACAAGCGACAGCTCGTACACGCGCGGCTCGCTCTGAGCATGCCGGGAATTGCTCCCGAAGTTGTCGCCGCCTGTATCCCGTTTCTCTGGAGTCGAGCGCGGTACTCGCCTTCTCGGTTCCCCACTCGCACGGCCAGCGTTTGACCGGGTACCGTCGTCGGTGTCGTTGTTACCACTTATCGCAAAAACTGATCCGACGCGGCTCTCTGAGCCACGCGAACTCGGGAATACGTTAGTGCGCCCGTTTAAGGCGCACTAACCGCCTAAGGGGGCGACCGATCATCGTGCCTGGAGTAAAGGGTGCACCGCGTCGTCTCCTCGCCCATTTATGCCGTTTACGTGCGCGCCCTCACGATTTTGCTGCGAAGACGCGAAAGAAGCTGAGCATGACGTTGGGGACGCGGAGTAAATTTGCACTGTTGACACGTAAACCTTCGACGATCGAGCGGTACGGTAAATTATCGCGGCCCGCATGGCAAATATTAACCGTGAACTGCGCGCGAGTCCGGCGCCGAAGCGTTCGTCGACAGAACTCTCAAAGGCCAGAACGATCTGAGGCGCCTGTTAAAATTATGCACATACTGTTTTTAAAGCGAAGAGACGCAGGGTAATAATGATAAAAATGATTTGACAGGGTAAACTCACGCTACCAACGCGGTCGTAAATATCTCTGGGATGACCAAATACGCCGGAGGAAGTCATTACGATCCGTAGCAGCGCGGCGGCGAAATGACCGAACCGTAAGTGCGCGGTTATGTCAGATACAAAGTACGACGCACGAGTGGCATGTGGCGTCATAGGGCCAGCAAAGAATCGAGGCACGTGAATTTTGCTTCGGAGAATTATTACTCGACGCATTTAGCGTTTATCGGTAAAGCGAGTTATCGTTTGGCGGGTCCCGATGACAGAAAATTTCGAAGTAGTCGCTATTGGCGTAACGCGACTAACTCTCGCGGATTCGAAAGCATCTTGCATCTGTTCCCGGGCAAGCCAACCCCGTCTTGGGCTGCACCGAGAAGGCACGGACGCGATTACGATCAGGGATTCGGGGAAAAAGCATCGTGAAACTCGCTCGGTGCGGTCCCTGGCACGCTGCGCCTTCGAGAAGAGGACGCAGGAAATACAATATTTATGTTGATGCCGCGCGCGTCGGGCTCGGTATTTAAGTTGTGTAAATCCAATATAAACGCCAAACCAGTAATAAATAACCTCTCGGCCAGCCGAAGAGGGGAGAGAGAGACGGAGAGACGAGCCCATGAGGTGGACGAGTAGATGCAGTACAACGTGCGAGGGAGATGGAAATAGCGAAGGCGTGGAGAGAAGCGGAGGGAAGAAAGAGAGAAGTAGAGAGAGTATAGGTAGAGGTTATATTATACCTGCCTTGGGGCCTTCAGCCTTCGCCTTCGAGAACGAGATGAGAAAGCACGACTCTCTGGGTGCCTCTCTCTTCTCCGCTCTCTTCTCCGCATTCGCGCAAAGGGAGGGAGAGAGGAAGCGTGAGGAGCGGATCGGTCGGGAGGAGCGGGACGAAAGTCCACCAAAAAGGGGGCGGAGGAGTTTTGACCCTTCGCTAACGGGACCCTTCCTCGCTTCTTTCTCGCTCATAACGCGAATCCCTCGACCCTCGGCCAAATAATAGTCTTCCAGTCGTGAGGCCCACATGGAAACGAGACACCTACACTCTTATCGACTTCCAACTGCGTTTCTCGGCCCTCCTGCGCCTTTTCGCCGACTCTCGAAACTGCCGGTGTGACGCAATAGGAAATCGTAGGGCAGGTGCCCCCGCTCCTAGACGAAATCGCACCATTCACGATCTAACGATACTACGCTTCGGAGAATCGTCGAGGGTGAACCTTGACACAGGTGAGAAAGGCCACAGGAAGTCGCTGGGAAACAGTAAAGACGTCTGACACGGTGTCTACAGGTGTGACGAAATAGCTTTCTTCGGTCGACGTGATCGAGGCGACCGTGAATGATCCATGATATCGACTAATCTCAGAAGAAACACAGAACCTGTCAAACCGTCCTATCTCATCCTCCGGTGGAGACAGTGATTGATCTCGACGGCTCATCAGCGATAGAGTTTGAAGGATGTAAACCTATTCTTCACAAGTTGTGGATATAGGAGTCGTTCGTATATTAACGATTTCCGTTACTCGCGTCAGTTATAATCAATTCCGGCTGATTCGGTAAGCCAAACTCGAAATTCGGCGATGCAAACGTTCGCGGATGATGGCTGCGAGCCCTAGATACTGTACCATTAGGCGAGTCGAGGTCGAGGTGAACAGAGATGGAGATAAAGACGGAGAGGCACGTACGGACATACGAACTGTGAGAGCGAGAAGGAAAGAGAGAGAGAGAATGAGAAGCGGGGTGTGGCGAACGAAATGCAATTACGTGAAAGTGTGCTCGGTCCCGACGACAACGGGCTGTTGCATAGCGCGTCCGAGATATAACTCTCCTCCAGGCTGGTCAGAGCAACGATCGTTGGCTACCAGCAGACGGCGAACAACAATGCTCTCGCGACTAGCGAGGCGTTTCGAGACACCGCCTTTACAGCATTGATGTACACGCGAGTCGGCCCCCTTTCGCTTTACGGCGACGAACGGCGTGTCCAGAGAAAATTACATTTCCACGATTCCTTCACGGGCACTTGTCAAAAGAGTTCGGCGGGCGGACTGTTTTGCGGTGCGACGGTTCCGGCTTCGGAAATTCGACAAACCGCGCCCCTCGCTCGCGGGTTCCCTATTTCTATGAATACCGCTGCCTAACGCGACGAACATTATAATTCAGCCCTTTCAGATTCATTGCCAGCGTCAGCCGAAACAAAGTCTCTACACCCATTATACAGCCTATACTCATACTCGAAACTTTTCACATGACAAAGAAGGATCTACGAACTCCGAAGAGCGTACTTCCACAAACTTCTACCGTGCGTGCCTTCCACCTACTTAGTTACTTACTTACATAGACCTCACTCGCGTACCCACTACCAGCGGTGGATGGGTTACATCACGGTACTTATAAGTACACGCAATAAATACCCGATCCTCCTGCATCAAGATCGTAAAGAGCGTCAGAAACGATTACTTTCGAACGTAAAACGCGAGGGATAGAAAGCGCTTAGAGCCGACGGGCAATTTACCAATGAGCCTTCGCGGTGGGCAAGTATAATTGTATGATAACTCCTCCGTGCAGGCAAGGGCAACGGCTGCCTTCGCCAAACAGGCGGTGAGTGGGTAACAATGGGTCCGCGCGACTATCGAGGCGTTTCGGGGCGCTGCCTTTTGCACGCCACTGATATACAAGCTAGGCCCTAGAGTACAGGGACTACTGCCGTTGGTAATTACCCGTCGTAAATCGTGCCCGTTCGCCGAGGTCGCTCCCATCGGGTAACAAGGCGGCCAACTTTGAAGACGACAAGCGAGCGGGCGACTAAACTTGGCCGAGCCTGTGCCGTCGCGGAAAGGAAGAAGGGCGTTAGAAAATAAGAAGCGCCGGGTACGGACTATTGAACAGATGTGTGTACGCTGTACACGCTCTGCGCGATGCTAACGTAGCCAGACTTTATGCACCTTTATGTGCCTGTTACCTCGAGGTATCGTGGCCGCATCGCTGCGATCTCCGGAAAACGAATATATACGTCGTCGCTGTTAACTAGCGTCCAAATAGAAATTGCATAGCGCGGTAATTGCAGAAAAATAGCCGTGCCCACTCTCGAATCGGTCTTCACACGCTGTTACGAGAGTAAGGTTTCAAATGGCACCGCGACTGTAAATACGTCTGACGAGAGACGTGTCATGCCACTATCGTGTTCGACGCGTGAGAGATCCGAGCGGCAGAGAGGCGTCATCATTAACTGTCACGTGCGCGACAAGTAGCCGGCTGCCGAGTGATGATCGATCAGCGGATATTTTTGCTGCCGCGACGTCTCGTGTATCCAGAAGGCTGGCGCGCTGTTACGTAGGCGCATTTTCTCTGTTTCGGTGCAATTACGCCTGTTAATGGCACAGCGTTATGGCGTCACACGGCGCTTCCGCCGCGGGGCCGGCATATAGCGAAGAGTGCGAAGGTACCAAAGTTACAAGAGGATAAAAGGATGCATGCTTCAAGCTTTTATGGACGAACGATGGCGAAGTGCGAAAAGAGATAGGCGAGAGGGTCGCCGGCGAAGAGAAGGACGGGGTTGTTCGGGGATAGAAAGAGCGAGGCGTGCCATGAAAAAAAGGAGAAAGCGAGAGAGTGCGAGGAGAGACAAGCGGGGAGAAGAACGTACGCATTATCTAAATGCGCGACACTCTGTATGCTCGTGCAACCACCCGGTCCTCCTATGGAAGCTACCGGACTCTCTCTCTCCAGCCGCGTCCTTCTTATTCTCTCACTCGGTCGTCTCTCTTCATCGCGCGCTCAATCTCGCCCTCCCTCCTACTATTTTCCACTCGCCCGTTACCTCTCTCTCCGACGTTAAGTACCGCGTATTCCGAGTGCTGCCCAACGACTGTCAAGTGGACAATCTCTAACTCCTCTGCCGCGCCATAGCACTCGCGTCATCGCGGCGAGACCCTTCCACACGACGCAAAAGGGACGCTTTTAAAGAAAGGGATAAAGTACCAGACGGCCGGGTGTGTCGACGTTCCCATGTGCGTTCCTCGTTGGAACGGATTCGCGCCGATCGATTGAACCTGGTTATTACCGGTATGCGGAGATGACGCTGGGAAAAAAACAGGCACGAGAACTTTCGCGCGCGATACGGCGTGTCGATAAGCGGATGGCGCGGTAAATAGAATCTCGGTAGGTTAAGTTTAAAAGTATGCATAAACACGGCGGCCGATCACTCGTGAGGCCGCGTGATCAGCCGTGTTGACTCTCGGCGCGGTATCGAGAGAATTATGCCTAGTTCGGTGTGCAAGTTTCGCCTATCGCGTGCGATCTATTTTTATCTGCCCTATTCATCGCCGCGTCCGACAACAAGGGAACCACGATAAGAGGAAAACGGTTAAATTCCGATGGGTGGTACGTAACGCTGAGCGACGCAACGAAAGTGAAACTTTTTCGGAATGCTGCGGTGGGTCGTAAAATTTTCCGCGAATCTCGGCAAATACCGGGTCCGAATTTCGCTTCTCGCGAAACGGCGGCACACACTTTAGTTCGCACTTCTCGGTCAGCTGTTACTAATTTTGTAGGCACGTGTTTTTAATTGCGTCCGCCTTTGATCTGTATCTTCTGGCATGTCGGCGCTGCCTGTCATGAAGACGTGATACGCGCAGCGTACAATGTTGAGAAAGAAAGTAACTCGATCGAATCGCTGTCAATTACAGCGACAATGTTTTGGAACGGAGGACTTTAATTCAGGGCAATTTCCTTGACGGTGCTCAACCGGAACATCGCTTTCTGTGTAACATTTTGTCCACCACTTTCAATCTCGTTTGTCGAGTAACCGTTACTAATTGCGTTGCCTGTGTAACTTGTCACAACGGAATTCCACTGATCTATATCACAAGCCGTGTCTTCTTCATTGTCGGCGAAACAACAGAACTGATAACGACGAGTTGTTAGTTGCACCACGGAAGTGAGTCGGTATGACATAGAGTAAATGGGATTAATTGCACACGCCGGCAATAGCTCATGCCGATGGTCCGTTCGCTAACTATTGGTTTTCGCTTTGAAATTTGAACAACGTCATAAAATAGCGAAAAAGTGCTCCCGGCGAATTTACCTGGTAAATATCTACTACGCTTCTTATTACAGTCCATATCCAACGTAATCACAGTGTATTTTCCCGCTTTCAGCGTATCATAAACAGTATTGTACCCAGTAATATATAATCGCGTAAAACTCGTGCAACGACCAGTATGCCGAGTACATTAGCAGATCGACGATGCACGCCTTACAATTCGAAACTTATTTTCACGGTCAAATCTAACGCAATGAAGAGACAAACTTGCCACCACTTGTCTTTCTCGCGAATAAACTACTACCGCGTAACGGGAAAATCAAACTCCCACTGCAACAATATTGTCATTACTCGTCGGTGCGATTCTCCAATGGAATTGGCGCCGGTCGAATGACGAATATTGTGCCTCTCTTTCAGCCGTGATTTCTCTCTAAACCGGAACAGTCCTCTACCGATCAATCTCGAGCATCGTCCAGCCGCGTTACGGTCCCATCGAAACAAAGTGTCAGGTTCAACTAATCCCACAGTTAATTAATCTCACTACAGAGGCGCGCACCACCCGATATCAAACGACCCTCAGTGCCGCGTGCACATCTCCTGAACCATTTCCATTCCGAACCATTGTGATCTAGCGAAAGCCTGGGCCTAGATTCCGCGTCAAAACCGGCCAATTCTTTCACCTGTCGACTGCGCGACGCACCTGTCTTCGCACGGCAAATGACACGGGGCATCTGTACGTCGCTGAAGAAAACGATTCCGCGCGCGAAACGATCCGACGCCACGATAAACGCCAGCTAACACGCAATTATTAATAATCCCTGTGGCGAGCGGGCAAACGAGGGAGGAATTTATATCACTGTCCCGCGCGTAGCGCTAAATAAAGAAGGCTCCCCGTCGTTGGCGGAAATAATAAACGGGCAGGTGGACAGGAAGCGTTCGCTCTTACGCTTCTCGCCGTTGTCGAAGCGGCCGACGAAGTTCGCTCGTCGGTCAAGGCATCGGGCGAGTCTTTAGTTGAACGAAATAAACCGGCGTGTCTCTCGCTATAAACGGCAGCGTGAGCGGCCGGACGTTTTTGGGGCCGATAAATTCTGCGAGGACAAAAGCCGGCGCGATCGTTATCCGGGTAAGCCGCGAGACGGAGAAAAGTTTGATATTTCGCTGGACGAGCGCGCTTTCTCGACCCACGGAGCTCGTCGGGGCTGAAGGTGCGATATAACGTTGCAGCTGCAAGAGAGGGCCTCTCGCCCCGCGAGGCAGAATATCATCGGGGAATTCGACGAACGATCGCTCGTAAATTACTGTACCGGAGGCCCTCGCATACGCGCGAGTTTCGCTCCGAAAAACTCGTGCTACGCGCCTCGTGTACCCTCCGCCCCCCGCTCCGATCACGGTGCACGATCGCCACGTCGCTACTCGTTGTTGATCGAACATTTGCAGAAAGTCCAATTGGCTGCCCCGAGGTGTATTGGTTTGAGCGAAGCGATCGCGAGACGTTCCTCTATGATTTCGTCGTAATGACGGGAATGCGCGCTGGCCGAGAGGCTTCCACGCTCGCACGCGAAATGGCGACGTCACGGAACTCGTCCGCTAAGTGCCCCCGCATTGTTGACGAGGTCGACTTGGCACCTAATTTCCATTTCCAAAATGACGGACACGATCGGCTGGTGTGCGTAATGAACGCACGCCCGATCGGCCGCGGGAGATGTGGCGACGCAGGAGAAAAAGGAAGGAGGCGCGAGGATGGCGGCAAGGGGCAAGACGACACGGAGGAGACAATGACACATCGCGATGGGGCTAGGGGAATGCAAATAACAGGAGGCGTCGATGTTTTCGAGCCGGTTAGTAACCCCGAGGGGGGACGAGCGTGTTTCACCGATGGTTAGCGTCAAATATTTGGTGCGTGCGCGAGGTATGGCAACGCCGCGTACTCCGACAGCCTCCTCCGCGTCCTCCCTCCTCGTCGTCCTCCGCCCTCACCTTCTCCACCACCATTACCGCCGTCACCACCTCCGACAACCTCCACCTCCACCCTTCTCGTCCTCCGTGTAGCACCGGCACACGTTGTGCGCGATAACGTCACGCTACGCAAACTAATTAATTAGTTGCTTTTCTAACGCCGAACGTCTAACCGCGCGTCAGGACCCGCATGGCACGCCTCGAACTTCTGCCAGCGCTCGACGCAGAGGCTTTTCAGAGTCCCGAATGATAGTCGTCAAACTCGCGAAAGTCAAATTCACGAGGCGGGACGTTACACACGCCGCTTTCAAGCGAGATGATCGAAGAAATTCGCCTGCGCCGATCTGCGGACCGCCGCCCGTGAATTTTGGCCGAATTCTGATGGAAGCCGGATACGTGCAATTAGCCGAAATAACTGAGATTGGTCCGACAGCTGCTTTTTCGGATTTCTTAATGTTCCGCGAAGAGCACGTGCGAGGAATATGGCGAAGATGGGACACTGGCGACAGCATGTGTATGTAGGAGATCGGGGAGTGGTGGCGTTAAAGAGAATTCGTCCTGAAGGAAGTTCTTTGATTCGAAAACGGTCATGAGCTGAGCCTCGGATCTTATGTGTGCGTCGCAAGAATTTATGATGCGTGTGAAATGCGACGCTATTGGGGACGGACGTGCAGGGGAAGAATGTCTTCTGCCGGTTTATCGTTGATCGACAATTTCGGAAAGTGTTCGGGAGATTAATGTCACGGTCCCGTGTCAGTGGACGTCCGGCTAACATGTATGCGAACTGCGATTCATATAAAGTTTCGCTGGTAGTAGCACCGAGACTCCTTTGTAAGCGGGGAACTGCTTAGGATTCCTGCCCCTCCTTAGACAATTTGCCGGTCGCTTCCATAAACGGACTCGACGCGGTGCTCGTTCGCATAGTCGAGCCATTTCCTGTCGTTAACGCATTAAAGGCTCCCCGTCGTGGAAGAGTACCTTTCGCGGTAATATCGAAGTCGAAGGATCTCGCCGATTTTCGGATAAGCCTTTTGAGAGCCATACCTATCGGCAGCTTCGATCTTTCACCCGAACGAAACGATCACGTCGAACGATCTGGCCCCGCGCGACTTTGAGCACTCGGAATTTCCGTGAGATCGTCGCACGAACTACCCACGGCTCCGATCTAATCCTCATCTAAGCCAGACGTTACTTGTTTCGGGTGAAAACGCGCGCGATAACCGTTCCGAGAGGACAAACTCAGAAAAGCCCGCGCTCCTACTTAATCCATTAGTTTCACCGCGTTCAATGATATGATCGTCCGCTGTCTCAAGAAACTGCTGCATCGAACAACGTGTACGCGCGTTTTCCCGGCACTGAAAGGACGAACGATGTGTAGGTTAATTAAAAACGAAGCAACGTCGTTCCTGACTAGGCTTATATTCTCATCAGACTCGCATCCTCTCTTATTGGCCCCGCGTACACGTGCCTCATTGCATTTACACGCGATAACTATCGGCGCTACAATTTGCAGCTTGAAGACCGTGCGAGCGCGCGCTCGCTCGACAGGCCTGTCGATAGGGCAATCTTGATGTGTAATTAAGAAGAACACGATTGAAATTTCGACATGCTGAACGGCACAACGGAAGCGTTGTTGCTTGTACGCGCGCGGGCGATAACTATCGAAATTACAATTGGCGACGTGACAGTGACGAATGGAGAGGCATTCCTCGTGCGCGTAACTCGTCGTATATAGAAGCGAATCGCGAGGATCACGGTCAAAAGTCGCGCTTCGCACCGGGACAAGTGCGACAAGTGCCTCGATCAAGGAACGCGCTGCCGATAGCGATCGCAAATGATAATTCGCGACAACAGCGAATGTTGAGCGTCGACGTTTTTCATTGACATAAGTCACCTGCCAGTTGCGAATGCGACCACGTGTCGGGCTGCGCGAGACCCTGCCGGGCAAAAAGCGACGAGGAAAATGCGAGGAGGAGAGACGGGAGACGCGCATCGGTGGGATCAGCTTGATACGAACAAATTGCGAGGAGGCCCGACGCCATTAAAGGAGCGAAAGCGGCAAAAATGCGAACGTCGCCTTCCTCCCCTCCCTGCGTGGCGCGTCGTTCCCTTCACAGCCAGTGAACCCTCCTCACCTTTCACAATTTGTTTCCACTTCGTCCTATCCCCCGGTGTCCCTGTCCACGGGATCGTTGGGAACTCGAGCGACGCGCACACGGGGAGGAAGAGAAAAATGCCGAAAAAGCAAGGACGACGGCACGACGGAATTTTCTTCCTCCGGTATTCAATTTCTTAATGCGCGCGCACTGCTTAAACGTTCGCAGTTCACCTGAACGCTTGAAACATCCGTATTACGGCTCAAAGAAGATCAATTTACGCGTTACAGCGCGACATTTTTCCGGCAAATTAATTGCATCCTTCCGTGTCCTTCTAACTGTTGACTCGCTACTAACATCGACTGATACAATGTCGCTGATACGCTGACATTCGACAGCGCACGAAGGCGGTCACTATACGAAGCGCATGACAATGAGTATGACATTAGTTCGGCGGCCAACCGGTCGGAATATCGATTCTACAAGATGCGCGTGCAAATAGCAATTGGCCAGCAACCATTGCCACGTGAGTCCCCATTTCATTTTCACGATTCTTACGCGTCCTCATGATATTGCGCGACAGTCAAATATCAAATGTATCGTCCCCGTATAAACAGGCCTACGTCCCATCACCCACATTCTTCCCGACCCCACCGTTCCGGCATGCTTCTGATGTTAACACAGTCCACCGAGCACCGTATGCCTTCGCAGGCATGTCCGCCTCGCGGTTCTCGCGTCCACGCCTGTCAGCGGAAACAATTTGTCCCGCGGAACAACTTATCCGGCATCTTCGCTAGCGAAGGGTCTGACAGCGGCATTACGGAAGCTCGGCGCCGACGCACGTAGGGCGGGACAAGGGCGCGGCCACGGCTCGTTCTCCCAATTTCGCGGGGTGCGCCCGAAACGAGGTGCCGTTGCAAGCTCAAGGACCCCCTCAATTATCGGACGGTGGTGATTTAAGGCGAGTAGCGTGTAGGAGGCGAGAGCGTTTTCGCTGCTACGCTCGACTCTCCTCTCCTCTTTCTCGGGCTGCGCCAATCCCGCCGCGCTCTCTTTCTCTCTCCACACTCCGGCCATTCCGGCCGTTCCACCGGTCGATCCGAGGACCGGCCAATCGTCGGGCCACGAGAGACGAAGTGGTAATCAGGGAGGAAAGATTAACGAGATGTTAAAACGAAGAGCGCGACGCACGCGTGAATAAGTCGGTATCGACGGGCCCTGACATATATTACGTGTTTGTAATAACCTGCGAGATTTATATCGACGGCGCTGCGCATCGCTCCCTTCCCGACTCCACGGCCCCGCTCTCTTCCGCTTCGATTTCCAACTCCAGCGCCGTACTCGCGGAAAGTCGCGGGTCGCGGCGATCGTGTAATTAATTTCGCGGTCGAGTGTCGTCTCGGTTTTCATGCCCGCGCAGCCTTCGTGGCACTCGAGGCACTCGACGGCGTTCGCGCGATACTTCCTGAGACGGCGAAGTGTGTTTCAGTCCGCGTCAAGCGACGCACCGGGGGATGTAATAAATCACGGCGCGATCTGCTTGCGTGTCGCGCGCGCTGTGTAGTTAGGCACTTCGACAAAGAAGTCGGCCTGAAAAACGCGGTAATTTAAAATAATTAGAGCGAGAGCGAGACGGGAGGCTCAATTAGAATGTAGAATTATGAGGAGTTATTATCGAAGTAATGCCCCCCGCCCGAAGGATTCACTCGTTTGCGCGCACGGAGGCAGTCACTGAATTAACGCGCGCAACGTGTAAGCGATTATCTCTTGCTACCGACGCGCGCAACCGTCGGGGCAATGGAGTTCGAGTGAACGACCATGGAATAAGCGTGGATTCGCCGGGATGAAGAAGAAGCCACGTCGAGGCCTCTCGCGCGTTAATCAAATAAGGACGGCGTTTATATATAGAGGGGATCGGCATTAGCCGACGCGATTTACGGAAAAGCTGCGTCGCGCGAATCTCGCCAGCCAGCGCCGCCCACGCAATCGCGTACGACGCTACGTGCATCAGCGTGCACACGCACGTAGAGCGCGACCGGCGTCAGGGACCGTCACGGAATATTTCAGACCCGATCTTAAACTCGTTACGTCCGGTGCCACGGCTGATGCCGTTCCTATAATTGAAAAAGTAAATAGAACGAGGCAGCGGGCTGCGGGGCAATTACCGATGTTCCTACAAGAGAATAATTAAGGAAAATAAAGGGAAACAAGGAATTGCGCCGGGCACGCCGTAACTAACCGGGTTCACTGAAACCGTGCGCCTCGCTCGCGTGACGCGACGCGTTAATTGAAATTAAGAATCAATAATTTGCATATATCATTAACGATCGCGGTGCCGCTGGAATTACGGCTATCGCGCGGCCAGACGCCCGCCGCTTCCTGTGTACGTAAACCGAAAAGAAGAGTTTCGCAAACAATAATGAACGATGGCAAAGGGCGAGACAGAGAGCGCGCCATGTCTGTTATTAAGTAAGATTAACCCGTGTTAGCAGTCACGGTAGCGTGAGGATGCTTCACGCTACCTCGACTCGGTCGCTCGGCCTGTCCCTGTCTCTCTTTATCTTTCTTTCTCCGCCTCTTATACCGGGTGTCCCGATGAGAAATGACCACCAGCGCGCTGCCTAGCAGGAACGAAGCCGAGCTTCGACGAATGGCTCACGCGATAAGCACGGCCAGCGCATTACGGCTACGGCTCGTAACGATAAAGTGAAGGATATGCGTAAACAGTAGCGCTAGTATTTGATAACATTGGTGGGCAGGAACCACGGTAGCGTCAAGACGTCTGCTGGTAAGTATAAACAGGCGCGATGTGGGGTGCGTATCGACGGGTGGAGGTGGCCGACAAATACCGCGTGGAAACACGTGTCCAGCGGTGCAAGTCGATAGAACACCTTACACCAGCGGACTCTCGGAATAATGCAAGGCAATGTAGAAATGACAGTTTCTATTGTGCGAAACCCTCGGTAAATCAAGTTACGCCCCGTGCGAGTGCTCGCAAGAATTCCAGGGCCGAATCCTGGCGTATCAGCTTCGATCGCACGCTAAGCGCCGGAAGTGCGAAAAACGGCCCGAATTTTTTCGCCGGCAGCCGCGACGTTGGAAGTCATAAAACTACCGGCGCACACTTCGAGTCCAACTCCTTCGCCGCGTCTCCTTGTTCACGTTTGCGACGTCAGGCGAGAGCGCAGGGAGTCTGGCCAGGCGACTTTTTCTCCTTCTTTTCGATCTCCCCCGGTCGGAACCCGAGAAACAATAACCGAAAACCTGCCGACTGGGGACCCCGGCTTCTCTGAATGAATAAACCAGCGTCGAGATTGAGCCCGGGCCTAGGCCTGGAGGCCATGTGGACTCGGTTCGAAGGGCGGCTCGTCTCGCGCGAGAGGGAACGAGCCTGGAAGGGGACTAGGAGGAGAGAAAGGGGTCAACGGGAGAGAAGAGAAGAGGACAGCGACGAGAGAAGAAGAGAGCGCAGGAGAGGAGAGCGGGGCCCGGTTGCCAAGGGCTATAATAATAACTAACATGAGGTTGCGTTAAACGCCGCATTAGTCACATCCGATAATGATAAAGCAGCGCCGGGAAGTTCGCTGAGCGTCGATATAAACAGCCCACCGCGTGGCACGTATACCACCTCGTCGGGGCATGTGGGTGTGCCCGGTGCTCGTCACGAAAGTCGTACGATTTCGTGCACCCGTTATACGTGCCGACAGCCGAGAGGAATCGAGTGTCAAAAGTCACTCAACGCGCCGATTCGCCATGAGGGAGTGAACGAGGGCGTGCGAGAGAGGGAAAGAGAGTGGAAGAGAGTGAACGAGCGCACACGGCAATCACCGCAGGACGAAAATATTCGCACGGAAATAATGACCGCTCCGGCTATATGTAGGCATGTTCATCGCCAATGAAGTACGATGAATTTCGTCAATTTGTCATCCTGTTTCACGGCAAATCGCGCGCAAGGCTGTTTTAATTCTTGCCGCCGCGGCACCGCGAAGCGTTCACAGCAAAACGCGTAAGATCGCGTAATACGGCTCTGTTAAAAAAACCGATACATCCGAGTGATTACCTAAAAATCCTGCAACCGATCGCACCGATCTACCTGCCTATAACGGCACAAAATAACTGAACTGGCAGGCACCGCGAGGCGTTCACAGCAAAACGCGTAAGATCGCGTAATACGGGTCTGTTCAAAAACCGATACATCCAAGTGATTACCTAAAAATCCCACAACCGATCGCACCGATCTATCTGCTTATAACGACGCAAAATAACTGAACCGGCAGGCACCGCGAGGCGTTCACAGCAAAACGCGTAAGATCGCGTAATACGGCTGTGTTCAAAAACCGATACATCTAAGTCATTACCTAAAAAAACCCGCAACCGATCGCGCCGATCTACCTGCCTATAACGGCGCAAAATAACTGAACGTACGCGTCAACGCAATTTTTATGTCGAATTTCCCCTTGCGTCATTCCTCCGTGCCGATACCGTTCCGCTAGTCGAACGTACGACACATTTGAGATTTACGCGGCGACGTGCAGAAATTCGGCAATCCCCTCGTTCGGCGATCGCAACGTGCAAAAATTCGCCGGTCCCCCAGTCCGGAACTTTCGACGCTCGGTGTGACGAGTTCGAACTTGGTAAAAATCCGCACGTCCCTGGCGTGAGTTGGTGCGCCGATCGACAAAGAGGCGACTGTTGTAGCACGAGCCTCGGTTAACCGTGAAGGGCTTAACGGTCTAGCCGAGGCGAAGCGATTTAAAGCAGTGGGTGTTCAGCAAGACCAGCGTGGAGTGACGTGACGTGGGCAACGCGGGAATACACACAAGTATGGACGCCGTGCGTTCGGGCTCCTGATAACAATGATAGCGTTGTCTTGCCACCGGCCTGACAACGAGTCGAAACGTCGAACTGAAAGGCGGCTGACACTGTCCGCTTGCGTACGAAAGAGGTGAGCCAGGTAAATGCGGCGACGGTATTTGAAACGTTGCGAACGTCAACGGGGACGGGTAAACGCAGCTTTGCTGTTTGCGGAGAATCGGTACGGGCGGAGGTGTATTTCATGCGCCGGCCGAGGGCCTCCAGGGCGGGGGAAAAAATTGCGACACTTTGATAGAGAAACAAAACTGCAGCGGCGTTGAGGGTATACTTTTAATTAAGTTAATTTAATTAGTGCCAGCGCCAACCGCATTTGGCGGTCGTTAATGGCGATGGACACAGAGCGGGAGAGGGAAAGAGAGAGAGAGAGAGAGAGAGAGAGGAGTAGATGAATGAAATAAAAAGTAAAATATTATATGCCAGTTCGAGGCTCGCGCGTAATCGATGTAACACGCGGGTCCGCCGACCGAGCGACGTGGTAATTACGTAATTCGCCACAGCAATTACCGAAGTTTTAATTGCCGCAAGTCGTAAGCGGCTCAGCGGTAATATCATTACACTCGACCACTCGTGGGTTGTGACGATCGTCGAAAATGACCGATGCGCCGAGACACGCCAGCGCCTGCGATTAAGCCCGGCAGTCGAAGAAATCGACAATCCGAAAAATCACATTATCCAGCCGCGTTGCCATTAGCCCGTAACCGCATGCAACACGCACGCAATAACCTTTTACGTCTTATTCCCCTCGAAGGGCGAGCATGTTCGCCGTACACGTATTCATCACGACCGATTAAGGGATTAAAAGCGGCGAAGTTTCCGCTCGTTTCGAAAACAGCCCTTTCGCCGAGTGTTTTCTTCGTTCCGCGAAATTTCGAGGATTAAAACGCACGCACGCCTGGCCTCCTTCCCTCCTCGCTCATCCGGGATGAACGTGTAAATGAATGCAAAAGGGCAGGTGCGCGAAGTTTCGTGAGGGCTTCCCTGGCCTCGCGATTCGCCCTTAATGGGCACTCTCTCACTATTATCTACGCCCCAAAAAGCCCTGCTGTTTTCACCTCTCCTCTCCTCGTCCATGGCCTTCCTCTTGCTCCTCTTACGCCGCCGCGGCCTCGTCCTCTTGGACAAGAGATGGCTGTATAGTGCTCCTGAGCGTCAGACTAATAGCGACCATATTGGCTACCCATATGAACGCTTCAAGACCAGCACACAGAGAGAGAACGGGATGCACCGACGCCACGCGAATATTGCTAAATTTCAACCTTCCCTCTTATCTGCGGAGTGCACTTCATCTTCTCCGTTTGCCGGGTCTCAAGGCAAACGTACGCACGCTGGTCATATGCACTGCATTCACACTACGTACGAATTTGCGTCAAGAATAATTGTGGCGTATATAGTTACATATCAAAGTTCAACCCGAATTTTAGTAAGACAGGCACATTGGTCGTGCGCGATGTATGTAGAAGTTCGTAGGTGTGAATAATATGTGTGCGTTTGTGTCAAGCATAATTTGTTGCGTGTGTAGTTACGTTTATGATTCAGCCCGAATATTGGCGAGACAAGATACGCATGTTAGTCATATGCGATGTATGTACACATACGTGTGAATGCTACGTATGCATTTGAGTCAAGCATAATTGTTGTCTATGTAGTTACGGTTACGTTTCAGTCCGCATATTGGAGAGACAACATACGCACGTTGGTTATACGCGATGTATAGACACGTACATGTGAGTACTATGCCGGCATTTGCGTCAAGCGTAATTGTTGCGTATGTGTATGTAGTCACGTTTACGTTTCAGTCCGAATAATGGTAAGACATAACATTCACCGCCTCAATTTGAATGCGTTAATTTATCAACAAATAACATACATCGGTATCTTGATATATAGATATGATTCAACGTTTTCTTTGCAATAGTACGTATATTATATATCAACTGCTACACCCATGCATTTTGGTTCCATATCTATCGCGCTGCCGACATTAATGTAATTTCATAATCGTGCTGTATCTACCCGCAAAGATATCCACCCAAGGATCGTTACGGCGTCATTTTAATGCCCTATATTCAAGAACCGTGGCATTGTTGCCGCGGTGCGTTTTATAAGGAAGAAATTAATTATACTGCGTGGCATGCGCGCGCGCACGCTTGCACCTGGGAGAGGGGAATTAATTTAACTAATTTCAAGGATTATCAGATTAAAACCGTAAGGCATCCTCGTGAGAATCTTGCGGAAGGCACGTCGTCACGTGACACACAAGCAGGTAAAATAGTCACCTGCGAAAGTGGGCAAAGTAGGAGTTTAGGTCACGCAACCGCGTAACAACCCCTTTGGAAACCTGCCGTCCTGCAGCAGAGTTCCCTTCGTCGGCCATTAATTAAAGCCAGCCAAGTTGTCATCGTCGTGTCATACGCGATGACTGTATATCGAGCCGCGTACAGCGCCTCCGAACTCGCGGCATTCCGGGAGTTTCAAGAAACTTCGGGCGTCGGGTATCGTCACTTCAAACTTTAGGGATATTTATCATTGCTGGCGCAGACGGAACAACATTGTCACGGATAGAGCCAACAAGAAAGTTGCAATGTATGAACCAGCGGTGTGCTTAATGGCGGAGCCACGAAAATGAAACGTAACAAGTGACAATCAGGTTGGGCGTACAGCTTCTACACAGGTAGCATCCAAAGATACACTTTGGGATTGTGAGAAATTAATTCTTGACACCAATTGGCTACGTCTAAGAATGAGCAAAAATAGGAGAAAAAGTTAATAATTTATTTTACTCCGGACTTGCACGATTCGATTGAGTATAATTTGCGCTGAGGATAAATGAGTGAAGTCCTGTTAAATATTTCAATAACCTCGGTGATGTGGCGAGTTGAAAAATGCGCAAATTTATTTTTTAAGTAGCTCATTGCCATTAAGCTCATGCGAAAGAGCGTCAAAAAATCAACAAAAAAAAACCCTTATGTAATCTACAGTCTGCGACCACTCGTTTAGGCGTAAGAGGGTCGTGAGAAAAATCTAGAAAGTCTGAGGGTATAATCTTGCCATTTTTAGTATAACGAAGAGGAGAAAAAAAATTAATAAGAAGGGCTAAAGTAGAAATGCAAAATTCGCAATAGTTCCGAGATATAGTCAAAAATTGGTATACGCTCATTACATTGTTTGCAATAAATTTGTACAAGTATGACGTCATTTCGTGTATAGACAGAAAAGAGAACTAAATTACATTTGCAAAGTTACCTTGAATACGAACGAAGTCTAAATTTCTCGATTGCGAAAGTGAATGCAAACAAAAATATGATTCTAACATGTACGCATGTTCGTATATGTACATATTGATAAATTCACAAGACTATCGTCGCAAGGATTACGCACAACAGAGCGTTCAAATTCACACTGTTCCATCCGCTAAAGATTAACACACGAGCAAGAACGAAATAAATAAAGGTGGTCTTCCTGCAACCGAGTGTTTTGCGTAGAAGATGCTATACGCTTGTTATCAACAATTATTTATTGCCTTATACCGCTGTCCTGAACCTGAACCTAAATTGCAAGGTTCTGAAAACTGACTTATGAAACATCAAACTGACCGATTCCGTTGCGAGACAGAACATTGCCGCATGCACTCGATATCGCGGCGCTATATCGTTTTCCGCATCGACAGATTAATACCGAAGCAATTTATTCGCGGGCGTGACGAATCAATTCACTCTCGTGTCACACGCCCGTTCGATTTAAATCTCGACTGTCTTCAGACACGCACGCCCTTACGTGCGAAGAAACATACGACGCGGCGCGCGGCTTAACTCAGCGTCCGATTTAAAATTAATTTCGTGAGTTCAAGAAACCAACCTTCGCGTAACGTGCTCGCAAGTTGTTTATTCGCGTTAACGTCACCAAACGGACGTTGGCTCGTAAAGAGGACCCTCGCGATTCGTTTCGTATCGTCCCTTTCGTGCGCGGACGCCGGGGTCCGCAAGAAAAGAAGCAGAACCGTGTGAGCGGAGCGAGGAAGCAGACGGCCGAGAGCAGGTAGCACTTATGAATATTAATTCGTGCGACTTACCCGATTCTTCATGCCCTCGCATTCTCGCGAAGCTAAAACGCGCTAGCTTTCGAAAAAGCTGATAGTCCGCGTCATAGCGCTGGCGGCGTTATAAAAACTTTACGAGCCAGCCGGCGGCCGTCGCCGTAACGCGAAACCGCTGAAAATGAACATGCAAAGCTCACCTGCGCTGCCAAAACTTCGCCGGGCAAGAAACCGTCTGACGACCTCTTGCCGATCCGCCGTAACGACCGGCGCTGAGCACGGAGAGAGTGCGCGCCGGCGGGAAAGTCCGGCGGATATTTATGTTACGCACGCAATTACCTTAATAAATCCAATTTCACGGAAACTAAAATTACCCCCGCCGCCGCGTCGACGCACGGGGCCGAAATCGGCCGCACGGGTTCTCCTGCGCAAGCGACGCCTCGAGAAAATTGCCCGGCCGCGACCGCGATCGCCGAGGATGACGCCGCGACGACCGCGGCAGAATTTGAAGCATCGCGTAGAACGCGGCGAAATAAATATTGAACAGACGATAAAAGCTCCGCGCAGACAAAGGGTATAATGAAGCGGCGGAAAGCACGGGGCTGGTAAACAATAACACGGAGTGCGAGCGGGAGAGGAGAGAGCGAAAGAGGAGAGATGAAGAAGGAGAGTGATGACGAGGGAGCGCTGGCCAATTGCGGTAAACAATAAGAAGCGACGAATTGTAATGTACTTTTTTTTCGGTCAACCACAGGAGTGGCCTAGCGTGACGTCACGTTTTTTGCAGTCCGCTCATAATAGCGCAGCTTACCAGCTATTACCGCGACTGGCACGCCCCTCTGATCGTTCACCACCACGGTAATACACTTCTCCTCACCGCTCCTCCTCCTTTACCTCTTTACCCCAGTCCGCACCTTACTACTGCTGCTACGACCTCGAGCACAAGGGACGCATGTCCTTCTTACGTGTTGCCGAAGAACCACTGACGCACCGACTGCTACATACCAAATTCCAGCCGTGACGTATGACGGCACAGTTCTGCAGCCGGACTCGGATTACAACGTGCCGATTAGTGTGACGAATCGTTTCGTTCGGCGGTCGCGACTTTTCATTAGTCATTTACCGAGCTTATCGGACGTGCGCTTTTCGCGGTGAGGAGGGTGCAAAGACGTTCGGCTCCGCGTAAATGTGTGTAAATGACGTTTGAGGTGTTCTACTGGAAATAGCACGGCACTGTGATTGAGGAGACTGTGTTCTGATTTCGTCAGTCGTCGGCGAAATTGCACGGTGCCCCATTGCAAATTGCGTGAGAACCACTGAACACCGAAACCACCAGACCTCGGTGGTTACACTCGACGTTATGCTTCAATATTTCTCCACACGTCTGTGCGCCGTGCAGCCACGGCTTTTCGCGGCGGCTAATGACTTTTTCTTACATGCGAAATTAAATGTCCGCTCGCTGCATTAATATAACATAACATAATGACGTCCGTTGCGGAGGGCGTGGAATGATAAATGCGTAAAAGCGACCGCAACAGCCGAACGCGCCGAACAATCGTTCGATTTCATCAATATTCGCGATGAGCGTCGAGCCCTCGCGATAAACTCGGGAAAAACATCGGAGCTTTGTATCGCGGCGCAAAGTTTTTTGCTTTGCCAGCGCTCGTGCTATAACCGAGCTGCCCCGTCGTCGTCGTCGTCCTCTATCAACGACAGAGAATTTCCGCGTTTTAGCAACGGTGCAAATGGGAGCCGCTGCCAGTTACTCTCTTTCTCTGTGCGAAGGAAAAACTTGTTCGGTAGTTAGAGGTTGCGAACAACGCAATTCCTTTTTTCATTTCGAGCCCGACGAAAGTTCTCGGGCTCCCGGGGGGCAACAAAAAGAATCTGCTCTTGCGTGGAAGCGAAACACCTCCGGGAACGTTGCACGTTTCTAGCGCCCACCACCCCTGCCCGACGACTGTTTAAAGCCAACGGGCAGAATATTTTAATTGGAAGATCGTCCCCGATTGCATTGCCCGACCGCTTACATAATTCCACGTGCCCGGCGTTGGGTATCTGTAATTTCCTTGACAAAACCAAGTGGACAGCGGCGCGCGCTCTCCTTTTCACCGAGAGACGTTATTATTATTATTCTTTTTTCCAGAAATAATCAATCCTCCGACGGCCATCGCACAAAGGACGAGGCAAAAGTCAAACACTGCGAGGCACGAATCCGTCGGCAGGCATAATGGCGTAGCGGAGGTAATAAAACGATACAAATCACGTAATAGTCGCGGGGAACAGAATTGGCTGTTGCATTGATGGATTGGGGGATGATTACCGACGAAACGTTCTGAATTTTACACCGTCGCGGCGAGCGATATTGAACTGCGTTCGCGGCAAAAACTCGGCGTGGAACGTGAGACGGATTTTGCGAATGCGTTTCGGCCGGCGATTATTTGGGGGAGGGAAAAAATTGTGAACGATTTCGCGGAGGTCTGGCCGATCGAAAGGGTGCACACACCTGCGCGTTTCCACGAGCGGGTCTTTAAATCGGCGTGCACGTGGAAGCGAACGGGGAAGGTATACGGTTACAGTGCGTTGATCTCAAATGAAACTCTTAGGATCGGCGGATGCCTTAATCCGAAAAGAAATACGCTCGCGGCGAAATCGACTGCGAACCGGGCAATAAATTCCTTCAATCGTAATCCACGCAGTGCAGCGAGACAAGGCATTCCACCTTGCTATATCTGCTCCCCAAGGTGAATGATGCAAATGCCACTGCGGTCGACGGTCTTTCTGCGGCACTACTCATTGTTTCCGTTCACTTTTCTCATACGCCCGGTAAACAAACGGCTGCCGATGCATCGAGAAGCCGATTAGAAATATACACGCAATACGGGTAATTTTTAAGGTGAAGCACCATCATTCACTGCTTCAACCGCCTCGACTGTCAATGGGCAATGTGCTGCTTGCGCAAAATACCCAGATTATTTTCTAACCATCGAACCCGCTAATTATCAGAATTACGCGTTTGCATCCAATACCGCCATTTTGATCCCTTTTCATCTCATAACCCGCCTAAACTAATGACTAAAATTCTGTGGCGCACTAAAATCTACGTTATATTTTTAACCAAACCGACATGGAGCTACGTACAATTTTTACTGACAAAAGGAATAATGCCTGCAACCAAATAGTGGGCTACCGCAAGTTTTACAAATTCGCGCAAACCGCCGCGCTGACGCGAACACACGTTTGATCGAGCCCAACCCTCATGATTTCACGGTATCCCAGGGTCATCAATCCGAAATCCACGGGGTCACGACAGGCCCCTAAGGCGACTCGAGCTCGACGTTAAACCGCTTCTGTGCACAAGGCGCGTAGTCGAAACGGGCTGTCGGGAGTTCGCGCTGTAATAACCGAGCTTTGTCGAGTCGTTTCCATCGCAAAACGGTAGAAGAAGGACGGGCGCAAAGGAAAGAAGAGAAAGACGCCGGAGCGGGGTGGCTGGAGGACGAGGGCGAGCGCAAGAACGAGAAAAAGCGAGGGAGGCGAGGGCAGCGGGAGAGAAGAGAATTCAGCCCCACCCCGGTGATTGGCGAGTAGCATTTCCACCCGCGAAGCGAGAGAAATAGAGGCCGAGGGAGAAGGAGAAAAAAAGAGAAGGGGAGAGAAGGAGACCGGACCCCGTTTTTCTTTTCTGGCGCGGATGAAAAAGCGGGCAGAGCGCGGGGCTTGTTTTGTGTCCGCGGGACGCGAAAATATCGATGGTCGGGTACCGGCAATTTAGAGGAGGCAAAATGCCAAAGCACCCGCGTAAAATTCCCTCCCCGCCTGCCGCGCGAGCTGTAGGCGGTGGTTTTTCACTCCCCTCGCCCTGTCGAGAGCCCTCCACGGTTCGCCTGCGCGCTCCCCAGCCCATCTTCCTCGTCCACCCCCCATAAAAACCGTGCTTTACGATTTCTGGAAACCGACCGGTCCTGCGCTCTTTCCGTCTATAGAGAATTCCTCCACTTCGCTTCTTTTCCACGAGATACTCTGACGAACCGTGACGAAGTCTCACGAAAGAGGGACATTGTTGTGCCTTTTCTCCCCGTCCGCCGCTCTGCGCCCCGCGGATGAGACGAGCGAGTAACGATTGCTCGCATTTTTGCCCGCCACCTGTAGGGTAGGCAACAAAGCCATTGGGAACGTTTCCGAGGACTCGCGCTTGGAAGAAGAGAGCATTTTGCCTGCTGTCGCGTTTTTCAACACGCCGATGTATGCGCGCCGTACTGCCGCGGCGCGTAATTACGTCGTTAATTCGCGCAAAGCCGCGCGCGAGTTCCGAAACGCCTCAGTTGCAGCGCGCGGGTATATTCGGATTAGGGGCTTAAGCGTTTAAATTTGCTTACACCGGCAGTGGGCGAGTCCAAGGTGCCTGAACATTTTCATCACCTGGCGCTTCAGCGCAATGCTATCATAAAAATGTCGTTTTTGCTGAAACGCGATTCTAGTCTGCGATAGAAAAGTAAGACCGTTACGAATTAACGCATTTACAATATGGCCGACATTTTCGACATATAAGAGACGGCATGGTATTTGATAGAAATCTCGCCCATCGCCTGGTTAGAAATTAATGTTATGGAATATCTGTGAAAATACTATATGAGCAGATGCCTGAACATTTTCATCACCTAGCACTTCAGCGCAATGCTATCATAAAAATGTCGTTTTTGCTGAAACGCGATTCTAGTCAGCGATAGAAAAGTAAGACTGTTAAGCACCGAATTAACGCATTTGCAATATGGCGGACATTTTCGACATACAAGAGACGGCGTGGTATTTGATAGAAATCTCGCCCATCGCCTGCTTAGAAGTTAATGTTACGGAATATTTGTGAAAAGACTGTATGAGAAGGTGCCTGATAATTTTCATCACCTGGCACTTCAGCGCAATGCTATCATAAAAATGTCGTTTTTGCTGAAACGCGATTCTAGTCTGCGATAGAAAAGTAAGACCGTTACGCACCGAATTAACGCATTTGCAATATAAGCCGACATTTTCGACGCGCAGAGACGGCGTGGTATTTGATAGAAATCTCGCCTGCTTAGAAGTTAACGTTACTGAATATTTGTGAAAAGACCGTATGCGCGCGAGAAGAAAGTTTCCGGCCAGCATTACCGTAATCGGTATTGACGTAACCTCGACCCGAGCAACGGGGAAAATCAGAAATGCTATAATTAAGGAGCTACTGGCAGTGATCAGGAAGTGTTTCTTTTTTCTTCTCCAAGAGGCATCACCACCGCCCGTCTGCTCTCGGCCTTTGAAAAGGGAGAAGAGTACCGCCTCCTCGACTCCAAAAACGTACGCGCTATAAACTTCCTGTGGCACGGTGCTTAAAATAGCCGTGTCGAGCGGCAAGGAGAAGTAGCAGAAAAGGGTGAGGCATGTCGCAGTTCTTTTTCTACTTCGATTAAAGGACCGTCCTCCTGGCAGCGCTGTGACGAAAAATTCGTCGCGCCGGAGGTCGTTCGTCCGAGAACGAGCGAAACAACGTCCGCGGCTTCCAATTTCTATCGTTTGCGCGCGCACGAGTTTTGGCCCGCGTCGGGCTCGCTCGTATCCATTGGCCGGCGAATTTTTTGCCCGAGCCTTGAGGCGACGCGGCATCAGGGATTCGATAAAACGAGCGACGTTCCGCAAACGGACGCCCCTTCAACGAGCGGAAAGAAAACGTGCGTCGTGCACTCGCGGCAGAATTTATTCCCGGTTCACGCTTCGTTATTGACTTTAAATCACAAACAGCCACTCACGATCCGCGGGAGGTACGCGAACTTCTGCAAACGGGTTTCGCCTTCGCTCGCCTTTATTCCCGCGGCGGGGCCTGACACACGGGCAAATTGAATTTTCCACGGAGGCGAAAGTGGGCGCTCGTAACCCGGAGATTACGCCCGCTGCGTCTAAGCTCCGCGCTCGAGTCGCAGGAACCGGAGATTTCGCCGGCACGAAAAATTGCTTTCGACGAAAAAAATTCTCGGCCGCGCACTGCACGCGGCGGGTTCCGGATTCGAACTGTATCGAACCGCCTTGCCATTTAGCGGCGCACGCGATGCGTAAACTTGACAATTTATGGCGACGCGTTACTTTGCATTCATAGTGCTGCGAGGCCCATTAGATCACGCCTAAAAGGTGCACACGTGTACGAAAGCCGTTGAAACGTGCAGCCCGTTAATTCGCACAAAGTCATTGGGCACGTGTAAAGGTGCGGGATAAAGGAACGTCGCGCGAAGTTGCATTAAAGACAGCTGACGTTTACGAATCGTCGAAAGCGAGATCGGAACGATTGCTGCGTCGTCTCGCGAAGACCATCAAGGATTATCTCACGTCTAAGTGGCTATCGCGTCACGTGGTCGTAAGTCTCAGACGCGGTATGAACGTGACCCACTTGATCCTGGCTATAATGTGTCGTAACGGTAGCGATCGTAACGGGCGATCGATCGGTCGATCGATGAACGAGCCGACGATTAATAAATATACGACCGGTCGAAGTAAGGCGCCGATCGGCACCGACTGCCAAACGCATTTATAAGCGCATTCCACGCGTCACGGGCAGCTAGAATTATGGTCGACATTGTCCCAGTTTCTAAGACGGCCGGCAAACTACGTCGGATACCCTTCTCCCGTTTCGCTGCAACAATGTACGTGTGCGCCGTGCTTTCTTAAACTGGAGTTATGCACAATCTGTCGTCGATCGACTCGACGTAATGTCTAATTATGTTACGTGTTGCTGCGTAACAGTCTGGCGAGATGATCGCTCTGTTGGCAAGAATACGCATGGAGCACCTTAACACTTTGACTGCCATGATGGTCACCGCTGACCGGCGTAAGAGATTTTACTGAAGTCCCAAAATATTTACAATGGGTAGCAATCATTATTTTATAAATGCAGTTATTGTTACAATAGTGATGCGATCCTTTGGTCTCCAATACCTGCACATTATTTACATTTTGCATAATTGAATCAAACGCGGTAGTATTTCAGAGCATCGCCATTCTAATACAGCAAAATACGCACGGCAGTCAAAGTGTTAAGAAAAAAGCGATTGAACCCAAACGTTCGTAAAAAGATATTTAGTGTCAAGGAACACGCGGGACGACGATAATGACAATTTAAACGTTTTAAAAGCCCGCGATTACGGGGATGAGCAGACATTTTTATGGGCTACGAAAATTGAGCGAAATTGCGATAAAACGTCCATCTAAATGCGTGATTTAACGTTTGTAAAAAAGACGAACGATACTCATCACGGAGAAAGTTCGAGGTTTTCGAGAGCGAAAAAAGCGACGGCGGGCGCGCACCCTACCCTGAGAATTAAATCTCGCATAACCTATATACATCGGGCTTATAAATATTCCGTAACGATACCGCGCCAGATTGATTTCCCAATTAAATGTAAATGAAGAGAAAGAGAAAGACGGCCGAAAGGGTGTACGAGGGGTAAACTAGTGGAACGAGTTTTATAATATCCACCTGCACGAAAGGAGGTGCTCCGTGACATCGTACCTAAGCAGATAGCACGAGCAGTCAATAAATTAATTATTCACCGAACAGCCTCGGCGCTGCACCTCTCCGTGGCCCTCTTTCAAGGCTGTTAGCTGGCCGCTCTTCCTACGATATTTATGATCCTCCCCAGTATTTATTTTGGCTCATTTGTCCCTCAGAAAACCGCCGCATCATCCGAGCAAACTCACGGATCCTTTTTGTATCCACCGGACTCTCGGGCCCTGGGACAATTTCTACGGTGGGGCCCCTCAGGTGTTAACCGAGAAAGGACAGCGCGGTCGCCCACCTAACACGCTCACGGAATACCGGAGAGCTGCCATTTACGGACTTACAAAAAATCACGAGATTATCAGTCGGGCCTCTTGTTACCGGAACACGATCGATCGCTCGATCTCCGAGCACGTTTCGGTTCGTTAACGTTGTTTCTGGCGTTCCTTCCATTTTCTACCCCCTCCCCACCCCGACAGGTTCAGCAGTCACTCAATTTTCCAATCACCCCTCGCAGCGCAATGACGAGTTCCGTTCGGACGAAACTTTCGAATCATGCCCCGTCGAAAAGTCCGCGAGCGAGTCTTGGACGTTAACAAAGGAACGCGAACGAGCGAGCGTACCTAATGCGACCTGAAAATTTGTTCATCCGGACATCCCAATAACCTGTTTACAGAAACAACGCCTGCTACACAAGGGAAAAAGTCACACGGACGTGGTGTCGTGCCGTTTCAAGCTCTCCTCTTTGAACGCGGTGGTATAGGGCAGTCGCAAACATTTCCAGTTCCTCTTTCAGGGGCGGTTAGTTCTAGGCATTCTTCCACACTCACCGACCCACCCTGGGTATTTATTCTGGCTCATTTGTCCCTCGGGAACAGCCGCGTCATCCGGCGTGGAGGGGAGAATTCTCGTTTCTCGAAGTACCCAAAATCCCCTTGACGCTCTCAGGAGGTCTCAGGTGTTAAGTAAAAACAGGCAGAAGCTCGACTCTAATGCAATCCTGGAATCCGTTCAGACGGAATTCTCGACGCGAGACGCGACGCTGGATGGAAGGGAGCTTGTTTGAGGCCAAACGAAAAGTCACGCTCTTTGAAACAGCGATTATCATCTTCGTGTTGAACGAACAGAACCGTCCGAGATCCCGAGAAGACAAATGATCCGAGCGCACTATTTAAAATTCCTATCGGCGTGGTAGTTGGGTATTCGTCGCATGAATAACGAAATCGCTCATTTTTTGAGGTGATGCACAAAGTTGAAAATTATTGGCTTCCGGATGGTTGCCATATTTAAACTCAATAAGATGCCGATGCGTTACAGACGTTAATCTCTATCGCCAGTTCGCAAACGTACCAATTTCATCTGGCTGAATTTAACACGTTGGCTGCCGTGGGGGTCACCGGTGACCGGCGCAAGAGATTTTACTGAAGATCCAAAATATTCGCAATGGGTAGTAATAATTATTTTATAAATGCAGTTATTGTTAGAATAGTGATGCGATTCTTTGGTCTCCAATACATGCACATTATTTACATTTTGCATAATTCAGTCAAACGCTGTAGTATTTCATAGCATCGCCGTTCTACTACAGCAAAATACGCACGGCAGTCAACGTGTTAAGCACGGTAGCAAGTTAATAATTTTCATAATTCGTCGTGTGCGTGTGCCGTAAACGTGAAAATATTCAAAGTTGTGTAGTCAAGTAAGAATTTTCGGAATTAACGCCAATTGTTCCACGGAAATTAGCCGACGATGGTTCGGGAGGCAGTCAGTTCCGAAAGCGTGCGATCGTCGGATAAGAACGACGTTAAGCCGTGCAAGGTACGTGAGTCGATAGGTATCGAGATCGGCCGGCGTCGAAGGACGTCGTTCAAGGGACACCTAAGACCAGAGAACGAGCAGGTCATTCTGGACGATCGAGATCGGTGGTCATTCCGACTAGATGGACGATTAGCCAGCAAAGAGACGAAAGATCGCGAGAGGCATGCAATGCTTGCGCAATGTCGTTGAGCCGAGCGGTATTTCTTGAAAACCAGCTCGCTCGCGGCCGATTATGTCAAACAACCAACGGCCAATGGACAATCTCGAGGTGAGACGGACGATCCCTTGACGCGCGCGCCGCGAGGAAATAAATTCTGTCCCAAGTGGGTAATCTCTGTCAGACGTTGCGACGGGTACCGTCTGGTAATAAGAGAAAGGATTTGTCAACGAAAACGAGCCTGCCGTTGGCTGATATTATCCGGCAGTAACAAAATTAAACAAGACCGCGACCGATGAAACGTTGGCGATGACGCGCTTTCGCGAACAAGACAAATTTTGATACACTCGCGATGAAAGAACATCGTGACGATCACTATAAAGCAATTCTAACTAATGTGTGTGGTCGAGCACTGCGAACTTTTCTTGTCTGCATTCCAGGGCGGAAGAAAAAGAGATCCGAAGACCCGGATATAACGGGAATGAAGCGAACAACGAAATAAGAAGTATTAACTTACATCCTGCACAAAATATCCCCATAAAAATGATTACCGTAATTGGCAGTGTGATACAAACGTAAAGACTTGTCAAACGAACGATTACTCGAGGAATTTCTATGAGAAACGAGGATGTATGCGCCTACGGGGATAAAGAGTCTTCTTAGAAGCTATTCAAGCGAAAGGATTGCTTACGCAATCAATGAGGCCAACGAGACAAATCGCGATACGTATCAGCGAGACCATTCGCAAATTTTTCCCACGTTAAATGAGCGGACGCAGAACAATTAGCGGCACTTCTCGGGACAGCGGGTCTAGGTAGACCGTAATGGAGACTCGTATCGCGCGGCCATCTTGGCATTAACGGCCCATGTGGCATTATCCCCTGAAAAAGGACAATCATCCCCCCCCCAAGTTCATACCTCCGCGTAGGACGATGGTGGTCGGATCCTTAAGGACAAAGTGCCTAAACCACGTGCAACCGAACATTGCACTAATGGTGCTTTCGAACAGGTAAATCTAGCAGAAATTGCCAGCCCCCACCCTAACGGCTTTCCGTTGTGTCAAACCCGCCGCTAGAATAATTTTCGTCGCCGACCGACCGTTTCGATGAACATTTATAATAACTGGTCGACGGCACTTCATCCCCGCCGCAGAAGCGTTTCAATCTATCGACAATTCACCGATCAGCATTTAATCTCAAGCGCCGGAGATTTCGAGTGCATGCGACAATGGGCGCGTACATTAAAGAGGCGGGACATGCTTGAAATGCCATTTATCATGTTACACGCGTTTGATACGCGTCGACAAAGTGATATGCTGCTACTGTCACCCAGGCCCCGCCGCGTCGATGCTCAAAATTATCCCCCTGGAAGAGAGAGAGGAGAGAGAGAGAGAGAGGAGGGGAGAAAAATGTGTCGATTATCGGAATTTACGATGGCCTCTCGACCGCGCGCCGTGTCGAATAGTTTTCTCTACTCGGCCGATGAATCAGAAATGACCGCGGGGGAACCTGACGAATGATTTTCTTTGAAGGAATCCAATCGAAAACGATGACGAGAAGGCAGGGTGGGAGGAGAGAGGGAAAGTGAAAGAGAGGCAGGTCGCAAAGACGAGAAGTTCATTCTGAGAAATAAAGCTTCGTCACGACGCTGGGCTACCAGAATGATTCGTTCTGATAAGAAAAGAAACGGGCAGCCTCGAATGAATGTTCCGGACGAAACGTTAACCAGCATCGTTTCTACGTTCCGAAGTGGTCTCCGGTGAATGAGACAAGACTAGCCGGAGTGGCGCGGTCTCGGTGCAGACGATTCGACACCTGAATCCAAGACGAGATCCACAAAGTGTCTGCCCATTCGTGCGTTACGCCTTGAGGAATTCAATTGGCAGCGCAGATCTCGCTGGCGAAATCACACTTTTCCCACGAAGTCTGACTGATTCGACCGATGTTTTTTTAGGCGTACGTGTTCCATAAGTGACCACAAGCCTTCGAGCGAGCGCTGTCCCAGCGACACAATGTCATAAGCGAAACTGCGCGTTGAACCCAACAAATGAACATTGCCGAGTCTCGTCGGGCTACGAACAAAATATTCTATACATCGGACCGAAGTCCGCTCGCTATCGACGCGAACGAAGGCGCACGTAGGTAGTGCAAACGAATGAACGAGCGACCTGACGTAAGGCGATCGCCGATTTAAAGGCCGGGTAGATCCGCCGAGAGAAACGAGCTACCCGATATGGGTAAGGAAAAGCAGCGAGCAAAAGCGAACGGGCAGGCAGGCAAGCAGGCGGGCACAGGCAGGCAAGCAGGCAGGCAAGCAGACCAGAACAAGCGAGCAGTAGCGCCAGCGGTGGTCTCTCTTCCCACGAGCTAGACGACACGACTGATTGGCAAACAATTAGCAGAGACGACGGTAAGCAACGGCGACGACGAAGGGCACAGCTAAGGTACTGAAGGCGGAATAGGTATGTATCGCGTGGACATCTTTGCCCAGGGTCATGTACGTACACCACCACTGCCCTCTCCCAGCCTCTTTCTATCTCCCTCTGTCTCCCGTGTCACCACAATGAGAACAATGCCATCGGTCTTCCGTCGGAGCAGAAGCATACAGACAAAGACTATTCCACCCACAAAACCATCGTCACCGTTGCCGGCCTCGCGGACGTAGGCGTACGGTTGTCGTTGTCGACGTCGTCGGATCGTCGTCGAATCGTCGTCCTCTTCTAGCCCGTCATCGTCACCGTCGTCGTCGCCATCGTCGAATTTCTGCTTCGACGAAGGAGCCCCGGACTAGCAGAAACTCGCTACGAGCCTTATAATCTCTCACTTAATGCGCGTATTTGTGTGTACAACGACATGCGCGCGACGGACGAATGGTAGAAAGAAAGAGAAGCAACAGCGAGAGAGCGACGCTGCCGCTATGTTGCTGCGCCCATTATATTGTTTTGAATTAAACGTGCCGTGGCTGGTTGCCTGGGCTGTGTTTTAATATAAGGGTTTTGAATTTCACGTGCATCCACCGACCCGAAAGCTCCCTTTACCCTCCGTCTATCCTTCCACCGGTACCAGCCAACTCTCCCGCCCCCACCGTCGCTCTACCCTTCCACCCGCCCGTCCTCGTTCCCGCCTGTACGTTTACGCACCGCATCCCCTCGGCACCCCTCGCCACCCCTCGTCCTTTACCACACTCCCTCCCCCTTCCCTTTCTCTCTCCTTCCCCTACCGTTTACTTTTTTCTCTCGCTCCGGTCTTTTTCGTCTCCTCTCGCTCTTTCTCTTTCTTTCTCTCTCTCTTGCCTTTTCCCGCGAAACTCTGCTCCGATACGCCCGTTATTTTCAGGAACCCCGTCGAATCGAGTTCTTTTTAATTGGTGGAACGGTAGCACGGTTCTGTTGCGCGCGTACGCGTACAGAGCGGCGCGCGCGTTTTTTTCCTTCCTTTCTTTTTTATTCATCTCTATTTACTCTCCTTCTCGAACGTATGCCGCGCGCTCGCCGTTTCCCCGCAGCCCCGCGCCGCCCCTCGCAACCCTCGGTAGTGGCGTTTTTCGACGACTGCACGAATTCCAGCTATCGTTCTTTTGTCGCATGCTGCGGCACTGCCACTGGAGTATTCGACGACGTCGGCGAAAACTCGCGAGACGGCGCGCAACACGACCACCGCACGCGGCGGCGTAAAAAAAGATATTCAGAGATATTAAATGGAGTGGCAGAGGGCGATACGCATTCGACACGAATGGCTTTTCCCCGTCGTTCGAAAAATTCGATGGTGCCGCGGGGAATAGAGCGAAACCGTTCAATCTTCGAAACGAACCCCCGGTAGTGGATAGATCGATGCGGACGGAAAAAAACGCATCTGTCGGACGCGATTTCGTCTCGTTTGCTTAACTCGACAATTCGCCCGCGGTTAAGCATCACCCAACCGGCGTTTATTCCTTTAACGCGCGCCGTGATTCGATCATTACACGTGATCGCTGAGGATTTCTCTTCGAAGGGCGCAGCGATTTCAGTAAATCTTCGGAAATTATACGAGATATCGCTGGTACGCGAGGCGTAGCGCGCGCCGAATGACAATTTGACGAGAGACAATACGCGTATGCGCGCGTCTAAACGCGATAGCGATCATGTTACCCGGTCGCACATACGGGCTCGCGGCGTCGAAAGACTGAGCAGCAGCTCATCGCTATGCCCGCGGGCTAAGTATCGAGAATCGCGATTAAGCGTGCGAACGCACCTCGCCGCGGTGGAAAAGAATCCACGTCGATCTTCGCCTCGCATGGAACTTCGCGGAATCTATAAAAACGCTCGTTGAACAGTTACCCTGGCTAATTGCTCTTCGCTCGCGGCCCCGGCGCTTCCGCCGTGAAATTTCCTTTCGAATCGTCCGTCCGCGATGCGTACACGCTCCTCTGGGAAAAAAGGCGTTGCCCCCGCGCGTTTTATATTCCGCGGCGCACGGGTGGTAGCGACGAACGCGCGTGGTTTAGCAAATCGACTCTTTCCAGGGCGGTTCTTAATCGTCCGCGGATCGCACCTGCGTTGCACCGAGCGAACGGCTACTTAGCAATCCCGAGGTAATGGTCGATCTCGTGACAACCGTGGAGACGAGCACGTGGCCGAGATAGTGCGCGTGTCCCAGGCATTCCGACCAAATACATTTGCGTCACCGCCGCGCATCGCAAATGGGACCCTAATCGCTATGTATCAGAAGTAGAGCTCGATGGAAAAACCGGCGTCGGACGAACGTAGAATAATCAACGGGACGGTTTTTTTCCAGGATACCTCTCGACGCGTCCCTTTTCATTGTATCGGAAGGTGATTAGAATGGGCGATGAAGCGATTGTCGATTTTACGGATGATGAGCGTAACGTGTGATACGCATGAAATATAAGCGCTGCGACGATACGCGGCCCGGAGGATGTGAAAAATTATGGTCGTTTTTTCGGATGAACGGATTGGACCGTTCTCGTTTTTTGTCGGGCAAAGATACAAGTTCGTCCGTTAGACCGAGGAGATAATATCGACGTCCGTACGATCAAACGTTATTAATCACTTTATTTCACGCTGCGTCTGCGAAACGCTCGACATCGGATCGATATATAATAGAAGGGTATTACGAACCGATTAACCGAATTTCGTGAATTGTTTTACTTCACGGCATGCGCGTTTACTCTCCGTCTACGACGCGCGGCGGCGCGCTACGGTAATCGGATTCGTAATGGCAATAAATTCATCCGCCACTCATTAACGCCATCAACATCTCACCGCGTTTAATAGAGCGCCGTATTTTCGCGGACTGTTTTGAAACGAGATCACACACGCGCAACCGGCCAGATTCGCTGTATTACAAAGTCCATCGACTTCCCGGGATTTATTCATTCAGAAACGGTGTTTGCAGTCGAATTTCGGGCGAGACTTCCTTTCGCGCCCATTTCTGTTAGTGGTAAGCGTATGAGGGGTTCGTCGAGACACGCTCGTTGTCGGAAATAACGACATAATGACATGGTAGAAGATGAGTGCCCGAGGTAGGTAAATCCGAGACAAGGTACGGCAAGCGAGAAAGAGGGCAGAAGTTGGCGAAAAAGAGAACGCGGCGGAGGACGAGAGGGATAAGGACGAGGGCGATGGGCGAGACAGGGAGAGAAAAACCAGACTGGATGCCTGGACGGTGGGGATACATCCCGAAGAAGAGAGGGAGGCCTATCCTGCGCATCGCCAGCGACTCGGTAGGAGTTGCTGACCATCGCTGGGCAGACCGGTGGTGGTTCATCAACTCGGAAAGAGTTGAAGAGACCTTAATGGGCTCCTCCGTCCCTAGATTACGTCTCGCGCCCTTCTTATCGTGCTCGCCCTAATTTTGTTTACGACCTTTATCGCGACTTTGCACGCCACGACAACGCTTCGATTGTCGAAGCCGATGCGGACGATTAACGATCGCCACGGATTAAACTCGCTAACGAGACTGTCAAAACGCCGAACACGATTTACGGCGGATTATCAACGAACGCCGAAAAGCGCCCCGGCCGCTGTTGTCCAGACGGTCAATTTCTAAATCGACACAGTTCATAAAACGTGAAGATATCACTCGACGTGCCTTGGAAAACGGGCACTTGTCGGCAATCGATAAACATTTCATCAACAGAGAGAGGGCGATTTTCGTTTTTCGAAAATTGCGAAACGCGACGTCGAAATTACTCACACAACAGGGACGACGGTGCGCGCGGTGTACAAATAGCGATCCACAGACACGCGTGCGAATAGGGACGGGCAGGAGTCTGTGTACGCACATGCAAATAGCGAACGCGAACGCGCACGAGTGTAAGCGCGTACCACGCCAGGATGGAATGATGAAACGAAACGAAAGAGCGGACGAACGAGAGATCGGTCACGCTCTCGGCACGCTGTCTTTAACACCGAATCGGCCCAATTTTGCCCACTATTTAGCGACGCCATGCTTCACTGCAGTCAAATTAGCCGTCTGTCGAAACGTACTCGGACGCAAATTGATCCGCGGAACGCAACAATGCACGTCAACGAGACGTATATATGTACGTACGTGAATCAGCAAATCTCATTCATCTGCGCGAGAGAGGTCTCGTGATTTTATACCGTTAGTTCACTTTCCCGCGTCTGTCAACACTTAATCTGCGTCCACCGTATATTTCTCCTTCACTTTCAATCTTTCGGATTTTCCGGTGTACTACTCTCTAATACGTGACCGTGTATAAGCATCGCAAAAGCGAAAATGATCAAGTGCAATTACTATAAATTCAGCAATTTCCGTATGCGCGCGTATGACTAGCTTCCATTTCAGAAACGCAATCAATTTGACTTTTGAGCACCTTATATGACAATTTGGTAGGAATTCATCTCGCGCTGTGAATCATTACGTGCTATCGCCGGACCGCCGCATCAACGAAACGCTGGAAGATGTTAACCGCGCGAAAACCTACTCGACCGTCGGAAACGATGATACCCAGAACCGTAAAGCGTCCAGGCTTTTTCGCGGAAGGGAATTAATTAGCGGCATACGATATGCGCCGGCCGGGAGAAAGGTGCAGAATTCTGGATGCCATTTTCACGGCACTTAATCACACCTCGCGCGCGCGCGAGTTGTGCGCACGGAGTTCGCGCGGGCGCGCAACGGGTCATAAATAAATCGTGAATCCAATTTGTAGGCGCCGTAAATCAATACCGGGAATCATGATCCAAACGGGGCAATACGCCCATGTCTTCTCGCTCGAATGAAAGGCTGACAAAAAAAAACGCTGGCTGATAAAAAAATATGGCGGGAGGGAGTCGTCCGGCGCGGCTCCGAGAACGCAGGCGAGAACAAAGGAAAACACGGTGGTGCGTTGATCGGTAGTCCGGCGTGCGAAATTCTGTGGACACAGGGGGTTCCCCCCGCGAAGAGGGTGAAAGCAAACTATAACACTCACCATAGACACAGGAATGGGTCCTCCGGCTCCATTCGGGTAGGGGTACGGCGAGACGAGGTAGCCCATGTTGAACGATGAGGTGTGCGGCGTCGGGTCCACCTTTCCTGTTTCGGGACACAGAAGAAAACTAGAGTCAGTCGTGTTACGTTGGACGATGGATGAATCGAGATGGTAATGTTTTAGAGTCTAATTGTCGGTGCGTTTGGCTAAAGTGTCTAAGGTTCTTAACACTTTGACCGCCATGATGGTCATTGGTGACCGGCGCAAAAGATTTTACTGAAGATCCAAAATATTCGCAAGGAGTAGCAATAATTATTTTATAAATGCAGGTATTGTTAGAATAGTGATGTGATCCTTTGGTTTCCAATACCTGCACATTATGTAGATTTGGCATAATTCAGTTAAACACTGTAGTATTTTATAGCATCGCCGTTCTAATACAGCAAAATACGCACGGCAGTCAACGTGTTAATCAGTGTCATACGAGAACATTTTTAACACATTCACTGCCATGGTGGTCACCGATCGGCGCAAAAGGTTTTACTACAAATGCAAAAAATTTGCAATCAAGTCTATTTACAATGTTGTAAAAGCAATTGATATTGAAACGGTGCTTCAATACTTTGACAGCCAGCAACCCTGTGTTACTTTCATTTTGCACGATTTAATCATGCTCCGCAGTATTTCATCGCATCGCGGTTTTAACGTAGCAAAATACGCTTGGCAGTTAACGTGTTCCGTTGGACGACGGAAGAATCGAGATGGTAACGTTTGGGAATCTAACTGTTGGTGCATTTGACTAAGGTGTGATTCTTAATCAGTGTGATACAAGAACATTTTTAATACGTTGACTGCCACGGTGGTCAGCGACCGACGCAAAAGGTTTTACTAAAAATGCAAAAAATTTGCAAGCAAGCCTATTTGCAATCTTGTAAAAGCAATTGATATTGGAACGGTGTTTCAATACTTTGGCTTCCAACAACTCTGCGTTACCTTCATTTTGCATGATTTAATCATGCTCCGCAATATTTTATCGCATCGCGGTTCTAACATAGTAAAATACACTTGGCAGTCAACGTGTTAATGTACCGTACATGAGTATTTTATGAGGGGCATTTGTGTTTTTTCAATTAAACTTGTATTATTTTTTGATAGATCGACGAAAAATATACTGTATTGTTTGATATGTCGTACAATTTTAGTCATGAGCTGAAGGATATAAAAAAACACTTGTTTAAGCTGCAAGTGCGGGTATATTAAACTAGAGAGCAAACTGTAACGTTAGCATAAGCACGGTGTTGCGCATAATTCGAATAATTCGAAAATTCACGGATTATCCACGAATCTAAAACTGATCATTAGTGTTACTCGAATAAACCCTTCTCGTTAATTCGGATTAGATCTAGAAGGTGATATCGCTTAAATACTCAGAAGCAGTGGTGGACGTTGTACAAACATATTTTCAGGTCTTCTTACACCATTAACGTAATACATATGGCAAATTCAACCAGTAATCGTCGATGTGGACCAATATGTTCAACGGTCCGCAGAGTGCGACATATATCTTTAAGGTTGCTCCGTAACATGAAAAGGCGTATGTAAAACATTGCTTGCCTTGGACGCTAGTAAATACCATGAAATGCATAACCACCCCACGAACGTGCATTGAACATGTATACACGTTAGTACCCCAAGTAAAAGAATCTCGCAATTTCTTGCCGATTATTAAAAAAAAACATTATCACTGCTTCAATTCCGCAGGGTCGATTTTTGCTCTAGAACTGCAATGGGTACTGATAAAATGTCCCCCCGCCCATGAACATTCGCGAAGAACATAGTGCCCAACACGTTCTACCTGCTCTTTCCGCTATCGCCTCTCCTAACTCTCATCTCTGCCTAAGACAGTTGTCAAACGGACCATCCACACGTACTTAACACTCGCGATCATTACCGCCGCAAACGAAGATCTTGCATTCCCGCGTAATTATGTTAATAATCACTTCCACTGATAGCGGGCCAATCTCGCGCCACTCGACTTTTTCCGCCGTGACTTCTGTTTAGCCTGTCGCCCACGTTAAACCAGTTCTGTTTATTGAACGAATCGACATCATATCCGTGCATAGCGATCCTCTCGTGCATGAGAGAACCTGTTGCGCGGGGATGACTGGGAGTGATACCGATCGTTCCCCGCGTCTTAAATTATCCTTCGAAACGAGGAGGACGAGAAGGTGGAGGACTGTCCTTAGCGAACGGACAGGATGGATGCTGCCGGTCGGCGAGGCGGTCTCGGGTTTATCCGTTCCGCGAAACTGGATCGTCGCGAGCAACAAGAATCGGCGACGAAGGACTCGTGGCGATACCGATCGGCAGAGAAGTTCTTCGGGGTGCGCGCAGGACGCAGGGAAGTCCAAGAAAGTCGCACAACTTCCAACGCCCCGAACGTTCCGCGAAACTCGATCGTCCCGAAGAAACCCGCTCAGGACCGAGAGCCGATAACTATCGCCGTGATCTGCGCGGCGCAGACGTGGAATCGTGATTCCGCGTCGAAGATCCTATCGCGGCTAGACAAAGTCACGTGCAGCCGGAGGAGGACGAGCGCGGCGGCGCGATGAAGACGAACGTGTAGTCTGCGCAATGCCATTTATAGTTAAGTGCGCGGTTACCGAGGAAAACAACTTTATCGTCAAAAGTGGCGTTTGCGTATCAGCGAAGGCGTTTCGTTGGATGCGCGGTCCGGAGATGCCTACATGCGCGGCGGGCACTCGAGGTAGGCTGATCGCGTTATTTCATAGACGCTGCCGCGCGCTACATTAGCCTAAATTAATCGCATAATCCGCTGACACACGCTTCGTCGTTAGCTATTATTCCCAGCCGTTTCTCCGCATACGCTCGGGAGTCGTGCCGGCGCAAGATTCATCAGAGTAGAACGCTGGAGGAGATTATTACGCGGCTAATCACAGCGATTACTTTCATGCGGCGGACTCGACTCGTATTTAGCGAGCCACAAGCGCCGAGCGAACTTTGACGAAGGCGTTTTCCTCGGCCCCGCGTATCTTTCCTCCTGATACCGAGTTACGCGCGCACGTTCGCTACGTTTGTCCGTCTAATTAATGCTTCGGCGGGCGTTTCGCATGACGCTGTGCGCGTTGGATGCAGAAGGCATGTCGCGCGTGCGTTCGGTTCGTCAGTGGCGACCATGAAAGAGTTAATTCTTCGTTCGGGCCTCCGCGATCTCGATCGTCGCTCGACACACAAGACCATTGACCTTTTCCGAGTACGAGACACGCACACGCGCGAGCCGCGAAACGCGCACTCGTTTGCTTCGAGTTATTAAGACGTAAAGGCGTAGAAAAGAGCGGGCAGTACGCTTCGGCGCAATTCACACGACTGCGGACGATTAAATTGTCAGCTACGCGACTCTATAAATAACGTAACGCACTGGGCGAGAGCGCGAGTTTTGCACAGAGTCGTTGAGGCTTCGCAATCTTCCTTTTATATCAGCGCGCCCTCTCCGCGTGCCTGGGCAAAAATCCCGCGAACCCGTTCCGATTCCTACGGTCTACTGCGAGGTTGATCGTAAAAAGCCCAGTAGCGTGCGCGGAATTAACGTCGTCCGGCTAATTTCATTAATCTTCGCGTCGCGAGACTTGCCCGCCAGGCTCGACTGTTAAGCTGCGGTACTAGTTTAGTAGCTGCAAGCGTTGGCGGCGCGTAAACTGCGCAAATTAAACAAAAAGCAAACCCTGCGCGCAGTTAAATGTACAGGGCAAGTTGCTTGCCGGCTAGTACTAGCGGCTAGCTTTTAGCGTATCTCGAGATTACGCGCAGTGCAATTAACACGTTGGCTGCCGTGGGGGTCACCAGTGACCGGTGCAAGAGATTTTACTGAAGATCTGAAATATTCGCAATGGGTAGTAATAATTATCGTATAAATGCAGTTATTGTTAGAATAGTGATGCAATCCTTTGGTGTCCAATACCAGCACATTACTTACATTTTGCATAGTTCAGTCAAGCACTGTAGTATTTCATAGCATCGCCATTCTAATATAGTAAAATACGCTTGACAGTCAACGTGTTAATAATGATCGTTTCAATGAGAACGAGAGTAACCTTCGAAGAAGGGCACTATCCTTGAAATCGCGCTGCAGTATCTTCGCGGCACCTTCGTCGCTCATATCATCCAACTGTCCCTGACTACGCGACAGATTGCACTTATCGCCTTGTTTGCGCTTAGGCAAATTCTATTTTATCTCAACTAACTCCTATCGGGTAATCGATCGCCGTTCGCCAACGAGGCAACTGAGACGAAGCATTATACATCTCCGCCGTATAATCTCGGAATAAAACCTAACGGAACGCACGCGCGCCACGTGGGAATCAACGGACAGCGCAGAGGTGTAATCACACAATATAATCGCGCGATATAATCATACGATAACTCGACGACCGATGAATCCGTACGAAGGAATGTCAACCGCTTCTCTCGACGCGTCCAAAGGACATCGAACCAGCCGCGCGATGATTATTTGCCAAGACCGCGTCACCTGCCAGCATTAGGACGGCTCTCGGTATTCCAAAATTTCGCTGCGCGCATCCTGTACGAAAAGGAGCCGTTGTCTCGCGCTGCGGCTCGCCGAGCACGCATTCTCCATCGTTTTCTCGATCTCACCCTCTCCCTCTTCACACTTCTTCGCTCCTTCTTCCTTCCTTCGGCCGCCTCGCTCCGTCTCGTAGCGCGTAGTGCATATCCTGAGCGCGCACATGTGCGCCACACTCCTCGCGCCAAAGTTTATTGCCAGCTCATTCCCTCCGTTCCCTCCTTCCTTTCCATCACGATCAGCGCCTCCTCCCCCGCCTCCTTCCACGGCGTTCCTCCGGCTTCCAACCGGCACTATACGGACTCAAAGTTCGTGCACGCTCTCTCTCCCGCCCCGCCTTCTCTCTTGCTTCTTCAATCTCGCACTCTTTTTCGCCCACACTCGCGCACTTGCCCTCTTCCGCACACCCCGTCTGCGTCTCCTCTCCTGCGGGTTTGTTTACTTCGCAGTCTTGTTGGAATAATACGCCGAGACGGTAATTATAGATACCCAGGCCTCACAATGCGACTCCGACACACGTTCGCTGCAACGGGAGTAAGAGAAAAAGCGAAGGGAGCGAGAGAGAGCGGGAGAGAGAAAGAGAGACGGGCATTTCTCAGTAGTGATACCAGTTCGTCTCCGCGTCAGTGAAATCTTCGTGCCCAATACGTCGGCGCCTCCCGTCTGCGAAGAATGATCACAAGAGATCCGAGCGCTCATTCCTGATACGCGAAGATACGGTCTTGGCTTAGGCCAGGCTAAGCAAATGAGGGAGAGATCCGACAGCGAAGCGTATGGCGTGCGCGGCCGCGCACGAAGCAGACGTTTAAATTCAATGTGACAGGAACTGTCTGACTTTACGCTCGGCACGCTCGAATTGCTGACAATTTGCTCCATAATCGACGTCGATTATAACCATTTCCATGCACGTTCACTTTTGCCTCATTCCGCTGATAATTCTGCCCGTCCGAATGCATCTGCGCGGCGAATATTTTCAAGTTCTCGTCGTTTCGCGCAGAGCTATAGAGAACGAATGCGTCACCGAGTATCGAGGATGTTAATAACGAATTTCGAGAAACTACTCGTCGGGGCCATCAGAGAACGGAATATTTTGAAACACGGATGCGATTAGTCGTTCTAGGCAATGCGAGCATTAGTTTAAACAGTCGGTGACGAGGCAGAGTGCGCGCTGAGATGCGGTCTGTTCGGATGCTTAAACAATATCCGCGTTCTGAGGTACTCGCTGCTGTTCCGCATCGTCGATGCTTCGAAAGTCGCCATTAAAACAGAGGAAGCAAGGAGCGGAAGCTGAAGAGATTATTATGGACCTGCATGTACTGAGTGCCCTCGATTTCGAGTCGAGTATTCGCAGGCATTGTCTACGGCAGACATCATTTTCGTTTGATGAGACGGCATGAGAAAGGGACGAAGGCGGGGAAAGGGAAGCCGGTTTTCCGTCGTATTTCGCGCACACAATAAATCGGTATGTTCTTCTCGTATTCCGCACCGAGAGAATAAGAATGAATTGTTGTCAAGTAAATCACCAAATTACGCAACACGTACTTAAGCCGTTGGGCTATCCCATCTGAAGAAAAAAAAACACGAAAGTAGTACGGTCACGGTCCGTTACAATAAAGAGTACTTAGCTGAAGCAATGGAAACTGGAAAGCGTTTCAAAAGACCTGTCCAAACTTTGTTCAAATTTGATTTTTAGAAGACGACCGGATCCGAGCTAAAAAGGACACAGGAGCAGAAGAGCGTGCCGTTAATGCCATTATGGGCAAGCTTGTGTGTACAGCTTGTTGTTGGCTGGTAAATTACTATAATTGTGAAGTTCCGGCGATTTTTAGATTAGCTCTGGTCCATCAACGGTATATACCTACCTACCGACCTGCCGACACTGGTACCGGAGGCCGGCGGTTCTCAAATCTTTGTCAGCCCGGTACGCCTCGTCATCATCGTGTTCTGGTTAGGACCGTAAAAAAAGGACGAATATTCGGAACTTTATAGTCTCCTCTGGGTAGTCTATGAAGATAAACGGCCCATGAGTTCTTGTTAGCCCGCTTCTATCTTAAATCTCTAATTACTAATTACACCCGTAAATGCCGGGCGCAAAAAGGGAAACTTCCAAATTTCATGAAGCATCGCGGTAATCAGGCCTGGCATCGAATCACCCCAACACTGCTCCCAAAGGCAAACTAAAGCAAACCATTCTTCCAGCCTCACAAATCATGCGTAGACAAACGCTTCCGAAACGTTCGCCCGCCCATTAACGAAAATATATTAAACCTATTGATATCGCGCTCCGCAACAGTAGTGATGATGACAAGCGTTGATTAAAGCGAACAATCAATTGCGTTAAATTGACTGCAACGATATCCCGTTCCGGCCGAGCCGTTCAAAGCCCCTCGCGCGCCCCTATAAACGGTTTCGCGTCGAATCATTTTGAAGGCAGGAAGAAAAGTTCCGTAAGCATGTATTAATTCGGCAAATCCGCGCTGGTCCGGAAGGTGCGCGGTTAGCAGTGATTCCTTGCTCTTAGCACGTACGATAGACGCCAGGCTCTTCCGTTTTTCCCATGGGGAAACCTTTCGATGAAGAAGCGAGAGAAAAGAAGGTCAAGGATTACCGCATCACCTCCCCTTTTGCCGTCGACCAGGGCCAAAGGACCGTACAGATTCCTGACGAGCCCGGAGGGCCAGGCCGCATTGGCCTGTGTCAATAGAAATCCGTGCCTGTGTCTCTCGTCCAGTGGCATCAACGTGGCCCCTTGGCACCGGGGGGCCTCCTTCTGTACTCTCCTTCTCGTTTCCCTCCGCCACCTCGTCTCTTTCTCTCCTCAGACTGCCTCTTATGGTCTCTCTTTACGTCGCGTTCGAAAAGAACTCAGAGGGGTTGAGGGAACCCAGGGGGCACCGAGGAATTTTCGTGTTCCGACGCGCGCTTTGTGCAACAAGTGCCACGTTTTGGTCACGGACACTGGGGAAGTTTGGAACGGCAGATTTGCCGCGGACTATGCGCGCTACTTGGTACCGACAAAACCGGTGGCATTGACTTGGTTATTAGAGAAAAATTTCTCGGACAATATCCTTGAAACGGATACCGGTGACCGTTTGAAAGGATACGGAGACCGGATTTTCACGCTATAGAAAGATCGGCCGGACAGGTAAGTTGAACAGGTGAATATCGGTGTGAATGCAACGTAAACAAATATTCGTCACACAAAACTACGGATGTAGATTCGATGAAACCCGCACATAAAAACTGTCGTCTGCGGTCGGGCCCTCGTTGTATCGGTACCATAGAATTCGGGGAACAAGTACGGCGCACACATAAAATGAGCGACTAGCACGAGAGAACGGGAGAAAGAGACAGAGAGGGAGAAAGAAGAGACTGTTGTCGGAGTGGAAGCTTTCGGTAAAACATCGAAACGAAAATATGTACAGCCGTGTAACTGGTGACCCTCGACGCGGGAGGTCTGTGTAGAAGAAATGACAGGGTACGAGGGGATGCAGAGAGGGCACCGAGAAATTTCGTGCCCGAGCACGCTTTGTGCAACAAGTGCCATGTTCCGTGGTCACGGTGCGCCTTGTCGAAGGGACCGACCAATTTCCTCGGAAATCTGTGTTCCGCTTTGTCGAGAAAATTGACGAGCAGCAAACACCGCGAGAACTTCGTGCCAATAGGACTGGGCAAAATCGGACCGCAAACGACGAACGAATCGTCATCGAGCGCACGCGACAGCGTGGCTCGTCGATTCCCGAATTTTTCGCAACTCCTCGCGATCGCCCCCCGCCGATGATCTTCCGTCTTTGAAATTAGAAAGTGACTCGACGACGCTTGCCGATCGGCGCCATGAGAGCACCGTCGTCACGCTTACGTCCTTATATTACCGTTCTCCTCCCCGCGCGCGGTTATAAAACGGCGAGGTAAAGCGAGCGTGGGCCTCCGCGGACACAACCAGTTCCAGGCGTATAACTGGAAAATCTACATGAGCACGTGCGCGCACGATAATTCGAGAGGGCGAATCGGATTTCGCCGCATAAAGGTCGCCAGCAAGTAGGCGCACCCTCGTAATGGGGGCCCCGGGAGATTCCTGACGGGCCCCGAGGCCAGTACCACTGTCACGTACGACCGTAGTTGTTGCTCGGAAACGCGAGAGAACGTGGCCAGGGAAGAGTGCGGGAATCAAAGCAATCAAAAGCCGAGTCCTAGACAAGTCGATTCGGTCTGGATTCCTAAGTCGATAGGATCGGGCGCTGACGGCTGCTGCCGTTGCCGCTTCGCGCGCGGACCGTAAGAACATGAACAACCAGAGGTGCCTTAGATGGAACTTCATGAGTTGCGCCTCAGAGCTCGACATTACGTATCTAAGTGTAGACTGGGACGGCTCGGTATCGAACTTTCGCTGGGGATTACGCCGTCGTGCGCGGAAACACATTTCCGAGGGCGCGGTGAGCAGAAACTGCGGTGACATCGTATTATTACACGGGCGACACATTCTGGAGAATCTTCTACAACCAGACGTAATTAACGTCGCTCGTAACTTCTTTGCGCAAGCTTATAGTACATGAATCTTTCTCGCTGATCGAAATGCTCGTCACGACCTCGTTGAACGTTAATAAGCAGGCATTTTCATAACCGATGCGCCGATGCGACGGGACGTCTCAACGCTGTCACCAGTTTCGTCGAGTCTGCGTACGGAGATGGGTCTCGGGTTGACCGGAGGTCAAGTTATACCCAGGCAAAGGAGGGTCTTCGCTGTCCAGGGAGAAGGAGCGAGAGATTTCTGGGCAAGAAGAGAGGTCGGTGAGGGCCCCAAGGCAAGACCTACTGCCGCGAGCCTCGGCAGGCACATAGGTGGTTTTGACTCGGCACGGTCCCCGGCACGGCAGGGCCCGTGCGAAGGAAAGCAACAAGAGAAAGAGGAGAGGGCGAAGCAGAAGAAGGGGAAAAGGGAGAAGGAAAGAGCCTGGGTCTGCCTGTTTGACCGCCGCCTGGCTGGCTTGCCCCTCTCCCTCTCTCTTTTCTTCGCTCTTACGCGCACTCTCTCTGTCCTTCTGCTTCCCTCTTCCCTCTTTCTTTCTCCCCGGCTCGTCTCGTCTCGTAACAAGAGACGGCGCGGACAATGGGTGCCGTGCCAGCGCCTTCGGCCAAGGCTGCCTTGGCCACTCCGCAGCGTCGAAACACAATCTACGATTGCTGGAAACACCGAATTCTCCGCGACTGACGTCCGTTCGACGACGACGGGCCAGTGACACACACGCTGGCCGCGCCGCAATTGCCGAAAATCCATTGGCCGTCCGACGGAACACTATTTTCACGAGCCCGCGGGCTTCATGAACGCAAGGTCACGTACGGTCACCCGCTCGAAATGGCCGCCAAGTCGTCGTGTCCAGCTTCTAAGCCGTCTTTAAAATTCTATCCGACGTCGTGTACGCGGGCCCCGTCGGACAATGCTTTAACGGGCATCGCTGTAAAAGAGGCTCTTGTGGGCTCCGAAGAGCGCCACGAATTCCAGCTTTTGTGATTTGATTAATTGAAACTGACGGACAGGAGTGTTTGTTTGGACGACAATACTCGGGTCTCGGCAGGTACCATTTTTGTAATCGTATTTCCGTCCCTCTAACGGACACCAGTTGGGCTCACGAGTTTTTCCCGGCGCGCGCGTCTTCGGAGGCTTTATGAGGTCCGCAGTTTCGACGTGTTCCTTTCGAGAGATCGGGATAGGCGCGGGAAGGGAAACGCGAGAAGAACGCGGCGGGAAGCGTCAGAAAACTGAATTTTTCTACCGTCTGACCGCGAGCGCGGTCGGAGGTTTTACGACGGTAATGGGCCAAGATAATATCGAGATAACTCGGAACGCCTTGGAAAAGAAAGCGAGAACGCAGGGCGCGAGACTGCGATAACGACGGGGGGAAAAAGAGAGTAGCCGTTATTGCTTCCACTATGAGTTTTTAATCCAAGAGAATCTCTTTTGGATAGTTGACCGATCAAAGTATCAAACGAAACGTGAACAACTTTCCTCCTCTGACCGTTCAGCGTCTATCAACCGAAAGACTTAAATTGCTTAACGTTTCACCACGTTGCAAAATCATTAATGTAATCCTGTAATCCCCGGCGGATTTTAGAGCGGGCGAAAAAAGTGAACGCAAAATTATTCATTAGAGCGGTCACGAAGGAACTTCGTACGCAGCGATTACAGATTCAACGAATCCGACGGTTAACAAATGCGTCAAAGGGAGTCCGGTATCGTTCTCGCCGTTGATAGTCACGGAACGTCCTCGAACGCGCGTCCGTTTTATGGCGAACATAAACATAGACATACAGCGAGCACATGAATCCCTTATGGAAGTCCATCGAACTTTGTGCTCTATGGGGCCGTTCGACTCGGATGTAATGCGTTTACCGAGCCTCTCGACCCATTCCAAAGAAGATCCAAACCAACCCAGTATCCCGATACCACGTTAAACGAGTCTTCCGCCGCTTTCGTAACGTACGCGACTCCTAGCCTCATTGACTATCCTGGACGTTGACTGAATTCGTGCTCTTGGTACAACATCCAGCGCTAGATACCCAACACTTTCCTCAACAGGCTATATTCAGGTAGCCAACAACTAGACCTTACGGAGACGCCGCTCCGGAAAACATCATCTACTTATTCAATAAGGCTTGAGGAGTCTGTTGGAATTGCGTGCAGTCTCGCGTTGCTCCGTTGCGCGATGCAGCACATTGACGGAATGGACTAGAAGCAGACGAAGGAGGCGGAGGGAGATAACCCATAGGGATGTCCACTCGACGGAAGGAGAACGAACGCGGCAGAAACGTAGCCAGCGATAATTTCCAGAAAGAAATAAACGAGCCCACGGAATTCCTCCGGGCGTGCACGTGTAGACGATATTTCGGTACAACGACCTTCCGTCCGGAAAGGAGTATATGCCGAAACCTCCCAGCATCCACATATCCGCCCGTCGGGGCTCGTGTGTCTTCCAAGAAGGTGCGGTTAACGTGCATAAGAATGTAAAGTGACGCTTGTTCGTGCATTCTCATTAACTCTGAATCGCACTAGCGGGGCTAGCTGTGATCGCGGGATCGCACGCAACATTCAATCGCATCCGTCTCATCTTCCTTCAACGCATCTGCGCGACACTGTAAACTGCCATCCAAATATTTCACAGATCGCACCTGTCACTCTTGTTCCCTTGTTTCGACAATTAGGCCCCCCGCCCCTCGTTCTCTGATTTCTTAATTCGACGGCTGTGGCGTGCGCCGGCGCAACACGAAAATGACGCGTTCGGCAAGGAGCGAAGGTTCGACGGAAACACGGGTGGTCGGGAATCTAAGGTGGCAATCTCCATTACGAGTTAACGAGCACAAATACACCTGCTGGAGGGACAGGGCAGATGCGCGTGCATCTCGTGACACGATCGCTCCGGTCCCGTAAATATCATGATATTTACCTCTTATCTCGCGCGCCCGGACACACACGCGTGCCTGCGTGTGCGTGCGACGCGCGGGCGTGATGAAATGAAATCGAGTCGCGTAACGACGAGGCGTCAGCGGCTGGGGGAGGGGGAGGGGGAGGGGGTACGAGAAGCGCGTAACAGCGAAGGGTCACAATACGTTTCCCTCCAGCACGCGTTTCGGTCACAAAGAGCGGCAAGGTCGAGGCGAGAGGGGTAACGGCCGGTGGTGGGGAGGGTGTTGGTTCATAATTTATGTAAGAGGGAGGGCCTCATGGGCCTCATTGAAACGAGAGTGTAACGAGGGAAGCACCGGAGGAACCGGCAACGTCGCAAAGCTACGAGTAGCCGCCGGTACTGAGGCTTGGGCCTAGGGCCCTGCGTTCTTGGCCTCGGGCTCTCCCGCGGAAAGGGGCAAAGAGGGGGAGAGACGGAACGAGGGACCGTCGGGCCCCGAGCACCGTGGAGAAGGGGAAAGGAGACACATGGACACCCACTCCTACTAGCACTTCTGTCCCTTTCTCGCTCTTTATCTTTCTTTCCTTCCCTGTCCCGCGCACGCTGCCTTTTCTTATGCGCCCTCCCTCTCGCCACTTTCCTCTGTCTCTTCTTAATGCGCTACCTTCTTCCCTCTACCGATCCTGCTCACTTATCTTTCTGTCCCTTTCGCCGTCGCGCCGATTTTCTCCTTATTCCACGCTCCTTTCTTCCCTGCTTTCCACCCCGTAGTGACAATCGCCACTCCACACGACCACAGGCTTTCGACGTCTCCCGCAAACTTTCCTTATAAGCGCAATTGGCGCAATTTATGGAAGGTGTATTGACGATGCTCGTGTTATGTTGTGAAAGGTTGTCAGAAAAAAGAAACAGTGAGGATGCGATCGGCTTGATCGTTCGGTATCGAAGAGCGCCTATTCAAAAACTGGACATTGTACATGTGCGGTATAAGCCACTCGCGATACTCGTTCCAAAGTCAAGATCGGCCATCGACAAAAACGTAGTGAGCGCAGTGACACCAGGCGATCGCGAGAGCTCGGTCGTCAACGTCGTAACGCGCAAGGATAACAGGACGATAAAGTCCCAAATTAGGGGCCCACGGCTACTCTGGGTGCCGGTCTGCGGAGAGAGCGCGTAGCGAGGGTGTTGTAAAAAAAATCGAAACGCCATGGTAAGGGCACGTATAAAGACAACCGGTTGCTTTCGCGAGTCCGTATCCGACCCGTGCAGCTTTGTATTTAACCAAGATTATTAAACAGCTTGCGCTCACTGCAGTACTGAGTATGATGGTAGGTAAATGATTGAAGAATACTACCGATGATCGACAACATAACGGCGGAAACAGAAAAGCCCGTAACGGAAGACGGGAAAATGGTTTTCTAAATACAGTATGGCTTTATGCGAAAGCAATGCAAGTTATTGGAGTTCATTAAGGGTCGTTGATTGAATTTTATTTACGAGCGTGAAACATTATCTGCGAAGGAGAAAATGAATAGAAAACGGCAGGGACATTGGCTGGAAATCGGAACTGTCGAAAGTATGAAAAGCACGAAGTGAACAGTCACGCGTGCGCGTGTCGTAGCTACACGTGACATCCGCCGTAGGACTTCTCGACATTATCGATACGTCTTCACGCGTGCCGACGATATGTTACGGCACAACAGAAAGAATGACGGAGTCGATGCTTCGACACGGTTATCTAAGTCCACTCGAGGCTATTAATTAGATGCGACTTAATTCGGCTTATCTAGCTGCGTGAATTGAAAAACGACAAAACATCGGGAAGGTCTCGACACGAATAAAGGCGATTCTTTCGGAGGAGATTAAGCCTTCGAAAGGCGGAATCGCCAGAACGTAATGCCCGTAGAAATGGAGCACTATCTTTGCAACAGATAAGATTATCAACGCGGCGAGAGGTTGATCGCACACGAAGTGTGCAAAAGACTCCGCTAGGCGAGCGACAGCGATAAGTAACGAGCCCGTCTGTGACTAACAATCTCCTAGAAATTCCGCTGTCCACGATAATTAATTTCGCGGATCGCTGATCAATGATCAGCGATTCTCCTTTCGGCCGCGCGACGTTTTACTTCGTTCTTTTTCTCCGTTTTTATCGCGACCTATACTTAATGCGTGGGAGCAAATGGCGCAACGACGTGCATCGCGGAAACTTTTTAATTCCATTAAATTGCCGGGAAAATAATTTCCAAAGAAAACGTTATCGCGCGTATATTTCCTGAAACCGCTGAAAGAAAAGAAAATTGCGAACGCAAGAAAATCAAAGTCGCACAAAACAGATGGAGAAATCCATCGTCACTGTCATTACAGATAACAAAGACCCATTTACGAAAGAACTGCACTCGCGGTAGCATTGGCCATCAGCGCACGAAGAGGTCTGCTGGTTGGAAGCGCAAGAGCTCCACTCGATGACCGTGTCTTATGCCACGTGTGCACCGTAAGTACTTACGAGCCGCATCCAAGCGAAGAAAGTCGTGTATCGAAGTAGCAAGTGTCAGGACCCGTCGGCTACGCCCATATAAAACCATAGTTACCTAGCCGCCTTACGAAATGCAATTATTTACGGGGACTCAGGCCCCAACTGCCTTATTTAGCTCTAGTTAACTCAACGGCCGGAACCAGAGCTCGATTGGATCCTCCCCAGTGCCCGCCCTTGTCGTGCCTACCGTATTATCTTATTCGTCGCGTCCATTTCACTTTTCCTACTTTTATTATACCTGCCCGGCTGGACGCGCGGTGATACCCGGTAGCGACGTTTGAACCGGAAGAACAGTCGGTACCCGTCATAACTGCCGTCATACGGGCCGTATTCCTTAATAAAAGTGCAATTGTACGCACGGCGAATAATAGCACCGTAAACGAGATACGCCCGCTAGTCCGCGCGCGTTCGAAAGCCTGCGAGACAGAGATAAAAGGCGCGCACGGTCCATTCGTTCGTAGTCGCCGCTTGTAAATCATTCTCACCGCCTTAACCTGACATTAGCGTGACAGGGTGCTATCCGGTCTCTTTTCGTTTTAGCATATGGTTAGCAGATGCCGGCGCGAACGGTCGGTTCTTTTTTAATTAACCCGTCGCCGATGATTCCGACGTGCAAATACGGCGTTCGACGTTTGGCTACTCGTAATTTTTCATTTCTCCCCGGGTGCGGTCGTTCCCGCAACCAACGAGGAGCCCAGAGCAGTTTCTGCGGGCCGCCGAAAATCGAGTAGTCGAAGAAGTACGAGCGCGCAAGATCGTGCGCGTCGCGTGTGTGTGCACGCATACTGTCGCGTGTTACTAGCGAGTCGAGCCTAAATGGCTATGCGAGCAGAGGCAGCGTGGAAGGGCAGAGTTTCGAAAGCCGGACTAGCTGCTCTAAACAAAGAGCTTTACGGCCATATTTATAGTTGTCGTAAAACACTACGCAGATTGCTAACCTTCGCTCAACGGACGCACAGACGGTTGTGCTCCGCGCCGTGCCTTCTCGGTTTCTCTCTCATTCTCTCTTGTTTCCTGCGATCGGTGTCTCCTCGTTCTCCGCCTCCTCCTCCCGACTCTTTTCTCCTTTCCCTTATGGACTGCCTCGCTCCTTCTTTCATTCCCTCCGTCTTGTATACACGTACGTAGCCACACTTTAACGCAATCGGTGTCTGTACGCATACACTCTCCTCGTTCACTGCCCGCCTCATTCTTTAATCGTCCGTCTCCGTCTTTCATCTACACGCTTTCTCGTTCCCCGTTCTACACGGCTGTCGTTCTCTTCCTTCCTCCGTGCTCCCCATCCTTCGCTATCCGCTTTCGCCCCATTCTTCGCGTCTCTTTCCCTCTTTCTTCGTCCTCCTACCATCGTCCTCTGTCGGAATCTCGTTGTGTCCCCCCTCCGCGGTGCCTCCTTCTCCTCTTCCTCCTGCTACTATTCCTCCGCCTCCTGACTATCATTCTATAATCACAACTGCCTCGTGCTCGCGACTGCACTCACGGAAATAGCGTAATTAGCGGCCGTAGACTAATCAAATACGGGCATTCCCTCATCGTCTCCGTTTTTTTCCGTCACTCCCTTCGTCGGTTTACTTTTTATTTCGTGCGAAGCTTCGGGGGTCGACACAACAGGTCGACGACAGTCCCCCTGGCGTTAATTGACTCGAGAGAGTCGTACGGTCGAACGACTTTGTTTGACGAAAATCGTTTCGACAGGGTCTCAGAAACAGGGATGCAAACCTGAATCGTAACCGCGAGCCCGAATGGAAAACCGGTATTTTTCGTGAGCACGCCTTATTACCATACGTTCGCCCTGTCGTTCCTTTTACGAGCGTTTGATTTTTAAAACAAAATACGCTTCGTTAAAATGTCGGGGATATTGTTTGAATAACAAGGGCGAGAATCGGGGACGGATTAAAGTCGCTAAGCGCGGTGAGAAAGACGCGACCGACGAAACGGAGTTCGACGGTTGCAATGTTAATAAGTTGATCGACAATCGGTACTAGATGCTGGTGAATGAACGTAATGCAACGGAAGAATGGATTGTGCTCTCTAGTATGGTGGTTGGCCGATGAGAATAAACGAGTTATATCGGAAAGTACGTGTGCGAACGGGTGCCACGTTGCTATTCCGTTTAATGATGATCTACTCACTCGGCGAAATGCTAATTTCGCATCCGCGCGGTAGGAATAACTATGCCGCGCAAAAAATGTTCAAAGTAACCGTCTGAATTAGTCCTGGCGCGCGAGTGGAAAACCGCAGATGCCCGATAAATTGTACAGGGTCTCAGAGAAATACGCCGCTACGTAATTTTGTAGCAAGAGATATGCCTTCGAGATTGACTCGCGATACAAAGTATTCCACGATATATATGCGCTACGCAAAGGAACCCGAGCTTATCTTGTTATCGATGTTGATTGGATCATGCGATCATCTCAACGCTTCTCCACGGGAATTAGCGTCCATAAGATTTACGAGCTACCTTTCGGTGTCCCGCTTAAATTTCTATCATTCCACGTAAGTGTGACGATGGTGTAGATAGGCAACGGAATGTAATTTACTAATTCCTTTCTAATTCATGAAAATGTCACGACTTTCTCCCATTCAATGGCAAGTCCGACACCGAATCGTGCGAGCACGCGTGTACGGTACATGTGACATCGCGAAAAATGACAAACGTACCGGATACTCGTTACTAGGCTCGCTTACCAAGAATCGTACGCGTTTTCGACTGAAACCTTCAATTCATATAATTACTTCGCCCTATACGGAAGGCGCGCGGTGCTCGATGCATGAGATTGCGTGACAACGTGAATTAAAAGACCCACGTGCCTACCACGTGTCGCAGGTCAGGGGCCCAGGCACTGGCCATCTGTCAAAAATTCACGCCGACGAGGTGAGTCGTTACGCGTCCTTTACCGATTTCACAGTCATCGATCGTAATAAAGGATTAGCGATGTACTCAGATAAGTTAATCAAATCACGGGCGCGGAGAATCCAGTTAGTAGGCCGTGCCGTGAACGGATTTATTGCGTGTCTCGAATTCATCGACCTCCCCGCGTCGCTTCAACGCCTATTTTCGAATCTTCGCCGTGTTACATATCTCAAATCCAAGGCCGTCGGAGTGCTCAACGAAAGTCATTCTCGAATAAGGCGCGCATACAATCGCGCTCTCAGACGGTTCCAATGTACAGCGTGCAGCTTTGATGGTGTCAGCTCTATTATGTGCGACCGCCTCTAACGCGCATTGAACCGACCCTCCAAAGCATCCATCGTACTTGTTTGACACCATTGCGCACAGTTATTGCATATATAACGCATAATAGCCTGTCTAGATAATGGAAAGACCGTATTACAGAATCTGAAGTGTATGGATTTTGCATTATGGATGCTATAAGGTTTGCAATCAAAGTCAAATTTCAGCTCAGTTCATGTTTCATACGCCTTTGCATAATGATAGAACCCGTGACGTGACACAGACGTTGTGAGTACGGCGCATGCGATATGAACGACACTTCGTCATAAAACTGACACTGTCCGCGGTCGTTAATTTCGACGTGGACTGAATCCCCGATGTTAAAGATCGTCCAATTAATTTATTTCCCACTTAGCAGGCTTCAAATCAAACACGCCCCAACGCGCACGCATTTCCATTATAAAACAACTAAAGTTTGCAATAAAATTCGAACACCTACCAAACTAGTCCTTTACGCGCCTCTACACCGTAACAGAATCTACTACACAGCCAAGGCGAGTACGCTGATATAAACAGCCGTCCGTAATCCGACTGACACCATTCATTCCATCGTTAATTTCGACGCCGCTCGAATCTTCGATGCTAAAGATCGTCCAATTTGTACGTCTCTCCTTTAACAGAGCTCAAACCAAACACGCCTACGTCAACGCACGGCGATCAAATCAAGACGAGAGAAGAGAACGCGACGTATTTTCTGTACCTCGCTTCCTACCCTTGCCTCTCCTTCTCGGAAAGGCGTTTTACAGGGAAATTTGTTTAACCATTTATAAAGGAAGGTGCAAGAACCACCGCAGGGTGTAGTTGCCGAACCATGGGGATGGGTATGGGTTGCAGGGATGGGGTCTTCCTCTCTTCTCGGGCAACCTTTCCGAATGCAAGAAGTCCGGCAGGTAGGCTCGTTAGCGAGCAGGTAGGTAGGTAGAGGCGAGTCAGGGAAGGTGTATAATGCTGACTGTTGTCAGTGTGTCTGTATTCATATACCGGGTGTGACATCGGAACGCTACGGGCGGAGACAAAATTCTGATTTTACGAGCAATGCCACGGCTATCGCTGACCGCTATTCATGCTCACGGAAAGTGTCCGCATTGTTGTCCCAGTGTCCAATACGCGATTACGAAAAAGCCATTGACCGGCGCCGCACCCTCGATAACGCGCGGTAAATCTGTGTAATCGAGAATCGCCCCGCGTATCAGTGCCTTAATCGCGCGGACCCGCGCATTTTTCCACCTTCCAGCCGTTTGACGAATTTTATCGGTTCCGACTACCGCCGACGCCTGAGCGCGAAAGCAAAGAAACAGATTGAGCAAGATGCGACGGTCGTTATCGAGGCAAGATGCGGCAGTACGTTAGTCGTCGCTATCGCGTGTCGCTCTCTCAGAAGAAAATAACTTCCTAACACGCTCGGCCACGTTCGATCGCGTCTTCCGTCGCATCCTGCGCCCGCGACGACGCTCGCTCGACGTCGTCGGCGTCGGGACACCCGGTATACGCTGCGGAGCGTAAGAAATGGGTGGGTTAGCTCCGAGAGGAGGCGAAGTAAGAGAAACGGAGAGAGTCAGGCGTGGAAGCGAGACATGCGGAGAGTAACGGAGAGAACGGGAGAAAGACTCGTGACCGACGAGGAAGGCGAAGGACCGAAAGCGGGATACGAGATAGGCGTGAAGAGGAGGAAGGGAGCCGAGAGGAAGAGAGAGGAGAGAGAACTCGCTTGGGTGCCATGTGCATTGGTGAGCGGATACACACCGTGAGGTTCGGAGGGAAGGTATTCGGGCAAGTTCAGGGTGATGCTGCAGGGTCTCTCCTCGTCTCTCCGTCTCTCCTCGTCAGTCCGTCTCTCTCGTCTCTCTTCGCCTGCCTCGTTTCGTTTCCTCTGCCCTCCGCGCCCCGTGCGAGTCCGTTCCTTTCCTCCTCTCTCCACTCGGCTCCTCTCTCGCCATCGGGGCTGCTCGTTTCGTCTCGTTTCGTTTCGTTTCGTTTCGTTTCGTTTTTCGTCTCTGGGGATAAGCCTACGGTACGCTCGAGGCGATCTAGGCGCCCTGCCGCCTACACGCGAACTCGTCAATTACTTCGCACAACGAGACACATCGTTTCTGACTCTCTCGCCCGTCCGCCCGTTCCCTGCGCCTCTCGCTTCCGCCGCTCGCACGTACGCTCCGCATACGATATTTGCGGCAAAGTGTAATCCAGAGGTAGAGATGCAGTTTCCAAGTAGCGACAAAGTATCGCCCTGCGTGCGTGCGCGCACTTTTGCAAATGCACGGCGGCAGCTGGAAATTGCCGCGCGTATGTACGTGTAATGTGTCTCTCTGCACGCGTGCACGAACGCTGGACGGTGGATTGATGGCTGGTCTCTCATAATTTGTTGCGATCGGTAAGTCGAGGGGGGAAGGGAAACGGCGGGGGCATTGTGTTCGGATACGCTGACGGTTTAACTTCGAGCCGTAATGACTTTGCACATCGGGGGTTAAGTGTGTACAATTTGGCCGGTATCGGTGAAATTAGGCGGATAATTGCGGCGACGTAAAAGGAGAACTTTTTCAATGACGTCGAGCGTGAGAAATCGAGCTGACGGCGGTTTAGATCGTATCGCCGGGGAGACGTTGCTGCTCCGTCGATGCACCTGATAATCGGCGTCGTCTCGTTGACGCGGCGATTTTGTCCAATTCGTACCACACGGCGTTACGCGCTAAATATAACGGAGCAATCTCATTCTCGGAGTTCTCACTGCGCGAGACCCCGCGACGCGGTATGGGAACGCTAAGATCATTTTCGCCCGGCGCTCTCGGTACGTCCGATTTTTGTTACTTCCACGCGAGCCTGATCGAGAATCATTAACATCTCTTTTTTTCAATGTAACGATCCGATGATTTCCGACCAACCTGTAACCACAGCTTGAAGCCATACCGATCCTAACCGACGAAAGAAGCAATTTCAAGCGCGTTCGTGTATTTCAAAATTATACTCGAGAGTCAGAAACACGCAGAAGGGACTCGAGCGGCGAGAGAGACCATGTTCTGCTTTGCATTTTCTGCCATTATATGCCGATGCATCGTTAGTGATCCTCCCCGGCATGCTGCACGCAATGCCGACAAATTATAGCCGAAAATTTGGTCCAAGCGAGATCCGCGTAAGAGTTCCACGAGTTACCCACCCATTGTCAGTTGTTTCGTACGTTTCTAACAAAACGCGGTCGCAAACACGCGCCCGCTGCACCGTCTACGCGCTCATTGAATTGTATATTCCGTTAAGCGACCGTCGCGAAAAATATTTTTGTCCGGCCAGGAATGTAAATCGACCGCGCGAAACAGGCACTGGAACTTCTGGTAATTCGACGAGTTTCACACGCGGGTGCGAGCCTTTATGCGACACGGGCAAATGATAAGAGTCGTAAAGTATTATTTTTACTTAATAAAGAGATTAAAATTTGACACGTTTACGCGGCCGTGGCCGAAGAACTAGTTTCGGTAAGCATGAAAAAGGGTCTAGTGAAGTAATTGATGCCAAGATTAATCCCACCTCGGCCTCCCTTTAGCCTTCCTTGAAGCACCATAATTAACCACTTAAGCGGTTACGGCGGATCTCGTAGCATTTTGCGCGTTCCACGGCGGCCGAACGCAACGTGTTTTTATCGAAACATTATTTACGCACAACCGATTAAAGGCGTTAAACCCCGGTAAAAGTAACTTAAAATATCGAAAATCGGCTCCGTCATTAGCCGACGCGCAATATTTCGCGCACGCATTTTGGGGGTGTGAGTCGAGCGTTTTAAATGCAGACGATTATCTACTTGGCAATAACGATTAAAACGGGCGAATATGATTACGCAACGCGTCGAAGATCGGAAAATGTAATGAACGAAAATCATATCACGTTCTACTTTAGACGAATGTGACAACCAGAATGTGTACTGCACCGCGATGAAATAATATTCGTATCGTTCCCTTAAAAATATCGATTATTTGGTAGCGAAGGAGCATTTTTCAATCGGAAGTCCCGGGTGTATCGTTTTAAATACGAGAAGACACGTCAAGAATCTCGACATACGAGGCAACTCATTAAAATGTTTTGGCAACACGCTGACAGCGTGTAACAGCAGCGCGAGATCGATTTGTCAGCGACAAAGTCTGTCAGGTGTGGGAGCCGGGTTGGAAGTTAAGAGAACCGTTTTATTGTGGACGTTACTAACGACTAACAATTTGTTCCGAACCCGTCACCAGAGCATAATGCTGCGGGGTATTAAACTTTGGCGAATTTCCTCCGTAATTTGCGGCTTTTTCTCTCTTCTTCCGCTAAAACGCTTATCGCCTTGCCTCTCGTCACCGCTCGCCAACGTCACACTTTCGTTTCTAATAAAGTAACGTCGAGGGAACGACATCGCGTCGTAACACACAGTGACAGGACTATGCTCGGAGAAAAAAAGGAAACAAGGCAGACGGTGAATTCTCTCGGTGTGCCGTGTCACGCGATACCCGTAACACATTGTTGAATTAAACGGTGCATGCTCGGCAACAATCTGTATTATCTATGCGACGGCAAAAACCGCTTATTTGCTGAGACATAATTCCATACCGACTCCGTAATCAACAACTGTGCGCTGAGGTTATTCGCACCTTTTGCAGACAGGAAACCTTTAACGTCACTGAAACGTTGCGCGCCGCTGAGGAGTCTGTTTCGACGGCAAACTATCGCGCCTTTTTACACGCTCGCGTTCGTTTTCAAACGAGCGCAGGCCCGAAAAAAGAGCCGGTGCCCACCGGACAAGATTAGTACCTTCCGCATGTAATCCGTACTTCGCGAATGGTTGATTGCCGTGTTGGCCGCGGTTGTTTTTTTTGTAATAACTGGCGGCCCGGCATAAACACGAAAAACAGGCAGTTGTCAGCGTTATAAAACGAAAATGGGACTAGATCGCTTGTTAAGGGGGCAATGAAAAGTGGTGCACCACTCGCGGTACTTCTTCGCGGGCGAATAAAGCGCATTTGCTTTGCAAGCGCGGAGACACGATTACCAATGAACCGTGAAAACATCGACGAGTAGAGATTTATCGGCTCGCAATTAATTTCAAACGACGTTAATCGAAACGAATCAGCGCCGTGGCCAAGGTACCTTGTGCGTTACGATACAGTATCAGTTAATTTTTGTCAACCGACGCGGCTCGTTTTGATCATGCTTTATGGCAATGATGCAAATTAGTTTTAGTCCCGGATATAAGCAATTTCAACAAGCCTTTTCCTGCTACTTCATCAATTCAATATCGCTAATGCGCGAGGCCCGTATATCACAGACTGAAAGACGTCGCGTTCCGTTTGGATTTGTAGCTACGTGCCACAATGACGGCACATTACTGACGTTGAATACACATTTACAGCGTGCTAAGAGACAGAAGCTGAGCGTGAAAGAATGAGGTTACGTCTCATGTTAAAGCCAGCTTATCTCTAGCTCGGTTCCGAGGTACTTCTAAGGGCGGTTAAGTACGTACTATTTCCGTAACCGCAGAAAAAGATTCCGCCGACGTTTCCTGACGTATGCAGCACTCCCGGAGGGAAGGATTTACAATGCCGGCCGGTCGCCATGTACACTCTCATCAATTCCGAACTCGATAATTAGAAGGCGGTCGGATGTTGCATTTAAACGTTAACGCGAACGAATGTGTACTTAACCGTTAAGTCATTTTCACGTCATTATGTATTTATCCCTCTGCACGCTAGTAGTTCCCTACGAGTTCGGCTCTCACGAGAGAGCCACGACATTAAAATATTATACGCAACGGCACTTCCACTCGTACCGGCACGCGTAAACACTTGCCATCGCCTATCTCTGATTTAGACCAAGATATCGGAGCACTTTAAACGCGTCATTCGACCTTAGGCGAAGATCAAGCAGAAAATCTGTGACTTACCGAAAACAGGACTGAGATCCGATCTCGCCGACGTTTTTCCAGTCGTCGCGTAGCTTCCACCGGCGAGTGAGCCTTTTTCCTGTAACACACGCATTCGCGCACTTAGTGACGACGTCCTTAGGCTGCCGCCGCATGAAAGACGAGACAGTTGCATGGAAGGCGGGAGGGGTAGAAGGCAAGAGGCATGGCATACGCGAAGTCTACGCACGAGTCAATCCGACGGACGCAAGCGATGCAACAGATAGAAACGGGGATATCGCACGGGCACAATGACCGCGGTAGCTCGTGCGTAGGCTGCTGTACAAGGAAACGCACGTCTAACCGAGGAAAGAGAAGACGGCGGGGATTGCCATTCCGGCGTGAGGAGGGAAAATCGTACGAAATCGGTCCACGCACCTCAGACTCCGTGAGGTCGATGAGGGAGCTCTTCTCCTCAGTGAGGTTCTCGGAGGATCTCTTCTCGTCCTCGCCCTCATCCTTGAAGACCTTAACCTCGTCTTCGCTGCCGAGATCGTCGCCGCCGCCGCTGCTACTCACGTGCGGCATTATTGCGGGCCGAGTGGCGGCCACCGTTTTTCCTGTCCTCGTCGTCCGCCGGCCTTAACGCGAGGTGTGTCCGTCCCTCTCGTCGCGGCCCACTGAGAGGTTAGGCGGCGGACGCCCGCGGACGAGGCGGGAATTTCGAAAGCTGCTCCTCTCCGCGCGCGATCTACTCGCGGCCGCGTTCTGTCCCTGTGCGCGCACGTTTCTGCGTGTGGCGGGTGGCTGTCCGTGTTCTCTCCCGTGTGTCTCTCGCTAATAAGGAGAGCCCGCGACACGCGCGCCGTCGGACTCGCACACACAACACGTGCGACAAGAATCCGTAGAGGCGGCTGATCGCCGCGACGACACAACCACGATGAAGACGACGAACGAACTGCGATTACACGCCACTGTTATATCCCCTATGTATGGTATATATTTGCGGGTGTGTGTGTGTCTCACTTGCGCGCACAATTACTTAAATACGAAAACACTGCCTCGAGTATAGAACACCGTCACCGTTGTCAAACACCAACCACGAGGATCGTCACCATCACCCGACGGATGGGAGATACTTAGAGACGGAGAAAGCGAGGCTCTCCTTATTCTTTACTTTTTCGGGTAACACTGCCTCAGAGCGGGTGCACAAGCAGGCGCAACGAGCGCGCGCGCGCGCGCGTGTTGCACCACCGACGCGACGAGAACAATAACCGCACGCACCACCAGTCAAACACACTCTCGATCGCCGAACGTCGGCGGCCCACGGAGAAGGGTGGATCGCGCGCGATTTACGATGCGAATGACGACGACGTCGACGACGACGACACGGCGACGGCGGTGACGACGACAACGAGCCGCTACTTGTTCCCGTCTTCTTCGTACTCCTCCTTCTCGCGTGCGACGCTGTATTATCCGAATCGCACCAAAGATACGGGAGGAGAACGCGTGGGAAGGCCACCGACAGACAGAGAAACGGAGAGAGAGAAAGAGGCAGTAGACGGCCAGAGACAGCGGGAAAGAGAGATGAACGGCAGAAGGAGAGAGAAACAGAAGGACGGTGTGCAATGTGGCGCTGGGAAATGAAGGAGGAGGACGTGAGCGGTACGAGGCAGCGGACGAGAGAGCGAGAGTGAGCGAGTAAACGAGCGAAAGACAGACAGAGAGGGGACAGAGAAAGAGAGGTGGTCTGTTGTAGGTAGAGGTTGGTGTACTACGGTGAGAGAGGCCGGTCGCGTTGTGTGTCGTGCAGTAGTTGCGCACCGAGTTCGCTCCGAAATCGACGTGCGTCTCCTCTTCTTACTCTTCTTCCTCCGCTTCTAACTTCTAACTTCTCTCCTCTACACGGGGACTCGTCTCTGACAAAGCGCGCTATTTACTGCGTGCACCGGGCAGACAGTGCCCGCGCCGCGTATCCGCACGATGGTGGCCACGATGTTGCTCTGAGCGCGCGATGATAATGCTGCTGTTGCTGCTGCCGCGATTCCGTGAGCAGGTCAATGCGATCGACACGCGCGAATACGAACAGTGCGGCACCACGACGACAACGACGATGACGACGCTGCTGCTGTTGTTGTTGTTGTTGTTGCTCTTGCTCGGCTGCGTGCTGCGGTCGATGTTGTTGTTGACGGTGCACGCGCCGGGCGGCCATCGTGCCCGTGTGGTTCTTAAAGTCCGAGGTGCGTGCTTTCCGTGCCTCGCCCCGACTCCGATGGCTCGACGTGCTCTGCCTGGATGCTCGGTGCCGACTGCCGGTGACGGTGAGCTCGGGCGGGCGGCTCTCCCACGCGACGACCAATCACGACGCCGGATTCACCGCGGCGGCTTCCCTCGCCGACGCGGTACCTCGCCCCCCGCGAGGCCTAGACCGGCCAGTCATGGCAGGCAAGGCGGCGAACCGACCCCGCCCGAGTGCGGGCGAGTTTGCCCGAACACCAAGAGCACCGTCTGCGCCGCCAACGCCGCCGACACGATCGGGCCTTTTGCCATCGCGCGTTTTGCCGTCGCGCGTTTTGCCGTCGTGCGTTTTGCCGTCGTCCTCCAGGGACTCGTAGCCGATTCCTGCGTCAGTGCGCGTACTGGGCACCGCTCATCTGCATTCGGCGGGAAGAGCAGGCTCCGAGAGGCATCTCCTAAATGACAGTTGCTTTTTTAGTTGCTAAGTAAAGTTGGCTGTCGAATTTCGGGGTGTTGGGCTTTGGAGAAGGTATTAACTCATTGCGTACGGGTCATGGGAAATCTTGTCTTTAGGAAACCGAACGTTGAGGCCGGGTGACGAGACTTGAGGAGTTGAGAAATTGACACGTTGACTGCCGTGCGTATTTTACTACATTAAAACCGTAACGTGATCAAGTAGTACAGAATATGATTGAATTGTGCAAAATGAAAATAATGCGAAGGCATCGGAGAACAAAGAATTTAAACACTATTTAATATTAATTGTATTTACAAAATCAGAATGCTACCGATTGGGTATTTTTTTAATTTTTCGTGAGACCTTTTGCGCCGGTCACCGATGACCACCATGGCAGTCAAAGTGTTAAACATGATAATATTGTTATTATTACGATACCAAGGTAACGAAGCCTTGCGTGAGCTTATAACAGAAGATTCGCGAAATAAATAAATGTCAAAATGTCGAAAAAGGAGAAAACAATCGGCCAGTATCGCAATTACATCAATGAGCCCGGTCCATTAGTCTATCGTATCTTATAAAAGATTTTATTATTATGCATTTTATTATTTGAACGATAGCATTTTAATTTGTGAGGAAACTGTTTTTGACTTAGTTCACAAAATGAACCCTAATTCCAAAAAAGTTAAACATGTCTCATGGAAATTAAGAAAAAGAAAGCCAAAATGAATTACTGTTTGATGATTTATCGGATGTACCAAATAACATTTCAAGTGAAAGTGAATTTAGTAACGATGGCGACATTGTTGCAATAAGTGCTGGTATTAAACGAAGAAAGAGGATGAATATTTTATAAATGCGAATTAAAAAAAATGCATGTATGCATTGCACAAAGTTGTCTTGGAGCGCTCGAAAATATGCGTAGTATGTGCCGTACGCAATGAGTTAACACTTTAACGACTGCTAGCCGATTAATCGACTTTCCGGTTCCAACTGTTATTTACCGGTAGCCGATTAATCAGCTTTTCAGTTGTCAACGGTTATGTTAGATAAAATAAATATCAGATGATATTATGACAATTCTAAATGACAATAAAATTGCACTGCTTTGAAACCAAAGAATTCTCAACAACACATTCAGTATTTTTTAGTTATAAATCTTTAGAAATAGGCACATACACAATTCCGGCGCGATATCCAAAACAGAGTCGGTCGTTAGTGAGTGGCATCTTCAGTCAATAGCGGTCGGTAAAGTGTTAACACGTTGACTGCCGTGTGTATTTTGCTGTATTAGAACGGCGGCACTATGAAACTACAGCGTTTGACTGAATCATGCAAAGTGTAAATAATGTACAGGTATTGGAGACCAAAGGATCGCATTGCTATTCTAACATTAACTGTGTTTATAAAATAATTATTGATACCCATTGCGAATGTTTTGGATCTTTAGTAAAATCTCTTGCGCCGGTCATCGGTGACCATCACGGCAGTCAAAGTGTTAACAGAGTGTCATTTTTTAAATTTTATATTGTCAGTCAACTAACGCGGTCCGTACTATTTCTTGGGCTGGAAAGAAATTCGCTGATGCGTGTACCAGAATGGTCCAATGTAACTCGCTGAGGAACGTCAGTGTTCGATGCCTCAGACAAATCGAAAAAAAGATTTATATTTTCGAAACTAATTTATTTTCGACCTAAGACTTTTTATAGTGTTTTGAAGGGAGTATAGAGCATCGATTGATTATAAAATACATGCACGTCGTTTTTATTTGTGTGACAATCGCATGACGACGTGCATGGCACGTCTTTCCAGCGCAAGTGGTTAAGAGGTGTGTTAGATGTCGGAGGATTTCGGTATTTTGACTTGACGCTAAATATGTACTGATATTGACGGCGCCGTATATGTGGGCATGATTTTTTAAAGTGTTCGATGGTACCATCTGAGCGAGATTTGAATTTATATAACTTGTATATTGAGCATTGAATACGCGCTGCGGTTTAATGAATTTGACCTTTCTTGTCCTCCTCCTCCCCTCGTCATGACGCTTTCTATCCGTCTATTTGTCTGTCTAGGTATGTAAGTATCTGTCTTCATCACGCCGAGTACAAGTGTATTTTCTACGTCAAAGTTTTGCGCGGACGCTACGTTGCCCTTTCAACATTCGCTTTTAACGTAAAGGCAAGTACGCACACGGCAATGCACTGAAAACTGATTTTTTTAATAATTCTCACGAATTTACATTCAAAAGTCACCCTGCAGAACGTTTCGTTTGACATTTTATAATGATTAACGCATAAATATCGACTTCACAGTATTTGCTGCCGTAATATCTGATAATTCAATAAAACTGTCATTTTCGATTGAAATTAAGCGCAGCACACTTAGCCGTATGTTTGCCTCTCCTTTATTTATGAAATATTAATGCTCGGATTATTACATTGTATTAATAATGATCCCGTATTAATAATTTACTTCAAAATGTATCCTCTGGATATTCGCCCTCGCTTTTGGGTAGCATCGTCAGCCGCGGCGGCACGTGATTGAAAAAACATTCACTTAATCGACGTAATGTGTACCCGCGCGAGAAAAACAGTCGTTACGGTGCCGGTGCTGATATTTTCGGTGTGCACGTCGCGGTTGATTTCGCGACGTCCGAATGCCGCGTCGAAAATTTGACGCGACAATTAAAAAAAAAATTCTTTCGCCCGCGGCCGCCGAATCGCGCTTATGACGGAATACTGACCTACTGAAACGCGTTCGTACTTATGACAGGCGCGTACTCTTTCGTATGAAGGTGCGTGCTCGGCATACGCGGCGACGCATAATTCGCGTCTCCGTACTTCAAACACGGTGGCGCGGTGTATTTATATTCATCGGCTACCGCGACAAAAAGAATCTCCGTCGGCATTCACGAAAATAAAGGGAAAGTTAGAGCGTGCGCGCCCGCTCTTACCACAAAACGCTCCCCGTCATCGACAAACGTACGGTCAAGGCAGGTGCATACACAATTTCTTTATAGTCAAGGAAAGACGATAATTTATGATAATTTATGCACCCGCCACGGTCCTTCGTAACCGATTTCCGTATTTAATTAGAGTCCGGGTCGAAAAGGTGCGCGCCCTTATTAGGAGAAGGCGTAACGAGGCGAGATTTTTGTGCCGACCGGGCGCCCGGACTACAAAAGCACGTGTGTGCAACGCGCGTGAATGGAAAGTGGCAATGCGCCCGTAGTAAAGCGCAATAAATCCACGTGCAAGCGTGTATAAGCAGGAACCTATTAAACGGCGGCAATGAAAATACGGCGCGCAACAACTATACAACTCCTGGCGGCGCGTCGTTTGTGCCGCGGCGGCTATTAATGAATGCATTCGCGAACAATTAGCGCGCTGTAAATTTATTAATAATCGTTACAGATGGTTTCGCGTGCCCGGTGGCATTAAGCCGGATCGCATTACAAGTTACAAACAGTATTAACCGTTTCGTCAGCGCGCACCGACGATTTGATCCCGTGTCTCATGACAACGAGCGCACCGCGTATCGCGTTAAAAGCTCAACTGCGCACGAAATTATAATTAGGCCGGCACGCAGAAAAACACGCTCCGACCCGACTCGCGAACTTTCTCACATTAAGTATGTCCGCGCTACAAATTCTTGCGAATTATGAACGAGCTGAGAGGTAACGCGGTAATATCTCGGAATGCCCGCATTTTCCGCAGGCGCGACAAAATGGAGGAAAGCTGGTCGTGCGTGTTTTCGAGCTTGCTACGCGAAATTACAACGTACGTCGTCCGCGAAACGGCGCGCGCTGAAACGTATATTATCGCGGCGCGCTGCAAAATTTAATATGTAACGAAAGCGTTACTAAATTCGCTCCGCCGGAGACTGCACGAGACGCGAAACGAGTGTTTGCCTCTGGGCTCCCCTTCCCTTCTTTGAATCGCCGACCGTTTGTCGCGTTCTTTTTTCCAACGAGAAATAGATTTGCCTTAGATATACCGGAATAATCGGCGCTCATAATTATCTTCCCGCTGTAATTGCGATACGTCTCCCGCCGGAGATATGTGTGTGTTCCGCGCACGCTTATCCTTTGTTTACCGTGCGTGTGTGAACCGCGCCTCCGTAATTATGATTGATAGCGCGAATTACGCGCAAATTGATATTAAACGCAATTACGTGTAATTTAAAATTCAAAGAACACCTAGGTCCGTCAGCGTATGAAAAACTGGCGACACGGAGGGATGTTGCTACGGACGTGTGCAATTACGCACCTTCTAATTGATAAGCTCAAATTGTTCCTGAATAGTCCTCGTGTTATTCCGTCGCGATCTAGTGTGAACGCGGCGTACTGATGGAGCTGCGGCTAGTTGCCGTCGGTATACAGACCACAATTACCGATCGTAACATCCCCCATAGGCCATTGGCCCGTAAAACGTAAAACATATACATTATATTATAATGTATATCGAGCATATTATTATTCAACTCGTTAGCTACTTGAAATGCAGTTTTATCTGTGTTAGCTGTGAGAGTTTCAATGTAGAGTACAATGAACTTTTTGTGTGTGTATGAAATAGTGGTGAAGAGACATCTATATTCACTCACGGCCGATACATGTCGGTATGTAGATAACGTGTACGACTACATTACCAGAGAACAAGTGTATCAAATGATACACACAAATGTTGCTTATTAACAAGTAAATACGTTATATACACAGATTATTCTCGTTTACCTACTACGTAGCGTTTTGAAAATTTATAACATAGTGTTTCATGTCAAATAAGATATTGAAGCAAAGGTGACCAAAATCAATAAGAATTCGTCAATTTTGAAGCAAATGAAACAATGCAACGTTATTAGATTTATAAAACATGGAAAATTCACGCAATAAAAAATTGAAATTGGTCAACATGTACATATGGTATGGGAAATGACAAAAATAACTGATAAATTATGTACTTACCTATATATGATGATTGTCAAGGAGGGTTGATGTCTTTTATGTTAGTGGCAGGAATGAGAGGTATTCGTGGAAATATCATTGCAGTTCTGCATTGTGCATCGGGAACGGAAGTATGCTTGACAAGGAACTGGAGCGTTTGCGTCGAAGGGCAGGAATGTTGTATCTATGAATAAGGGGTACATCAAATACTTATTAATACAAAATGTTAAATATTTTCTATGCACCATGTTGTACCAGTTATACAACACGTACAATAAAATATCGAAATAAATAACACATCTGAAAAATTCGCCAAAAGTTCCAAATCTATTGTATAAATTCTTAGCTTACTTCTTAACCTACAACTAGCATGAGAAATCAAGAGCAAATTTCAGAAGAAACGTGAGTAGACTAGATAAATGCATCAGTAACAAAAGATTACGTAATAAAAAATGATATGTACCCGTGGTCTGTACTTCTGATGTTGCTGAGTTCCGACAAAGTTCCAGCAGTCAGCTCAGGCCTGAAGAACTACGCCAAATCATCGCCAACGTCAGTACCCATCTCGAAATTGCAATTAAATCGGAAACAGAAAGAGGTAAAGATCTCACCGACTGAAGACTTGGACGTGAAGAAGCCGTTGCGCCATACACAAAATGGCTGCCAGGGACGCCAACAGCTCAGTATCGGTGGATTGTTGCTTCAGTCTACACAAAATAGGAAAAGTTGCACCAAATGGAAACGGTACGGGAATTCTCTCCTCTTTCTCTATGATTGGGATGCAAATTTGAAGGTGGGGCGGGTGTTGGAAAGGTGTAATGGAGAAAAGTACGGAGGAATGAAATACCTGCTGCTTCTGCCATGATGCTCCACCGGAAAGAAGGACGATCGGCTTGGGGAAGAAATGCGCACGCAGCGTCTGCGTTCTGATTGGTTACTGGCGATTAACGCGTTTTGTTTGGCGGACGTATTTTAACGCAAGCGGATTGGTGGATGAAGATTGATACTATCGCGGGAAGATTTGAATGTACATATCAAGATCCGTAACACTCATCATGAAATAATAGGTGTACAACTTTGCTCCCGCCGTTTTTTGCATTGGACGAAAGGGAAAAACGGCGGGAGCAAAGTTGTGTACCTATTAATTTTATTAATGAATTGTATGCTACATGAAAATTAATTATGTGTGTATGGAAAACTATAATAAAAAATTCTTTAACCCATTCGAGACGACGATTTTTTTCGAACACGGTTCCCAGGAGCGAAATTTTTTTTTTCTTTATATTGTTCATTTGTAATGAAAAAACATGTTTACTATGCAAATCACCCAATTCGTAAGTGAATTCACATAAATAAGATCATTGCACACCAGGTGTGCAGCTCGCTCCTCGGAGAATTTTTATTGCGAGGAACGGATTGAACACCATGTGTGCAATGTAAGGTAAAATAAAAATACATCATTAAAAAATTTATGAACATTTATTTCAAAAATAGTTCGATAATATAAAATCGTTATTTTGTTTTCAATAATAAAGAACAGAATATATTGCAAAGAAAATGTTTAAAAAGTAGTAAAAAGTTAAAAAAGATAATTTGAATAATGAAAAAAATAACAAACGAGAAATACATTTTTAGAAAAATGTCTACAGATAACAAAGTAATGTAACTCAGTAATAAAAAAGAAAATATAATTTGTAAATACACTTTTAGCAAATAGTACACTGATCGTAAAGTAATTATACATTAGTTGGTTGATGGTAGCGCTTGAAACATTCTCCCAAACATAATCCAGGATTACCGACACAAGCAGGACATGAGTAATTATTACGTTTATATTTTCCTTCTTTGTAGGACTGTCGGCAATTCATAGTGTTTTACATGTAAGAAATGCTTCAAATAATTTTTAGATTTTTGGTACACAGTAAAACCAATGCCAAATTTTGTTTTCCTGTACCTTGCAGATTTCATTAGTTCAAGGAAAATCTTATTTCGACGACTAGTTTACTCAGAATAACTGATAATTGTACATTACTGTTATTGCACACATGGTGTGCAAGCCGTCATATAGCCCCGGAAATCAATTGCACACACGGTGTGCAGTCGGTCTCGAATGGGTTAAATAGGCTTTCTTATTTCTAATGAAAACTGGTTAGTATCTCGCTCTGTTTGTACAAATACATTTTGTTCTGATATGCTAATGACTTTCGTATGAAAGTTTTGGAATTTTTTCATCTTGATATTTTTGTACCGTACATCTCACGCATCTGCCGTAGTTGTTCTTCCATGTTTCGTATCATAAAATCTATATCATTGTTTTTAGCCCTATTTATACTACAACAGAAAAAAAGTGTCAACTTTGTTTATCACTGTGCAAGTTGAATATAATGTCAGTACTACAAATTATTCATAAAGTGTTAGTCTGTGAAAAATATGAAATACTTGGAATGTTAAACAGCATTTATCTACCTTGAGTTTAAGCAATAATTCTTGTTTGCTAATGTGACCAGGGCTTCCATCAATTCAGACGAAACGCCGCTGCATGATTCGTGATACGTACTTTCACAGTAACACAATGTAATTTTTGTGGGAATGCTACGTCTCAAGTGGATGAAGGCCCTTAGCCGAGGATGTAGCCAATTGCTTCGGAAAATCCGATGTGAGATCACTCTTTCTAAATGTGCGACAAACTCAGCTTGCTTCAGCAGTCGACGAATATGACCCTACAGCAAAGGAATACACCAGCGTCGTTACACACTGCGAATCAACGAATACTCAAAAGAAATATCTATAATCATAGATATTACTCCGACGAACGCACGAAAAATATTCAACTGCCTCTTATTACAGCGTAGAGACAAACATTAGGACGCGTAACGCGAAAATATTTACATATTGCTCCTAACGAAGGAAAATCATACGGTCGCGAAATAGCGTCTAGGCATGGCTATAACTTAATAGGCTACTCCCACTGGGCACTTACTTCCTTCTCGAGACCTTGGATGTCGTTGACCGCAAGACCGATCATCAGATTCATCAGGACGATACTGGCGAGCATGACGAAGGCTACGAAGATGATTCTACTGGTGGCTGGCAGGAAGGTACCTTCATCTCTCTCAGCCGGGAACAGATCACCGTACTCGTACTCACCCATCATCATTACCACGGTCTTCACGATGGCTCTCCAGGAATCGCGAAACTGGTCGTTCCCGTGGAACAAAACAGCGAAGCTCAACGCGAATCCGACAATCAGGCAGACGAATGCTAGGAGAACCTGAGAGGAAATAAAAAGTCCCCGGATGCACGTCGTTATAATCGCGAGGGTGGCGCAGGGACGGAGGACGCACAAGTGGGCCCTGATGGAACGCGTATCGGGCACCGACCAGACATTTAGAGACCTCGATATCTCCCTCGCTCTTCACTTCCAATGACACTCGCTGGGGGAAGACTATCGGCCCTATTTTTTGTTCCTCGCACCTTGTTATCATCAAAGCGCGTAGTCGCGAAAATCAGTGAGTGCAGGACTGCACCGAATATCTTATGGCAATGATATATTAGTTTTTATCTTAAATCAAGCGATCTCCGATTAAATTTCTGGTGAGATATTGGGCTCTGCTAAAAAGTAGGGGATTCCGTTAACTACGGTCTATAATGTGGACGCGTTGACAAGCAACGGACAAGTATGCTGACTTTAAAGGTACGTGTGCTTGAGCACTTATACTGACCTTCAAGACGTTCTTCAACACAGTGGAGAACATGAGTGCATAATATCCCCATGTTGGGAAACGGCCGACTAACAGCATCATTTGCATCCAGGCGAGCAAAATTGCCACGCTGATGGAATGTAACACCCACTGTGAAGGGTGTTGGGTGCCTTTTAATACCGCATCCCTGTTACGGGAATTAATCTCTCGTATGTAATCTCCCGCTACCGAAACCAGCAATGATATTGATGCGCAGGTAAAGGATAACCAGGTTTCGAACTGTTTCAAATAATACCTGTGAGCAAGCGGATGCATGTCATTAAGTGGTTATAACAAGACATTATAAAACAGTTTCTGCGAGATCAAACACATGTCGCCATCACTATGTTTATCTCGGTTCTTAGTAATTCGACAGCTCACCTGGGTACCATTAACACCTGAATCATAGTGTGAAGTAGAATAATGCACGAGCAAAATGTCAGCATTCTCTGCGGCATGCGGCAGTCCACGACATGATAAACGAGCATTATGGAATACACTGACAAAGACAAGACGAAAGCAACGTGCACAAGAACGAGGAAAAAGAAAGAAATCCTCAGTTTCGACCACTTTATGCGAAGGAAAGTTTCCACGAGGGGATGCTGTATAATCGTCAGTTGTTCTATGTTCTTTGCGGCTGCGATGATTGCCGTCACTACGCCCATTTGAAACTCATTCCTAGGCATCAGGATACTGAAGTCCACGATCATCTTTAAGTCGAAAGACGTGCATACATGTACTCGTACTTGCGATGCATATTTGATACGGGACATTGCAAGGCATTCTAATTATCGTCTTACGCATGGTTCCTTGCCGAAGGTGGAATTACTAGCGGTTCGCACTCGGGAATCTAAGATGTCCGTTAGGAATGACAAAGGTCTTGGAATGTGTGCGCATATGGCGTCAACAACCGTGATGCCGGTCTTCGTTTCTGCTGCCAGACTAGCTCCGTGATTAATTAACATTCTAACAGATTCGCGGTGACCTTGATAAGCAGCTCTGTGAAGAGATGTACGACCTACCTATCCAAAAATTACGTAAACACGTACTGTTTAGTACTAACTGTTTATCTTAAATTTTTTTGATTAGATAGAACGAGTATAGAAGGTTGGCACCTGGTCTCGTATATCAATGTCGTCAGGTCGTATTTTATCGAGGAGCGCGAGAAGTGGTTGCAATCTGCCGGAACTTGCTGCGATGTGAAAAGGTGTGGATCCGGTACTAGTACATTGAAAAAGTGGATGAGCCCCGCCGTCCAATAATCTTTTCGTAGCATGAGCACTTCCCAGTGTTGTAGCATGATGTAAAGCCGTCGAACCTTCGAATATATAATATGATTAAAGAGCTCTGGTCTCGAACTCGTGGATCAATAATGCGGTATGACGTGTACGCTTAATTTTGAATGTGAATGGCGTGATTGTCCGTGCCGATTCGTACCTGTGTCAGGATACGTGACATTAGTCGACGCCTTCGCGGACACTAGAATGTCAATTATCATTTCGAACTTCGTCATCTCGACGCGATCTTCCGAGTTAACATTACACCCGGCAAGAAGAATCGGTGTGATGCCCCGTTCGTCTTGAACATTGACACACGCATCGGCTTCCACTAACATCTTCACCACTTCCGCATGATTATTTCTGACCGCCTGATGCAAGGAAGTCCTTCCTAAACACTCCGGCAGGGGAAGCTAGAACGTCAAAACATACTCATCTTTACTTCCTGTCAACAGCTGCGGTACACACGGTTATTTAAGGCCATTCAACTGTTGCATTTTTCTTTTAGTTGACGGGTTCATGAATAAATTTAAACATTTAGGTTGCACAGAAAATTTAAATCGCAGCATCGTTGCTTCATTAGGGTGGAGTACGTCAATCTTACGAACGCTTCTTCCGACGAGGCATTCAGCGGCTGACATTCCGATATACGTATTGTGCAGCACGCACGAGGAAACGCCGATTCTACATTCGACGAAAGCACCACGTTCGAGAAGCCACCTCACGACCTCGGTGGATCCACGCTGAGCGGCGTGATAAAGTGGGCATCTGCCAATTTTATCCGCTGCGTTAACGTTCGCACCCTTCGCGTGAAGTAGATCTAACAAATCTATCCTCCCCTGCCACGCTGCCAATTGAAGAGCGGTGATCTGTAGCGGTCCCACCGGCGAGAGTAGCTTGTCGTGATAGTTCTCTGTCAGAATCTTGCGTGCTTCCTCGTAATGGCCGTTCTCGATCAGCGAAACAAAATTGATCAGGTTCCTATTGCACAATTCCATCTCTGCCATGACGAAACCCAGTCACGAAGGCAACGAACACTTTCCGACGGCGAATGATTATATATCACTAGAATTAATCTCCTGAAAGGGGTTTTAATAAGTTAACGACTCCGGCCATCCAACGCCCGCTCGCGTTGAATTGTCAAATCGAACTGTCGACAGACCCATGCACAATTTGCCGTTTTTGGCATCTAATCGCAGGATGTGGTACGGCCGAGGATGTGGTCAGGCACTGCGTTCTAGCCTCGTTTTATTGTAACGGTACGCTAATTCGCGGTTTCCGCAGGGCAGAAGGGTTCGATAGATGATCGCTGAGGCTAGGAGGTGATAATTAGCTCTCCCCAGTTAGGAATCCGGCTCAGGTTTGTTGTGTCGTCCATTGATACAATTGCAACGCTCCGAGCCAACACATGGACGGGTTCCGAGCGTAATTTGCATGTTATCTGCGTTGCATCGTGCTGAATGCTCATTAGTTCGCTGTCCCTCTTTCGGCGTGAAGTTTTGGTAATGAATCCATCCACAATGGCTAACGGGAGTGACTTGCTCTGTGGATTGGACGAAAGTAATTCATCAAGTGACGCTGACTCGTAACGCGACCGTTACAATTCGCGGGTGTCGGCACCCACACATGTTTTTTTCGGCTGCATACACTCCTCAAACACTCAGCTGTACATGCACAGACTGTTGGTACACAAACGTTGTCTTCGCGGTCCGCACATTCAACGTAACGCACTTAACCAGTGCAAACGTACGGTGTATACATAGGTCTACAGGCGTGTGAGTGTGACTAATGTTCGCGGCAACGGTTTCTTAGTGTACATGCGTTCCGAAAGTGGGCAATACGTTTGACGCGGACTTCTCCCACGTCAAGCGTAGGAACACGAATACAAACAAGACCGGAGATACAACCACGTATGAGCAAACAGGCGCGCGGGTCAGCAGTCTTACACACGTTCACACGCTCGATCAACTGGAGAGTATTGCGTTACCTTGCCGAGCTCAGGGCCAGTACGCGCTTGACCACGCTGCTGAGAGCATTCTTCCGTGAGTTGAACGGTGTTCGTGCTGAAAGCCGGTTTTCAGGCCCGCAAGATGCCCAATTGCCCAAAGTGTGACAAGCCGGTGTACTTCGGTGAGTTTGGAAAAAGAGTCTAACAAGCAATGTTCTTTTCCATACTGTTTTTCATTCAAATGTAGCGGAAACTCGTTCGCCTGTTGTATTACCGCTTGTAACTGCATCGCATTTCCATCGTGTAAATCAGATCGATTTTACGGCTGACACGCAGAATGGGATTCTGTTTAATGCGGAGAATGTGCAGATTATTTGTATGTCATTAAATTCAATGCACTGAATGTTTAAAATGATGGTTGCATTTTACGCGTATTTTGACGTAAGGACATTTCGTCATATATAGGTTCATCGTTACAGTGATACTTTAGTGTTGCGACGCAAAAGTAATACGATATCTTCCAAGACGATCTACGTGCGCTATTAACAATAAGATGTCTTAGAAAGCGAGATTAACGGCGATAACACCTATTCGATAATAACCCACGATTACAGAGTCGTCTAGTTTTATTGATATCTGATAATACTTACCTTTTCTACAATATCGTTGCGCAAAGTTTTTCTTTTGCTCTGGAATGTGGACTCTGGATCATGAACATCACGTCAACACTCATTTTTCAAAAGTACAATACAGCCACTTACAAACGATATGTCGTTTGCAATACCAATTGCGTGGCACATGTGTACGAGTTAATCAGGAAACATCTTAATTATCTGCTTCTCTCTTCCCGGATGTATATGGTGGGTGTCGTTTTAATTGACATAAGCGTAGACCCATTATCGGAGCAGATGTCGCAAGCAACGCTGTTTAATTATGCCGCACATCTAAATAGAAGCGATCACTTTTCTCGGACGAGTAAGTACAAGTGTCAATAAATCACGGAACCCGTAAAGGTATGCTCAAGACATCTACAAGCAATCCAAATTGGTAAATGCCGATGTGAGGACACCAATGATGTCATACTATACGACCTCGTGGTCCACCTAGACAAACATTATGTCAGCAAGACTCGGTGTGTATGCGTACAAGAGCGTAGAGGCAGGTGCGTAGTATGGGCACAAAATGAATGGGTGTAATGTCAGATACCTCTTCAAGCGGAAAATGGACGTTGACTCATAAGAAGTGCGCTTTCTACCTTCATTACGTTAGCTGAAAATATGACCGGCCGGTTGATTATAGTTATTACACAGTATGCTATCATTACCGTTTTTTTTTTTTGGATGGCGAAACGGTGAACGCGTTATATGCGCACAGCAAGTAAAAACCGAATCTACAAGCTGCTTATACATTATTTATTACACGCGACTTTTGCGGTATACATTTTTTGTTGCCGCTAATTTGAATTGACGACATAAAGTCTTGCTCCTTTTTTTTTAGCATATTCACGTTGGTTTATGAAAATAATACTTTTTTGCAGACGGTTCGGTTTTATAACAAACAGCGTGCATTCTTAATACTTCCACGCCATTGTGCTGGTACTCGTTATTTACTTGTCCCCGTAGGCTCGATATAGTTCCACGATATGCATACGAGAATCGTGTAACGAAGAGTGTTGTCTACGGACATATTTCGAGCACCAGCAAAGAGTGTCAGTAACTAGTTTACGAGACGGAGGAACGATGTTAAAAGTTTCTTAAACGAACCGATTACAGTTACCTTAGACGTATCAGCGAATCATTGACGATAAGGTTATCAGCGGCCAACAGTACACATTAGAACTGCAACGTCGTTGCCTATTTCATGACCAAAGATAAGCCAGCAAGGATGAGCGTCACATGCACCCACTTATACACAAACACCCACACGCCATACTACCTGTTCGTACACCCTTAGCCTAATGTGCATAAGCTTCGCATTCAGACGACCGCTTTTAATTGCGCGCATCCTCTTTTGAGCCTCCTTTTAGACGGCCGTTAAAGCACTATTAGTGCTGAAAGCGGATTTTCTGAATGCGACGCTTTCCTCGCCTATATGGGCTTTCAAATCGGCACAAGTGCGCGCGCGAAATGGATGCTGAAGCGCGTGGGGCGAATTAGAGGGACGACACTCCTTTTCTTGTTCCGCGGAAAAGAGTTTCAAAGCGGGAAGGTCATCGACCTAAGCATCGCTGTATACGTAAGGGGGTTGCGCTTTAATCCTTCGGTGCCGGCACATCTTCGATAAAAGTTACGTTTGACGTTGACTTATGCAATGTTTAAAAAAAGCCTTTGATCGAGCCGGGAGAGAGATAGTTGCGGGAGAAATCTGAAATTTCAAAATTTCGAGCGTATATCAGTGCGGTTGTAAAACTTAGCCGAGCTCTGCGTCATGAATAGTAAATGTCAGTACGGTAAGCTCACGCGAAGAAATTGAAATAGTCATGAGTCATTCCTCGGCGTTGCACAATGTGCACCGATGCGCATTTCGTAAAAAAGGTTTATCCAGGTGTCAGAGATCGGAGAAAAGAATGTATAATTCTTACGACGAGTGTTGCAGTGAATTTGATTGTAAGCTGCCTCTTGAGTTCTCTGTCTAGATTAATTATTACGGTGTTACTGTTCCGCAAAGCTGACGCTGTCTTTTGAGCGAAAGGTATTCCGACTTTGAAGCACATGGACAAACGTGGCAACCCGTATCACTGCGAAAGAATAAGTCATGAAGATAATGTCTAACATATGTATCAATTTTTATATCCGCTATATTCCGTCGTTAGTAGCAGTCTATATTTTGTTCTAAATCAATTGCATAATCACTGACACATTACGATGTCACTGTGACTTGCGAAAGTTTGCGATACTCACATGGCGTCATTAACATTCCAATAATGATTCACTTACGGAAGCTGCGAATGGTCGATTCTTATATCCTGAGTTAATCTCGTGTTAAATTGCGCGCGTATCCCAATTAAACGAGGTTGCGCTAGGGCAGTAATTATGCCCGGTCCCTATTTTGCGGCCATCGAATCAGTGACTGCAGTGTTCGTTTAGCGGGTATCGCATCAGCTCGATCTAGAATGGAAGCCTTAATAAAGTTTACAAAACTTGAAAGCCCCTTTGTGCGGATCGTCTGACTCATACCTCTCGCTTGCAAGTGAGACCACCCAAAATTCGTCACTGACGTGCATTCAACGTTCCCGTCACTTCTGACCGACCTCCAGTGAAATGCCGAATCGACAGTTATCAAGTTACTTGTCATCAACAAGCGCTCAGGAAGAACAGTGTGCGTTTAATTCGATAATTAGCGTGAATGCGACTCCTCGTGCGTGCAAACGAAGACGGCACGGGTATGCGGGAAGAGACAACGCGGCAAGGAGGCATACAAGCATAAAAGGGAGAAAGGGTCGACGAGAAGCCGCAGTGAAAGGTAGTAGTCACATTGCGTCGAAAACAACAACAATAAAGTGTCCGGCCGCAAGGACAGCAACAAAGGATGGTCGTTGCAGGGGCGATGGAAGGGCTCGGAGAGAGTGGCGGGGTGGCGGGACGGTAATAATAAGAAGAACAGAGATGAAACAGGTTTGCACAAGAATGGCCGGGCACGCTGGAAGATGGGAAGCAAGAGGGAACGAAGGATGAAGGGACGAAGGTTGAAACGAAACGGGAGTCTGAACCGTCTCCTGCCTCCTCAAACCCCTTCGCGGGGACGGCTGGCGGGGGCAAAACTCTCATCGAGGGGTTTTCAGGGGCTTCGAGGGAACACGGAAGGCTGAAAAGAGAAAAGGAGAAGGGAGCGAAGAGGAGGCGGACGAGCGCGGCCGCGTAGGGGTGCGGTGGGTGGCTGGGGGTTGAGGATGGTCTACCGAGGAAATAAAAAAGGAACGGCGCAGTAGAAAGAAGGGGGATGACGTTCCCAAGCCTATGCAATCAGCAGCCGCCGATTGTTTGGCGCCCGGGCGCAACGATCCGTGCACGGCACTGTCTGCCTTTTCGCGCTGCCAATGCACACCAGCAATGCTTGACGATTATGCACCCGCTTCTCTGCCGTCAGATAATTAGGAGTTAATTAACTAATGGCCCTTTATGCGTACCCTTCTTGTCCGCCTAACCTTGCTCTGTCTTTCTCACGTACTCTCAGTCTTTCTTCGCAGCTCTCTCTTCGGCTCGGTCTCGCTCTCCCCTGCAGCCCTTTTCCTCTCCGTTCGTCGGCACTCTCTTTCTTTCTTACGCACTTTTTACTTCGGCTCTCGCCACCCTGCCGCCCCGCACTCTGCACCCTCTAGTTCTCTACTCCTCGTCATTTTCCAATTCCCCTCACTGGTGCTACTGTTCTTTGTGTCTTTTCTTAGACGCGGAGGAACGTTTGAATGCAACCACCAGCCAGTTCTCGTACTCTCTCCTTCCCGCCTTGCGGTCCTTGCATCTTTTTGTCTTGTTTTGTGTCGCTGGTAAGGTTTGATACGCTGTAATGGCATGACGCACTACGACGCATCGCGAAGAAAAACTTGGCCCTCTCTACCTTTACAATCTTTTGTACATCTGTCACAGCGACTACGCGTTACGATGCTTTCGAGGCAGCGAGGAAAACGCATGGGCGTTTATCTGAAAGACATTCGTAACCAACGTTGACAGCGTCTTCTGCAAAAATTCATTAGAAATGATCCGGCGTCGTTACGTAAATGACTAAGGACAAAATGAAAACAACCGCACCGACGAAGCCTCTGCGAGTTCAAATGCGGAAAATATACACCTTACGCAACAAATGCGACGAGTGCCGCGCAATGGTGGCCATTGAAATATCTCAAGTAGATTCCGCAGCCAGCTAAATATTTCCACCGGAGGCACTCTCGGGAAGTAATCATCGCCACAAGAGAATCTTTCAATCGCCACGGAACAGAGGGTTGCGCGCCGGTAAAGGGGAGAGCGGAATATTGGCAATGACGTCTCGCGTGTCGCTTAACTCGATTAAGCATTGCTCGAGGCCGATGCGTTGCGGCGAATGATACCAGACGACGCGAATTGTTGCGCAAACCGATTCTCGGCTTCCTTTTCGTACCCATCGACGCCGTGCAATCCCTTTTCACGCCGGCCGCGTCATCCGCGCCCGCACTCGTCAGCCACACATTTTTTATCCTCTCCTTAAAAAAATCCTCCGCCTCCGGAATTGTTCGCGGCTTCGCACGTGGGAATTGAAAACGCCGGTGAGCATAATGCGCGGGGGGTTCGTGATTGTGAGGGTGCGAGCGAGGAGAGAGAGACTGATATGTGCGGACGAAGGGAAAGAGTGCGCGGAGGGTGTCACAATTTTTGTAAGGCTCCACCCGTGTCGCCGTTTTCCTCTGTTTCTTGTTTTTTTTTCTTTTTGCCCGAGCGCGAGTGTACCCCGGGACCCGGAGGGCGCTTTCTCGTTTCGCGCCTCTAATGAATGAGCATACGTCGATTGATCCCGCCGGGAATCGTCCATTCAAATTTATAATTATGAAATTGCTAATGCGCCCGCGATATTGCGCGCGAGCCGACGGTTGTAAACCGCATGGGGGCCCATGCTGGGAGCGTATTTTGATCGCGGAGACGGCGATAAGGAACAGAATCCGGAAGAAGACCGGCACGGCACACGGCAGGCGACGCTTCAGGGACCGCAACGGTCTCGGGGATTATCACTCTTCGAGAATATACGTACTTTCGGTATGAGCGCCTTATTGCTCAACATTATATCGCCCGACTTCAATCGATCGCATTTATCTCATTCGATGGATTGCCTTGCTGCTGGGTGACTTGACACGACTTGGTCCGATATTGTGTTTTTCTCATCTAGAAAGTTCGATTTTTCCATGCAAACGTGCCATATCAGTCAGCGAGACATTGTTTCACACGCTATTGATAGCTGAATCGATGGTTTTCTATATATATACGTATATATAGTATATATATATATCTTCTGTGTTTCGAGCACTCGCTTATCCGAGGATTAATACGTATTAACGGTAGGATCGATAGCACACATCCTGTTTTGTAATTGGCACTCGTTATAACCTCTTCTTTATCTGAAATGTATCATTCGACATATGCTCTTATCTATATAGAATGAGGGGCGGGTCTAGAACTCTACTGTTTTATGTCAATTTGTGGCAACAAGTGTTAGTTATTACCGCACTTATTCAATTATTGTTTTATGTGTTTTTTTCTTGCTTGTTTCAGCCGAAAGGAAGACGTCGTTAGGTAAAGACTGGCACGGAGCGTGTTTGCGGTGTGAAAAATGTAACAAAACCTTGACACCCGGCAGTCACGCCGAACATGAAGGCAAGCCTTATTGCAACCATCCATGCTATGCTGCCTTATTTGGCCCTGGAGGTAAATGATATATTCTCGAAAATTTCCTGTCGCGTGTAGATTAATGTTTTCTAAACGGGACTTTGAATGTCAACATAGAATTAGTGCATTTCAAGAGCATCGTATATGCTTCGCATAAATGTATATATGTAAATGTACTCACTATGTGCACGATACACATGCGTAATTTTGGTTATGCGCAGGTTTCGGACGAGGCGGTGCTGAAAGTTATGTTTACAACAAATGAGTGCATCATGAAAAGCGAAATACGGCCATTCCTTAAACAAAGGGTGGCAACACGTTCACAACGAAGTTCAAATATTAAAGTAATGTTAAGAAACAAATGTTAGGTTAATTGTATGTGTCATTATGTCTTATGCAAATTGCGTAACCCATTGCACGATATGAATGTCCAATGATTTAGGCAACACGATAAGATAACATTAGCCGTTTTGTACGTACTAGATTGTCTATTTTATATGTACCGTCGAACGGAATAAAAAGGTGATAATACAAACCTACAAGCGAACCTAAAACCTGTCAAGTACGAAGTACACAAGAATATTTCAGGTTACGTGTAGGTAAGAAAAACAGCTGACTTAGCTAACCAAGCTGCTTTATCATTGAAATGTATGTGTAATTTGAGCATTTGCCCGTCAGATGGCGCCACGTTACCCGTTTGAACCAAAACCCCATAGGTTCGTACCATACATTTTAGACGTAAAATAATATTTTAAACATAGAATAAGTCCCGTTGTTATAGCCAGAAAATTGCTAATATGCGATAAATATTCAAATAGTCCAATCATATCCACTACTTCATGCATTTGCCAATTCGTGAGAACTAAATGTGAATTTTAATGAGAAAACATCGTTTAGTTATTCACTCTCAATTATATAAATCAACGTAGCGTTCAAATTGCAGATTAAATAATGATTCATAAGAAGGTTTAGTAAGAAATGCTATTCTTTTGATTTGGCACCGCCAGTATTTCATTATAACACAATGTAATCTTATATATATCATATGGTACAGAACATTTCAATATGAACAGATGCGAAGGGGAGAAAGATTACAATAAAAAGACAGTACTCATATAAACCTCATATTTATTTAAAAATGATGTACAGAGTTTTGTTTGCAAGTATCAACAGCGAGACTCGGCAAGAGCGGCGCACAGAACAAGAATATCACACGGGACGAATAATAAAAAAAAACGAAAAGGTAAGATCGTTCGTAAAATGCTCAGTTCGCGCATGCATTCGGAGCGAAATCTCAGATTCACAAATTCACAATTCGTGCGGGGCATTCAAACCCCTTCGTTCGAATGCCATGTGCGGATGTTTTCTTCATCATATATTTTATCAACGTTCAATTCAATGTTTCATAATCGTGTCTCTTTTAAACCGCTTCCATCCTATGGAGGCTAAAATTGTTACTGCGATATTGCTTTCTCAACGGGTTCTTTGGCAAAACTTATTACACATAGGTCGTCGTTACAATTAATAAATAATAAAGGCATTAAATAATAATATAATAATGATGATAATAATAATAAATCGTGATAATAATGGAAAATAGTAGTAATAGCAAATAGAATAATAATCATCGTCGTTATAATAATAGTAAATAGAGATAACAATGTAATGTACGCAATTAGTCAATTAATAATCGTAATGTAATCGTTACGGAACGTCAGACGCAATCATCTAGCCGTCGATTAGTCAATCGAAATACCCTAAAACGTTCGCTAACGGTCGGAATTTTTTTCCTAAGAGCGTTTCCATCACTCACTGTTAATACGGAAACGACCGGTTCTCGAGAGGAATCTGTGTATCTCTTTCGCTTTCTTTCGCCTGCTTAATCGTGTCCCAATCATCCTGCGTGTTGGCATCTACACCACAATGTCGCTACGATACGATAATTTTTTAAATAGCGTTTAGCAATTGAGTCGTGGCTACTAATTTTACCCTTACGATAAATGGAATATGAACGCAAATCTCGTTGACGGTGTGGACGCTAAAGAATGCAATTCGGATGAAAGGACGAAAAGGTAGAGAGATCTTACAATGGGCACGTCTTCAATGTTTGGGCGAGAGGCTGATCGGCACGAGAAGATTCGCACGTTGACGCGCAAAAATTTGTCTGACGCTCAGATCGGTAGAACGATCGAATTTCGCGAACCGACGCTTTGGATCGATGTTTCGCGTCGCGACGATGATTTTTCGGCTTACTACCTTGATATTCGTGTCGTTCGATCGGTCTCAACGTTGAAGGAAAACATTCGTAGATTACGCGGGCATTATCATTTTTCGAGGTTACAGGGACATTAAATGATTGGACAACGCGCTGGATTTCCAGAACACAGCGCGCTGCCTTTTTCAGACGCTATATCTGAAGTTTCACCGTTATTTTCAATAACGCGAAGTGTACTGCGGATTTCAACGAGACAGTTTTCGATTGCGGCGCATAGACGCAGGGTTACGTGATTGCAAAATCACAGGTGGGCGGAGTAATTAACAATTGTTATCCGTCAAAAGTGCCGGTTTCGGTCTAGACTGCCGCCCCTCATGTCACCGGGATTTCATCATTTCTCAGGCAATTACCAGTTATGTTAACGCGAGCCAATTTCATTAATTAAATAACGCGACGTAACGTCTCGAGTGCACCGAAAGTCGGGCGAGAATCGAACACGCTCATTAGCAGTTTTGCCGAAGTTTGATAACAGCCATTGACAAAAGCATGTTTGTCGCGACCGCATAAATATTCGCGACGCTCACTCGGGGAAATAAGACGAAGATCTTTTGCTCGTTAATGCGAACTGCTTAGAACGTGCGCGCACGCGTGCTCATGCCCGTTCGTCGCTTATTAAATCCGCGAATCACAGTCTTTGCACGATAATCAGAGAATGCACACGTGTGTGCGCTATTTCTCGTTAAAATCTCTGAGCCCTGACGTTAATTACGCCTTTCGTGATGCTTTTCTCGTGCGTCACGCCTGACGAAAAGCCGGAAGTTGCTGGACTTCCGTTTGAAGGCGGAAGAAACGAAGGCATCGAACGGAACGCGAGAACGAGCGCGACCGTTGTTTCGTCAAATTAACTCGAGACGCTAATTATACTGGTCCAATCTCCTCAATTTCGTTCATTTCCGCGGCACAGTATCACCTCGTTCGTCATAAGGCATCATTAACATACATTGAATTTCGCGCCGAACAGAAGTAAACATGAAATTACTTATGAGAATGATATTTGCGTAAGAGTCATATTGACGTAATAAATTTCGATGCCGCTGTTACTTACATTCGATTTCTATGGTTTCGCGTTCGGAAATTAATAATTGGATATTTGATACGGGTATTCGAAAGTCGCTGAACTGATTAATAAGTACGGAGCTGTGATCGGTGTTCGCATTTGAATCACGTAGCCCTGGGGAAGCGCCAACGTATCTTCAACTAACTAAAATCAGTCGTGCATTCTAGCTGCCCGTGTCATTTGTATGCTGGATCCGAATTTGTCGATGTTTTGGGAGCATCATCGATTCTCTACGTCGTTCGTGAGTACGTACTGTTTTATTTACATTTAAAAATCGCTTAAAGCCGCCGTAAAACTCTGCCTCCGCCGCCGTGGCTACGCGACACATACGCGATTCTCGATTACTCGACAATCCGTATGCGGTGTGTGTGTGTGTGGTCTTTGGTTTCTACAAAAAATATATATAATATCCTTAACAGTAGTGATCGTTACGTCGATTCCTGATTTAAAAATCTCAATAAACTTATCGTTATTACTCTACTATACTTTATGTCAATGGATAAAGTTTGGGGGGAACATCGGGGCAGGGGGAGGTTAAGTTTTTCATTGTGCCTATGGGGGTGAAAGAAACGTGCCATGCCGGGCAGTTGACTTTTGTTACACAGGTATATGTATATATCTGTTCATTTTATATATATGTACAAGCGCACGAATGTCACGTACGAGCGAAAAGTCTTCTCACCTCTCCGGTTCCGGGAGAGAGAAAGAATGTCGAGACGAACGTAAGCACACGACCGATTCGCGCTGTGTAACACCGCGAGAAGACGATTGTCGCAAACGTTCGATTCGCGAGCATCATAGTAGAAATTATGCTAACTGAGGACTGTTAAACTAATCTACCTACGGCTGCGCGCTCTATAGACAGTAGCGGGCGCTGTCGGTAAAACGGCGCAAAGTTTATAACCTACAATTCCAACCGCTGTCCGACAAGACGACACCCTCGAACGTGGCTGGATCAAATACTCGGTGCGCCCGTGCGCGTCGGCGCAGTTCAAATTACTCGAGGTGATTGTCACTGTCGACCGTGCATGAACCCGGACCTACGATCCCAGCGAAATCGACAGACACGACGAGGTTCCTCGATCAACAGCACCACGGCGACGCGAACGGACCGGATACGCCAATGTCAATGAATATCACGCGATATTCCTCGGTTCTCTTCGCAAACGCCACCGCGCAACACAGAAACCGACGGTTCGACTCCGATGGTACAATCTTCGTCACTCCTCGAAATTCCCTCTCTGCCGCTCGGGTGTTAACTCTCTACCAGCCGACGTAATATTCTCGTTAATCTCTTTTAATCACCGGTCCATAAGGATTTTCGTTGGCATAACGGGAGTATTTGTCCCAACTCACTGTGCGCCGGTAAGTTCCCATCGCAGGAACCTAACCGCGTATCCAACTTTCTCTCTCTCTCTCTCTTTCTATCCCTTTCTCATTCTCTCCTACTACAATGTCCCTACTTCAAATCGGCAATATAGCGGTCGCATTCCTCAGAACGTGGATGAAGGAGATCAATTGCTTAATTTCAATGTGGTTCGTTATCTTTCATTTCATGATATGGCGTCCATCGCTGACCCCACTCCAGGAAGACACTCTGCCCGGAGTCGATCTTCCGTGCGGTTCGTTCGAATCAAGCGAGATACAGGTCGGTCGGCGTGGAGGTGTGATCCGGCTTCGTGCATGCGCTTCCGGTTGGCGAAGCTGCACTTGCACCGCTGCTCGCCCTGGTGGCAGCCAATGGCGAACGACTCGCTACGTCCGTGCTGCTCTCCGGTCCTCCGTTGTTGCATCCGCCGCCCTGCTGCGAATTGTTGTGGGAAGACGCCAGCGTGTCCCCATTGCAATAGTAATATGTAGAGTCTGCAAGAAAAGGTAAGAACTCATTTTTCCCAATGCTCGACAGAGTTCGGCCCGCTTTACTAACGTTCACGGCGCGCAGAAATTTTGTCGGCGAACCTGCGTGACGGGGGGTTCAGAGATCTCGGAATGTTTCGGATTCTAATTTAGTGCTACGCGTAGCTTTGTCTAATGGGGATTACGTGTGGGGTATGGTGTAACACGAATGCGGATCGTAGGGGATGTGTATGGTGGCCGGAGTGTATGTACATTTTGTAGGTTAAGGGGGGCGGTGGGAAATTTGCGCGCGCTTTTTTCTTTTTTCGTCGTCGGTAAAGCATGTTCGAAGATCTCTGAATGATCAAGCTGAAGTCGGCTGTATGTACAGGTTAAATTGCTGGACAGAAGCGCAACGTGATATTTGGGTGGGAATGTTGCGAGTTTCACGTCGCAAATCAATGTTGGAAGAATTTGTAATGCCACGTAATAACCGCGGTTGTTTGTATCGATGTTTGGAAAAGTTCATGTGTTATAATATCAATTGACGTTCACGTAATCTTGTAGAGGAACGCGAAAAATTGAATGTAGCCAGGTGTATCGTGTATTGCGTGATCGGAAGGGAGTGACTTAGTAACGTATCATGTGTCCGACAAAAAACTGTTTATGAGTGCGTGCGCTCTAGCCGGCAGACATTTGTTCAACGATCTCGAGAATACTAACGAACTTATTTAAAAAAGAATATACCCTGATTATGTGATCGCAAGGATTGCGTTAGAACCGGATCGGCACGAACGAGAAAAAAAAAATGATAGTTTCTTACGGGACTAGTTTGATCGTATCTCTTATGAATCAACGGGTAAACGCGAACGTAATCTAAGAAAAACGTGTACGCGAACATTGAATTAATTCTCATCGTAGGATTTCTTATTTCAAATCCATTTGTGAAACGGCGATAAAACCGTCGGTATAATTATCCGAAGTGTAGATTAGATCAAGCGAAATTAGGTGTGTGCAGATTCGATGCGTGTATATTTACATGACGGTGACCTGCCACACCACTTCTTGCTATGGTGACCGCGATAGCTTTTACTATCTGTACTTGTCAGTGAGTTAGTATCTTGTATTTCGTTGATCCTAATCGAGTCGGTACTCATACTCACTGTTTACTTACTGAGCAACCCGCTTGTCGCTGCTCCATAGCCGTAGCCGCTATACGGTGCGCTTGAGTACTGGGAATATGCTGCGCTGTACGCGTAATCACCACCACCTAAACAATAATCAACCAAAAACATCAGTAATGAACAATTACATTTTCATTTCGATCACTTAACACCAAGCAACTGCGGTATCGGCTCGAACTAAACTCCGCGCAACTACAATTCACAATCGGTACTTTAATGCTCACTCTCAAACAACGTAGCTATATTTACAACAACGCATATGAGATTAAGTAAGCTTGCACACGGCCCTTCAAAAAATCACTGGACCAACTGCACGTTTACTCTTTAACACCTATGGTCAGTAGGTATCATTGCGCAACATGTGCGAAGAGTAAACTGCACCCTGTACCGTGTCCGACAAGCGTTTTACACGGGTAAGTCAGCGGTCTACACCTTCGACGGTGCCCTGACTTACCCTTAGCTCGTGCAACAGCGGCCTTCGACCTTTCCTGTCGAGGGATAAGAGACAAGAAGCCGCCGTGCTCGTCGACGGTAAACGATTGAACAGCTTTTAGTGGATACTCACCGGTGGCGTAGTGTCCGAAACTTGGGAGCATCGTCGAGTACGGTGGTATTGCGGAGGCTACTTGGGGCTGAGAAACTGGCGGCTGCAAGACCGTCAGTCCGGGGTCTCCTCCGGGGGTGTTGGGGGCCGCGGGGGTGGCGTTTGTCTCGTTCTGCAACGAAATCGGGGGACTTTGCTCGCCCCCACCGGCCCCCACCCCCACGTACGATACTGCCACGGTACTGCTCTCAGCTATGGCCATGCACAACACAACACGACATTCGAGTCAAGCACTAGCTAACGATCAGCGCCTTACGTCTAAAGCTTATTTAAGACTTTCGAGGAACGTAGATATGGCGGATCTTTGGGATTTCGCGCGATTACGGGGTTGGTGCGGTTTGTCTGGCATTTTGTACGATGAGCGTGTAGCGGAAGGGTGGTTTGATTTAATCGTGGTAACGGTGTTGATGTGGGAAGTGTATTAATGGGCTTCAAGGGATGTGGGAGTGGGTTGCATACGCAAACCATCGGCGATATTTGATTTCGTAGTTTGTGGTAGTTTGGCTTGGGGGTTGGATGTAAAAGATGAATTCTTAGGGGGAGTTCGGTACCGTTCTAGGTTGGTATCAATATTCGTCGATGGGTTTGCAATACAAAATGAAACAAACGCTTTTCTGTGGATGACACTTAGGACATGTGTGGCGTTAGTAGGATAGGCGTAATTAGGTGTTGTAAACTTAAAGCTCAGCGCACCGGTGTATACGATTGGTCGCGATTTGTAAGTAAACCAAAGAGGTGGCGAACTCACCAGTGGTGTGGTAAGGAGACATGTTAGCCCCGTCCAATGTTTGGCTCAATTTTAGTTCTTGCATCGTCAGTGGCGCGAGCGGCGTCAAAGTACCACCTGCTATTAAGGGATCCCCAGTTTTCCGTTATTGTTCTTTTTGTAACGTCTGCATCGTTTGATCAAGGCGGAACGTTAAGCACCAACGAAATTCTCATAGCGACCTAATCAGCTTTCTATTTCTTCTATCCAACGTTTCATACGTGCCGGTAAACGCACGCATATTTGTGGACAAATTTCCCCGTTCATAAAATCATTTATCAACCCCAACATTTCTCGGATGTGTTTATTCAGCGGAAACAAAAGGTAAAGGTCGTTCGTGAACTCGATCGAACTCTTCCGCGAAACTCGCGATTCGTACATATTAACAGAGAGTCACTAAGCCGTACAATCGACTTGGCCCGCTGCTTACGTCGTCCTTCAAAAAGTCTTCGATCCCAGCACGAAGATCCCTGATTGAATTTCATGAGATGAACCGGCCGTTACACGCCTCGCTTCGTCCATTCCGAAAAGCACCGAGCCGCGAGATGGAGGAAGAGAGACAGTGAGAGATGTGGAGAGAAAGACCAAGAGAGAGAATTCGACGTGCAGCGTGACCGAGTTCCTTCGCAACACGTGCCGCGGGTGAAAGTTTCGCGTATATGTATTATACGTAGAAAACACCGACACATCTTTTGTTAATGTCTTTCCAACTCCTCCGTACGTTCCGCCGTTGATCGACCGATTTTGAAGGGCGCAAGAATCCAAGAATGAAGGGGGGAGACGAAAGAAGAGAGTGAGACAGAAGAGAAGACATCAGGCGTGTTGTACGTGACGGAACATGATCGGGTTAGACAAAAAGAGACACGAGAAGAATGCACCGAGACAACGGAGATCGTGAAACACCGAGTTGCAGTGAGATCTCGAATCCCAGTGGAAAAAGACGGAGACTGACAGTGGAATGGGAGAAGGCAAGGACATAGATGTCGAGGCCAACGGAGTCTACAGAAAGAGTAAGGGACACAAGAATGAGGGACACGTAGAAGTACGAGGTATTCCCCGAAGCTGAAAATACCGAACCACCGAGTGGAGCCTTCCGCCACCTCTTCTGCTGCTGCCGCTGCTCAGCACAGCTCATGCATTATTAAAGCCATGTATTTAGCCGATATGGGTATGCAAAGCAAGGCGTAAGCCGCAATAATAAGCGTATAGGGCGGAGAAAGGGGTAGAGGAGGAGTAGCACGAGAGCCGGGAGGAGAAGGAGTGAACGCAGGGACGGAAGAGGCTGGACACGGGAAAGAGAGAAAGCGAAAAGAAGGGAATCGGACGTTGGAGATCGGTAGGGGGTGTATCCCTACACATGTACATATATACACATATATGCATACGTATGTACCTACATACATACCTATACACATACAACCCCCATATACGTACACAAGAGGTTGCGGTACACACCGTCCGGAACTTTGTACCAAGGAGGGGTGAGATCGCAGAGACGGAGGCAGAGAAGGAAGAACAGCAAGAGTGACCGAAAGAGTGACAGAGCGAGAGAGTAGGGTAGTGTATCCGTGTATGAGCGAAAACGAGATAGAGATAGAAACAGTGGGCCAGAGGGGATGCAGGAAGGGCGAAAAGAGAGAACGAGTCGCTCACCTATGGTGCCCCCTATGGGCGGGGTGTAGAGATGGGGCGTTTGCGCCTGCGTCATCGTGCTGATGGTGCCCAGGGAGTCGTAGAGCTCGGCGGAGGTGGCAATAGCGTTCCCGGGAAATCCCCCGTGTTCGTAGTACCCGCCAGCAGCGCCTCCTCCGCCGCCACCTCCGCCACCACCCCCGCCGCCTCCGCCACCCCCGCCACCTCCACCACCGTTCGCGCCGCCGGTCCCACCCCCGCCAGCACCGCCAAGCTCGCTCAGGAGTTTGTGTTCGTCCTTGATGCTCCATTTACTCGACCACAGCTGAAACAGAAAGTGCACGATGAAGGCAAACTTTGACGACGCTGTCCACTCGCGGCGAATGAGTCAACATGCATGGAAGAGGCTGAAAGCAGGGATGAAACTCTGGGGGTTGGAAAATCGGACGTTGTTGAGGAATCGAGGCTTTTGGTTTAACTGATACTTTCGGCGGCTTTGGACTGGGAACGGTGATTAGAAAGGTTGTGACGAGTTCTTTGCGTAAAGACGATGGTAGGAACTTACGTTAGAGTATAGTTGGTCACCGTTGTAATTGCTCCTTTGTCTCTTCAAGTCGTCCTCCGGATGATCGTTCAGGTCTCGATTGTCGTCTGCGAGGAAAGGAAAGTCTATGTTAAGGTCTTAGAATGCATTTTGTTGAACGAAGGGCCTCGTCTTCTGTTTCATCAGAACGTGCCGTTTAGCGTTATAGTAAAACGCTTTCGTTCTTCGTAGTGAAAGTTTTAATCCCAAGCAGTCAATATCCACGACCATCCCACGAGTTAACCCCATTTGCAACGGCATCGGGACCAATTCAATCTGACATCCGCTCAACGTCAAAAGCGTCTTCCTGCATTTTTCCCTTAACAGACCCACGCGCTTCAGCCGCGAAAGACACACGAGATATTGTCCGCGGAATGAAGCCGCGATAGATGGACAGGACATCTCGGATCGCGTACCATCGGTACGCCGCGCGGATATACACGCTGATACCGCGCACGCTATTACCCACGAATCAAGACACAAATTAAACGTGGCCCCCTTCTCTGCGGCTAAATTGAATCAGCCGGTGAACCGGACGCGCTAGCTCGCGCGCGTAGACGGTGTATGGCATTGATAGATAGAGAAACAATTTCGATTCCATTATATGTCTTTATTATCTCCCGGCCATCCCGGCGGTTTAATATAGAAACCAGCACGTGGGACGAGTGTCGGACCTCCGCGGTGCGGGACACGAAGCGGAGGAGGGGAACGGTTTTACCCTTGCCAAGCGGAGGCGGACAGAGGTGGCCGACGATGGGTAGGTGGAGGACGCGGAGGTGGGAAGAGGGACAGGCGTATGAAACCGACCAGTGGAAGCGGGCAGGGGGCAGAAAGGGTGGCACGAGTTAGGTGGGGGTAGATGGTCCAACGTTCGGGGTATCTCGAATAATTAAATGACCATCCGAGGGTAGATGGGTGGGGTGCGCCTAGCATAGGGCTCGTTAAACCTCCCTGTCAAGTTGTGATTGTCCGGCCGGCCGACGGTCCCGACCATTCGAGCGGTAGGGTTTGTTCCTGGACCGCTATAAAACCCCCCCGGTTTCAAACACGGCGCCCGCACCCTGGTACACCGACGGGCAGCGCGGACTTGCTTGAATTTTACGATTCGATCGGCCGAGTTAATCGCGCCAGCAGCTACGGCCAACAGGGTTACCGGCGTTCGTGCCTCTGCGCGTTACTGCTGGGATTTCGCACGAGTTTAGGATCCTCTCGCACAGATTCCGCTGGGCCGTTCCACTGCGTGAACGAGACTACGAGAGCGGAATCTCGTCGCGCGGTGTTGGAAAAATTTGGTCACGCCGATCTGTCTGCCCGCCATTGCGCGGCGTCTGTCCTCGCGAACTGTTGGTTATAGGGTGGTACCTGTCGGAGGCAGATGCGTAATATCCGAATTTCACACTGCGAGCACCGGTACGAACGACGGTTTCCGTTCTGCGTTTATGTTTTCGTCTCCTAATTCTTGCCGATTTTGTGGCAGTAGACAGGAGAGGCAATATTTTTCGTCGCCTTGCGGTACATAATTTCGAACATAAAACGAGGGCAACTTTCTACCCTATTAGCTTTACTGACGTAGTCGATATTCCATAGCGAGAATAGGAAACCGAAAAAGTCGATTCGGGTTGCGATTGTACCGTCTGCATTAATGCAGTCGCTCGTCCATGACAGATTTGACAGTGGGTGAGATATGGGTCGTGAAAGAAAGGTCAATGCTTTCTCCGAAAAAGAGCAGTAAATCGAATGATTCGATTGATGCTCAAGAGGGTAAAGCCTGAGTTGGTGCGTGCGCGTGCGCGTTCACGTTATTCGAAAGCAATTGAGTCAATGTTAAGCAATACAATACATGGGTAATAATGGACTTTGGGGTGAATCTGGTCCTGGTGTTGTCCCCTTCGTTCTCTAACATATACATGTGTATTTGTACATACACATACATATGTGTATAGGGTGGGATACGCCATGCTTTGGGATTCTGCATGGGGCAAAAGCGCGCAGATGTAACGCGACAACAAACAGCCTCGATAGATTGCAATGCATCCCTCGAGAGGTTGTTCGTAAATTCGTAATAAGCTCTGGAGTGTTTCGTGTTCAAGTGGCCGTCTTCGCTTTATCCCAATACAAATCACGATGGACTCGACTGAGATTCCTACATGTTTTTTTTTCAGACAAGTTCTAAAACTACCGTCTACTTTGCGTAGAACCAGTACATTTATATATATATGTCTCAATATCAAAACCTCGTTTTAAATAAATTGCAGGTGTCACTTTGCAATTTGACGGTATCAAAATAATAGAAACAGCGGTACATATCGTTCGCAATCAAATTCTTTTGGTCACATCATCGTGAGAACTCGAATTCAATCTGTCGTCTGAGAAATGCAAAGAACACACGTAATCGTGATCACGAAAATGTTGTCGGTTAGGCGCCATGGCGGAGGCACATCGATGATCTCCCCGGAGAACGGGGAGACTAATGTGTCGCTGGGTCGAGAGATAGAAGCCGCTGTGGTCTGTGAAGTTTATAATCTAATACGTATACCCTCCACGGCCGCAAAACATTGAGTGCTCCCGCCGCGAATGCGACCACTTTTGCGACCGCATATCGCCGCTCTCATAATCCGATTACATCGAATTACCTGTATGGCCATCGGCATCGCGCTTCGTCCACCGGGTACTAACGAATCGATACATGTCTCGCTGGCGTGGGCTCGCGAAATTTCGAACCTCGAGGTCCGGCGAGATTTTTCTCCGACGCGGGCGTGGTGTCGGATTACGCGCACTACCGGCGCTCTCTTCGTTTGAAAAATTCGTGTCAGTGAAGTTATTTTAAATTCGCACTTGCACAACGCGCCGCACGCGATACGACACGCCGACGATTGCGAACAAGAAAGTAACGGCTCGCGCAAATGACAGACGCGAAGTAGGATGTTTTAGCGCTAACCATTTCCGAATGCAGTGTGCCCGAGCGTCAGCTCTGCGAAGAGAGTGGCTTTATTCGAGCGCAAGCCAAATTGCAGCTGAGCGGAGCTTTTCAGTAAATTTAAAGCGTGGAAGCGTAGTGATCGGCAGTACAATTAATTAGCAAGCTGAATAACGTTATGAAATGTATTTAAGCGTACCATCTTCGGGAAATACTGCACGAGCGTGATTTCAGTAGTAATTATCGGACCTCGCTCAATCTCGAACACGTGAGAATGGAGAACAATAGAAAGATTAATGAGAAGTTTGAAAGTAAGCAATTTTTAAATTCGGTACTGGGCCTGCGGTTATCGATTCGCGTTTTTGTCGCACCTTGTCGAATTAAGTAACGAATTGTCAAGTGATCGGGGCACTGCGAACGCGGGGGTACGTCGTTCTGTCGTCGCGAGAACGTCGTGGGTCACGTGTGTACGGCACGTGTCAAGAACATTTCGGGACGCGGTTATTCACGCAATGACAGCAGAATGAATCGCAACACGTGCTGCGCGACGTTTGACTGATAACCTCGGTACATGTGCGGCTAATCTTGGTGCGTTCTCAACGAAACAAGCACCGACTCATACGGGAACGCGTTAAAAAATCTTACATTGGAACAACATGATAGGTTCGTTTCCATTAGTCAAAGTTGGGTGTGAGGTATACTGAACATAAATGAATGGAACTGTAATTGGAGTCTCTGTAAGATGACACTGGTTAAGGTTGTACGAAAAGGTTGTACTGCTCGTTAACTGTCCGTAACAAACATTTTACGAGATACTAATTCCAAAAGGCTTTATCCCGTTTCTAGTTAAGACAACCAAAATTCTGTCGCCGTCGAAATCTACGTAGTAGAATCCACAGATTGAGTCGGTCGCTTACAATATCAAAGTCATTATTATGCCAGTTTTCGTCAAACCCCTTCTTTACTGCCCCCGCTACGGCGTGTGAACAATTCTAACTCATCCATACTCACCAACTCGCAACGGTCAATCAACAAACGGATTCACCCAAAAAATATCAACAACCATACAGTCCACATTCGTAGATCTCTCACACAACAGAACCGAAATATGTCCCTTTGACGCATCAAGAAACCGTCAAGTGATCCGCGATGAATGTACGTTGTCGAACTTCCTTAATTCGCGTGACACCATGACACAGTCAAAGAATACCAGCGGAATTTTGTTCTGACAACCCACAGATTGAGTCGGCCGATTACAACGCCTTCACCCAAAAAATATCAACGCCTCAACAACTTTACATTCCACATTCGTAGATATCTCACACAACAGAACCGAAACATGTCCCTTCGACGCATCAAGAAACCTTTGACATTTTCCGCCAGCGATCCGCGATGAATCGACGGTGTCAAACTTCCTTAATAAGCGTGATACCATGACACAGTTAAAGAATACCAGCGGAATTCTGTTCGGACAACCCATAGATTGAGTCGGTCGCTTACAATGCATTTAACTAAAAAATATCAACGCCTCAACGACCTTACATTCCACATTCGTAGATCTGTCGCCCAAGAGAACCGAAACATGTCACTTCGATGCGTCAAGAAACCGTTGCCATTTTCCGCCAAGCGATCCGCGATGAATCGGCGATGTCGAACCTCCTTAATTCGCGTGACATCGTCACACACGCGTAAAGAATACCACCGGAACTCTCTATTCCGACAACCCACAGATTGAGTCGGCCACTTACAATGCGCTCACCCAAAAAATATCAACGGCTCAACAACCTTACATTCCACACTCGTAGATTTCCCGCACAACAGAACCGAAATATGTCCTTTCGACGCATCAAGAAACCGTCGACATTTTCTGCCAAGCTATTCGCGATGAATCGACGGTGTCGAACTTCCTTAACACGTTGACTGCCTATCGTATTTTGCTTGAACTATACAAAATATAAATAATATGCACCTATTGAAGATCAAAGGATCGCATCATTATTCTAACCGTAACTGCATTTCTAAAATAATTATTGCTACTCATTGCGAGTATTTTGAATCTTCAGTAAAATCTCTTACGCCGATCACCGGTGACCATCCCGGCAGTCAAAGTGTTAACTCGCGTGACACCGTGACACACGCGCAAAGAATACCAGCGGAACAGAGAGGCGTAACGAGTAGCGAGAATAGCGTCTCTCACCGTCATCGGTCCGTTTTCTCTTGATGCTGTTGCCATTGGGATCTTGATGGTGCGCCGGGATTCCCAGGATGCCGCTAATGCTATAGGCGTTGGGAGCGGTCGCTGCAGGATGACCTGCCGCCGTCGCAGGTGCATGTGCTATCACCGACACGGAACCACCTGATCCTGGCTGACCTTGCTGCTGACCTTGCTGCTGGTGCGCCTGCTGTTGCTGATGCGCGTGCTTCGCCTTCTCCGCCGCCTTGTTCCTCACGATTCTGCGAACAATAAGCGCACCGTCGAATGTACAGGCTCGGCCTTTAGATATGCCGTGGGCACGGTTCACGACGTACCTACATCGCGCTTGTTGGTGGGCGTGTACGAGGTAGCGTACGGGGAATATAATTTCGCTATTTTATAATGAACCGCTCGTGCTCTTGCCGCGGAGTGTTGAGTTGCCGGCATTTCACGCCGCGGGCGCAGATTATGGGATCACTATTTTCAGCGGCGGACGGGACGAGGTCGTTTCCGTCGGCGGCTGTGTGCTCAGCGCATTTCGTTCGGTGTTATGAGGTGGGCGCGATGGGGGTGTTAGGTTTCGAGACGACGGAATGTTGACGATCACCTGTCAATCGGTGTCGACAGGGTATAGAGATGATAGTATAAAGAGATGTGAGAATGACCAGGGAAAAAATTGATTAGAACTTCCAGAAGTTAATTAACACTTTGACTGCCACAGTGGTCACCGGTGCCAAAGATTTGATTAAGAATGCAAAAAATTTGCAATGAACCCCATCTGCAATCTTGTAAAAGCAATCTTGATATCAGAACGGTGCTTCAATACTTCGGCTTCTAATAAATCTGCGTTACCTTTATTTTGCGCGATTTAATTATACTCTGCAATATTTCATCGCATCGCGGTTCTAGCATAGCAAAATACACTTGGCAGTCAATGTGTTAATGTCATGAATCGTATGCTTTTTAAGCAATGGTGTCATTTGGATGAATCGTGTTACAGATGGACGCTGTCAAATACTACAATGATACATGAAGAGTGGCGGCTGCATCATGGAATCTCTGAATGTTTACAATCTACTACGGTTATCACCCCGTTCGCCGCAATCAGGTGTCCTCCTGCTTACTTATTCTTCGACACCAACCTAATCGCAACATGCTGAGAACCGGTAAGTCACGATTTAACTGATGATTAATTACGATTTCGCGGGTCATCACGTGTATGATTTCCCGTCATTCTTTGGACCAATACCTACCACGCGTTCGTGGAACGTGTTACAGATGGACGCTGTCAAATACTATAATGATACATGAAGAGTGGTGGCTGCATCATGGAATCTCTGAATGTTTACAATCTACTACGGTTATCACCCCGTTCGTCGCAATCAGGTGTCCTCCTGCTTACTTGTTCTTCGACACCAACCTAATCGCAACACGCTGAGAACCGGTAAGTCACGATTTAAGTGATGATTAATTATGATTTCGCGGGTCATCACGTGTATGATTTCCCGTCTTTCTTTGGACCAATACCTACCACGCGTTCGTCGGACGTGCACATTGACGCATCGTTTGCTACGCAAGCAAATATACACTCACCAAACATAAACGTGCACACCCTCGCACAGTCCCTGACACAAACGTTGTTCGGCATTGTTGCAAACGAGCCTCTCGGGGAGCCTTCAATATAGAATAGCTACGTGACTTTGCGGAACGATCGCGTATCATAATCGCATCAAGGAGTCCGTAGACATGAGGCACCTATCACGAAGCTCATTTTGCCTCCCCTTCGTCCTCCTGTTTCTCTCTCTCGCTCTCGCTTCATCTCGTAGCCGGACGAGCGTGCACCGAGTCGACTGCTTATTATCCGTGATATATTGTGCGTGCGGTTTCAATGGTCAGCCAGAACAGACGTTGGTATCAATTATCTCCGGCGAATATTCACGGAGGCCCTGTTAATCGTGCCGCGCACGGACACCGGTTCGGTTCCCGGAAGAGGCCCCATAGAACGGTACAAGGCGCCAACGACCGACAACTACGCCCTTTCGGCCTTCAACGCTTTAACGTTCCGCGACGTGTTCGGCGGTTCGCTCTATTCCGTAATGCGAGGGTAATTTAGCCGAAGAACGGGACGACATTAGGCGGGAAGCTACGTTTTTTCAGTTTATACGGTAGCTGCGGATCTCGTAAATTACCGTGAACGCTGTGTGTTGTTCGCAGGTTACTCTGTACTCGCTATTCTTTACCGTTGGTATGTTTCTGTAACGACGTAATGACTATATAAGGATGGGCGAATTAATTTCGTGGATAAATAGGTTGTTTGTTAATATGCCGCGAAGAATGTAATAGGAGATGATGTTATTTTGTATTTTTATTCCGCCACGAACGCACGACACTCTTTGCTTACCGCACGATGCGTTCTAAATCGCGGTGGGTCAACTGTACCTCTTTGGGATGGGCCAGTTCGTAATGGATCGACATTAAGTCCTTCGTTTCTACTGTGGATGTGTTTGTGGGCTAGGTAATCGTGGGGGTGCGAGCAACGGCGATCAATCAGATGACACCTGTTGCCCAACCTCCCTCGTTCGTTCGCCACCTTCACCAATTCACAACAATTAGCAGCGATCCTTATCAAGGTTAGACTCTAGGGTGGTCGGATTCCCAACGATCCTGAACCAACGAGTTATCGCGTGTCGGTCCCTACAAAATGGAATTCTTATATCCATGACAAATAGATGTTTGCATGGCACAAATTTCAGCTCCTCGCGCATGGCAATTTTCGATTTCCGAGCGATGGAAGTTCTTCGGAATCAAGCATTCCAGATATAACGTTCGAGTGCCAATATTACTCCCGCAGTAATCGTATTTCATGTCTCATTTATCGTACTTCGTGCGCGATGCGTTTTCACGTAATACATTAACCGATATACCCGACATTAAAATTCGATAGGAAGCGAGCTGTTCCTCCTACCTGTTCGCATCGGTGGCTCGGGATCTGTTTTATAGCGAGAATACGAGGCATTTCGAGTGTGATGAAAATCAGGCGCGTGCCTTCCGCGAAGCGCAGTAAAACGTAACGAGTTTCCTCGCGGCCTAACGAGTGTAATCGGCAATCTAATAAGACAACGATGCCCGAGGAGAACGTTTGGCGCATTACAGGTGCAGATTTTATCGGTGTACAGATGGCGCGAACCGTTGCGACACGGTGTTTCGTTTCATGCTGTTCGAATAAACAAGGGTTTTCCGTTAAAATTCATTGCACGAACGGTGCCGTTCGTTTCTAATTAACGCGCGTTTTTGATTGCCCTCTCCGTTATCGATGCATCCTAATTATTACCGGTCTTTCATAATTCGTCATAACAGCTGCGACGAGCGAAATATGCGGTCGAGAACGTTAAGGCACGTTCTGGTAACTTTCCTCCGCGCCGATGAATCGTAAATTATGATTTATGTTGTTAGATAATTGGGTTTGCTCGACGGCGACCGTGGATGCTGTCAGTTTTATGCTTCTAGTGGCCGCTCTCTTAAAAAAAGGGAGACTGTTTAATGGCAAACGATTAACGCGACAGTTGTAACGACGGTTAGGACACATATCATCGTGACATTCGTGACGAAGAATTTAATTTATTATCGATAGTCTGCGACATATGTAACGGTTGCGGGCTAACAACAAAATTTTGATGACGCCGAAAATCTCTGATTCAATGGGGCTCACGGAGTGAAACAATTTTCAGGGAGAACGAAGGGGAGGAAGGGTATCGATCGGTATAAAAACAGGGTAAAGGGCACCAAGAGAGTCTTTTATGGGTAGAGGTTCTCGGAAAATCGAGGAGTGAGTGAATGGGAATGAAGTTCGTACCACGAAACCCCAGCGTTTTCCTGACGGCACAATGCTGTTCCCTTCTCGCTCGATTTTCCGCTCTTGTCCTTTTCTCCCTTTCTTTATATCCCGATTTCCGTCTATTTCCTTTCCGATGCCCCGCCGCTCTTTCATTGCTGTCCGTGTCCGACCACTTTCTTCTGAGTTGTCTTGCACTTCATTTGATCATTGAGCATTTCCACTCTGCTGCTGCTCCCTCAGTTTTATCCGCACTCCCCTTGTGGTTTACAGCTCTTCCCGTTATCACTTACCCCTTCAAGTGTTTGAGACAATCTTTACGTGACATGCGCTGTGTCTGCTCAGTTCAGCCGTCCTCTGCACCTAGTCCCCGAATGATTCCTCTTGCTTGTGCGAATGAAGACTAAACGTGCGTATCATTGCACGATAACTTTGGCTTTCGAGCGGCACGCCAGTATTTTAACGCGGCTTTCCGAGTTCGGCGCGGGAGCGTGAAGTTACGGTTGCTGGAAAATCACACGGCGGTTTTCGCCAGAACGGGACGACCGGGAGAGTTTTCAAATGTTCGCCAAGGCTAAGGGACAGGGGCGGGACGGAAGGCGTGCGAGAAAGGATTTTCCGCAAGTGGCACAACTTCGTCCTCTCCTTCGCTCTCACGGTCACAATGCCTAGAGGACGAAGTCGAAGGTGGCGCCTGGAGGCAGGCAGAGGAGAATTATGAGGGTAGAGCGTGTCGGGGGTGCCACGTGGGAAGAAGCTATGCCTCCCCTGGCGCCATCAGATCGTTCCCAAACGGCCTCTCCTAAACTAAGCTGCTCGACTACCTTGCCTCCTCTAATCCCGCCCCCGCATTACCCTCCTGGTCCTTCTTTAAGTTGCTGGATGTCGCCGAGCCCGCGCCTAAATCTCGCGCTACAAACGCGAGCCCTCCGAGGGCGCAGAAACGACCAGCGAAATGAGTAGACTCACGGCAAGAGCGTACTCGGTGTACCTAGAACATTTTTGTCACAAATCTCCACTTGCCCCGCTTTACGGCGAGTAGCGGAAAATAATTTTTCGGAACGGTAATAGATGCAGAAGTTTTTTATTGAGCCGATGTTCCGCTCGTCTTGGAGGGTGCGGCACCCGAGCCAAGCCGTGGTCGTGAAACTTCGACGCGGGTCTCCGAATAGCGCGACGCATAAATATTGGGCGGACGGTGTAAATCACGGGTTTGGCCCGGACTAGCAGCGATCGGCGACGTTACGTCTGTAATACGTCGATAACGTCGTCGCGCGGCTTTATTGGCTCTGACGTCGAGTTTGAATTCCTGACAAACAGACAGTAACTTCGGGGGTATAAGCAGTTCGAGCGCGCACGAGCATTAAACACACCAACGGGTGACTTCGGCTGGCTGAAACGTGCATTTCCAGCTCTCCTCCTTCCGCCGGCACCCCTTCTCTGTAGAGGCAGCGACCCACCTCCGCGCGGATCAGCGTAGGAGCTGTAGGCAGGTCGGTACCAACGTTCGGCGGGCAAGACGCGAGCGTGGAAGAGCTGGAATGGTGGCGGTGGGTATGGGTTCAGCCGTGCCACGGGTCTGGAACCACAAACTTTAATGTTGGCATTACTTTTATGCGCGACTTTATGCCAAGTATCCCATCAAATATATGACCCGCGCTCCTGCACGCTTCCCGGGAGGGCGCGCACCTCTATATTCCACCACCACGAGCAACGCCACCACCCCCGCCTCCGCTCCTCTTTACCCACCTCCCTCGGCGGCTAAATTATTGCGAATAAAACTTTATACTCAAATTACCTCTACGCCAACTTTATCGCATTTCGCCGGTGGGGCCGCGCCTCTCCTTTCCTGCCTTTTCCACCATCCACCCACTCGTCTATCCCACTTCGAGCGGCAGTTTCTCCGCCGGGGGTTGGCGACTGGGCGGACTTAAATTTCCTCTCGCGGATCGAGGTTAATTTCTTCGGATTAAACGTCCACGTATATTGTCGACGACGGAGGGCGGTCTTTAAATATCGATCTTTGCGGTGAACGGTCAACTTTGGATCGCTGTATTTATTGCGTCTTCATCGATATCGTCGACGTTTACATTTATGACACAATATGATGCAATGTACGGTTCGAATTTGTACGATGGGGCGTTGCGGCGAAATTGGCAGAGACATGACAGTACGATTAAGTCCGGTGTATCCATGTATCGATGACAATGAAGGAGTATCAGTGAGTCGCGGTTAAACACGTATTAGGGAGTTTCTCGCACGGCGCTAATGCGGACTTTAAAGTTATTACGTCCCATTATGTGCCGCAGAGGATTCCGGGGATTTCTGAGGGCTTTCGAGGATTTAGCGGCTTTGAGGCAGATGCTCCGACTGTGGCCCGCGTATAGAACCAGAACGGAATTCCTCTGTCGTTAACCCAAAGTCAAGAGAAGGAGTAAGGGAACGGGTCATAGAGCGTGGGGTGCACTATGAGAATGAGGGGAACGAAGAGGGATAGGGCGAGAGAGGAAGAAAGCGAGAAAGTGCGAGGGGGTGGGAAGGGTCGGGGATGAGAGAGTCGCAGAACTGTTCCGTCGAGCTGTAGACACAATACGGGACTCGCTCCACGGCCATTGTACGCCCTTCAGAGGCACACAATGGCTGGAAAAGGTGTATCCTGAATCCTGATACTTCGCCACCTCTCGAGAGCCTGTAATATACCCCAGCGAGCTCTACGTGGCGCATCGCGGTGTGATTCTTGAACAAAAGCAACGTTCTCGAGACAGCGGGGTTTATCGTTTCTGTGAGGCAGTTTTGTATCTCTAAAGTTAACTTGATTCCTCGCGCGAACCTAACGTCCCTCAATCGTGTCGGTCTTCGTCGTCTTCGCAGCCTTTGTTAAAATGTGCGCTGTTAAAATAATGGCTCAGAACGATAATATTCTTGTAGATTTCGTTTTAGGGAAACTACTTCTCAGTTTCGCGGCGCATTGTCAAATTTTTGGAAACTCACAGAAAGCGATCAAGCGTAGAAAGGTAATAAAGTGGCAAGTGTGTTAGTATTGGCTGCCACGCACGGGGCGCAACGTCTACCGGCCCAGGTATATGTTAGATTTAAGCAGAGCGCCACACCAGGACGCGGCACACCATTTCGTGCCACCCCAATGCCGCATCCCAGTCATTTTGATGAAGTGTCCACGGTCCCACACTCTCCTCTCTTCTCGCATCCAGGACGAGTATATTATTATATCTGGGGACGTAGAACGCATTGTCAAACAGCAGCTGCCTGCTCCGTGCACACAACTATATTAACTGCGGCTCCGACATCGTACAGGCACAATAATCTGTGCGTGTGACACTACGTGCGTGTGAGTTGACCGACGAACATGTTCAGTTACGTGCTTGTGTGTTTGTTTGCGATGCCTCGCGTCCAGGCAACAAAAGGTGCTCTTCCGACAATGGTACCGGCGAGTCAACAATCACGACGATCCTCTAAGCACAATGTAACACACGATTTATAATATATCGCCTCGACCGACACCTCGTCCCCCCTTCTTGACAGTCGGTATCAGCATGGGAAGTCAAGAGGACGCTCCCTGTTTGAGAGATCATTATGAAGTCAAACCATTGCCGGACTATTTACGGAACAGGCTGTTTGAGCAGCTTCAATGGGGGTGACAAAGCCTGTCAATGGCGTTTTAAAGTTCTTTCGATAATTCCAATATTACAGTTATCAAGAGGTTTTCATACGTTCATGTCATAACGCTGTACTATTTTATTAGCAGTTTTTTCGTTAAGCTTTATGGGCAGCTTAATACGCGTAAAATTTTATATGCCGTATAATAGCTAACGGTATTGACGCGTTACCGGTTTGTACTCCTGGGCCGTTTAAAAGATTGCGAAGTCAATTATGGACACTTAGCGCGGACGATAAGTGGGAACGTTCATATCGGTGGAGCGCGTGAATAAGCATACGCGCGTTCAGCTGGAAGGAGCGCAATAATTTTCTCTTTGAAAATATCCGTATCGCGATCGCTTTATGAGTCGTGGACGCTGACGTCGCCATTTTGTGCTATACTCGATTAGCGGCAGCGTTACGCTCGCTACGAGCTGTACAATAATATTCGATTACACTTCTACGCGATTACTTCATTGAGGATGGCCGATGGATCCTCGAGTAGTCGATGGTTCATTAACTGTCAATCATACAGTTAATCGCCGAGCTATTAAACGACCGTTTCCCCGAGTCATCGTGCAGTAGATAGCAGCCGTATTTTTTCCTCATTACATTCGGCCTCGGGACTCTCCTCATAATTCTCGACAATACGTTTCCACCACAGCTAGACGCTTCGTGATTTCACAATACTATTTGAATGCCGTACGCCCGTGTTCAGGTCGAACTTCTTCGAGAACTCATCCCGCCCACATATCGAGCGGTCCCTTATGACCTCAACTTTCGAAGTTTCCCATTCCTCTCCTCTCAATAGTCCAATAGTCGCGTTAGAAATCGGTTAACGCACGCGAACCTAAACGCTCCGCAACCAGCGAAACGTCCGCTGTTCTATTTTATCGTTTCCGCTCGGGCACGCAGCGAGCAGGAAGGTCAGATCGACGGCGTCCCGACGTCGACGTCGACGTTGTCGTCCGGCGGGGGTCACTTTTGCCGGCGCTATGTTGGCGCTATGTCGGCGCAACGCTGCCGGAGCTGCAACTTCGGTATTCCAGCTCTCGGCCAGGAACAAAGGGGACGAAGCATTATGGGCTGGTAGAGTAGACGACCATCCGGTTTCATTGCGGTTCCGTCTGTCCTCTGACGTTTCCACGGCAACCTGGATTTCGCGTCCCGGGCGTCGTCGTCGTCGTCGACATAGTCCTTCATTCTCGTCCCCGTTCCCGTCGCTGTCGTCATTGTCGTTCTCGTCCTCTTCCAAAGCATTTCCCCCAAAGGTTCCGTCTCCCGTTTTCCTCCCTGGCGCGCGGGGATACGGAGGGCCCGTAATTGTAACTTCATTTGAGGCTAATTTTGGCCGGAGGGTATGATGAAACGCGGTAATAATTGCGTTATCCAGACAAAGGACGGTTATGGATACGCGCCGCCACCGCCGACGGCGCTCACAACGTGGAGGCATCATCCCCGGATCCTCCGCCCACCCCCGAGGGTGCCGTCGAATAAGGTAGCGCGCTCTTGCTCTTCCTCGCTCACCCAACCTCCGCTGCCTCACTTCCTCACTCTCTGTCGTTCTACAAGTATGGCTGCTTTAACGAAGCCTGCTTCCACGGTACACCATATTGTCGTTTTCCAACCGCGTACGTATCGTTCGCCGCTTACGTGTCGGCATTTGGACGAGTTCCTTTGTGAGCAGCTAGTTTAGTATGTGATGGCGCGGCTGTTCCTATATTGGCTTCTAGCAAAGTAATTCACGCTACGAACAGTACGTGCGAGGCGATTTTATATTTTTTAATGGAACCTCTGGGGGTTTCGGTTAACTTTCCGTGGATACTTGGCAAACGATTTCACAGAAGTTTTCATTCTGATCGGAGCGACGTCGGTGACAGATTTGTCTACTGTGCCCAAGTGAAAGACGTATCCCTCCTCAGCGCAGTGAGTAATTCGTAGACGATTTCTGGAACCCTTCGCGGCGACGTCGACGGATGACGAATGCCGATTAGGCGTTCCCCACCCTTGGGCAGAGTGGGTCGTGCCGCGGATCCGATGGAATGGTAAATAAGGCCGCCGGTAGGCAGGCGTTATTTATGGGGCTGTAATTTAATAACTCAAAGATGAACAGGGAGATAGCGGGGAGACGCGGCGGCACCCGGAAAGCCGAAAGTGGCATGAAAGTAGCAGCTATCCCATTGGTTGGCCTTGTCTCTGGTTCCGTCGCGAGTAGAGAGAGTTCTGGCCAGCCATATGGCCCGGCGCTGCCTACTGCGCCAAGTTCTGCGCTACTCCCGAGAATCCGGGGGTGCGAAATGATATGGAAGTAATGGAGAGCACGCTAGAACCCGACTCTCCTCCACGGGAGATTGACCCGTACGATAGCAGAAGCGCAGACGACCAAGAGAATGACAGAGATAGAGAGCGGGAATGAATGAGAGAGATGGAGTGCCTCCCGCGCCAGAGCGCTCGTCCGAGAACGATGACAGATTGATACAATTCCGGTGAGATTCGGTGCGACAGATTTCCTACCAACTGTTGTCGCCCGGGCCGGTCATTACGTCGAATTAAAGTTAGCGGGACGCGATGATCGATCGTGCATCGCTGATGATCCGCGATCGCCTTTTGCTTCAGCGCGCACGAGTTCTGAATGCGAGGTGCGCTTTGATGAAGTCGTGCGATGCGAGCGGTTTGACAGTAGGGAACAACGAAAATAGAGCAGTGAGAACATTGCACCGTGGTGGATTGCAATCTAATCTTCAACCGATGGCTGTCGAGATTTGTCGCGTATGGAACCTTTTAGTGTAACCGGAAGCCTCTACTTTTTAAGTATCTTTCGCGGTCACGCCTCCAGCTTTCTCTCTCTTTGCGTATCAGGAAGCGGAACATGTGACAGGATTATTCTGCTGAGCAAGAGCACGAACAGTGACGTCGATCGTATTTCCGTGTCACTGTTTCAATATTTTCTGTAGACGACGCTCTAACCGAGCGACGGCAAGGTACACAGACCGTTTGCTGTCTGCAAGTACGCAACTAACGGGTGAGCGATCTAGCATGGAAACGGGAGGAAGTCAAGGGAACAGCGGCTTCTTCCCTTAGCCCTGATATCGACTACGTCGAAGACGCAGGAGAGGGCGAAACGTAAGGCACGCGGGAGCGTGACGTCGGAGGCTGCGTCGGGGAAACGAGAAGAAGGAGGCTGTGAACCCGGCGTAAAGCCCTCGGGCGAACCTCGCTCCTTATCGATCTGCCCCTGAGACTTCTCTAGCCAAGGAAGGAGTGCAGGAGAAAGACAGGCAGAAAGAGCAAGTCGGAAAGAGAGAGCAAGCGATAGGAGCGCAGAAATAGTAGACGTGAAAGAGGGAGGATGTGAGAGAGTATCGAGAGGGAAACAGAGTGAGAAGGCAGGAGAGGACAGCGTAGAGACCAAAGTGGTGAGCCTTGGTGAGTCTGTGTACGTGGAAGATAGACCTCAGCAGAGAGCCGCCTACTCGAGCGTGACTCCGCAGCTGAAGCCGAGCCTATCAATATTTCCTCCCGAAATCCGCCGTGGTTCCTTCGGCAATTCCTCTTTCCTTATCCTTCGCTCGCTCTCCCGCTTGCCGTCTCGGCTTACTGATGTTCCACTCCTTTTTTGATGTTTTCTTTCTCGTCGTGCTCGTCACCTCTTTCCTTCGCGGCGAGGTACTCACGGGCTGACTTTCGTATTTCTGAGGTTGATACTTGAGCGGAATGAACGACTTCATAGAGTAGCTGGGGCGTGCTGGTGTTGATTTTGGTTTAATGCTTCGATGGCAGTGAGCGTTAAGAATATTGTTGCAGCGATTCGGTAGATTCTATGTGAATTCGTCTTCTATGTAATTTTGCGGGAAAGAACGATTATTTGCGGTTATTAGTAAATGGGGAATATCGACGTGTTTTTGTTTTGTTGAGAGATGAAAAGCTGTTGCTTATGTTCGCTATGTCGTAATGAAGAAACTGTGATGCAGTTGTGACCGTCCTATCGCGACGCTACGATGGCAAAGGGGTCCGGATGATGGTAGACGGAGAATGAGGCGGCGAGATGGCTGGGAAGAAAAAGAAAGTCGCTTCGTCGGCATCTTATCGGGCGAAGAAGAAGCTCGGAACTGTTAGCGTCCAATCTTCCTCCCATTTTTCGCCTGTTTTTCCGCTCTCCTCGATTCTGTCTCATACCGGGGATATATAACTGTTATTTTTCGCGAAAGCCACTCCATTATTTCGCTCTCTTCGTCCGTGTTTTTTACTCCGCCCTCTCTCTCCTTTCCTTTCGTCCATTTTCCCTTTCACATTCTCCTTGCCTTTCTCTTTTCGTGTTTGCTCCGTGGCCCCTCTCTCTCCCTCTTCGTCGCGCGGTCTCATCCCAAAGTGCTCCGGCAAAGCAGGACAATACATTATATTAGCTGTATCATTATTTCTTGGTACGAAAGCTACCTCGAAGCTAGAAAAACCGGGACATGCTCATAATGGGAGAAATCCTGGCGCACCCTGGAGCCTGGACACTGATGCTCCCAGTTCCTGTTTCTACGGAAAAATCTCGCTGGCTCTCTCCGTCGCATCATGACTAGCTTTTTACATCGTGCCACGAGTCTGCTCCGCGAATTAAAATAATACTCGCGCTAAACGCGTAGGATACGTGGCACGTTGCCATTTAATATGCGAAAGGACAGTGACTGTCATCATTTACGTTGCGCATACACGTCTCGCATCCCTCATGCAAAGATGCAACAAACCCTCACGAGCATCATTTGTCGCAGCGTAGGCGCGTCGAACGGACGTAAATAATCACTTGCGAGATGCGGCCACACTCTCGTCCCACTGCACTTTGGCGGCAAAAAGAAAGCATCGCGCGTTTCTCTATCCGCTGCTCGGCGAGCGGAAATACATTTACTTACACGGCGGTAGGGCGGAAGGTTGCGGGCACCGGTGTACGTGAGTGGGTGAAGGTGGGTTGGCTAGGTGCATGTAGATAGTGAGGTAGGTGGGTAGGTAAGTATCCGCGGGGTAAGTTTTTCCAGGCGATCTGCTCTCCGGATTCAGATCAATACCCGCCATCTGGGCCTTGGGTCGGGGGTATAGAGACAAGGAGGAAAAGGAGAAGGTGGCTAGAGAGCGGGTAGCGGAAAGGAGCGGGAGCGATCGAGTGGGAGGGAGCGAAGAGAACGATAGAGAGAGGGAGAGAAAGAGAGAGAGAGAGAGAGAGGAAGGCTGAGGGTACAGAGGAGGTGAGCGTGTTGGAGGTTGAGACGGAGGTGGAGGAGTCACTCGAGCAACAAGCCACCGCCGCACCCTCGGCTGCAATCCTAGATATCGAAAACCTCGGCCAGAAAGCAATACTGTAGCTACATACGCCTACGTTTCACGCTATCATGCATACGGCGCCATCATGAACGAATGGAATTAAACTCCGCGGCGCGTAAGGCAACTCCCACGAACGTTCGCGGCGGCAAATGTCGAAAAGCGCGAGCCTTTGCGCGAGAGCGACGTCGGCGGAATGGAAAGGCGCGGTACTTTTTGCACCGGCGATTCTTTGCCTGCTTCGATGCGGTCGTACCGGGAAAATGAACGCTCGCGGACCGAGAGCGGACGGCAGATTAGAAACTTTCGCAACGGTGTTTTTGCGAGAAGGACGTGGGGAGACCGACGCTGAATTTATTTTGAGGGGGGATTTTATATTTGCGGCTGTTTGAACGGGCTGCGTTGGACAAATCGGGAATAGCCGAAAGGAGAATGAATTGGGGACTCCAGGTTATACGTTTCGGCGGTTCTTCGGCGCTGCATCCGTTATGATTATTTTCCTGGATTGTTTCCAGTCGCAACCGTCGCGAACCAACGGATATGTGTAACTGCATGTGGAAATAACGAGAACAGGTCGAGGCACGACTAATAATGCGCCCCAATTGCATCCGTCGGCGGACCTATGCGACATAGTGCACATTTCTATGTCCGCACACGTGAAATTCTTCCGAAGTCACGAACGCCGCGAGAAAGACACAACCGCAAACTCACCCGTTCGACGATTTAATTCTTCGACCTCCGCGCTACTCCATCCGCGCTACCTACGTGCTAATTTATTTGCGTGCGTTTCCATTAGCCAGCTCGGGGGTCCGCGGAAATCGCGTTAGCGGATTTTCACTTGCGCGGGGAATTCGATTCGTATTACGCTCGATTTCATTATCTCCGATGTCCGAGGGCGTGCGTCGCCAGTAAGAGGAGAAGAGGACTATGAAGTAGGTGCGTACAGGGAACGGTGGATAAAGCGGGAGAGATAAGGTCTTAAGTAGTGACTGATTAAATCTCGGGACATATGCGAGACGATCAATGGTTCCCTGGTGTCGCACCCTTCTGTTTGTCTTTCGTGCTGCTTCTCTCTTTGTCTGGCGTCCGTCGCTTGTCTCTCTCCTTTCTCTCCCTCTCGAACACACACACGAAGCGTCTCTCTTCGGCCGCGCCAAAGGGACCCCGGAGTCGTTCAGTTTGTGCGGTGCTGATACGCTGTAATGCGATCCCGCGGGAGTTTCATTCCCCGCTCATCGTGGGGTGGGCCCTCGTGTATGCACTCGTGTTCCACCACCTCCGCCGGCGACGTAAAAACACTTGAATTAATCGGCCCATTCCCGGAGGAACCTGCGAAAGGTCAATGGGATCGGGGTGACGTGCCGGGTGTGCACTTATCTCAATGCCCATTTTGAGAGTAGACCGAGGAGTGCGATAACTAACAGCGCCCATCGACGATCGGTCGAAGCATATGTCGCGACACGTAACTTCATCGCGGCTCACGTAGTTTGTCGACTAATTCATTTGCGGAGGAGGAAGGGCTGCTGTCTGACGAACGATGTCTTGCGCGGGAATAGGGTGAGCTGTTGTGGCAATTACGGGGTGATCCGGTGGAATTTGAACAGACTTACCGGTTGATAGAGGAGACGGATGGCACGTTGTCCTGCGAGCAAATGCCTTCGGCGAGCAACCTGTCCCTAATCTCCCAGGCGAACATTGTCGGGTTGTCCCTCTTGTAGTTTGCGATCGCTTCGACAACTGGCGGCGTTGCTACCTTCGGCTTGGAGCCTCCTATGACGCCAGCCTTGAAGCTGCCGGTTTCGTAATACCTGCGAACATAAACAGAAGTATTCTATTTACGATCTCAGCTCATAATCCTTCCTTCATCCATCACGCGCCGCGTGGTAACGTCTTACGCTCCTCACGAATTCACGCTGTCCAAGCATAGTTAAGCGAAATGACTGTTAACCGATCCCCGGTCCGTTATTAATGACACCGCCACTTAATGAATCCGAATACAACACGCTCCTTTCTCTCGTCGTACATCTGTATCGTCACGATCCCAATTCGATCGATGCCGGCCGAACAATGACACACACTCTTCCATTGGCTCTTTCAGCAGAGATCCGCCTTAATTGCCCGTTGTGCCCGCGTCAAGTGTCCGTGAGTTGAAAATCCGAAAGTGTCGCGGCGCTCGCGAAAGTTCATTCCTGCGGCATAAAGGGAACGGAAGGCGCGACAAAAAGCGCGCCGTGCCCAAGGATGGAGAGAAAGAGAGGCGCGATCGTTTTTCCCTCAGCGGGCGACCAACGTCGGAATAACGTATCGCCGTCCAGCGGCGCGTCAACGACCGGCTGTTTTAAAACAAACGGCTTCTGCCCCCCGCTGTCACCCTCCTCCGCCGCCGGGCTCATCCCTCTCGCCATTCTCTGCGCTCACTTCGTTCTCTCTTCGCTCTCGTCCCCTGCCTCTCCTTCCCATACACCCCTCCACCCGCGGGAAACGTATCCCGGCGCGATGGGCAATCGCGATTGGCCCGCCGTGAACGCGCCCTTTGTGCCTAATTAGTTAAATAATATCTTCGCTCGTGCTTAAATTCAATTACGGCAGAAAGCCCGCAATAATGGTCCGCTTGTGGGCCGCCCTGATGGATGTGGGTCCGCCGCCGGCGGCGGCGTCGGCGTAGTTTCATACCCGCCGGTATCTCGCCAATTTTGTACGTGTGGGGCTCGCACGTATACGTGCGCCATGGGTTATGTAGCGAAAACGCGCGCGCGGCAGAGGGAAAAATTTCGCGGTTGCACCTTCGTGAGACCGAGCGTGGCAGATGCGTGCACGGTCGTCTGGTATGCAATTTTAATGATTACGCGTAATGACGCTTTCGGTGGCCAGTGACGAAGGTGGTGTTGCGCTGTTTGTCGGTGGCGAAAAGTGGAAAGAAAGACGGATTTAGCGGTGATGAAGAGGTTGGAATCCAACGGCGTAGCGTTAAATATGGATGAACGACGGCAACGGATTGAATGTATAGGTTTTGGGAACACGCGAAATGGGAAATATTGTAAAATATTGTATATTAACGCGAACGGGCACCGGGAATGAGACAGACTCGGTCGTGACAAAAGGCGTCGAAAAAAGCGATTACCCGTAACCTGCAGCTAAAAGCATTATACGATCCAGTGCCCTTAAACAGGCGCGGTTGGGCCGACCCTACTCCACCCCCTTTTTCAAATTATTACGATTATATCTGGTGTAAAACCCCATTCTCGGCGCACATGGCAATGCTCACCCGTTGACATTTCGCCCTCATTGTTCCGCCCCCACTCTCCACCGTGAAATGGCCATTAGATCGCACGATTTTTCAAATTGACCTTGTCGTCGTTGGGGTGTGCGCACACGACGGCATTAATTTCGATTTAAATAGACGGGGCAAGTCAGTCGGCGAAACATTCAAAGGAAGAAAATAGTAAATCTGTTCCCGCAATAGTTTCTAGTGATCCCTGACTCACGTTCTACATTCTGCATTCTAACCGAACACTATTTTATTATCAACGATCCTCAGAATCTCAACTCGAACTGCGGCACTTTAACATTAATTTGCAAATGTCCCGAATGCAATAAATTATATAATTCACGCAAATTTTGTTTCGACCGAGAAAAAAGTAACCGAAGTGCAGCCATAAGACCGAATTACGAGGATAGCAAGAAGTACAGTACCAAAACATAATCTGCACATGGTTAGACGATTCTATTGCAAATCCGTGCAGTCCATCGCGTCAGGTCAGCATCGACCTAAGCGTTTATACAAAAACTTCGTTACCTATCACTACTAAACTTGCACACCCAGATCAACATGCATCTCTGCATAACGCAAAATCCTTAACCCCCGTATCCGCACCGTTCAGACACCCGTCCGTCGCCAGCACAAAACGAAGACGTCCCCCGCACGTTTGCAACGCGCCGCGCCTTAAAAAGCACTTTGTACTTCCGCGACGGTAGCCAGAAAAGGTTTTTCGCCGACTCGCAACTTTGAAGGACCGCGTCGGTGCGAAGGTTTTCAACGCCGTCGAGAACGATTTTATGGACCCGGCGACCGTCCAGAATTCTGCGGGCCCGAAGAGTCGCGCACGCCGCGCGAACGGCAAAATTGTCGTCGATTCCGCGAAGACGTGCCACGTGAACGTCTCGGCGTATCAGCGGCGCGTGACTGCGTAAACCCGCGACGGCGTTAACAACGTCTCGTCGTCGCGGCCCGTGAGCCGTTTCATCGTACTTTCAGGCCGTAAAACCGTGCCCGGATGTGCGTCGAGGAGCGAGCAAATACGCGCGGGCGGGCGCGTTGGCAAAATTGGCACTGGGAGCGAAAAAGCGAGAAATTGTGACGGCGCTCTGATAAAGAACGCAGGCGGCCGGAGCTAAAGGGTGCGCGGCTGGAAAAAGCTGGGCTGATGCTGTGATGCAAAGAAACGGAATGGAGTTAAATGGGTGGTGAGAGTATGGAGAAATTTCACAGGTGATGCGAGTGATGCGAAATGTGGGTGAATAGTGGTGTGGACGAGGTTTAGTGTAAAAATGGAATTAGACAGGGGTATCTGGCTTTTTACCGTGATATGAGGTATGGCGATTTCTTGGGCTGTGAGTGGATGCGATGGATAGTGGCGCGATAACTAAATCGGCGTAGAATTAAATTTTAGAGCCAGTGGGACTTACTTGTTATGTAACATTTAGATGTTTATGAGGATGTTCCAATTATTACATTCGGTATGATGATATGGAAACGTTAACTGGTTTATATCATTTGGTAGAGGATTCGTTGTGCAACCCGTTGCAAAAGTGAATTCGCACAGACGGTGGCAAAAAGAACATCATGTACACATATGCGCTTGTATATTGACGGTGGTGTGGACAAGATTTACTGTAAAGATGGAATTAGACGTGCCGGGTATCTGAGTTTTTACTGTGATATAAAATATGACAATTTCATAGGTTATGAGTGGATGCGATGGATAGTGGTGCGATAACTGGATCGGCGTAGAATTAAATTTTAGAGCCAGTGGGACTTACTTGTTATGTAACATTTAGATGTTTATGAGGATGTTTCAATAATTACATTCGGTATTTGGTAGAGGATCCGTTGTGCAGCCCGGTTGCAAAAGTGAATCCGCACCGACGGCGGCGAAAAGGACATGTACATATTTTTGCGCGTGTATATTGGCGGTGGTGTGGACAAGGTTTACTGTAAAGATGGAATCAAACGGGGTTATCAGGCTTTTTACCGTGACATGAAGTTTGGCGATTTCATGGGTTGTGACTGAATGCGATGAATAGTGGGGCGATAACTGGATCGGCGTAGAAGTAAACTTTAGAGCCAGTGGGACTTAGTAGTTATGTAACATTTACATCTTTATGAGGATGTTTTGATGATTACATTCGGTATGATGATATGGAAACGTTAACTGGTAGAACTTTACATCATTTGGTAGAGGATTCGTTGTGCAACCGGCTTGCAAAAGTCAATTCGCACGAACGGCAGCGAAAAGGACATCATAAACACATATGCGCGTGTTTATTGACGGTGGCGTGGACAAGGTTTACTGTAAAGATGGAATTAGACGTGCCAGGGGTATATGGGTTTTTACTGTGATATGAGGTATGGCGATTTCATGGGTTGTGAGTGGATACGATAAATGGATCGGCGTAGAACTAAATTTTAGAGCCAGTGAAACTTACTTATTATCTAACATTTACATGTTTATGAGGATGTTCCGATGATTACATTCGGTATGATGATATGGAAACGTTAACTGGTAGAACTTTACATCATTTGGTAGAGGATTCGTTGTGCAACCCGGTTGCAAAAGTGAATTCGCACGGACGGCAGCGAAAAGGACATCATGTACACATATGCGCGTGTATATTGACGGGCGGTGCATGAAATAGTTCAATAGTAATAACCCGATGAAATTCCGTGCAATTGCGAGACTACTTCTGCGGAACATGGCTCTCGCATTTCTGTCCGAATAATACGATTTACATTGAATGCCAGCGCGAAGTGCGGCGCAAGTGAATTGGATCTTTGTCAAATGTCCCGGGTGTTACGGGCACTTGAGCGGAAAATATTCGACGAGTTGACGGGAGCGGTTTGTTTTGACGGGTATACTTGGTCGCGGCGGATTTCGAAACGCTATCGGGAATCTCAAACCGACGTAATCAAGCGAAATGAGCACACGCCGGCAATTATTTTCGGGATTTCGCCTGCACGTTTGTGCACTGTTGGGAAACTTGGCTCGTCTAAAAACAAATTACAAAAACGTTCGATTGTGACACAATGACAGCGCTTGTGCGATCGCCGACATGATAGGGCGCAAGCATTGGACATTCGATAAATTAATCTATTTGTCTGGATGTATCGTTACTGTTCCAAATTATTAACAAATTGTTTTATACATGCTATGCGTATATTTTGCTTGCAACGTCTGTCCTGACGTTCGATGTGATCAATATGCAACTTCTCCTGCCAGCGCGACTGGCCGAACATACGGAAAGAATTTGAGCTTCGGTCCGACTAATGACGCGATCCTTATCGACACGTCTTCAATAGGTACGTTACGTTAAGTTTTTAGCCGTCAAATGATGACTTCGTAACGGTACACCGTAATCAGTTCCACGATTAGTCTTTCGTGATATATCGAAGCCATCAATTCGTTGCGCGAGGCATATGTAAAGTGTTCACAAACGATTTGTTTTCGTTAACAGCCAACAGCGCGTAAACTTAGAAAACGTTGTCCTTAGAATACTTGCGGACAGGTGCCTACATTAATCAAGACCGAAGACAAAACCGTTCTTTGCCAATGCGCTGACCTTACGATACAGCGATTTCATCCTGAAATCGCGCGCCAGAAGGGAATCAAGCGCCGTTCGCATCGCAAATCGACGACGCGAAAGATTAATTAAATCCCGCGTGCAGAGGACGGGCGAGGGCAGTGCGCATGAATTACTAATGCTAAAATCTCGCGTCCGACCGTTGCTCGCACGCAGAAAATTGATCGAGAGGGAAGTGGCGCGTTCGCGACGGCCCGACAGAGAGACGCAGAATGGAAGGAGAGGAGAAGTGAGAGAGCGAGTGACAGGAAACGGAGCTCTAGCAGTAAATAATCCAGTCGACCTATTATGCGAGATTCATGAAAGAGCGCGTATATGACAATGATATTCGGCCGGTGGGGGACGAATGACATTCGGGCCATCAAAACGGCACGAGGCCACCCGTTATATAACGCGGGGTAGAGGGTGGAAAAAACATGGAAACCGCATATCGTCGCACTCGCTAGCACCCCCGTCACGGGGTGGCAGGGGGTTGGTGCGGATGAGGAGAGGAAGCGGGGAGGGTCCTTCCTTCCGGCCTCGTCGTTTCGTTCGCTCCCGGGTTCGTTCGCCTCCTGGTCCTAACAGCGTCTTTAATTAAATCACTCCGACCCAGGAATAGTATCTTTTTTTGCTCCCAACCTCTGCGCTTTCCTCTTTCCATTCGCGTCTCTTCTTTTTCTACGTCCCCTCCTCCGCGCCGCTCTTTTCTCTCCGCACCGATTCGAAACTGCCTTGGCCACTTCGCCGCGCGGAAATTACGGTGTTGCACTTGGCGAGCCCGACTTGATCTCCCTCTTAATTGTTAAGCGCCGCGCTCTGCTTCTTACGTACCCCAAATAAGTACGCTTGACATACGTCATATCCTTCGTGCCGTTCGAAAGGTTCTCAATCAAAATTAACAAACGTAATTACCGCACCGTGTCACAGGAGATTAACCCCTTAACCTATACGGGCATAGCCCGTAGTAGATGATGGGACTAAACGTAAATATTACGGGTATAGCCCGTAGTAGATGATCGGGCCAAATATAAATATTACCAGCGGCGCCCTCCTAAAGTTATAAATATTGATAGAAAATGTGATAAGTAATTACAACCTGATGTAATAATCGCGGTAGATGCAAGTACGACAAAAAGTTTATTTATACAAAAATCAGTAATACCAAATTAATAATCTGCAATGGTGTGATGCAATTCGTCACCGTACTAAACAAATTGTGCGAATGTCTCGAAAGCTGCGCGAGCTCGTTTACGTTTTCGGCCCAAAATTCTCAAACGTGAATCGTAGGTTAAGGGGTTAAAATCCTGTTTACCGAAAAGACCGCGATTACGTCACATGTTCATAATATTCCTTCGGTCCCCTGATCACAATGGTGCATTACGAAATAACTTCGCGCACTGAAAGTCAATGGGACGCTTGGTGCCACGAGCACGCGGCTGATCAATCGAGGTTCCCGACGCGCAAGATTGCCGCACAAAGGAACCCTAAGGAGGAAGATCGACAGTGAGACGAGAGGGGAGACACGGTACTCCGCGGAGAGCTGCGGTTGTAACGGATACGGCACTGAGACCACGATGGCGCCGGAACGGTGTCGGTACTCACCTCGACAGTATCTTGGATACACAGCCGTGAGATACCCTGAGTTGTCTGGAAATGTCGCACGGTCGGACGCCGCTCTGCGCCAGCTCGACGATCCTCGCCCTGACTACATCCGGTAGGGGCCTTCCGTTCACGAAGACGCCTCCAAGCTGGTTAACTCCACCGTGGCCTGGAAAATGGAAATCGATAGTGCATTAGCCAACCGAGGCACTAAGGTGACGACCGTGTCTGAGGATTCAGCCGCGTGCCGAAGGATCCTCCGTGAAATCGCAGCGATAAGGGAAGCGTCTTATATACATATGGGTGTGTGTATGTGTGCGCGCGAGATCGTCCGTGCGAGACCTGCTTTATGGCTCGTGCGGAATCTTGAATTGCGGCCCAAACGATTTATACGCCGAGACATTAGAGCATCGACGCACGATTCGAGCGATGACCGGAAAACACGAGGGATGCTGCTGTTGCTTCCCGGCATTGTTTGTATCGCCGAAAATGATGACTAATTTAGACTAAGGAAGGCTGTGCGGTTTTCTAATGTCGGTACGATAAACCTTTCATGTTTAACACTTTGACTGCCAAGCGTATTTTGCTGTATTTGAACGGCGATGCGATGAAATACTGCAGAGTATGATTAAATCGTGTAAAATTAAGATAACGTAGAGTTGTTAGAAGCCCAAATATTAAAGCACCGTTCCAACATCAATTGCTTTGCAAGATTGCAAATAGGCTTCATTGCGAATTTTTTGCATTTTTAGTAAAATTTTTGCACCGGTTATCGTTGACCACCGTGGCAGTCAAAGTGATAATTGTGGCTGTAGTAGGTAAGAAATCGAAACCGCATGTAATTGTATGTAAATGTAGTATATTTGACACCGTAGGCGCATATATGCGTCTATAGCAATCAAAGGGTCAATGATAGCAATCCGTTGACGGAAAGAATTAGAGTAATTTGTTAGAAGCGAAAGTATTGAAGCACCGTTCCAATATCAATTGCTTTGCAAGATTGCAAACAGGCTTCATTGCGAATTTTTTGCATTTTTAGTAAAATCTTTTATACCGGTCACCGGTGACCACCGTGTCAACGTGTTAAGGTTTGCATCGTGCCATTTTGTTATGGTTTCATTGTTACCTTTAGCAGTACGTAATCTATAGAGTTCTGTAGGATGTATCGCCGTGAAGTAGCGATGCGCTTGGCGTGCAGTCGTAATCTAACAATAAGCGACGTCGTGACATAAAGCAGGCCTAATTCTGCACCGCGGCTGTCCATTATTAGTCAACGCGTCCCGAGGCAACGGCAGAAGTGCGCGTATAATTCGTTCGCGGGACGATAGTCGAGCATTAAAGGCGTCCTAACGCAATAGAGTCGGCCCAATATCGTAATGGAGGGTTCTGGACCGCGACATATGTCTTCCAGTTCGTGCCAGTGCACCGATGATTCGATGATCATTGCTGTTTCCAACCCTCGACGACAAAGTTGCCTGCTCTTATCGTCTATAAGGACGCGATCGAATTAACCTCCCCTTCATTTTTTCCCGCCCTCGACCGCCCCACATTTTCTCCCCGGCTTCGCTCGTCCGAATTCTTTGCCCGCGGAAGCGCCGATGTCGATCGTAACTCGGGTCATCGAAGCAAGAGTTACGGCGATAATGTACGCACGCGGGTGATCGTCACTGACGCTTTTACGAGGCCAGGATACCGGCGATTCCACCGCGACACGTGCTGCCGCCAGAATTCGCATCGGTCCCCTTTGTTCGGCCGGTGATTTAAACGAAATTGGAAACGAACGCGGCGCGCGCGTGCGGCACTTATTAGATACTCGACAAACGACGTGACAACTCATTGTTTTCTCGCGCAAATCGCCGCGCATCATACTTCGCTTGACGCAGCGACGTTAATCAGAGCGTGCACAAAGGACAGGGCTCAATTAACAATAGACCGCACCGTCGTTGTCACACCACGACTTGGTATGACGAACAATCAAGGGCACAGTCGAATTGTCCCGATTATGGCGATCGCCGAAAATTTCGTCGTTCTCAACGAGCGTCGTCCATGACGCGTGAAGTGCGCGTTTTTCGTCGCACAGACACTGTCACGCCGCGGGATCATCTCCTCTCGCACACGAAGACAATGAGGGTTCCCCGATCATTACTAGAAACGATACACGCTTTCCGGTCGCAAATCAATTCGCTCTTGCGTTTATGGTTGCATCCCCGTTGCGTGGCCGGTAGTCAGAGGGGATATCGTTGGAATCATGGTGGCATTGCCAGGGCGAAAGCACCATGACTACCCTACACACGCGCGCATGCCGTCACGCCTGCTGACCACAACTATACGCGGATCTCTCGGCCCATCCTGGACCACCCCAGAACGACCAACGCGAACACTACTACGGATTGTCGAGCCGTTGGCTTCTGGCGTTGCCCGCTCGCATTAGAGGAGCTTATTACTGTGAGCTATGTGCAGGCTTTGCCACTGGATTGCATAGAGTATCGGCACGCCAGTTAACTTAGACGCGTACCGTCGCTCAAGTAACCTCTTAACTACGTACGGCAGATTTGCTCTGTCTCGTTTCGGTTTCCTGATGAATAGGGTTAGCGCTTTGGTATTAGCTATGATGCGATGTATGTTGTTGGACGTGTATGCTGAACGATGAACAGACCTGTCGGATGCTGAAGAGTAATAGGATGAAATAGTTGATAGTTGAAAAAGGAGATGCACAAAAACAGATTTTACTGTATTAAAACCGCGACGTGATGCAGTACTACAGAATATGATTGAATTGCGCAAAATGAAAATAATGCGAAGGTATCGGAGACCAAAGAATTGAACCACTATTTAATATTAATTGCATTTACAAAATTAGAAATGCTACCGATTGGGTATTTTTTTAATTTTTCGTGAGACCTTTGACTGCCGTGTGTATTTTACTATATTAAAACCGCAACATGATGAAGTACTACAGAATATGATTGAATTGTGCAAAATGAAAATAATGCAAATGTATCGGAGACCAAAGAATTGAATCACTATTTAATATTAATTGCATTTACAAAATTAGAAATGCTACCGATTCGGTATTTTTTTAATTTTTCGTGAGACCTTTGACTGCCGTGTGTATTTTACTATATTAAAACAGCAACGGGATTAAGTACTACAGAATATGATTGAATTGTACAAAATGAAAATAATGCGAAGGTATTGGAGACCAAAGAATTGAATCACTATTTAATATTAATTGCATTTACAAAATTAGAAATGCTACCGATTCGGTATTTTTTTAATTTTTCGGGAGAATTTTTGTGCCTTTGACTGCCGTGTGTATTTTACTATATTAAAACCGCAACGTGATGAAATAATAGAGAATATGATTGAATTGTACAAAATGAAAATAATGCGAAGGTATTGGAGACCAAAGAATTGAATCACTATTTAATATTAATTGCATTTACAAAATTAGAAATGCTACCGATTCGGTATTTTTTTAATTTTTCGGGAGACCTTTGACTGCCGTGTGTATTTTACTATATTAAAACAGCAACGGGATTAAGTACTACAGAATATGATTGAATTGTACAAAATGAAAATAATGCGAAGGTATTGGAGACCAAAGAATTGAATCACTATTTCATATTAATTGCATTTACAAAATTAGAAATGCTACCGATTAGATATTTTTTGCATTTTTCGTGAGACCTTTGACTGCCGTGTGTATTTTACTATATTAAAACCGCAACATGATGAAGTACTACAGAATATAATTAAATTCTGCAAAGTAAAAATAATGCAAATGTATCGGAGACCAAAGAATTGAATCACTATTTAATATTAATTGCATTTACAAAATTAGAAATGCTACCGATTCGGTATTTTTTTAATTTTTCGTGAGACCTTTGACTGCCGTGTGTATTTTACTATATTAAAACAGCAACGGGATTAAGTACTACAGAATATGATTGAATTGTACAAAATGAAAATAATGCGAAGGTATTGGAGACCAAAGAATTGAATCACTATTTCATATTAATTGCATTTACAAAATTAGAAATGCTACCGATTAGATATTTTTTGCATTTTTCGTGAGATCTTTGACTGCCGTGTGTATTTTACTATATTAAAACAGCAACGGGATTAAGTACTACAGAATATGATTGAATTGTGCAAAATGAAAATAATGCGCAGGTATCGGAGACCAAAGAATTGAAGCACTATTTAATATTAATTGCATTTACAAAATTAGAAATGCTACCGATTAGATATTTTTTGCATTTTTCGTGAGACCTTTGACTGCCGTGTGTATTTTACTATATTAAAACCGCAACATGATGAAGTACTACAGAATATGATTGAATTACGCAAAATGAAAATAATGCGATGGTATCGGAGACCAAAGAATTGAAGCACTATTTAATATTAATTGCATTTTCAAAATTATAAATGCGACCGATTGGGTATTTTTTGAATTTTTCGTGAGACATTTTGCGCCGGTCACCGATGACCACCATGGCAGTCAAAGTGTTAAACCGAAGACGTTTGAGTAAGGGTTGCGTTAGGTATTGGGTTTATGTTACCGTGTGATGTTTGTGATAATAAAGGTAGAATAGTGGACACTGAGGAATGTACAGTTTGGTACTGAAGAGGAATTAGGTAAAAAATTTGAAGTAAAGAAAATGCATAGAGTTGGTAGTTCTATATTGGTTTTGATGCGTTCTATGTTATTAGACGTGTTGGCCAAACGGTGAATAAACCACTCGGAGGCTGAAGAGTTATTAAATAGAATATCATATTGAGAGATATCGAATGAATGATGTGTGCTTAAAGTCAGATACTGAAGAAATAGGTGAAATAATCCAAACAAAAAAAGTTGACGACGGATAACGATACAAGACGTATGTATGTCAACAAAGTTTATTATTAGATGTCAATACTGGACTGTGGGCAGACTCTGCAGTTGTACACGGAAGAGTCGACAAAGTTGTTTGTTCGTTGAAAACAGTGTACGGTGCACGTCCACTAGAGTTCAATATCCAGTATCAAGCCTGATATTTCGGGCGCAGAATGTTACAGAGGAGCGGCAATTGATGGTGACTGTCACAAGTTTGGGGAACACTTTGAACGGGCAGGTTCATCGACGAGAATTCAAAAGCTTATGTTACCGGGGATTATGGAACCACCGTTGGCGCGGATTACTAATGTTACAGTAGGTTATTGTAGGTCTACGCTGCATTTATCAGGCCCGACAAATCGTAGTTCTATTTTGACGTAGGTACAGGTTGCTGAACCCAGGTCCTTCTGACCTGGATATATTATCTCATTTCATTTTAAGGCGTTAATACCACACTTATTTCTCCTGCTTAACTACCTGCTCGTGATAGAAAACGTGTTTAAAAACCATAATACAATAATGTTTTGCTCAAGCAAATTTACGTCGGTACACCTTTACAAATTGCCGTCGACAAATTTCCCGACTTAGCTTACGTGTTATCGATCGTAACATAAATTTTTTCAGCCGTCTCTACTCTATTGCGCGGTAATTGTGTTGTGGCCATTATAAATACAGGCGATTTCGCAAGATACGGCCTTACGCCGGTACTTTATCACCGTTTCAATGGGCAATCGAAGAATGGCAAACTATTTCCCAATCAGCTATGTCCCACGACAGGGATATAAGAACGCCGGTACGAAATCAGGTGACCTGGCTGTGCGCCGAACTGATGCGATCTACTTCTGGGCAACTGAGATTTTCATTCGCCCAAATTAATCATTCGTCAACGCATTGTCGAAGACGCTTCGTTACGTTTATCGATGCGTCGCCGCTTAAAAGAATCTTTCTATTCCCTCGCAGCGCACTTAAGAACACTGAGGAAGTCGTCAAATTGTTACATAATCGAATGCGTAATCTTGACGACGCACGATCAAAATTTGCGAATTTCGTAAATTGTAAATCAGGCAGGATCGTGCTTCCGTGCGATTTCCATCTTTGGGGGGCGGAATTTGATGAGCTTATATCTGTTCCACTTTTCTTCGCCACCGGAAACAAGGAGCGCCGGGTCTGTGGAGCTCCAGGGCCAATAAAACGAGGCCCTATACGCGATACACGATCGCGGGTCTACGCGTGTATACATCAGCGACGAGAAAACTTTGATATAGATTCCCGTTCGCAGTCACTCGATATTTCTCGACCATCGCGCTGCTTTGTTCCTGTATTACATTACGGCGCAGCGTTATGTATTGCCGGCGCAACCAAACGCGATGGACTTTATTACCCTGGGTCTAGCTTGAAAAATAGATGGAAGAATGCGTCGTGCGGAGTAACGGGCGACACGTTGCTTCTGAAATTCATCGCGGTCGTTCCGTCGCAAAATATCTCATTGGCGATGAAAATATTTTCTTGCCAATGAGAAGCGTGAAATTAAAGCGTGCAACGTTTCAGCTCTTAAAAATGAGAATATGTAAAGCTTCAATGCAAAATCGGAAAATGCAGTCAAATAACGATGGCGCTGAGAAAAATTATCTTCCAGGCTGAATTCGAGAAAAATGGCGGTAAAAGGAAAAGAGAGCTGTTCCCTGCGAAAAAATTAAATCGATATCGCAGAATCTTTTTTCCCGCATGACATTTCGTTCTGTGCAAGATTGATTAGTCATCGGTATCATGCTTTTAAGGAAAAAAAATCGTGTCATCCATTCATCATTTAAAGTTAACATATGCGTCCCGCAATTCTTTTTGTCTCGACGGCAGGGAGCTGTTTCGATTCCGCCCAATTAAAACGATTTAATAAGAGCAGCCCGCTACGATCCCCGACCGCGTCGTTCTTGTTAATGTTTCATAATTATTATCATCCCATTAGTTTTAACCGACCTGCCGCCGGTCGCCCATAAACGCGCTCGCGCGTTTACCGAACGCGTACGGTGGCTTCGATCGTTGCAACTTTAAAACGACACTCGTACCGAGCTAATTAATACGCCCGGATTGCCAATTACACGTAAACGCCCACAGATCGACGGATTTACTTTTTCATCCACCGCGCAACGTGTCGTTTGCGCAAACCGCGCTCTATTTTCCTCCGCGTCGTTTCGCCTATCGGCTCTTTCCTATGATAAATCAGCTTCAACGACGTTTATGACACAGCCCATTGCGCGTCGGTACCGCATCAGCAATTGCGTTACTGTCTCACCGCTATCGAGCATCAATCCTGAACCTTCGCAGATGAAACTGCCGTCTCGGTACTTTTCTCGCGTTTTTCCCCAACTGCGCCTCCTCGCAATTGCGCCGAGGGCTGGCCGGAGTTGAAGGAAAGTAACGCGTTTCTATAAATGGCCGGTATCCTCTCGGATCGTCCAATAATTGCGTCGGCATAAAACTGCCCACGAGACGCATGCAAAGCGAGACTCTTGCCAGAATCGCGCTCACTCCTGCGTGGCAAGACGCCGGTCGGGGGCAGGATGCGAGCCGTTTCTTTGCGGAATCAAGGGGAGAGAGAGTCGAGGGCTCTCTCCCGCTGCAAATGGTTTCTCTGCCAGGATAGATCGGCGGTGCAACGATTGCGGTTTATGGTTTTTCGTCGCCCGTCGGGTACCGCTATTGCCGGCGAATGAAGGCCATTCGATTTCTTGTTTTATCGCACTCTCGTTTGCCCACCGACGACGTTGTGGATTTGTTGACGCCCGTCACGTCGCTCATTCGAGGCACGAATGCTTCGTCGCTCTCTCGACTTTCCTATCTCCTCCTACCGAGCTCCGTTTTTAATCGTCGCTCGACACTGAGAGAAATCGATTTTTACGCCGCGATCGGCGGTCTCTTACGCCCGCGGAAAGCGATACATCTTTCACCTGTCACTTCTTCGGATGCCGACGAAAAGTACCGCGAGCTAGATGAAAGAATGCGAGTGCGCGGCACTCGCCATCGGAAATTTGATAACGTTCGCCTTTTTAAGAGACTCGCCGCTTGAAAACGTTGGTCAAACAATACGAGTTCGGTGGAATTGATGTTGTGGTTTTTCAGAATTTACAATAATGCTGTATTGTAAAGACAATATTTTTATTACAGGATGAATGCAGAGTCATCATTGAAAGTCGACGGGCAAGAAGAAGGAAGTACTGGTCGCAGAAAACAACCGTCAGTGGTAAGTCATTACAAAATGAACGTTTGAAAGTAGTGCACGAGTGGACATACCTGTAATATTCGCGCGGAAGTCTTTCCGATATACTCTGAAAAAGCTATATTTCCACAGCTTTAAACTCAGAAACAAAACATAATCTTTACGAACTTAGGCGTTTGAATCATTTCTTCGGCGCTAGACATACTTGGCAGATTCGTATAAACAAGCCCGCTTCTTAAAAGCATTCTTAATAACAGGACGTCTTTAGCTTAACAATTACAAGTCGAACGCTAGGGAAATGACGTGATATAGCTTACAGGTGTAATATTCCATCATGTTCTGATTGTAACGATAGGCAGTACTGAGGTCCATCGCGGTACCTCAGGGCCCGACGGCCGTCGGATGTGGGAGTCCAGGTGGCTCCTCTTCCTTCTTACTCTTGAAGTCAAATAACCGTCTCTTGTGCACGTTACACGCGATATACAATACGCATCCGAAAGTCGAGCGTTTCTATTGACTCCCGATACAGACCTCTTACACGCTTTTCGGAGTCAACTATGCTTCCTTTACGAGCGGTTATGGGACCAGTCTATGGTGACGGGGTACAATGACTGTCATCACGAACGTCTTTGTGCCGGACGACGGGTGGCTTAGTCGGACACCCAGCCGGCCGTCGCTTCATTTTTGCAAGCCCCATCGGCGCACCCCCGTACTTCGAACCTGAGTCGTATGCACTCCTGATTTATTTTTTCCCGGCACAGCACTGTTTTTCGGCCACTGCCCGTGGCAACACTAAACTCCATCCTTGGCGCTCGCGATATTCCGCGTTCGACGTCCACGCATGATGAACAGATTGTCTATGATGGTGTCGGTGCTGGATACAGTACGGGGTTGCTCCTTTTATGATACGCGGTCTCGTTCACAGGTACCGTTCAAACGCACCATCGATCATTGCGGCTTGATCTCATGTCCCTCGGCGACCGCACCGCAGACTTTATTTTCACTTGTTTCAGTCGTCACGTTCATTACGCGGTCGTTCAAGGTCGCATTTGCCGGTTGAATGGTGGTCTCACGGAGGAAAATCTCAGGGCGGTGAATCGTGGGTCTGAGTCGGCAGAATGTTCATGGTCGCTCGGCGTGCTTTCGTGTATCACTGTCTTCTGTCAATTCACATGCACTGTATCCAAATTCTCGAATGTCACACTTCAGTAAGAATGTCAACGCATCAGCTTGCGATTTCCTTGACCGCGTCAGTCATCCGCAATTATCCAAATTCGGATCCCGCCAGACCTATTTCAGTTCAGCGTGTCAATCTACTCGCCGCGTCGCGCCAAACTCACTCCTCCCGTGACAACTCTCGCAATTCCCAAAGTCTCATTTCCATCGAACCCACACCTCCTTGCCCGAAAATTTCCTCTACGTATTTCCACGCGTAACACCCCGGCACCCCGCACCCGCGAACGAAGAAATTCACGACAGACTCCCGCCGGAACCAAATCAGCGAACCCGACAGACGGCAAACATATGAGCGAAAGCGTTCAATCGCAGAATATCAACGCGCCTCGGCCCGCACAAGAAAGAGAATCCCGGTCACGTCTGCGGCTAGTTATCGTTATCAGTCGCGGTGACACGGTGGCTAGACCCAAAAAGCAGCAGGATCGTACGGTATCAACGACGCGGAAGCACGAAGGAGGCTTCTGCCGACGGGCACACGTGACTTCGGCCAGCTTTTCGACCCCCGCCCGAACGGACGAGCTTTCATCCCCACGCATCCTGCGACCCCGCCTTTTGCATCCCTCGATCAGCGTGCAGCCACGGGTGGAGGCTCGTTCATTGGCTGGCGGGCGATCACGTGGCGACGAGGTGGGGCGCCGCGACGACGCGGGGTTTCTACGGAAACGGCGGCAGCGTCGCGCGGGATAACGTCGTTATTGGCATCGCGAGCGGAGAGGGAGAAGAGAGAGACGCTTGAGACGAGATGGCAAGAGGCGGTGAGAGAAGATGGGAAGGCTGGAGGACGTGTGCTAGAGCTGGACGGAGGAAGGAGTAAGGTGGAGGGTGAGATGTCGAGAGGCGAGAGGGTTGAGAGAGAGAGAGTCTGCTGGGAGAATTTGCGGAGGAAGAGAGAAGAGGAGACGGGGATGAGAGGAAGGCTGATAAGAGGGAGGGGGTGGCGGTGTGAGAGAAACGGGACGGCGCGAGGAAAAAGAGGAAAGAATGATGGGAGGGATGAAAGAGGCAAAGGTTGCGAAATAAACGTTCGCCGGCTGGTCTACCGCCAACAGTCCCACGCGAAATCACGCGGCGCACACCCCCGTGAGCACTGCTTATTCATGAGGGTGCCCTTGTACAGGAGGTTCCACCTTGGTCCTTGGAACGATGTCTCACCTTATCGATTTTACTTACTTCGGAGTTTTTCTTTGTCATCGTCGGCCCCGTATCGGTTCCCGATTTGCTCTCCACGATACGTTCGCGTGATTTTAGGACAGAGCGCTCGGAAGGTGCTCTTGGTAGCTGTCTGTCATTGGCGAACGGCGTATGCGTTTATGGGCAAGTCATGTTCGTGGAATAATAGACGGGTGGAAGATTTAGGTCTGACCTATCCTAATAAAACGTTCAACCCTTAGCGTTTAATGTTAATCGTACCGTACTTACACGCGCAAGTACCTCGCAAAGTCTTATCCCTTAATGTGATTTTTGTAATGCTTACACAACATAGACATATTAGTCTTCAATCTTCAAACGATGAGTATTGTGTAGGCAGTGTCCCGATTTCTTTTTCGAACATTGTCTTCTTCAACACGTTACGGAACTGTTACTGCGCACTTCCCTCGTCAGTGTTTAAATCATGCACACCGAACACAGTATTCTCTCGCTTAACGCGAGTGTTCGGTCCCCGCGAAAACAGAGGCATCACAGTTTGTCGCAAGCAGTAACCTCATTTGATGTTAATGCATAAAGACGGCACACAGAGGTGTTCGTACAGCAACCAATCGTCTATTAGCACGGTTCCATAAAACTTTATTCCGTCGCACGTTTCCTTTCTTATCCGTCACGATCGTTGGGCGGCGCGCACGGTACGGTCTTAAAACATTTTCTCCACTAATTCCCGCCAATAACTGCCGAGTCCCCGCACTAAATTTCGACCGCGAGAGCGTTTTAACAAATCGGCCAGAAAACGCGTACAATAAAGTGCATGCGCGCGTTGTTAGAGTCTTCTCGTATTAAACACCGCTCTCGTAAACTGCTGCGACGCCCGTCGGCGAGACCTCCGTCGATTTTATTCCTCCCGCCGTCGAATTGCTCCGAATCTGCTTCGCGGCCTGGAGAATGCCGCCGTTCGATCGCAGGTCGATACCGTACAGACAAATCTCACTAAACAATGCGTCGATCGATTTTCATCCTCGACTAGGTGTGCGCTGCACGGGCTGGTGTGCATCGAGCCCCGACGCGGTTAATTACGAGACTGATTACGACCGAGACAAATCCCGTGGACATTGTCCGCGGGCCCGTGGAGGGATGGGAAAAGGCCGAGGGAGGAAAGGGCTAGGAATCTGCGGCTCCGCTTCTGACAGGTGGGGAAGAGAGCATGCAAAGGTGGGGACGATATACTGGTTTCGTCAACTTAACTCCCCGCGCTTTCCTTGGGAACGTATCCGCGACGTACACCTACCTGTCGTAACCTATAGATATTCATTTCACGGAAGGAACTCGTGATTTGTTTTGTTGTTGGTCGAATTTCAACAAGAATGAGATCGCGCATCGGCACTGCGTTCTCTCGTATCGTATGTGAAAACATCGATACATCGCATTCTATCGTATGTGAAAACCAGCTAGCTCAATAATGCAACTAGTTTATTTCCTTCTCCGTTCTTCCATGCCCCGTCGAAATTTTCTCATCGTGCCCTCACCACAAGCGTCATTTTTCGCCAATCGATCCGTTCTCATCGGATTTCGCGTTTTCGGATTAAGCCTTAAGCGGCAAATGGCGCGTGAAACAGATACGTTTCGCAAGGTATCGTAAAAAGCGAGTATCTCCTTGGGGCTCCTGCGGAATGGCTGTCAGTGGCTATGGCCCCCTGTACGTGCGAAGGGACCGCAGCGGACCCCTTCAACCCCCACCGTTCGAAATGTTGCCGCTGGGAAGGTCTCTGGTCTCCGTTCGGAGTCGCTTGGATCGGCCGGATTGCCCGGAAGGTGCGGTCAGCCATCGGCGTCGGTGGGACCGCCGCTGGGCCGCGAATCTCACAAGGGTCCGGTTTACATTCGAGTGCGTTCTTTCATGACTTCTTTCTTTCTGCCTTCCTCGCCTTCGCGTTACACCTCCGCCGCCGATTCTTTTTCTGCCGCTCTCCGTCTCTTTCCCTCCCTCTCTTCCTCCCCGCCCTGACCCGCCGCGTCTCTGTACAACGACCACCTCCACCGACGTTCTGACACTAGATACGTGAGATCGCGGAACGTGTGTCTTGTCAAACGATGTCGTTGCGCAACCAGCCTACGTGACACCGACACTGTGAGATGCCTGTGGGAGGGGCACTTCCTACGTGGCAGTGTTTCTCGATTTTCAATTGTCCGAGAGTCCGCCGCTTGTCCTCGAAGTTCGCTTACCGTCCTTACACTTTGCCAGTGCGCGTCACATTCGCCCTCGCCCGTTCGAGTACACGCAAAATCGGCGGTTTTAACGAAACGCTGATTCATCGCACCCCGTATCCTTAGGTTAGGTGCCAATCTTTCTCGGGTGCCTTAAGAATTTATCCCGTCCCCCACGTCGTTCACCCTAAAAAACTTCCTGCTTCACCTGGCTCGTGATTCTCATGAGCGAGGACTCAGCCGATCCGGCGGATCCATTCGTCATTACTACGCCGGTGAACCTAATCTCTGGAGGATCTCGGAGAGATTACACTTTGGCATATCATTTGGCTGAACGAACGAGCGGCTCTAGCAGCGTTGACGGGCAATATGTTCCAACATGATTGCGCCGGCATGCTCCGCATGAGACGCATTTGCAGCCGAATAGGGACGCACTCTGGACGCGGACCCGACGCTGGGTGTCGTGACGTTTGGGCAAGGCTAAGGGGTCGACGGGGGTGGGGTAGAGCCGGTGGTAGACGCGAGGGCAGATGCAGATGAGGTCGCCACTCTGGGTGCATCGATCATTGGGGTAATGTGGATGCATCGTGCTCTTGGCCACCCCTAATCAGTGCATAGACGACCTCCTATCCTTCCTAATCCATCGCCCGGCCACTACGTTAATCTCATTTGTCATACAACGGAAGATCGAAGAGACCGACACTCTGATAGGACGTCCGCTAAATTGAGATCTGCGCGGTTGAAACTTCCAATTTCCATATCGTCTTAATGCTCCCGTCAGCGTGGTTTCGTGTTAAGTCAAGCGATTATTCGCGCGGCTATGGTTCGTCGTTTACTCGCGTACATCGCGTGAGAATGTTGGCATTATGCACTTGCGCTGAATATCATTTGGTACTATAAGAATATATGCTGTGTTAACGTAAATGTTTTTGTTACTGTCAATCCAGCAAAAATCATGGTTGAATTCAACGAATCATTTATTTGCGGCAGAAATCTTACAGCCCGTAAAAGCAATTGCGCAATTCAGTGATTATAAAACAGCACTTGTTCCGTTACGCGTACAGTCGGCAAAGTTTCAAGACGTTACGAGTGCTCCAAAAAATTTGACAGTGACTTCTCAAGAGATTTACCCCGGACTACATTACCCCGGTAACGCGAGCGACGGGTAGTGGGGCCGGGCGGCGATAAGTTACGAGATTTGATGTAAATAGCGCACTTACTTATTCGCCACCGTCGCGCGGCACAAGTTAAAAATACGGAGGCCAAGGTGAGGGGTAGCGAGAAAGAAAGAGAGGGAGACTTTTTTGCGTAATGAAAGCAATCAATTCAAGTCCCTACCACCACTAGTTCCACCACCCCATCGTATGCTTCTACTCTCGCTTGCTGCCTCGCCCTCCAATCCTTGATTCCACTTCTTTCTTTCTCTCTCTCTCTTCTTCTCCGCCCGTCCCTTTCCGGTTCTCTCTCTCCTCTACGTCTCTCTTATGTGCCCGAGTTCTGCTAAGGGCAAAAGAAAGCCCGCTAGGGTGTAGGAGTTGGCCGCCCACCGTCGTTTCACCGCATCCCACTGCCGCCCTCTCTTTCTCACCACCCCAACGGTGGCCGCGACCACTTTTGTAGTCATCATAAAATGCCCTGCTTTCAAGTTCCGACGATTGCTACTCTTTTTTCTCTCCCGCTTCTCGTTCCGAGGGTAGGACGATGTTGGGCAATAACGAAGTGGAGTCCAGGAGAAAAGGCCGGGGTGGCAGAGGAGGAGAACGAAAGAGAGCTGCACGACAAAGTGAGAGGGGTCGAGAGCAGCGAGCAGGTTGCCGAAGTACGGCTCCAAGGGGTGCGAGTATCTGGATTCAAGTCGTCGATGCGGGGGTGAAAGGAGGATCTCTTTAAAACAGCACTAAAGTATCGTTAATCTTACGAAGAGGAGCCCTTACTTTTGGCGGGACAAACTAGTTAGATACATCCACTTGATACAAAAATAAATTACGAAGTCTCGCGATAGATCTTCGCTGTCATGGAGACGCACCGCACCTTCGAAATTTCTTGGCCCTTATCGAAGGTCGGAGCAGGCGATTTCGAGAAATTAAATGTACCACGAATGTGATATCTCGCACGTCTTGCCTAGGACTTGCATTGCTATTGTATAGGGTACACTATTGCATTAGTATTATATTGGAGTACGATAACGTGCCTGTCAGAGGCTTTTAGCTATTTGCTTTTGTTTCTTTCGAGCGTGTTCGTATTATTAATCTGCTCAGTGTCAAGGTATGGCCTGAAATGTACGATACTGTCGCGAGAATAGGATTCCTCGATGATGGACAAAGTTCTATGCTGCACACCTTCCCGCGGGAATTGTTAAATGTCAAACACACAACCCTCCGTCGTTCCCAAGAGAGCTAAAGGCCATAGCATCATAATATGATTACGTTTTGTCCGTCATCCCCTTGTTTAGACGCGATTATTGTACTGTACGTAGGATCGGGAATGCCCTGTCGACGTATTTATGGAAGTACCTGGCGCGTTACGAATAATTCAATTTTTCCTAGTTAGTGTTCGGCGAACATATTTCATCGACCACCACCAAACGAACGCAATTACTTGTCTGTGTCGGAAGGCGAGCGCTTCGGTTGAAAGGACAAAGCATATTCTTTTAAATTCTTACTCTGTACTATTAGTTCTGGTTATTGTCACGTATCTGCCAAATATTAGATTGCCCTAAGCAATTTATAGCTTTAAATACGGGAACGAGACACACAGCAATTTCTGATATTTATCGTGCAACTTACTGTATACAATCAATGGCGATTCACTGTGTCCTCGGAAGCGTTTCCGTTTTGAACGACAATCTTCTTTCCACAAATCAATTACATCCACCACAACAGACATGTCGCTGCGTAGTAATAACAGCCCGTCGCTTGTTAAAAGTCACACTATTTTTTCAAGTAATATAACATCCGGTGCGCTGAAGCTTTCCTCGCGAACCGATCGGCCGATTCGAACTACCATTAATTTCGAGTGTTTGTCGGACGCGGTCACTACTGAATGGATCACGAGCGTTCAGACGCTCTGCTTTGATTCTTAGTATATTTATGTTTACGTCTTTCACGCGACCGTCAATCAGTAGAAACGATAGCATCGTGGAATAGTGACACAACGTGGAATACAAGGGATCACCAATTCATTATACTCTTTGCACGTAGTATCTCGTAGGAAAACCGTAAGGCAAGCTACTTGTGTAGGTTCATTCGATTTCTTTTCCTAAGCAGTCTGCAACAAAAAACCGAACGGAACCCACGTACCTTTCTCAAGCAGTATATTTTCAGTCTTCCTTTATGTAACGTATTGCAAAAAAGTCATCGAGGGAAAAGATTCACCGCATATTCGGCCGGTTTTTTTTTTGGAGATGCCGATTATATGAAGGGTGGTATACAATGGTGAAAACCCCTTTTCCCGGATTTCCAGCACGACCGTGGCATATCCAAGAGACTCGTCGTATTAGGCATGAATAGCGTCACGGTAATGGCACGAAGAAGGGTTATGCCGCATATGAGGAGGACGCACTTGAGTGGTTTGTCGTTTGTGGTGGGTGGAAGTTTCGTGGTGCTCACCCTAAGTACAGAGACACGTGAAAAGAGGGGCAGGGAAGCTGTTGCGAGACTTACAACGGGCACGTGCTGTCACGTGTCGGTGGGGCCACTGTGATCTATGTGCCGTCACTGTACTGTGTGAATGTGCACATACACGTCAATATATACGCGTGGCGTAGTGACGGTACATAGATTATATATATATACATATACATGGAAATTATTGCTACATCGTCCAAATACACCCCTCGCAATACCGCGCCGAGGCATTTCCATCGTGAAACCACTTCAAGTCGTCGAGGCACTTAAAACCGCCGCAAACGTTAAAGAAATATTTATTTCACCGCTTGATGAATACGAAAACGGTACGGTGCGGCTTTCATACTAACTCCTGCCGACTGTTGCAAGTCCAGTTGCGTCAATTGTTGTGACCCAATACCTACATTCCTATACTAATGACGTGGCCCTTTGAATAAACCTCATTTGCAAAGCGGGACTAGTTGCAAGGAAATTTGCATTGACGGTCCATTTGGAGAACAAACGTGGCATAGCCCCTGCAAATTGTCTATGTCACCACCAAAATATCCGCCTGTTTCCTACTTTGTTATTCCAGCGTACTTCATTTATGAACATCAGAAAATTAGCTACACCCCCCTAGATCAGAAAATTCCCGTTTCCATCGACAGCACACGCGATCACCAGAAACTTCCGCGTTCTCCTTTCTTCCCCCTTGCGTATCCCAAGAAGGATCTGTAGGCGGCGTCTGAAGGTGGTGATGCGGTCGTGAATAAGGGTGGGTGGCGTGCCTCGAGGGGGTTTAACCCGGGGGTTGGTGCATATTTCACGGTCGGTAGTCCCATCTCGCGGAGACAGTCTGAACCAGCGCGGATACATCATCGCGTGACGCCACGTAATAACCTCCCGGGCGACCGCGGGCGCCTTTCAAAACCCTCTTATTTATTCATCTCACCTAGTCCTCGCTCTCTTCCCTTCCCCAGCCCTTCGTCCTTCTCCGTATCTAACGGCGTCGCCCCATCCTTCCTCGCGACGCTCTTTCAGCCCGCGACGAGCTCGGTAACGCTTGCTTTCCCAGAGCGAACCCAGGCTTCGCCTTTGGCACGGTGTCCGTGCCCGCGTCAAGCGCATTTTTTCCCTTCCTTTTTATTTTTTTCCCCGTGGCTCGGAAACCCGTCGCGTGAATAATTAAGAAGCTGCGGCGTACGGCGGGCGAAATTGAAGAGCGCGGCTGGGGATGGGCGGGCGGGTATTCACAAGGATCGCACGTCCGCGGCTTTTCACGTCTGTTGGGAGTAATTTGATGCGCGCGATTGTGGTGCGCCGGGGCGACGAGTGTCGCGTTCCGATTGTGACGGGAGAGAGGTCGGAGTGAATGGCTCGGCGATACGAGTTAACGTGTTAACGCGCAAGCTGTTATTACGGAAAATACCGTTCTCGCGTCGTTTCTTTCTGCGTGCCATCTTTTGCGCGGATCATTAACGGAGAGTTAGGAGACGGCGGGTAAAAGAGAACGACGCCGCGCAGATTAATCGAGAAACAAAGAGCCGCATACCAGCCCCCCTTGTCCTCCTCTCATTGCCGAGTCTAGGGAGAAACGTTCGAGGCGCGGGTAAGTTCGCCGACGAAGGATCGGTGACGAAAACGAAGGAAGAAAAGGAGCAGCGCGAGTGCGCCCGCGGTCTACGTTCCACCTTGCGACGTTAGGATAATAATAATCCCGGCGCTTGGCGCGGGAAGAGGAGATCGTCGTTAAGCGTGCGAGGGTACAGTGCCGTCGTTGCGAGCGACGCATATATATACGTCGACACACGTACTTGACTCCTCTCCTGTAACTCGCGCGAGGCAGAAAAGCTATTTGTCGGATGACAAACGAGCGACTGGCTACGTGGGTGGCTTCGGCAGTCGCGGGAAATGGTGAGCACCGCTCCGTGTCGCCGCGCGCACTTTCGTGTCGTTCGGTTTTCAGATTCGCATTCGGCTCTTCAGTCAGATTCGCTTTCAGATTCTCAGTCAAATTCGCGTTTAGATCTTTGGGCGCGTGGATATTCAGGTGCTCGGTTAAAGTCGAGTTACATCGTCGAGCAAGTTTTCATTCAGATCTTGGTTAGATTCCTGTTTATATCATGAGTTAGAGTTGTGGTAGATAGCTGGTTCGACGTAAATTCAAGTGCATAGTCAAAATCGCATTCAGATACTCAATCAAGTGTTTTTGCAGTTCGTTGGTCAATTGGCCGCGTGTGTATTCAAATTCTCGGTTAAAGTCGAGTTACATCCTCGAGCAAGTTTTCATTCAGATCTTGGTTAGATTCCTGTTTATATCATCAGTTAAATTCGTGGTAGATAGCTGGTTCGACGTGCATTCAGATGCATAGTCAAAATCGCTTTCAGATTCTCAGTCAAATTCGCGTTTAGATCTTTGGGCGCGTGTATATTCAGGTCCTCGGTTAAAGTCGAGTTACATCCTCGAGCAACTTTTCATTCAGATCTTGGTTGGATTCCTGTTTATATTATCAGTTAGATTCGTGCTAGATAGCTGGTTCGACGTAAATTCAAATGCATAATCAAAATCGCGTTCAGGTTCTTGGTTAATGTCGAGTTATATCCTCGAGCAAGTTTTCATTCAGATCTTGGTTAGATTTTTGTTTATATCATCAGTTAAATTCGTGGCAGATAGCTGGTTCGACGTAAATTCAAATGCATAGTCAAAATCGCGTTCAGATACTCAGTCAGATATTTTTGCAGTTTGTTGGAAAATTGGCCGGGTGCATGTTCATGGTTGGATTCTTGTTTATATCATCAGCTAGTTTCGTGGTAGGTAGCTGGTCCGACGTGTCTAAATCGCGTTCAGATATTCAGTCAGGTCTTTTTGCAGTTCGTTGGTCAAATTGGGGATCAAACCTTCAGTATAATCTGTAGCCAATTTTGCGGTGATATTTTTGCTCACGTGTGCATTGACGTTTTCAGATATGTCGCGTTACATTCTCAACCAACTTTTCATTCAGATATTTGGTTAGATTCCTGTTTACATCGTCAGTTAGATTCGCAGTAGATAGTTGGCGAGACGTGCTTCAGGATTCTCTGTCAGATTCTCTTGCAGTTCGTTGGTGAAATCTACAATCAAATCCTCAGTCAAATCCGTATTGCGATTCTCGTTCAAATTTACGTTCATATCTCAGTCAGATTTGCATTCGCATCTTCGGTAAAACTGGCGTTGGGAATTTCGGTCATATTTGCACTTAAATCTTCCATCAAATTTGCATTCAGATACTCCGACAAATTCGCCTTCACATTTCGGATATGCTTCGCATTTAGAAAGTTAAATCCACATTCACATTCGCCGTCAGATTCCCATCCAAATTCTCAATCATGTGCGCATTCGTATTCTTAGTCAAATTCAGGACGTGGTAGGTAGATAAATTCAAGGGGGAGGAAAAGGTTGAATTCGGGCGTACGCGTGGGTTGAGTTCGGTTTGGGACGATTTGCAGAGTCGTTGAAACGTTCGACGTTTCAGCCCGGGTGAGCCGGATAAAGGTGCATTCACACTCGTCGGACATGGACGAGTTACGTCGGTGAATTCGGTATTTCCACGGTTAAATAAACTTCACCCGGGAATAGAGGAGTGGACGCGGCTAGAGATTCAAGGATCTGGAACTTGGCCTGGCACCGAGAGCGCGAAGTGAGAAAGCGAGACGCCGTTTTTGCGGCCGACCGTTCCGTTTTCGTTCCGTTCTCGAAATGAGTTTGTCTTCGTCTCGGAGGCATGTCCGATTTGCCCGCCGCGACAGACGGTTTGTCTTAAAGACTTAGTCATGCCCGACCGCAATTGATGCATATTCGATAACGTTAATGCTCGATTAGCGCTGATATCGCGGACGGCTTCATTGAAATCCGCCAAATTCTCACCGATCCGTGTCAGACGAATCCACCGGACGGCAGCCGCGACTTTCGTCACGATCGAACGCGTCGAAATAAATTGCCGTTACGAAGGCGGATTGATCGGGCAAGAAATTACAACGGGACACGATGAAAAGTGACAACGACAGCGTAATTAGAACGAAAATCATTGATGCGGTCTCATTGTACTTTCGACTCCGGGAGCCTCTCGATCTCGAAAGTTTCACGCAGTTTTTTTCCCGCTGCCGGTAGCGAGGCCGGGCATCGACCAGGCCTTTCCTTCTGCGCACTTCCGAAACGGGAAGTCAGCAGCGTCGCGTGTAGCCGGGCCCGGGCAGTTAAGGTCGAAATCGCCACAAATTCGGACTTGTTGTGCCGCTGTTGTGGCCAGTACGGTAGATCAGCGCAAGTATCATAGCTCAGGACCCGGTACAGAGTGGATGCATTTCGCTGCCGGGCACTACACGCACACCCGCGCATGCACACACGGCCGAACGTGCGTACGTGCACGGCTATGTGTGGCCGGGAGGCACATAATGTCTAATGGGGGTGATTGTGCTCGCGCTCCGTGACGGATCAATCTGCTACCCCCTTCAACCCCCTACCCCAAAGAGCGAGAGAGCGAGCCGAGGTTGGCGTGCCGGGAAGAGGACCGGCGAGGCGAGCGGGAGCGAGAGAAAGAGATGTCTAGCAACCCTTGGTCCCACCAAGCCGAAAGCCAAGCACGGACTCGCGTGGATAACGCGTCTATTCGTCATACCTCCTGAAGGGGCCAAATTAGACGCCGGCGGCATTGTTAGCCTCCGACCGTTCGTTACATTTTTCGTCACAGCGGTCTCCGCGACTCCTCAGCTCTTAGCGCCGACGCTCTGCTCTTTTTGCATTGTTAATTACCCGTATCGCCGAGTACATCGCTTACAACATAATCTGTAATATAAAGTAACGACGCCCCGGCACAATATTCCTCCGGAGACCGTTGCAAAATTAATTTAGACACGTTCTCCACGCTTCGGTGCTTCATTAACATTCCGACCGTAGTTCGCGCAGATAAGCGCATCCACCGAAAGACTGCGCCCGTCGGAAAATTCGAACGTGTCTTTTTACGGTATCGGGCGAGCGGCGTGAAACCGCCAGCGATCGGGGAGCGTATGTTGCGCGGCACGTCTTATAACTGCCTTGGTCAATGGAGCATGGCAACCAATGCCGAAGATAAACGGCGCGATACGGCGCGTCTTCGAATACGATCACGACGACGTTGAGGAACGGCGAAGCGTTCGAAGGGGTGCTACCGTGGCAATTAACCCCGACACGCCGCGTTTGACTCCGAGACGCCCCCGTAACGCCCTGCGGATAGTCGACGCTTGTTGGCGAGGCTGTACGTCGTGAGGAGTCGAGAGACCTTAGCCGCCGGCGAGAGTTCCGTTGGAAACGTAGGCGGAAGAACTCGCCCGGAATCCTGTCGTTTTGGAGCCGCCGCGAGCCCAAAGGGTACGCCGGGCGTAATAGATAATTTCTCGCAATAAATGCCGAGAGGAGACTTTTAGGTCGGTTCGCAATCCACGCCGTTCGGCCGTGAAATGCGTGCGTGCCATGTTACTGCGATGTTCGACTATGTTAGGCGGGAGTCGATATCTGTTTGTTCTTATGACGGTGTGCGGTATGTTATGGGTGATGGCAAGTTGTACGATGACGAATGGTAATTATTTTGCTGTCGAAGATATTATTGAATGATGTGTTCGGAGGTAGGGTGATATATGCGGAATTTCGGTGCGTGCGCATTCATTTATTTAAGGCTATCTGCGCTTAGTTAGTTACAATTTGTAGGGATATATTGCAAAGCTACGTGCTATGTACGGAGCAACACGGTTGTATATTGTCGACTGTTTTTTCCAGTACGACTGGTCGACGCGTAGGCAGGAGATAGCAATAGAGTTACCTGCGTTGTGCCGCGTCAATTTTGCAATAAAATAGCCCGCGGGAACGTGTCTATCATTTATCAATGATACGTACCGTTGCTCACCAAGTTCGACGTTTTACCGTGCGCTTTATGCGATCGTACGGTACAGTAAATTCCTACTTTCGTCTCACTTTAGAGGTAGGCGTAGAGTAATGTTTACCGCTCTTGATAGATATCAAATGACCCGAACGCCGTTGAAAGAAAACCGTTTATTAGTCCCACATTCTAAGTTACCGCTCGCACGGTATGCGACCCCCTAAATTTTTGCTCTCAGCAGCCCAATCTTCTTTCCTGACCCATCAACGGTCCTATCGTGTTTAGCGCGGAATTCCGCGAACTTTCGGCACGCCACTGAGAAAAGCAGCTTTCCTCCAGTTGCGTGCGCCCCGCGCCGCGTAACCTGTTTCTGCAGTTCCAGCGCGCGCGCGTTCGTTCTGGAAGCAGGCGCACGGTATAAAATAACGAGGCGATCTCTCATATCGCGCCGCCCACGTGCGCCGTTGACATAAACACGGCCTTACGTGTATTCCTATCGGTTTGAAGGCACGCGGCGGTCGGGGTCGGGACATACACGTACGCGAGTACGACGGAGATGAATAGCGAGCGAAAGAGCGACGGAGAAGCAGAAAGGGAGACAGGGCCGGCCGAGACGCGGGGGTTCGGGACTCAAAGGGAAATTAATAATTCGCCCTGGCGCCGCGGTTCGGTAACTCATCGCGATTCGCCTCGAAGAAAGTTCTCCCTCGTCAATCTGTCAATGGGTGCAGCTTGTTTTAATTGGCGTTATTAATGGCGCCGATATCCGCCACGACGGCTCGATCCATCCTCCGCGCCCTGGCCGATCTTTTTCCCAGCTTCCTTCCTGAGGATCGTCGCTGTCGCTTCGGCGGGTAGACGCATTTGTTGGCGATTATTAATTATCGCCACTCTCGCGATCTAGGCGCGGGCCTTCTTCAAACGTCCCGGTTCGGCTTGCAGTTACCAACCGAGCGTGCGAATCCCGCGTGCACGGATGCGATAACGACAAAAGGTACGAGGCGGGCTCGTCGCTTCGCGCCGGAGAGACACAGATGGCAGCAGGAGGTAGTCGCTAAATTCCGACCTACCCGAGGCAAGGGAAGACCGCATCTGCCCTTTGGCTTCGGCGTCGGTTCATTGATAACACGGTACGCGCGCCGATTTCCTTCGCTCCGCCACTTTGGAGCTATTAAGGTGCGTTTCGAGCCGAGTGCATTATCAATTAACCCAGTTTCCGTTAGGCGGCCTTCGTAAAAATCCGTACAGTTAGAGCGCGCTTCGATAAGGTTGACTATCCTTCGGAGATCGGCGGGACCGATAGCAGTCACGCGCTTGACTCAATTTGCAAAGAGCGCAGGCGTGCGCGAATTGTTTCGTTGTGATTTATAATTGGCTAACTGTTCCCGGCAAAAGTGACCACGGTGCCGGCCGCAGGAGAACCTGACGGACAGGGTAGAATTAAAATCGTTCTTCTCGATTTTTCGAAACTGGTACCGCTCGGCTTAGATCGCCAACGCTCGAGCGTTTCGATAAGAGAGATTCATTATCGATACTGCGATCTTAATGGATGCGGGCGGTTCAGCGCGCTGCCAGTGCTCAGGCGAAATTGGAACAGAGACCGTTCCTTCGCCAATTGCGGAATACATTAATATCGGCTTTTCGGTTACGTAAACTGCTTAGCCTATGGAGGAAAATCGATTAGGGTTTGTACGGATTTTTTCCCATCTTAGTGACACATATGAGAGTCACTTTAACTTTCTTGGAATTTAATTGCGCCGAACTAACGCTCGCGTAACGCTAACGACCTAAGCTCGCGGAATGTAACATGGAAACCGATAATTTGTTGAAGTTTCAAGCGGTGCACCGACATCATCGGCGGTTTACGCAGGCTATTCGATTTTCAGTTAATTTTCGCGAATGCGCAAGGACAGAGGCAATGCTGCGAGATGGTTGCGCAACCGCAAACACAAATTGTTCGGCACGGCATTTTTTCGACGTGCATGTCGAACGCGCCTTAATGATATTCCGCGTTAAAAACGTTTAAACACCAATAACACATTACGGTCGCCTGAAACTCATGCAAATGCACGACTAACTAGACAGCGATAAGGTACAAAAGCCAGATAACCGACATTCCGCTCAAGCACTCCACCAAACGTCCGCCATTCGTTTTCATTCCAACTCTGCAACTCAACTTTCGTCACATCCCGCAGACGCGCGATCATTAGCGTGCTCCTCTTACACAATAAGAATCGATCCCCGGCCCGATCCAATCGATCCGCAATTCGGTCAAGAAGCAAATTAACTTTTTCCCCCGAAACCCGTCGCGAAACTTTGCGGGCCTCTCTCGCGATATAACCCGGACGATTAAAATTGCCCTTGCTATCCGGCCCCTCACCCCCCCACGCCCTTCTCCTTTCACGCGCACACTTAAGCTTTTTATGTATTAAAAATTCAGGCCGATACTACGAATCACGGCTGATACAAGCCGGTGGCGAAACTCGAATCGTCCGGCGAGCTCTGCGGTCGTGTCGGTCAATAATTGACCGGCGTTCGTCCCGGCGCGTATATTATAAATGCGTGCGCGGCTACCAAGCAGGTATCCTCGCCGCGGCGAGTGGGTAGTTAAGAAGTGGCTGCAGGTTGGACGTGACGTGTTATGGCTTTAACCGCAACAACGCGCCTCCGACCGCAGGAACCCTTTACTTTGCTCTTTACTCCCGAGCCCGCGGTCCCTGGGCTCTCCCGCCAACCCCACCGTGTATCCTATGTCTCCCTTCACCGACGTGGCCCCAGAGCCTCGCCGCATCTCGCTCGCCCAACGCAGTGGCCATAATTACTCGCGCGATGGTACCAATGGTATCGATCATCATCCCGGGCTACCCTTCTCGTTGTTCGATTCCTCGCTGACCGGTAATCCACATTAGGCGTCGTAATTACGGCGAGATATTATTATACGTACGGGTGCACGGCGATGCACTCCTGGAAGTCGCATTCGTGCGATCGGTCTGGCTCTGATTGAGTGCGAGAGCGAAATCGTTGCGGATCGGCACTTCCGACGCTGCTGGAAATTATTGCGACGTGCGCGTTCGGCTCCACGGTGTCGCGCGTCTGTGTGCTTAATGATATGCGTCTCGTGCGTTTGCGCGGGATCGCCGATGCGGCTAATAACGCGCGAAAACGTGCCCCTCGAAGACCGCAGCGAATAAAACAGGAGTAGGAACGTATTTGCGCCGCAGAGGCGCGAATTTATTCTGCCGACCGTTTCGTAGCATCGCTTCGCCGAGAGAGAGAGGATGAGTCACGGTAGTATTGTTCGGCCGGACGAGGAGATACAGCACAAATCATTTCCTGCCGTATCCCTATCTCTATCCACCTTCACGTTCGCGCGCGCGTCCCCGCCAATGTGTTGGTAAGTGCCTTCTATATGCGTTACGCTTCTCGCGGGCCTTTTCTCCACTGTGTATGTGGAACGACGCGCAACGCATCTCACGCTCGAGTGCGTGCACCCGTCTGGGGCATCACACGCGTGCACGCGACGCTCGGGTACAAAACAGTTTTACGTTTCGCGAATTACGTAGGATCCCTTTTTGTCGAGAGCGATACTCTCTACGCTCACCGACTCGTCAGGCTCCTCGGTCTCTGATTCATCGCGATGAAGTTTCGGCTTCAGCGAGTTCTGGGAGACTTTTTGACGGTGGCCAACTTTCGGATTGAGTAAAACGTCAATCAACACCCGCGCGGATTGTTTTCTTTGAGGAGTCCTCGACGTCAGGCCGCTTACCGATGTATTAACGAACGTAATGAACTGTGTCGGATTTTATTTCGTCTGTTAAATTAAGTTAGATTGAGTAGTTGAAAGATTGGACATCGTTCGAGCTTTATTATGGACTTGTCATTTTTGGTCATGGGGTGAAGGCATATTACGTTCTTATTGCTCTTGTCGAAGATAGGTTATTTCGGTGAATAGGAGGCATTGAGGATATTGATATGATAGATTTAGATTTAACCCTTTTCGGACGTATTAAAGTTGGTCATGGGTGTCGTACTGGTCGGAATTAATTTCCGTTGAAAAAGTAGTGATACATAACATGCAAGATTATGAAAAATGAACAAGATTTATTAATTCTGTTGACAACTTTAGTTATATGTTTATACAATAGTATGTTTTAATGTCATGTTTTCATGTAAAAATTATATTTTATAGTTCTCCATTGTGTCAGTATTCAAGATGTCAAAATAAAACTCTTCATCGCTATTTCCGGTTTCACATTAAACTTCTGTCGGTAACTTTCTTTTGGTCATATTGGAATATTATTTTGAAATATTTTAAGAAGCGGAAATGACTAATTACGGTTAAATACAATTTGGGTAACATTATTTGGAATTTTACGAAGGACCTTCGAAGTACCTATTGTTCGCACTGGATTTCGTTATCTCCAATTGATAAGAGCACCGCATAAGTTCGTGAATAGGTCCATCAGATATTTATGATTGTGCAGATAAATTGTAAACTGACACATGGATGAATACAGTATAAGATTAGTACGGTTTCTTGTTGTGGTGGCTGAGAGTAGACATACGACCGGAACGGTAAAAAGGCTTTGGTGGCTGAGAGTAGACATACGACCGCAAAAGGTTAAGACAATAGAGCACTCGTATTATTATACGCGTTTGAATGTATCTGTGATTTTGTATAAATTTCTTTTAAGCGTATCGTTGCACAGTTTACGTAAAATTTAGTCAGAGGCCGCGTCACAATTTTTTGGCTGACTGCTTTCGAATTGCGCAAACGTCACTTAATCCCGTCACTTCGATTTCGACATTTATTGCGCTCCACCAAAACGTCTCTTCTCAGTTTCTCTTTTCTCATACCGCGACATCGATTGCACCGACACTCCGATCGGTTGAAATCGGTAGCCAGATTGTCCTTTTTAACGTCAGCGGTGTTGAGCATTCGTATTACACGCTGAATCTCCACGAGACCTTGTCGACTATACTTATGTCTTTACGAGCAACGATCCAAGCAGGATCATGTCGAAGCGATAAAATGGCACGATGCCCCGCGATATAAAACTAGTAACATCCCTGCGGCCAGCTACTGTAACCGAACGTTAAGTAGGTAAATAATAATTGTAAGCCTAACCCCTCAAGTCATAAAACAATTTTTCGCATGACATTTTAACCTCTACCATTGTAACAAAACGAAGCGAAATGACTCTTGACCTAGAACTAACGACGCTCATCTCGTTTCCGTTTACACCCCGCGATATAAAACTAGCATCCCTGCGGCCAGCTACTGTAAAACGTTAAGTAGGTAAATAATAATTGTAAGCCTAACCCCTCAAGTCATAAAACAATTTTTCGCATGACATTTTAACCTCTACCGTTGTAACAAAACGAAGCGAAATGACTCCTGACCTAGAACTAACGACACTCATCTCGTTTCCGTTTACACCCCGTTCCGCACTGACGCCAAATACTTACGGAAGCCGGCGTCTACTTAAACTGAATCACACTACGATTCCGCGGAGCCATCTTCCAACTGAATTCGTGAGGTGAACGATGAAATTATCGTGCGGCGAGTTTGCCACCGACAATCGATCTCGGGACGTTTCGACCCGAGTAGCCCAGTCAGAAGTCCGTGCCGACCGGTGTACAGCGATACTTACGTCGTTTTCCGCGGTCGGCACGACTGAAATAAGATCACGCCGAGGCCATAAAATGACACGGTGCCGTGCGGCAAGGAGGATGCCAAGAGGCTCGCGCGCTCAAAGTAATAAATGCGCCAATTCACCAGCTCGGCATCCTGGACTTGTACGTTACGAAGCTCGAACTCGCATATAATCCGAACATTCGAGCCGTACGCTGAATCGAGCGCATACTAGGCGCATAGTCCATATCCGCATCCGCCCGTCAGTTGGGGACGCGTCCTCTTAATTTCTAACGACGAATCAGACACTCGCGTATCGGAAAAATGCCTGCGGAAATGTACAGCGGAGTAACGGGTGGACGCGTCGAATGGCCGAACATTGGCGTAAATTTGTGCTTAACTCGCCCAATCGATACTTGTCCCGATCGCGCTATCGGGGTGGAATCTATGTTATCAGTTTAAGCGCAAATGATGAATACTAAATATTAGTAAGGCGTCGTACGTATATATCGCGGTGAGTTTAACACGCACGGTAGGAATTGATAAGATGTACTAAGTTTGTCAAGTTAACTATGCGATCGGAATCGTGACCCGTATGATGTAGCATTAGCCGATGTTCGAATTCGTAGTAGCCGCGCAGGGGGATTCTTCTTTTTACGCGCGATACAAATCATCCTACCAGGTATATTTTCCTGGCGCCGTACATAACCGCGAACGAGTGCGATTCGCCTCATACCGATATGATATGATATATATCTGTCATAGGGCTGCGAGCCGTGTCTCAATTCGATTTATTCAATTACATCGAGGAAGCAATCGGGCGCGATAACGGGCGCGCGGTTAACATATAGCTTCCTCCCCGAACGATCATCGTCTCGCAGACATTAATTATACCGGCTCGCCTGTCCCTGGTATTGCTCAATTTGTTCCCAGCCCAGGAATGCCCGTTTCCACAACGGATATACAATATTCGCAGTATTTTTGTTGCCACATTAATCTGCCCCCCTACCCACCGGCCATATTCACGCACACTCACCAGCGCGAGGCGCGCATTTTCTCCGTCTCATTTTCCCGATCAGCCGCGCTCTATCTCCGTACAAACTATCTGCCAAAGTACCTACATCACATACCTTCCGGCACGCTCCACTACGCGCCGCCTTATTAAATCAGAGACTTTTTCGACGAAATCGCGCTCGCAGAGTGGCGCGCGGTCGATATAAATCGGCCAGGCAACGATGATTCGCGCGAGTGGACGGACGTATCAAAAAGACATTATGCGGAAACACGCGGTTGTCGGCTGTTCGTCCCGCTGCGAGGCGGCGGTGAGATATAGAGAGAAGGAGAGAGAGTGCGGAAAAAAGAGAACAGCAGGCATGGAAAGGAAATATCAGCCGCGGAGAAAGGGAGAAAGACGATCACGATGTCCCATATAAAGAACTACCGGTGGAATGTCTGCGCTCGTGTGCGACTCCTTCCCCCAACGATCACCCCTCCTGTACTTTTGCCTCCCCAGTCCCCGCCGCCACCCAGTTCCAGACAAGCCGGTGTAATGACATGATTGCATACCTTCCACACACGCTGCGTCCGTGTTTTGCTTAGGTTCGGTCCGTTCTTATGCACACGGGATAGACTCTACTCGGGGAAGACAAGGCAAAAAAGAGACGCGAGCGGGATAGAGAACGGGAGAGAACATTTACCCGCGGCCTGGAGACCGTAAGAATAGTTGCAAAGAATCGAGGAAAAATGATAATGTATTAGCCATTTATATGCATTACGCCGATACAGTCAGCCCCGCGGAATATTACTTAACTCGGAACGTGTGTGTGCGTAACGTATGGCAGTTTGCGCGAGAAAAGAAATAGTGAGGTTGGAAAATTGAATATAGTATTTCGGGATGGGATGAGGTTAGTGTGAAAAGAAGCAAGAACGACAGATGAAAGTGCTGGGATGTGAGGAAGGATGAGAAAGAGGGTGAGGATGGAGAAGAAGGTGGAAGTAAACGTTCCGCCTTTCCCTAATAAGATATTAAAGCACGTAACAATTAACATGTCGCTTAGACTAATTGATACGGTGTGTCACAAACAGACGACGGTTTAAAATGGCCGTTTTTAAGCCTGGACCGGAAACCTAAATTGACGTTTATTACGCGCGATCGAGATATCGCAGAAACGATCCCACCGTGTAAAAACGTACTATCGCGCCACTTCGAAAACACTTTGCGGAACGCGGAAAACAGCAAGAAAACTGAAGGAAAAATGAAAGAACTTTAATAACAAAAATAAAGAAATTATTAATTTCTTCTGGGATCCGCATCGATTGGCATGCCCCATTTTACTGCGATACGGCTCATCCGACATTAATTACTCAGCGGCCCTAAAATATGACGTTGCGTATTACCGTAAAATTTATTCCTACCTACGTAAAAGTACGGCTTCGGCGTAAAAGGCGGGCATAAACCAACCATTAACAACTGGCATCGCAATCGGCGCAGCGCATCTACAGATTTTCAATTACGTGGCACTCGAAACGCATCCGTAATATCGGATAATAGCTAGGAATTACAGAGTGGCTGTCCTCTGCTACCGCAACGGGCGAGAATTTTTTTCGAGCACCAAAGGACGTAGGGCTACGCGGCAAGAAGAAGGATCGATAGGTATTATAACAACCCGAGTATCCAGCGACCTCGGTCAAGATGAGGAATGTTTCCCTGACGCTTGCGACAGTTGCAAAGTGGCCGTCGGTTGGGGGAGAAGGGGGTCGTTTTCGAAGCACTTCCGCTGGGAGTGGCGTTGGTATCTCGTACGGTTGATAGCCCATTAAATGTCTTCATCTTGGATTACGCTCTTACGTGGTCGATATAAATAACAGCGTTTCGTTCTGCTCAAGGATGCCCGATGGGATTAGCGTTAGCCAGTCCGAGTCTTGACGCGTCCGCAGGTCGAGAATCTCGCGCGATTTCCACGCGGAAGATGCTCGCCGAACAAGTTTGCGCAGACATTTACCCCCCTCGTTTTCACTTCTGCGCGTGAATGCGAAGTGTTCCGTCGATGTCAGTTTTACAGTGGCGTACGCGGCGACTACATTATAACCTGCGCTGTTTCGGTATTCCGTCCTCCGGGGCCGATATCGAAGAGTCAGCGGCTGACAAGCAATTTAAGCGCAATTGTCGCGAACCTCGCTTCCTCATTGAGCGTTGTCCCGCATTATTCCCGCATTCTATTCATCCCGCCGTACGACCGATCTATTCTTCGCGTGCCGGTAGTCGATGAAGGAGGACGAGGAATTTAATCAGCCGTGCGGCTCTCATCTAATTTTGCAGTCGCGACCCTCGTCTTAAACGATGTCAGAGGTGAGTCGGCTTAAAATCTAGCCGTGCCATTGTACGAACCGGTTCGGCTCGTTGGTAACGATCGGATTCGCTCGTTCCTGACGTCGTTCGGTACCCGAGCAAGGATCATTAGACACGATATCCGTAACGATTGCGTAACGCCGTGCGTTACGTATGCAAGACTGGCAGGTTATCTTTATGGCTACAGACATAACGAACATAACGAACGTCTCTAACCGTCTCTCTTCCTCTTCTCTGCTCTTCATTGTTTTTTTTTACAATTGCGCGCGTGCACGTACACGCGCATAGACAACATACGCACTGGATCTATCATCAGCTTCGGCCCGTCTGACGGACAATCTATTGTCTCGTTTCCTCTTGCGTGAGCGCCATAATTCTGATCTAAAGCGGCAGTCAGACGTTCTGACAGAGATGGAAACGTCCAATCGATCTGTCCGGATGCCAGAGACGCAGTTTGAAAGCTGTCGTGTCGCGAATATTGGAATGATCGTTGAATGCGAACACGGCAGCGTTCGCCGAATATTCTATATTCGTCGGGCCGCAAATTTTGGCGTATTCGATCCCTTGCTTTCCTCTTGCGCGAAACGTTGTTGGAAATTGGACGATAAACCGTGAAAGCATCGTAACGGGGACAGAGTTGCAAAGAATAGGAAAGTGAGTCGCTAGGTCGTATGTCGTGCGCTAAGGATCTTTCGAAGTCAGGATCTTCGAGACGCACGAGATTGGACCTGCTTTATGGAGCACGTCGGCGTTCATCCGTCTGTCGAAATCACAGAGAATCGACGCAAAGCGAATCGTCCTCGCGGCATCGAGACCGTTTGCCGCAGATACGAAAGTGAAACCGTGCCATTTGTGGAAGTATAAGGGAAATAATTGCATTAATGAACGGTGCACGGACTGGCGATCGTTATTGCGATGTTCCTGAAATATCGCTCCCTGCATTCCTCGTTTAATCGACCGTGTTTTATCGCCACCGACATCTTTAGTGCATCGGGAGGAGGACCGTGTTCCTCGTATCTTTTCCGATCGCAATGGAATTTGAAATGAGAAATTCAAAGTACGATGGTTATGTACGCGTGGGTGACGGTAATGCAGCGAGTTTCAAATATTAAAAAGGAAGAAGCGTATTTTTATTGAATTTTTGGCAAGTATTCTGCGAATACCTTCCTCTGTCTATCGTCATCTCCGTTGAACACGCATATTCATGTTTAATCTACCACCTTGAAATTTCAAATTAGAATGACGTCAAATTCTTCACATCACATATTTAACGTAACACCATTTCTTCTTGCCGCAAGCTCGTTTGCCTCAGGGCCTAATTTCGCACGGCTCCCAAATTCGATCTCGCGTCTTTGTATTTAACCCTTTGACTGCTATGGATGCATATATGCGTCCGCCGAAATCAATGGGTGTCGATTATGGGTGGATATATGCGTTTCCCAATCGTCTCGATTTCTTGCCTATTGCAGCTACAATTATCAATGTACGAGATAAATACAAATGCGTTCTTTATCAAATCATTTTCTATTCTGGACGGAAAACGAAAGAAACGTTTTTATTGACGCAGCGGTACGCGATTCTTGTGGAAGATGTGTTTAGTTTTGCACCGTCTCAAGCGATCAATGGAAATATTTAATCCTTTGCGGTCGGCATATTTTGGTCTTAACGCTTTAACCCGTTGACTGCTATGGAAACATATGTGGTCCGCCGAAATCTGTCGGTGTCGACTATGGCCACATATATGTATTTCCCAATCGTTTCGATTTCTTACCTACTGCAGCCACAAGTATCAACGTACGACATAAAGACAGATGCGTTCTTTATCAAATAATTTTCTTGCAGCATTAAATCTGGCGTAAATGAACAATTACGATTATGCCCCAGTTGCGCCTTAGATAATCAATCAATCAATTTCCAACTATCAAAAAATATTTCGTCCTTAACACGTTGAATGCCATGTCATATTTTACTATATTAAAACGGCGTCAGCTTTGAAATGACTGGCAGCGTTTGCCTGATATAAAAATATAAATAATTTACATTGTTTTAAGAACTACAAACATTATCGCATCACTATTATAACAAAACATCTTCTTATAAAATAATATCCCTAATATATCTACATACCTGTATCGACTATTTCAATCTGGTTCTTCAGTAAAATCTCTTGCGTCGGTCACCGGTGACCATCACAGCAGTCAAAGTGTTAACGAGCGTTTCGGCCGGAAGAATTCAGCAGTCAAAGAGTTCATTATCGACACCAACCGAAGTTGGTGTGAGCCAAAGTTGAAGTCGAGCCTGGAAAAACCGCGCCGGTTCGGGCAAAAGGGACTCTGCCGTAGCAAGGGACCCAGAGGAAAGTCGAAGGAAGGGCCCCCCACGAGCCACGAGCAGGCCCGGCTCTCCGTGTGGTCTTCGCTACGCCTCGCGGCGACCTCATCCCTTCTGCACACCGCGACCATCCTCCTCCTCCTCTATCTCCTCCTTCTCTTCTTCTTCTTCTCGCCGGCGCTCTCTCCTCTCCTCAGTGAACATAAATCTCGGTAGGTTGCATTTATACTTAATGTTGCCAATATCCCGCTTGATTCTTCCCCCCTCATTCTTCCTCTCCCTCTCTCTCTCTCTCTCTTCACCTTCTTTATTAGCCGAGAGACCCACCACCCGGCAGGATCGAGAAGAGTACGACACGGTGCTCTTCAGGTTCACCCGGTCAACCCTGGCCAGGGTGAATTTATCGTTCCCCCGGTAATGGATGGCCACGACGCCGTACGTCATCGGCGTCTCGTGTAAAGAGTTGGGCATCGTGCTAAGAGTCTTTCAGGATCAAGCGTGGAACTCGTCCGTGGTGGATAGACTCCCTGTCTCATTCGCTCTCTATCGGCCCGTCGATCCGTGGCGCTCGCGCCTTCTCGCTCTCCCCCCTTGCTGCCTTTATTTTATTAGCCGAGATACTCAACCGCCAGGTTCGCCCGAGCTGACTACGACGCGGTACTCCGCGAATTCACCTGATCATCGCGGAGCGAATTTATCGTCCTGGTCGGTAATGGGTGGCCACGTTGGCGTCTCTACTAAATGGGTGAGTTCCGCGTCGGGAGTGTTGATCAAGCGTTGACGGTGTTGCGAAAGAAGGAACAGGTATTTCCTGCTCGTCGATTGTTGGAATGTGAGATAGTGAAGGAGGTTGTATTCCGTTTGATGTTGCTTTTGCATGTTGAATGCTGCAAATTGCTTGCATAGTTCCTGATTCGAGAGTAGCGGTTATTCGCAAGTGCACCTGCCTACTGATCTATGCACGCTGATGAGCGGCCGTTGTATCGTCCGTTAGTATCGACAATGGCACGATGAGGGTGGGACCGAGACATTGTATCGCTGATATTAATGCATACGTTTTCTATACCTCTATGCGCAGTCTATAATGAATGAAAATTAATTATCGGTACAGGAGGGGAATTTTGTCAAAGCATCTTGTGAAGCATTTCCAGTGTTTTAAACTCGGTATGTTAACACTTTGACTGCCATGCGTATTTTGCTGTATTAGAACGGCAATGCTATGAAGTACTACAGCGTTCGACTGAATTATGCAAAATGTAAATAATGTGCAGCCATTGGAGACCAAAGAATCGCTCCAATATTTCAACAATAACCGCATTTATAAAATAATCATTGCTACCCATTGCGAATATTTTGGATCTTCAGCAAAATCTTTTGCGCCGGTCGGCAGTGACCATCACGGCAGTCAAAGTGTTAAGCATTTGCGCTGGCAAAAAATTCACCGACGCGTGTACCAGAACGGTCCAATGTAACACGCTGGGATCGGAAATCGATCGGATATCGGTATCGAAATCGACTTTTTACAGTTTTTTGAAGGGAATATAGAGCATCAATTGATGATAAAATACATGCACGTCGTTTTTGTTTCTATGACGATCGCATGACATACATACCACGTCGTTGGCGATTCTGTGACAAAAGCATTACGACGCGTATGGCACATTTTTCCAGCGCAAGTGTTTAACACGTTGACTGCCAAGCGTATTTTACTATATTTGAACGGCGATTCTATGAAATACTACAGCGTTCGACTGTATTATGCAAAATGTAAATAATGTGCAGGTATTGGAGACCAAAGGATCGCATTACTATTCTAATAACAACTGCATTTATAAAATAATAATTGCTACCCGTTGCGAATATTTTGGATCCTCAGTAAAATCTCTTGCGTTGGTCACCGGTGACCATCATGGCAGTCAAAGTGTTAACACGTTGACTGCCAAGCGTATTTTACAATATTTGAACGGCGATGTTATGAAATACTACAGTGTTCGACTGAATTATGCAAAATGTAAATAATGTGCAGGTATTGGAGAGCAAAGGATCGCATCACTATTCTAATAACAACTGCATTTATAAAATAATAATTGCTACCCGTTGCGAATATTTTGGATCTTCAGTAAAATCCCTTGCGTTGGTCACCGATCACCACCATGGCAGTCAACGTGTTAACACTTTTTGTTAACACAACATTTTGCTATGTTAGAACCGCGATGCGACAAAATACTGCAGAGCTCGATTAAATCGTGCAAAATGAAGGCAACGCAGAGTTGATGGAAGCCAAAGTATTGAAACACCGTTCCAATATCAATTGCTTTTACAAGATTGCAAATAGGCTTCATTACACATTTTTTTTATTTTTAATCAAATCTTTGGCGTCGATCACCGGTGACCACCGTGGCAGTCAACTTGTTAAATCTTGTCTACGTCAGATTCACGGACGGCCAGATATTCGTCGACATTTTTCAAGTACGGAGGGTAGTTCTCACGTGCACTCACGAACGCCAAAAGGAAATGGGAACGGGGTGTACAGTGCACGCGGGCGCTCACTCGCTATCTACGAGCTTGCCGGGGCCGTTTTTCTGTCAATCTCCGCGTGATCCCTGTAATTTCCTGTCTAGAAAACCACGCCGTGGCTTTAATGCTCCATTGTCTCAGCTGTGCCTTCCCCTCCCCGGTGCTCCACTCCGACAAGAGACCGTACTACTCACAGTGTACTCCCACTATTTTAACTATGAGCAGGGGCTCTCATTATTTCGTTACCGATAAAAATGCCATGCGCACGCGAACTCGGATATTCGCTGGAAAATTAGCGGGACCGATTCCGGGACGTTTTTTGATCAATTATCTCACCGCCTCTGGGCCGTTCGTCAACGTCAACGCTTTCAGACGATCTTCTCGCTAGAAGTTTGACGATTGCACAAGTCGTGTCGCAAGACTCCATTTGGAATGAAATTTGAATATAATACGGCGTTATTGTGAGTCTATTTAAAATTCATTTTTCTGCGTAACAATTGATCCTCATCTCACTCCCACAAACAGCGCCGAGAGCTTCCTACGCTAAAGTGTTTGTTACGCGAAGCGTTTTACGATGGCGTCGGAGATACAAAACCTCCGCGCTGCGTAATGGAACTTTGAGACCGGGATAAGAGCGATAGATGATACGATAAAGCGGCGCAAGAGTCGCGAACCCGCGTTTTGCGCCTCGCTCTTGCTTCGCAAAACGGACGGGCTGCAGATCATTTCTTACGTCATTCAAACGTACCGGTTCAATCGGTCACTCATGTGGAATATTTGCATTTTTCTGATATAACCAATATTTTGGACTACTAAGCAGAAAAATACCAGAACGTAATGTTATAAAACGGTAACTACATTGTTTGATCAACATATCGATAATGAAATAGGTATCTTCCACTTTTACTTAAAACGTTGACTGCCGTGCGTATTTTGCCGTATTAGAACGGCGATGCTATGAAATACTACAGCGTTTGACTGAATTATGCAAAATGTAAATAATGTGCAAGTAGTGGAGACCAAAGAATCGCATCACTATTATAACAATAACTGCATTTATAAAATAATTATTACTATCTATTGCGAATATTTTCGATGTTCAAACGCAAAGAATCGCATCACTATTCTAACAATAGCTGCATTTGTAAAATAATTATTACTACCCATTGCGAATATTTTCGATATTCAGTCAAATCTCTTGCGCCGGTATCGGAGACCAAAGAATTGAATCACTATTTAATAGTATTTGCATTTACATTTTTTAATTAAAATGCTACCGATTGGGTATTTTTTGAATTTTTCGTGAGACCTTTTGTGCCGGTCACCGATGACCACCATGGCAGTCAATGTGTTAAATTGCGCAAAATGAAGATAACGCAGAGTTGTTAGAAGCGAAAGTATTAAAGCACCGTCCCGCTATCAATTGCTTTTACAAGGTTGCAAATGGACCTCATTGCGATTTTTTTTGCATTTTTAGTAAAATCTTTTACACCGGTGACCGGTGACCCCCACGACAGCCAACGTGTTAAAAACCAATGCGTAAGCATTAACCGATTCCCTACGAATCAAAACACTGCCTGCCCGTTACTCAGAAGTGTACCATCATCGTCTCGCGTGATGCAGAAAAATGCATAATCCCGTACAGCGAAAGTAACCCGATTAGCTTCACATAATCCGCCAGAATCGAGGTAAACCACTTTAACTACCCGCTCTCAAATTAGCCAAGAACTTAACTCGGCATCTTGCACTTCTGCTTGACCTGTACCTGCTGCACGGCGTTACGCGCCATTGTAATTAATATGGCAAACAATAGTTAAGAAACCGCCAGGCGGCGGGGTGCGGGGCCGCGCGGGGTGTCGTATTATGTGCATTGTTTCGCGCCGGTTTTAGGACAACTTAGAACGACGCACGTGTGATGGAGGAGCGACGCTCAAACAGAAACAAAGTGGCCTGGGCGAAGTGTGGTTAAGGGGCCCCAGAAGATCGCTGGCGAACGCCGAGGGGAGTGTGTGCCAGGAGGAGGCAAGGGGGGCATTGTGATGTGCGGAGATCGGTCACACGATAGACCCGGTCAAGGACGTGCTCCGCGTCGGGTTCCCAAGCCAAGAACACAGTCAAATGCGCCCATGTACGCCTGTATCGCCGCTTCGAAGCGTCTTTCTTGCTTCTGCCCCTTGGTCTTCCCTACCCAACCCTCTAGTCTCCACCTTCACTTCCACCGGCATCTCCTTTCTTCTTCGCATCACTTCGCTCACTTCCCGAGACTTACTTTCACGCGCCTACTTCATGATCCTGGAGGAGCGCGCAATTAGAGTTCGGATGGCGCGTGTCGCTTTTAACCGTTGAGTGCCAAGGAGATTTTGCGCTTCTTCTGTTTCGCTTGGAAATTGCCAGCGCTCTAGGCTGCGAAGCCGACTACTGGCACATGTTTCTGTCGATGCAGATTTTACGGCTACCATTCCGTTTTAGGGAAATATAAAATAAGAAGATAATTGATAAAAGAATGAATTTTAATTGCAATCTAACATTTGGATGCAAATGTTATGAACAGGTTGACTGCCATGGTGGTCATCGGTGACCGATGCAAAAGGCCTCACGAAAAATTCAAAAAATACTCAATCGGTTGCATTCATAATTTTATAAATGCAATTGCTATTAAATAATGATTCAATTCTTTGGTCTCCAATACCGTTGCATTATTTTCATTTTGCACAATTCAATCATATTCTATAATACTTCATCACGTTACGGTTTTAATATAGTAAAATACGCACGGCAGTCAACGTGTTAATCATATTCTGCAGTATTTCATCTCATCGTGATTTTAACACAATACTATTCTAACATAATACAAATGCAAAAAATTGGCAATGAAGCCTATTTGCAATCTTGTAAAGACAACTGATATTGGAACGGTGCTTCAATATTTTGGCTTCTGACAACTCTGCGTTACCTTCATTTTGCACCGCATCGCATCGCGGTTCTAACATGGCAAAATACGTTTGGCAATCAACGTGTTAAGGAAATTTTGACCGTCGATTTACGCCATGTGCCACTATGCGTCGCTTTTCGGCTATTGAGACGATTGGGTGGAATTGATACTCCAATGATAGAGCAGGCGTGGCTGAAGTACGCTACTGCATGTCACGGAACAACGCGATCATTGGGAATGTTAATGGCGGTATTCACTTATTAGAACAATCCGTCAAGCACGATATTGAAAACGTGACCGGGCGTTTTCGCATCGAGTCGGCTCGAGGACCAGGCCGGAACGGGTTGCGAAATCGGCGAGAGAGATCCTATCGCCATCGAACGTCTAGTAAATCGGTGTCACTCGTATCGTGGCTGCCATTCGCGCTGGGTAATGCAATTAGATAGTCGCCGGCGACGATGGTGGTGGTGGTAGCACGCGCTCCGCAATCCATATCGCGGTTAGGGCGGGCGTGTTATGTACACTTTCGCTACACGACGTGCGCAACCTCATCTGACCTCCCTCACCGCCCTCTCCTTCCATCCTCTGCCACGGCATAACCCCTCCACCACCATGGCACTCACTATCGCCGACGAACAAACTCGGCGTGCCTTTGTATCGTTTCCGATCCCAGTATCGAACTGTTCTATGCACTCACGTATGAGACTAATGCGACGTTACTAAACGGCACCGGGGATAGTAAAAGACGTTCGGGTATGATAATTTCAGAATTTTGGCGGTGCAACGCTTCAGCTAGATTCGTATATTAATACGTCGACGGCCACGGTGGTCACCGGTGCAAAAAATTTTACTAAAAATGCAAAAAATGCAAAAATTGCAAAGCAATTGATTTTGGAACGGTGCTTCTATACTTTGGCTTCTAACAACTCTGCGTTACGTTCATTGTACACGATTTAATCATTTTTCATCGCATTACACCGCTTTGCAATCAAAATGTTATATCACGTGGAAACCGGTTATTTTAAAAAATTAATTATTTTGGAACATATTTTGGCTTGAACTCTGCCTTACCTTCATTGTGCACGTGGTCATCGCATCGCGGTTCTATCATGGTGACCTTTGCAGTCAAAAAACGTGTTGACTGCCACGGTGGAAACCGGTGACCGGTGCAAAAATTTTACTAAAAATGCAAAAAATGCAAAAACTGCAAAGCAGTTGATTTTGGAACGGTGCTTCAATACTTTGGCTTCTAACAACTCTGCGTTACCTTCATTGTACACGATTTAATCAAACTCTGCGGTATTTCATCGCATCGCGGTTCTATCATAGCAAAATACGCTTTGCAGTCAACATGTTAACGCGTTGACTGCCACGGTGGAAACCGGTGACCGGTGCAAAAATTTTACTAAAAATGCAACAAATGCAAAACTTGCGAAGCAGTTGATTTTGGAACGGTGCTTCAATACTTTGGCTTCTAACAACTCTGCGTTGCCTTCGTTGTGCACTATTTAATCAAACTCTGCGGTATTTCACCGCATCGCGGTTCTAACATAGCAAAATACGCTTTGCAGTCAAAATGTTAACGCGTTGACTGCCACGGTGGAAACCGGTAACCGGAGCAAAAATTTTATTAAAAATGCAAACAATTCGCTATGAAGCCTACTTGCAATCTTGTAAATTGTAGTATTTTATCGCATCGCGGTTTTAACATAGCAAAATACACTTGGCAGTCAACGTCTTAACAAACACTCGTCAGACCCCATCGTTGCGAACCACTACGCGTTTATTCTGCATAATGTGCTGTTTGACTGCGACGCCGTTTATTGATACCGCCGCCTAGATCATATCTGCCTAAATAGGTCAATCGCATGGGGATCCTACGAAAATACGTTCGCCAAAGAAAATCTTTCCGGGAAGTCCCGCGTTCGCCAGCGGCAAAGCAGAAAGTGCAAGAAAGCGCGAGAAAGAGTAAGAAAGAGTGGGAAGGAGAGGTCGGCGGGAAGAGTCGGCTGCAGGTGTACAGGTGCATCCTCTCCGGGCACTGTTCTACCTTTGGCCAGTTCCCCACGGCTTCTCCTTCTTCGCCGACTGCCGGCGGGGGCCGATCTGACCTCTCGCTTCCTGCAATTTGGCGTTCTTGAAAATCAATGTACGCAGGGCTATCTCGCGGTTCCCATCGTGGTGGTGGCGGCGTCAGAACGGGTCCGACTGGCCCTCTTCGTCCCCCCGGCGGCCTGTTCCCTGAGAAGCTATTAAAAAAACGAAAGAGGGCACGGAGAAAGAAAAGAAAGCGAGGGAGCGCTTCCCCTCGATGACCCCTTTTGTCTCAGTCGCAAAGGCAACACCTTCCGATACTCGCGGCGTCTTATTTTCCGTCGCTCCCTTAGTTTTTATGGCCGCGATTAGGCACGGGCGTAATCGCCGGATTTCACTTGTTACCGTTAAAACTCATCCGATGCGAATCGCTGGAATATTAGAAAGGGACAGGTTTAGCATTGTTTCTGATCTATCGCGGACTCGAGATCCCTCGACATCGAAGTAATGATGGCATTGACCGTTGCGGGATTACAGGAGGCGTTGTTCGGAGTGTATATACTTTCTGATAATTGATACGGAGCAGCGAACGTTTCGTCGGACAGAAGCTGTTGATTCCAGGTTGACGTATAGCTCGAGCGCATCGTTAGAGAAGTAAGTGGCGGTGAAGAAAATCGTGCGACTCCCATAGTCGTCACTCGCCGCGCTTGTCTGTTTTCTTTTTCGCCGTTGGATTGAATCATCGTTTCCCTTTTCGAGCATCAGCCGCGCAACGATTGTGCAACGGCGAGGTTGTATTGCATCTCCTCTCGCCCTGGGAACCCTTGCGAAATCGATGTCGCGCGATAATGCCCACGATATAAGCGCGTACGCGCAGATGCGTATATTATGACGATGATTATAATTAGCCGCAACCGGGTTTTCGTTCGTGGCGCACGTGCGAGGGAATGTTACGCGCGCCGTGGGAATTAATGTCTTAAGTATGAGAAACGGAGACGCGGGGGTCGGGAGAAGGGCGAGGATTATTCGCCGCGGTCGATTTCGAGAACGGTACGATGACGCACCGTACAGCTTGCAGGAAGTGTGTCGTTATCAAAATTATCCCGTCGCTAATTGGAACAACATCGCGTGGTTCTTGCGTTCCATTACACGGACGCGCGCTAAACAGATACTTGCCAGACAGTTATTTCTCATTGTTCTACATTTTTCCTCGAACGCGCTCCAGGAAAACTGTACCTGCCGACAAAATCTGTAATTAGGAAAGATAAAACGCAAATCGTTCCGAAGAGTACGGCGAAAAATGAGAGTGCAGTCGGATACAGAGGGCCCGATGTTCGGTGACCGCACAATAGTGGCGGCTGAATAAGTTTTGATCGACATCCGCCGCCGATTGCACCAGATATTGATTTCCAAAGGCCACTGTTTCGACGTTAGGCAACACGCAGGAGATAAATCGGACTCGACGTTTCATCTCCGCCGACCGATAAATCCATCCGCTGCCTTATGCAACAGGTGGTTATTCCCTGTGCAGAGAAATATCCACTTCGTCGGCTACTTCATACTTCCAATCACAGTATGATCCAAATTGCCAGAACGCGGTTTATAAACATTTTTCTTCCATAACATTGCTGTCAAACCGCAGTGCCACGATCATTAATATTCGAGTATACTTCTTTCAGTCTACCGTTAAAGCAAACTTTTTCGAAGGTATTGTTCCAAAGCATTTGTTGAACTCTACCATTCAGTTAGGCTTTTCGGTAATATACCGATGTGCTTGTCTACCTGTACCTTTTCAGTCTTTCTCTTCAGACATACTGTAACTACTCGGACTTTAGAATTTCAAGACGAAAAAGGAATCGTCCCAAACAAAATTGCTTAAGACAAATAAAATAAAATTGGCAGACACATATTTTAACCCTTTGACTACTGAGTATTTCCGGCCGAAGCGCTGGTTGAGGACGAAATACTTTTCACTAGTGTGAACTCTATTTATTGATTATGTAAGGCGCAATTAAGTTCTAATGATAATTCTTCATTTACGCCAAATGAAATAACGCAAGAAAATCATTTGATAAAGAAGGCATCTGTATTCAGTTCATACATTGATAATCGTGGCTACAAAAAGTAAGAAATCGAAACGATATATGCGTCCATAAACGATCATATATATATGCGTCCATAGCAGTCAAAAGGTTAATCTGCGTCCATAGAATCGACACTGATCGATTTCGGCGGACGCATATTTGCTTTCGGCGGACGCATATTTCGGCTGCTATGCGTCCGCCAAAATCGTTCAGTGTCGACTATGGACGCATATATGCGTCCGCCAAAATCGATCAGTGTTGACTATGGACGCATATATACGTCCATAACAGTCAAAAGGTTAATCTGCTATGCTCCGTGTCATCTGAATATTTCAAAGTGGTTTGCAAAACGTCTCACTGCCAGTGTTAACACATCGCAAACGTTTCTTTTTACTATACCCCAAAGCTTCAGCTGTCCTAGTGGACCATACCCGTTCAATCGTGCACCACGACTATATTCATGAAACCCCCTATTCTCCGGCGCGCGTGCATCGAACCGCATTGCGCCGTAACGAGCACAATTCGCCGACCCAAAGTAAACCACTTTCGATGGTGGCTGCGTACTCGCTGGCGGCGAGCAAAGCGGAGTCGTCTTCGCGAACAATGGGGGCCGCGGGAGCGTAGACAAGGACGATCCCACGTCGTCATCCACGTCCCGACTTCCCCGCGCCCGTCATGACACACGGGAGTGCCGTGTGTTACGGCTTGTCGGGCCGATTTCATTGTGTCCCCTCTCACCCTGTCCCGCATCCCCATTCCGACGGGCGAATTCGCATACTGGCCTATCTTTCAGGCTCGATCACGCAGCGTGCGAGAGAAGACTGGCTGATACCGCGTCCTGATTAGGCGACGCCTGTCGGCTCCGAGGGTTCAGGTCGACGACGCCTGCGCGCCGGAGACAAGGTCGCAGATAGTATCGTAATTAATAATTGCGAATTGTAATGACGCGGCGGAGTTTCCCAAAGACGGACAGTGGAACGCAAAGACGACCTGGTGTTGTGAGTCATGAAACGAAATAGGGGAAAAATGAAGTGGGTGATTTATTTCTATGTACTGATTGTATATTTCTGCGGCGCGATTTGTATTGTGAGGCAATTAAGGTGGTAGGGGAATGTATGCGGTTGCCAGTGTGTTGTAGGAAAGTTTCTGGTAGCGTCACCCGACGTTGATGCCGATCGATAATGGTTTGATGCTTGTAGTCAGATCACGATCTGCTTTCAAATGTTGGCAACTGGATCATAAAAGGCATAGGTCTGGCAACACGATCGGTGGGATGTCGGTATGTCGATGCATATGCAATCGGCTGTAGTCGGATTTTCAGAACTGGAAAACAAGGCGTCGGCGGAGAAGGAAGTTGAGTGTGACGAAGATGCAATTTTGCGATTTGCGCTGACCTTCGCGTAGGAGCGGATGAAAAAAATTATGTCGAACAGCGACGGATCCTGATCTAAGCGCGCATAAAACGTTATCGCGTTTACCCACGACTCCGGCCGGTATGCCTCGTTCGTATTAATACGATTTCTGAGCCTTGAACGAAGAAACCCGGCTCGTTCGATTATAGTCGCCCTTTCTCCTACATATTCTATACTCGCGCTGGTTCCGTGAACTATTATGCTAATGATAATGGAAATCGTGTGAAGTCAGCGATCTGAACATCACGATCTCGAAATCGATTATTCAAAGCCAACAATAAACATCGCTCCTGACGCGAACGCACAAATGCCGAAGAAACAACAAAGCTGCGTAAAATAAACCTGTTATTAGAGTACGCGCGAAACGTAGCATCAGTAACGTAAGAGAGTACAAAGAACGGAAAATGGGACTATAAAACGAGCGCGAAATGTGGGTTCAGCGCGCATTACGACTGCGTGCGTGACAAAATATTCCGTACTACTGAATGGGGGAGAGACCGTTCGCATTACGCGTCCGTTCCGTGAGCGCGCAAAACAAATCGGTGTCACCGATTTCACATCGCGCCAACGACAATGCCAGTAAAGTTTTCTATGAGAGCCGATGCCACCGTGCTGATTGTCGGATAATTTCATCCTCCGCCGTTCGATCTCCATTATACAATTGGACAGCGCATCGAGCGGTTTTCCGAAAAAAACTGTTGACGGATTGACAGCTTCTTGCGTCTCTTATTTCGCGCGATTGGACGGTTTTACTCCCGTCGAAGCCATCATTAGCGGCCCCCGAGAGGCAGGCAGGTCGAACAAGGTAGATTGTCCTTGCGCGGATTACTCCTCTCGTGTCGCATGAGCCCGCCCAATCGTAGCAAAAACCGGATGAATCATACGCGGAATGCTCACTTGTAATTTGTACGGGCGCTGCAAGTGTGCAGGGGCGTGCGGCAACTAATCAATCGACCATGCTGGATGATAGATCACAACAAAGTGGCCAAATTATCCGTCGTACGTGCTGATCATTGTGCATTAAATTCATCGTAATGCTCCTGCTCTAAGAGCACAGGCGACGTTCGAGGACTGTCAATGAAACGCTAATGACGAACATTTACGCCTATGACTGCACGTTCCAGGAATACGTCGCTACCGGATAACGCTCGAATCGCGTAACCTTCCCGCGCAACGAGCGAATTTATTCGCTATGCATTAACGGTACACGGCGTGTCTGACGTGTGCGTGCTCGTCTGATGAAACGCGAGTTAAATTCGCAAATCACCATTTCGAACGACGATAACTGTCCCGCGCTTCGGAATGGAAAATAGAAACGTCACGGTTCGCGAACGTGTCGTGGCTCAATGAGGAGTATCCATTTCGTCGGGATAGACTCTTCATTGAGGCAACGGCGAGAATGGTACCACGTGTCCAGGCTTACCGGTGGGTGCCTTGTCTCGCCTCTTATAGAGCTGCTGATCCGAGAAACGATTTCTCGGTCTACGAAGCCGCGGCGCGCCACCACCGCTGAAAGTCATACACAGTTGCCACGGATCGGCTCTCACGACTTTGCGCCGTTCGCCATGCATCCCATTCCGATAAATTATCATTCGTACGCCGCTTGTCACCGGTCTCCGCTCGACTAGGCTGCGCCAGGCTGCTGTCGAGTCAAAGTGCAACGCTTGTACGGCGAAGGAAATAAAAGCCGGCTTCCGCGCGGTCCTTTTGTCACCGGTCATTTTGTTGCAGCGCGACGACGAGGCGACGTTCAATTAATAGAAGAAATCGATTACGGTATAAGACGAAAGTGTGTAATCTTGATTAACCGCGTGGTTGCACCGCACGGACGCGCGACGCGTTCGACGATCGGCTATCAGCATTCCACCCTACTTAAGTCCGTTTTGTTCTGCTCGTACTCGCCGATCATTTATCTCGGATAAATCAACCTGCCGGTAGATTCGCGGTCCGTTAGGAGTCCGTGTCAGAGTTCAGCGGTACCTGGCCGTCGTGCGAGACGGAAGTCGGCTTCCGCGGACAAGCATTCGCGCCAATTAAGGCGAGACTCGTGCACTCGAGCAGTTCGTACAAACGAAGAATGTCGCGTGGGGTTTGGGCGAACGGTTTAGCGAACAAACGCACGCCGTGGCGAAACTTCGCGGAATACCTGTACATGCCGGCAGGAGTCGGGAGGAGTTGCACCGTGATTGCCTGCTGGGACAGTGTCTCTCACCCGACGTCAGCCGGGAAGTATCGATGAACGGACTCGGCAACTGAGGACGGTTCCAACCATAACGCCACACTTTATCTCACAAACGGAGCAGAACTCCTCTCAAGTTGGGACTCTTCCCCGGTTCCGAGGCTTTTCGACTAACGCTCGCTCGCGAACTGCCAACAGTGGGGCTATTAAAAGTTCTTCCTCGTCTTCTTCCACGTCTTCTTTCTGCCGGCGCGCGGATAGACAAGGAAGACGGAGAAAGAACCGTCGTCGGTGATGGTGTTTTCACTGTGTATTTACGGAAATTGCGGAGCCCGCGGGCTGCTACTTTTCTGCCGACAGTGATTCGTATACTACAACGGCCGCCGGGGGAGCGATTACAGCTCTCTTGCACTTCTAAGAACCGTTGTCCTTAAGGTCCCGAGACCTTCGAGTTGGTACTTCTTCTTATCTCGCCACGAACGCCGTGGCACATCTTCCTGGAGCGTCACTTCCTCCAGCGAACGGGAATCTCACCGGATCCGGAGGATCACGGAAGACTCAGCGATCTTCAACGCTCGTTTCCCCAATGCATCATCCGAACTTGGGAGCACCTGATGCGCAATCATGACGATTCACTTTAGCTCCGTTCCCCGCTCCTTATACTACGCGCCCGCTGAGTACTTGAAGTCGCTGCTGAATAGCAGCAAGGACGTCGTGACCACCGACATAATAAGAAAACAGCGCGCAACATTGTGCGACTTAATGGTCGCTCGGACGACGTTCCTTAAGCGGCGGCAGCGAATATGGGTCGCGGGGGATTCGGAATTGCAAGGAGCGGGACTGTGCGCTGTCGGTACGAGTCGCGGTGCTCGTTAAGCGAATCTGACCGTTTCCCGTCGACGTGTAACACGCACACGTCCGTTTTGCGGCCGTTTCCTACGGAGAAGACCGGCGCGAACGGCGTGCGAGGGCGAAGCACAAACAACGCCAGCGTCTCGTGGCATTTCACTTCTGCCAACCGGATTTTTGCCCGCGCCGCGAAACGCCGCTAATAACGGCCGGCTCGAACGGCTTATTTACATGCTATATCGGACCGATGGAGAGTCGATCGAGAGACCCTCGTGCGCGTTTGTGAATGCCGGCCGTTACCCACATTCTACGTAGTTACGCGTGCCTCTCTCGTGCCTGGACCTCGGTCGTTTCATGATCCAATGCGTCCGGACTAATGAATATCGAATCGTTTAGTGTCTGCAGGTCGCTCGTCTCAGCTGACGTGCACCGTGCAAACGACCTTCCCAACTATTTGACCGATACATTTTTCAGCCAGTTTTTCTCGCAATTCTTTTACGTCTCGTACGAACGATCGGTTGAATATTCTTGTGGGTTACGTGTCTTATGCAATGCCGCGTCTGACGTTATGAAATGCACAATGTTGAAGTTATTGCGGGAATGTTAGGAATTATATAGTATGAAATGCATGGGTTTGCGGTGATTACGTGTATATACGGAGATGAAGTTGGCGCCATGGAAATTGCCGGTAGTCGACGTATCAGGAAGATTCGACGATGGAACGTGGAAGAAATTCTTTCGCGGAAAATGGCCTGTGAAAACAAATCGTTCGCAATGTCGTTTTATATCTTCGCGAGAACCGTCGCCGCACACCTGGCCCAATTAAGACGCCGGCTGTTGAAATCTCGCGAGTACGCCGCGCGCCTCCACTTAATTTCATGCAAACTCGTACGAACAGACTCGAATTTCGCCGTATCAAAGTATCAATAATTTTAATAGGACCGCCAATGAGCGCCGCGAACCTAACGTCCGAATCATATGAATTCCGTGCACTTACGAGACGTACACATTCGCCGACAGCTAAGTGTAGCATGCAAATGAGACGTCTCCGCGAGTCCACCCCGAAGTTGAAACTCGCGCCGTGATAAAAATACTTCATAAACCGCAACGTGCAACATAGCTATGCCGAGTAAATCAGGAAAGTTATCGCATGCACCTGAACGCCGCCGACATACTCGAGCGAGTACAGACGACTGGCCGTCCGTCGCAGAATTTCATTCGGCTCGCCGGAATACAGATCGCGCGATAACGATGTCCGCGGGATGACTCGCGCGCATTAGCTAAGTGCTGGGACGACGTCACGAGGGATACAGATCGCGGATACAGAATACTCGTTCGTCCGAAAGTCCGCCAAGGACAGGCAGGATCAAACATGGCGCGACAGCTAGGATCAGAGATCAGCAGTGGTATTTCAGACAGCTGCAAAGAAAAAGAGAAAGAGCAGTAGGCAGAGTGTGCAGAGCGGAGAGGGAGAGGGCACGAAAAACAAAAGCAGGACTGGGAGACGAAGCGGGTGAGAGGGAGAAGGAGAGAGATAAGGCTAGATTGCATATCTCTCGAGCGTAGTCCTGGAGCAACTGGACTCTAGAGAAACGGGAACGGGCAGCATCCGCTACGCAGAGGCGCGGCACCATAGGAGTCAGGCCTTAAAGCCCGGAAGAGGGTTCGTCGGTGCTCTGAGTATATAGTCGCGCCGCGGCCAGTATTCAATACCAGTGATAATAAAATCATACCGGCACCATTGGCGCGGTCGTGTGTGCGAGTTATATCGTCGTGCCCGATACGTGCCCGATACATACCTGATACACGCGCACTTTATAAGCATTCGAGCGGCATGACCGTCATTAGGCTCTCCGCTGCATTGGGGCCCCGGGGCAACGTGGGTCCAATAAGGATACGAGTACAATGTTAACTATCGTTACACGTGGATCCCCATTTCGACGTGCCTCATCGAACTGCTCTCGTTTCTATCGTCTGACAACGGGACGCTTCTCCGCGCTGATATACGGTAAATGACGGGTGGACGGGAATCTTTTCCAGTTTACATTTGTTGCGCCGCGATGCGATATCGACGCAGTGATCGAAACTTTCGGAGGGTTTTAGCTTAGTCGGCCGGAGAGCAGCGTTGAGCTCGCATTAATTAAAGCGATTACGCAATTCGCCGCTTTCTATATCGCGTGTTTCGTTGCGGGAATTTTTGCAAGCGTCGCCGTTGCGAATGTTGCGGCGGAAATTCGCTGTGACGGTGATCCCGAGAAAAGTGCAAGTGCCGAGATCCACGAAAAATGTCAAATTGCAGCTTGCTCCAGGGGCAGGCCTGACCTGGGTTAACCAGTGGCCGTATTTCCTTCTCTATCTCTCATCGTCTTCATCGTTCTCGTCCTTCGTCTCTTTCATTCCTCTTTCTCCGTTCCTCTGAATCATTTCCGCGGGTGTTGCATCTGCACCCGGCTGGTCGTAAAAAAAGGAGACGGCGAGCCTTGCACTTTCGCCGAACGACAATACTGACTGCCTCGTCGGAACTGTTCAGATGAATCGGCTGCCTCAACTTGTTACAGTTACATTACACCTACATTCGTATCACCCGGAATTGAGGTAGCCGGCTCCGGCATCATCTATCGCGACTTTCGCAACTCATCCCTATGCAAACATCCTCACGACGTTCAGCTCACAATTTATTTCCACGTAGGAATATATTTAACACGTTGACTGCCGTGCGTATTTTGCTTTATTAAAACGGCAATGCTATAAAATACTACAGCATTTGACTGAATTATGCAAAATGTAAATAATGTGCAGGTATTGAAGACCAAAGGATCGCATCACTATTCTAACAATATCTGCATTTATAAAATAATCATTGCTACCCATTGCGAATATTTTGGACCTTCAGTAAAATCTTTTGCGCCGGTCACCGGTGACCATCATGGCAGTCAAAGTGTTAATTAACCCTTTGACTGCTATGGATATATGCGTCCGCGGAAATCTATCGGTGTAGACCATGGATGCATATACGCGTTTCCCAAATGTTTTGATTTCTTACCTACCGCCGCCACAATTATCAGTATACGTGCTGAATATACATGCGTTCTTGGTCAAAGCATTTTCTTGCATTATTCCATTTGGCGTGAATGCAGAAGTACCATTAGAACTCAGGCGCGCCTTGCGTAATCAATCAACAGAGTTCACGCTAGTGAAGAGTATCTAGTCCTCAGCCAGTGCTTCGGCCGGAAGTACTCAGCAGTCAAAGGGTTAATCTTAAAGTCGAAGTGAAGGACAAAAGGTGATCCGGCGCAGGGTCCGATTAGGGATCCATTTAAAGGGTCCTCTCGGCGGCGACAGGTCGGGGAATTTTGCTGGGACTCGAGATAGATGAGAGCAGGATAGGCGTGCACCGGTCCCGCTTAAGAGGTCAGCTGTCCCCCTCAAGGCCCTGCGCGTCCCTGTCCCCCGGGGCAAGGACGCCCACAGTTCCCTCACCTCCTCCAACATCTGCTCGCGCTGGTCGCTGCTCCCGCTTGAGCGTGGTAGCGGACAACAGCAGCATCGGCGGCAGGAGTAGGAGCAGCAGGAGCAGCCCTGCAGCCTGTTGCTTTCCAAAGAATTCGCGCATTCCGCTATCCACGCCGCATTACCAGCAACAAGAGCAACAGGCCTGGACGACTAATGCTACCTACGCGCTCTCGGTGTCCTCCCCTCCGCCACCTTTCTCCACTACTTCGACTATCCCTCTCCTCCTCCGTCTTCTTCCTCCTCTCGTTCTGCACCCGTCTCCCTAGCCATTCGAACTGGACACTCCGGGAATTACGGGTAACGCGATACAGCCTGGGCTTCGCTCGTCCGGCGTGTTCAAAAAAGAGGAGGCGCGGCATATCAGCGCGGCCAAAGGCGTATAACTGGCGCGGCCGGGGTCATCGGGGTCGGGCGAACACGCGGAAGGGAAGGTCGCGCAGCAACTTTGTTATCGCGACGGGGAAAAATTCGCCCGAGGTCGGGAGCGAGTGCCGTGGCTTGCCGGGAACGAGCGTGCGCGAGAGGCACGGGCTGAACTTGGCTCCCTTCACTGAATTGTCGTGAGATGTTTAGAAAGTTTTCTCTCCGGCGACCGGCGAGGAGCGGGCTGGAAAATCGATGTGTCCGCTGGCTGCGAGTGATGATAGAGGAAACGGGTGGCTTCGCTGGGGTTGGCAGTTTAATATCACTCGTTATGGGTTCCTTGAACTGATGATACGGTGAGGGGTAATGGGCAGCGTGGTCTCGAGCGTTGATAAAGTGGCTCGTGCTTTCAGCATCCGCGGCACGGGAATATGGGTGATCGAGTGCTCGCGTTGACAGTTAATAGAGTGTGTCCGCTGCGTTTTGTTGTATTTGCAAATTCGCCCGAATCGGCAACACGGCCGGTAACGTGTGCCGCGGCAGCTACTTGACTTGCGGACAGCTTCTTCTGCGAGGAAAAAATCGCGGGTAGTACGTAATTGATCGCTCTTTCAATTTCAAGTGCAAATGCATTTCACGGCGGCGCTTTTTTGCTCCCGCGCGCTGGAATCAATCTTGCCGGCGCATGTACATCGAACACTCGACAAATTACAGAGTAAAGCGATATATCCACACTTCGTCGCGAGCGTTGGGAAATAAAGCAACGGGGCAACGCATTCTCTGCGGGGATAGCCGGCAACCGGCAAGCTTCGCGGAGTACATTCTACGTCGTCACGCCACTATAATAATTCGTGCTCGCATTTTATCTACTCGCTCACCGTCCGGCATTCATACTATTCCTAATTCAGATAAATGCGAAATTCCGCGCGCACGCGAGCAACACAATAGCAGCTCGTCTTCTCAACACCTCCAGACTATTCATTGTGTTATCTGCGTTTACCGTTCGAACGGACTATTCTATTATCCGCGACTCTCTATTCTCCTCACGCCCATCGTATTTGATACGAACTGCGTTTTGCCGCGATACTTGACGTCCGCAGCGTTCGCGTTTTCTAATGCTGTCCAATTAAACGGTAAAAGTTCGGGCGAAAGTAAAAGACGCCGGTGTGGATTCTCGAGATAATACAAAGTAAAGAGTCAGCAACGATGCAATTGCGCTCGGTGCAGCCCATGCCAGTGCCCCACCCAATGCAACAGCCAGTGGCCCGCGTGTACTCGCCGGACACTAGGAAATTACGAGTAACGTGATACCCGCTTCGTTCCTGCAGCAACGAAAGGCAAGAAGAGAAGGAAGGCAGAATAACTGGCACAGCAAGGTCTTCGAGGTTACCTATCCTCGCAAAGAGGTGCGAGACTCATCGAGATTGAGAAGAACTCGTCGATGAAATCATTACCGGGGAATACCGGCGCGAGTGGGCAAAAACGTATTCCAACGGTGCAAGCGGTCGACGTCATTAAATTGCAATTAAACTCTTCACACTCTCTGGAATAAGTTAGATTCTTTGCCGTGCAGAGGTGCGAATTTTTCTACCCGATGAAAAATGTCGAAAGTTGCACGAATTTTTCGATGTAACCGAATTTCTGATGTATGGTACTAACGAAACTGTTGAATATATATATGTTACGGTGAAACACCGAAATCTGGAGAATGTCGACTTTCACCGGTGAATGTCAACATTCACATAGTCGCTTGGTGTATGTCCGAAATATTTGCTAAATACCCTTATTTCTGACTTACAGCGGTAAATGTTGACATTCACCATGCACTAATTGTTGACACACACCGGAGAGGGTCCGAATGTACAACAATGTAATGAAATATTCGATCTTTCACCGACGTATTTGGTATCTGTTGACATTCACCGATGAAAGTCGACATTCTCCAATTTCGGTCATTCATGGTAACATATATATATATACAAGGTCATATAAATTTTAAGAAATTTGTAAATACGCAATGTCAGTAATAAGGGTATTTAGCAAATATTTCGGACATACACCAAGCGACTATTTAAATGTTGACATTCATCGGTGAAAGTCGACATTCTCCAAATTTCGGTCATTCACGATATACATATATAAAGACTGTCCATATAATTCAATATATATGTACATATATGTATATATATATATATTTATGAGCGTGTAATAATCAATGGGGTTAGTGTAACGGAGTAAATCAATCGAGCAATTAACCCCCGGAGGTTAATTAACCAATTACTCACGGTACTACACCTGTACAATACATGGCGTACATTACTAGCCACCTGTAGTACGTATATCAAATGTCGTAATGTACGGCACACAAGCTTCCTGGTATATAAACAGATCCTAATGTACAATATACGTGCTGGAGATTTTTCCTTTCACGCCCGCGAAGAGAAACAAAATCATTTGAAGTTGACCACCGGGCGTGAATTGCAGCGAATCTAGTTCGACAGTGTATTTAGACTTTGTTAGAGGCACTTGATTTGTTCGTTCATTCGTAAGTGCACGCGGGCCTTCATCGAGGCATTATACAATGCCGTGACATAAGGTAGTGCAGTGACTCAGTACAAGCGTGAATAGGGTGTTGATTGAGTGGTAAGATCACTCGAGCGCGAATTCATCGGCTTTCCGCAGAGAGCGTTACCCCGTCAAGGAGTTTGCCACTAAAACAAGCCGTTTATGCTAATGCGTTGTCGTATAAATCGCCTTTGTCGTCCACCCGGTACTTTGACATGACAGTGAGATGCCAATATGTACGACGAAGACATATCTATTCGCTCTATTCTTCTAAAAAATACAGTAATTTACTGATTCATAATAACCATCTGACTCAGATCTTTATGTTTACTGACACGTCAATATTACAATAGTTAGTATCTAATGACGCTTGCCTCATCCACTCATTAGTCAAACATTATAGTATAGCGTCAAAGCATAAAACGAAGACATCTCTGTTTGTTCTAGCCTTCGGAAAAATACTGGTGCGAGTCATTCGTTGAAAGGAATACGCCTGCTTATTGTGTTCATTTATAGGTCAAAATGATAACAGTCAATATGTATTAACGCGTGTGTCGTCCAACCCATTTAATTGGTTTAACTGAGATCCTTGACGCGAAATTATTCACGTTCGAATGTGAAAGCGTCGCTATATCAGACCTTCTCTATGAGGACATGCATTAATCGAAAAATCAAGGCGAAGTTGCCGTGGCAGTTGCGAGGCAATAATGATCCGCGCACTTTAACTCGCTGACTCTCGCCTTGCCCGGGCGACACGAGAGAAGGGGACCTGCTAAACGTGATTTCGTTGGATAACGGCATTTTTAGCGGCGAACAGCCGTATCAGGACAGGAGCGAGGCAGGGCGAATGGTTTATGGTTAGTTTTGCGCGCCGAAGATAGTCTGTTTGAATCTCATTAGCGACTTATGTGCAACGGCTCCGCGTAAACGTTAAATAGCGAATTTAATTTACGCGCCACTTAACGCCAGATTGCCGCGGACAGCGGTGGCAGTGCGGATACGATGCTTAAGCGAATTTTTCCCGGGCGTCTTTGGTGGCGAGCGAGAATTGTCGGCGATCTTAATTAATGGCTCTGAAAGGCACGTACGGGCGACGTTTTTCCACCTGCGCCGGCCGGCCTGGTTTATAACGTAAACGTCTTCATTCGTGGCCCTGTGATTGCAGAAGAGACAACCGCGACACGATGCCCACTGGCCGGCGCAATAAATTAACCGTGAGACCCCACGGCGATTGGTGGAACACTGTAACTGCAGAGACCGATCAAAGCCGTGGAGAAACGCGGCAACGCGCAATCCCCCTTTCATTTGTACCTTTTTGCGTCGTTATTATCCTCATCGCGTTATAATGACAATGTGTTAGCGCGTCCTCTTCCCTTGTTTCCCCGATATATTTCTCCGCCTCGTTCCCTTTCCGCGGCTCATTGTGGCTATTTACGTTTTTCACTCTTTTGTTCTCGCCCTTCTTACCGTTCCCGCCAACGTGCCATTGGTTTTCTCGAACAAATTCCCACCGTTACAGATTGAGCTTCGAGGAAGTCCTTGGTCCCCGCGAGAGTTTATTGTTAGACGTCCTTCTCCGCGGAAGATTCGTGCGAAAATTGCCTCACCGCCGCGGCCCACTGTTCCCTTTATCCCAAGATGGCTTCTCGTTCATGGGTATTGAACCACGAACACTCAGGGACATTAGTCGCATACAATGCAAAAATTCCTCGCACACGTCCCGCGCGTCACCGGATCCGCAGGCGCTTTCTGTTTTCCGAAACTTTTTGCCAACGAGCTACACTTCACAACTGTCCGCGCCAGGATAATTCCAGCTTCGACGTAACATTTTTCCGACTTTTACGCGCATTTGTCTCCCGACAAGAATACCGTGTCAATTATACGTTTCCAGGGACCGCGCGAGAAGTCGCGTTCTTGCAAACGTTCGGTTCCGCGAACGCGGAGGGCTCCCATGAATGTTTTACCGCGGGCGAGTGAATCAAAAGTGCGACAGACGGTTTTTAGGAATCCGAGAAAGCGTCGTTGAACGTATTAGTCTCGACGTCTCGCCCGCGTCCACCTTCGGTCGTTACTGGTCCGGTTACGTAAACGTGGGTGCTTATGTAATTTCGGCCGCGAGATTTGCTTAGAGACTTTAAGCACCCGCTGGAAAGGACACTGTCAGGTGTTATCGGTCGTCAGCGGTACTCGGCCGCAGCTGAAAAGTAGCAGACATGCCTTTTTCCGCATACCTCTTATCGGGTTGTCCGACAAGGTGTAAGTTAAAAGTTTAAATTCGCCACGGCGCGATAACGCGAGGAGCGTGTGTGTTCGCCTCGGACGCGAGCGTTCCCGGCATACAGGAAATGTATTTCTCAGTGACGCGATTGCGATCGCTGCGCTGTTGGCAGGATAATTTCCTTCTGAGCCGGAATAATCGTACACGTCGCTTGCGAAACAAGGACGCTTTTTTCTTAAACAACCATTGTGACGTCTGGAACAGGCGACTTCGTCCAAGACACGCCGCAATCCGCGGCCATTTTTACATAATACGCCGAAACGCATTCGAGAGCGAAGACACGAAGGTAAACACGCTAAACGATTTCCTCGCATCCGGTCAAAGGGGAACAATAAGCCGTAATTGGCGTTGGCACACGGTTAAGCCTTGTTAAACCCGGCGAATTCGTTGAGCGGTCAAATGAACATCGATGATAATGGCCCGTTTGTTTGGCTTATCTTGACCCCTCGGCAGATTCGTTCGTGCGCAATCACACGATCAGCGATGCCGAATCGCATAAGAATGCAGGTGGTGCGGCTTACTCTCTCTCCTCGTCGCTCATAGAATTTGTAAGCATAACCGTATCACACTGCCGTTGCGCCGGGTAGGCCGTTGTTAAACATGAGATCGCATTGGATCTCGTGTGTACCTGCGTTCCCCGCATTGCATCGCATTAAAACGAGTCCCGAGCGATCTCCTCCTCCGCAACTTTCGTCCGCGCGACTAGCACAACGCTCGTTCTCGCGTGTATACACGCCGTCCTCGCTTCGTTCTCGCTCGTTTGCATCCTCCAGCGACTAATTTCTCTTCAACGGTATTAACCCGGCACCTAAGAGGTGCACGCGGCCACGGCGTTGTAGTACAGCGAATTCGACGTACCGTAATTTACATTCAATCGGAAGACGTCATGTCCGATGTCGGTTGTCGGGTCTGTCGGCTCGGAAAATTGACTACCAGCGGAAGAGTCTGCTTATCTGCCGTCGTTGATCGATTGTCAATTCTCGGAGGTGCGCAGAGTTCATTTTAGGCGTGGTAACGAAATACCGAGATAAGGAGAGGGCGGGTGTTTATGGGCATGGGAATGTTTGGTTCCGAACATTGTGAGAGTCGGGACTTAGGTGGGTTATGGAGTTATTTTGATGTGAGTGATATCGAGAGTTGTAGCGAAGATCTGGACAGGTTGTTGCACCGCGATATTAAAAGCATTCGGCGTCATTCGCCGGCACGAAATCGTCTCCCGTACTTAAGTGTTTACGATCGCTCTATGGTCACGGTCTACGGAAGCTTATAAATACATTGGTACTACATTTCCACTCGTTTGGCACGAATCTCTTTATAAGATTGCAAATAAACGTAACGCAACTGAAGTTACGACAACTGGTGCAATTACAGGACATTTCGTGCTGTAACTAGGAGAATTCCCTTTTTGCGCGTTTAAAGAAAGTTGTCTCTGAATACATAGGCATCCGCGAATACGGCCGATTGCAGATGTCGATGGATCGACTGCGTAACTGTACAATCGAAGGAAGTAAATAATCGTCCATGCGTATGCCGTCTGTCGAAAAACTAAGGATCCTAAGTGCTCTGTATTACTTGCCTCAACCTTCTTTTTATAAGTCTTATATAAGAGGGTGTACAGATTACCGGGTACATTTGTCCGTCAATGCGGCTGATTTGAGATATCAATTGCCCGGCTCTATATCTATATAGTCAAAACAGGTAGCACAATTATCCACGCATACTCCGTCTCTCATGTACTTCAAAGCATTAAGAGTTCCATATTACCTGCGTGAACAAACTTTCCTATTGCAAACCACATGTGGTACCATGCACCGCTGAGTGTATGCGTCGGATTAAACTTGCGAAACGCCTCGATCATAAAAACGTCTAGGTCCTTCCAGTAAGAGTAGACATGTACTACCCTTATACATTGAAATGTCGTTCTATAATATGTTCAACCTTCACAATTTGTGTTTATTTACAATGCTCACATTATTCTCAACTGTAACACAGCCAAACCCGCAATCACTCTTCAGCGTAGATTATTTGTTTCGTCAGGTGACGCTACATCCGCCAATCAAAACATAGATTTACATATGCCACCCTAATACATTGAACCGTGTTCCTATATTCAACCTTCACACCTTTTGTTTATCTACGATCGTCATATTATTCTCAACTGTGACGCAGGCAAGACCACAATCACTCTTCAGCTCAGATTATTTGTCTCGTTCCGTGACTCAGCCGTGGAATAATTCTTATCGATTACTTTGCAAAGGGTGAAACAATCAAAGGGCAGTACTACGCTGCATTGCTGGATAAATTAAAGGCCACAATTAAGATAAAACGTCCGCATTTGGCTAAGAAAAAAATCCTGTTTTACCAAGGTAACGCACTTTTTATTTATTCACAATCCTCATATTTTTCTCAATTATGACGCAGTTAAGCCTACGATTAATTTTCAGCGTAGAATATTTTTGTCACCCGTGACGCGACGTGCGCCGATCAAAACATAGATTCACATGTGCCACCCTTATACATTGAAACGTCGTTCTATATTCAACTTTCACACCTTTTGTTTATCTACAATCCTCATATTATTTTCAACTGTGATGTAGGCACGCCCACGATCACTCTTCAGCGTAGATTATTTGTCTCGCCCCATGACGCGACATGCGCCGATCAAAACATAGATTTACATAAGCCACCCTTATACATTGAAACGTCGTTCTATGTTCAATTCAATCTTCACACCTTTTATTTATCTACAATCCTCATATTATTCTTAACTGTGACGTAGGCAATACCGCGATCACTCTTCAGCGCAGATTATTTGTGTCGTCCCATAACGCAACATGCACCGATCAAAACATAGATTTACTATTCTATATATAGATATTCCACCCTTATACATTGAAACGTCGTCCTATATTCAACCTTCGCACATATCTTTATTTACAATCCTCATATTTTTCTCAATTGTGATGCAGCCAAGCTTAGAATCACTTTTCAGCGTAGATTATTTGTCTCGTCCCATGACGCGACCGATCAAAATACGTTCCTCCACGCGTCACGACGCTGCTGTTTCCGAAACCGTTTCTCTCCGTTCGAAAGAGGACCGTGCAGCCGCTATTCGTCCGCGTTTCCGCTGCGGCTCGCCGAGGGTGATGGCTGATAAACACGGACAGGGCCCGACGTGTACCTACGTGTCGGCCGGTCGGACGTAGTCACGCGAGGAGTTGCTGCCTTTTTCAGCCCTCCGCCTCTCCCGCCTCTCATCTCCGTGCGAGAAGAGTCGGTCGTTGGTCTCTTCCGCGTGCCGATTTAGACGTCTATACTGCGAGTATCCGATTCGGATCTAAACGAGATCTTCCAACTACAGGAGAGTATCACCTCCGATGTTCTTGTGCCAGCGCACTGCCAGTCGTGCGTTGCGTGTAATGTACGCTGCAACGCGAGTTTTCTACATTTTGTCCCCAGCGCGCGTTGGTGAAATTCTTACTCTGGGCGAAATGGCTTGATATTTGAGGAATGACCGATACGCGTGTGGCGTAAACGCACGTTGCCGCCATATCACGCACATAGCTTGTCCTGGGCCTGCCGGTGGTAATTTTCCACCGGACACCATCCCTCTCCACCGAACCTCCTATTCTTTACCTAGCGGTGGGTATTTAAGGGCGAGTCCGAACGAAAGAGGCATATAGTATTCTCTGAGACCCCCAACGTGCAACTTACGTATATTAACACTAAACGTACCAAGCGGGGGCAAATGAGACTTTTCAAAATTTACTTTAAAATCATTGTTCTTTAAAATCAATATTACTTTAAAATTAATTCATTGGTGTTTCTTTCGCTTATTTGACTTTCTGTAAATTCTCATATCATCTAATTATTCAATTTCTCGCTTTAACACGTTGACTGCCATGGTGGTCACCGGTGACCGGCGCAAAAGATTTGATTAAAAATGCAAAAAATTCGCAATGAAGCCTATTTACAATCTTGTACAAGCTACTGATATTATAATAGAACGGTGCTTCAATACTTTGGTTTCTAATAACTTTGCGTTACCTTCATTTTGCACAGTTTAATTATACTCTGCAGTATTTCAACGCATCGCGGTTCTAACATAGCAAAATACGCAGTGCTTCAATACTTTGGCCTCTAATAACTTGGCGTTACCTTCATTTTGCACGATTTAATTATACTCTGCAGTATTTCAACGCATCGCGGTTCTAACATTCCAAAATACGCAGTGCTTCAATACTTTAACTTCTAATAACTTTGCGTTACCTTCATTTTGCACGATTTAATTATACTCTGCAGTATTTGAACGCATCACGGTTCTAACATAGCAAAATACGCAGTGCTTCAATACTTTGGCTTCTAATAACTTTGCGTTACCTTTATTTTGCACGATTTAATTATACTCTGCAGTATTTCAACGCATCGCGGTTCTAACATAGCAAAATACGCAATGCTTCAATACTTTGGCTTCTAATAACTTTGCGTTACCTTTATTTTTCACGATTTAATTATACTCTGCAGTATTTCAACGCATTGCGGTTCTAACATAGCAAAACACGCGTGGCAGTTAAAGTGTTAATAAATTAAGAATTTCTTTCTGAAAATCAACGTTTATTTCATAAGGGATACCAAACGACCCCTCATGATAAAAATAGGTAGGTGTAAAGTACCGGTACGTTTAGTGTTAAGATCCGTGAAAAGTGTAAGCCAGTGTAAATAGAGTTTCTTGCAAAACAGATCCGGCACTACCGATCTTGATATCCAGAACACTTCTAAACGCGTAACACGTGATGCGCTCGCACGATGCGATGATTAGGTTCTTGCTATCTGATTGCGTCGAATCGCTTGTTCGACCGAGTCAGCCTCAGAAACGCGATCGCTTAACTGGCGCGTCTCGCTCGACATCGTTACAAATGACCACGTCTTTCGTCGAAGCGCAGAGAGGAAAAGAGTCGGCCGATCTAACACCGCGCTAATTCGCCGACCGCTCGGCTCGATCATCCGTGTCGCGGCTCATCGCGCGGCCAATATTCACGTCTTTCTCTTATTTTTTCCGCCTCTTTCTCTCATTTGCGCGGCGGACGTCAATGACGGCGGTCCCTCGGTCTCCGGTCGCAAGGAGATTAGAGTCGGTGGGACCCATTGGAGAGTCCGACTAATAAACACGGAAGTGACTCCGCCGCCGGAGGAGTTCCCATGAGGCGCTGAAAACAGTTTGTTCGGCTTTGCGCTGGCAGCAATAACCAATAACCGGCGGCTGTGACCGCAGAGAACGACGACCAAGCCGGGTCCGTTCGCAGATCGAAGCAAAACGGACTCTCCCTGAGGGTTGCTCTCTTCTGCTCGCTTACTATTTCATTCTGCTCTCTTCTCGGCCACCACCGATCTTAGTGTATCTCCTTTGACCTCCCCTTCCGCACCCCGCACGTGCCCTACGTCGATTTTGTATAGTTGCTCGATTCTCCGCGATCGATTCTCGTAAAGTCGAGCGTGAGATCTCGGTCGTCCGCGTCTCTCTGAGTCTAAAGAACCGAGGTCCTCGCGATCGCCGAGTGGACGTCGGTATGATTATTTCTCGGCAACTTCGATCAGCCAAGGATTGTACGGTATTCGCGTAATCGAACGGGAAGACGATCGAAACTAATCTATTTCGAGGAGACCGAGTCGACAGTGGTATGGCTTTTTTCTGTTTCAATGTTTTGCCGGTGGCTTATTGTAATTCATTCATGTTACGCGGGGTGATCGATGAGTTGCGGGAGGAAATTGGTTTGTGGGTTTATTGGTGATGTAGGCGAGGAATGGATGGCGGAAATCTCCAATGACTGAGATTTTTTGGAAAGTTCTCTGGCATCGTGGTATTTTACCGTGATAACAATAAGTAACAGACGTTAAATTATCGGCGGACTAGGGAAAGGTACGGCACATTTGTGTAGGATTTAAATATGTGAAACTAGAGAGTATAATATTTATAAACAATAACAACACAATCAAGGCACTTTCGGCTTATTTCTTAATCTTTCGTCGTTTCATCTTTACGTTTCGTCGTCAACTGATTACTAGGCAACCAAATAACACAATTCAACAAACTCGTCACCTATGATACATCAATATAATACTTAACACTTTGACTGCCATGATGGTCACCGGTGACCGACGCAAGAAATTTTACTGAAGACCCAAAATATTCGCAATGGGTAGGAATTATTATTTTATAAATGCAGTTGTTATTAGAATAGCGATGCGATCCTTTGGTCTCCAATACCTGCGCATTATTTACATTTTGCATAATTCAGTCGAACGCTGTATTATTTCATAGCATCGCTGTTCTAATATAGTAAAATACGTTTGGCAGTCAACGTGTTAAGGATCATAGGTGACCTTTCCTCGCCAATCAGAGGAGCCTGTATTTGAGATCCCACATTTGTGACCCTGTCCAATGACGTCAAGTTTAATAAATAATACAAAATTCATTTTGAAATATTCTTAACAGAATTGATGAGACGTGCCGTGTAGTTGTTCTAATGACACTTGTCAGCGGCGAACGGCTGGCAACAAGAAGAAGAATTCGGTCGCCGTAGGTACTCAAACTCATTTCCCTTCGCAGAAACCGAGCTCGCACGCATGGTAGAAGCGGCAGAATAATCTCCGAGCATAATTCATTCAGCCGAGCATGTTATTTATTAACTCGGCCCGGTTCGCGTTTAGCAGGTGCTTATGTCCATCAAGAAGTCCGCAGGTAGGAAAGGTGAATTGGAGGTGGGGGAACCGTTTAACCCTTCGAGTGCCACTCAACGTTAGAAGTACACACGAGGGAACGTACAGTATGATTCATCTGGCAACGAATCGGTCAAGTGCTGTGGTCGGCGTAGGCAGGATTGATAGGAGGTAACTGGTAGTTGGCCCTTGAACATGCTCGTACCGCAGTTTCGCGCAAACACGTTCGCACCAAACTGATTCGTCACGTGAAGCGAACGGTCGATATCCGCTAACAGGGCGCAGGAAGGAACCAACTGAAAATATTGATCGCGATCTCGCTTCCAGACTAATACAGTATGACCAGGAAGTACCCGGAATTTGTAATTTAAAAGAACCGCCGTTGGCATACCCAGTAATTTATTTTTTTTCTGAAATTCGTACACCTCTGAGGCTATTTTAGGCATGAGACGCGTTGCAGCGCGGCTTGTGCCAAAAGAGCTGAATTTCGTTCAAAAAGAGCATCGCAAGAAAGTGGCGGAAGAGATGATTTCTGAGGCAAGAAATGATCCAGCCTTCATGAAACGGATAATGACCGGCGATGAGACGTGGGTTTACGAGTATGACGTGCAAACAAGCCAACAGTCGTCCGAGTGGCGCCTGGAAAATGAGCCGAAAGCCAAAAAACCGCGCCAAAGTCGGTCCAAAATCAAAGCCATGCTCACAGTTTTCTTCGAATTATCGAGGTGTAGTCCACTATGAGTTCTTGTCAGAGGGTCGAACAGTCAACAAGGAGTATTATCTATCCGTTTTGAAGCATTTGAGGGATGCTGTGCGTAGAAAATGACCGGATTTATGGGAAGACAATTCGTGGATGTTGCACCACGATAACGCGCCGTCTCACAAAGCACGCATTGTGCTGGATTATTTGGCCAAACATCGAACAAATACCATGGAACAAGCACCGCATTCGCCAGATTTGGCACCATGTGACTTTCTTCTTTTCCCTAGACTCAAATTACCTCTTCGAGGAAAGAGATTTGAGACTGTAGAACACATTAAACAAAATGCGACGAAGGAGCTGAAGGCAATCTCTTCATCGGCTTATGAAAAGTGTATGGAGGACTGGGTTAAGCGTTGGCATATATGTGTCGCTTCAGATGGATGTTATTTCGAAGGCGACAAGATAAATTTATCTAAAAATTACAAACAATGTGTTTTAGTTACAAATTCCGGGTACTTTCTGATCATACTGTAAGAGTCAACATTTTTCGAGGATGAAAATGTTGAGCGGTTGATCAATCCGCCGCTCAATCCGTCAAGTACGATTGAGGATTACGCAGGTGGTATAGCGAGTAGCGTGGAGAATCATAGTTTAACCCTCGTAAGTGCCACTCATCCTAAGAATACACAGAGAGAAATGTGCGCCGTGATTCATCGCGAGTGGGATTCACCGCGTACACGTGTACAGTCGGTGCTAACTCAGTGCAGATTGAAGAGTAGCCTGAATGCTGCGAATCTTTTAAATGAGCCGCGCACGGCCGCGCTGCAATCCGTTTTCATTCGGAAAAGAATCGGCCGCGGAATGCGCGGTACCCGATGAATTTGTACCGCACGCTGAAGGGTTAAAGCCATTATCGGTCCGACCCTACGTCGGCGCGCGGCAATGAATTACACGTTTACCCGATCGTATTGTTCCGTCGGGAGAAAAGTTGCCCGATAAAATAGCATTGACATACCGTGGCGCTTTGCACCCTGTGTATACGGCGCCTCGTTAGACCTCTTGTTTATCGTCGTTATTATTACGTACCGCATGCGTTGCGTCCCTAAGTCGTTGATTACATACCTAAAGGTGGTTGCGAAATGATTATACCGCTGCCAAGAAACGCCGGTACGAGAAGGATAGAGGATTCAAGGACGAGAAAGAAAGACGGCGTTCTTTATCTGACTTTTCCTCCTCCTTCCTCAGCATCCGTGAGTCCTGCCGGGACACGCCAAGGGGATGTCGAGGGAGGACAGGGGGAAGATAAGTATCGCCGGAGCTATGAGCATGATTTTGAGCCACGTAGACGCGCCGTACGATATGAATTTCGCGATACCGAGGATCTATCGGGTTGGCGATCTAACGATCTACCGGACACGACGGTAACCGCCGTTTAGAACCGCTTCTCTTCTTCTTCCTCCTTGAGGTCCGGTTTATCGTCCTCCTAGTCTCGCTCCCCGATGTCGGTATCAAAGTATAGGAAGCTGGAACAACACTCCAGCCTGGTAGCTGCTCAATGAGCACCTGCGATACACGCCGGCAAGAGGATAAATGCGATCCTGGCCAGATGGATCGGCGGAGATCTAAAACGTCGTCGACGCGAATATTGTGTCCGCCCCCGATATCTACTTCGCTCTCTCCCTCTCTTTAACTCTTTTGCTCGCCTCCCGCCTTACTTCTCTTCCGATCCTTTCGACTGTATCACTCTTACCGCGAAAAGTGGCTGATGATACGCTGAGAGCGATCGTACGCTGAAGTGGTCGTTCGTTGGCGTGCTTTTTCTGATCAAAATCGAACTACCGGATCGATCGAGTAAGTCGTCACATTGGCAGCTCGTTCAGGAGTCCGGATAAGTTATGCCCGTCCGATCTGATACGCGGAAATCTGCGGTTTCTTCCTCTCGCGGTACCTCGCTGATTTTGTCGAATACGGAAAATTCTCCGGCCGATTATTACGGGCGCGCACGGCCTATGCAAACCTGTTATTCGAACCGCTTCGCCACCTGACAGTAATTGTCGCCCTTTAGTTTTATGTATATTCATTGAATGTCTACGGGGGGAGTTGGAAGGAAACATTTAATCATGGCGATCTCGTCGGTTTCAGCCCGACGATAAACTGACTGTCGACTAACCACGGTATATGCCGTTCCCTTTTTTACTGACGCCTGCCGGGTGAATTGAAATTTTGTTTTTTCCGCTGCGGAGTAACGAACGGAGATCATCACGTGTTCCGTTTACGACCTGGAATGCCTACCGTTTTACGCGCTAATTATTACCTCTGGTCGCGCCTTTAACATAACATTAACTCGAAGGTAAGGCAAAACAGCCGGAAGTTCAGGCGGTCCGCGACAATGTTATTAACGATGAAACGATTAAACTATTATACCATCGATGAAGGTTTTACGTCAGGGTCGTGCCACCGCGCAATTAGTAAACGGAAAGGATTTATGAAGTTTTACACAGTAGTACAGATACGTAATCGATTGTCATTACTTGACCAGCACTTCTACCATACTTATGAACTCGATTCTAAAGGCATTAAGGGGTTATGTCTACTTGAGGTCCGCGAAATTACATGATTTTCAAAATTTTTTTTGCCGTTTTAGTGAGTACTAATTAAAATTCACAAAATACTACCAAAAAGTACGTATTTAGTGGTACCTGTATACATTTTTTTTACCTGTGTGTGTACGTATTTAGTGGTACCTGTAAAAATATTAAAAAATGGAGGAAATATAGCTCTTCTCCTAGAGCTTTCGTTTATTTTCATCACTTGCGGTGACCACGATTTCTCAAAAACTACTTCACCGATCGGACTCTAATTTTATATACTTATTTGTCATTACAATAGGCAGGGCCTGAACGAAGGATTTGAAAAAATTTTAATTTTTACAAGAATGACAACACTTTTACGAAAAAATCCGTTTTTCGAGGTGAACTGACTTTCGTTTTTATGTTGTAACTTTTTTTTTATTACCGAAATAAAAAATACTTTGTTCAGGCCTTGCCTATTGTAATACAAATAAGTATATAAAATTAGAGTCCGATCGGTGAAGTAGTTTTTGAGAAATCGTGGTCACTGCAACCGTATGTTTTAAAAAACACAGTTTCGTGATAATCGCGTTTAAAGTTTCAAGCTTTTTACTAATCATACATAGTAGTACTCCAGATAAACGTTTATAATTTTTGAACGTGTGCTCCGATTCTTATGTACTTTTGAGGAAATATTCTTAAAATTATGTACATTAAGAAAATGCAATAAAAAAAAAGTTGATTTTTTTCACCAACCCAAGTAGGCATAACCCTTTAATAGGTTTGACACTTTTATGTTGTATTCGGACAAATGAATTTGTACATCGGGTAACCAAGAACATATTTTAACATTTGTCGTTTCTGTTTCAGACAATCCCTTCGCGTCCTCCTTCACGAAATAACCTCCAAGCAGAACATCCTTCGCCTTCGTCGCCCTGCTTCCTGCAGTTACTGTCGCAGCTCACGGCTCGTAAACATAATTACGCCCGGTTTTTATTTCGCTCTCCTTTTTTACGTTCAGCTCCGAACGTCCGTGCTCCTGTTGCACTTTACGACCGCAGCCTTTTCTCTGCCAAGGTATGTGAAGTTATTAGGGAAATTCGAGTGTCCGCGCACAATGCCTCTTCCCCCACTTCCGTTTGCTCCCGTGTCGCACAAACTCTTCTCATTTCCGGCGGAATATTGTTTTATAAAATGGCTGATCAACTGACTGACGTGATTGTTCGATCGAATATCCACATAAGAGCGCGATGGTTATATCGATAAAGCTAAAGCTACCATGCAATCAAAGTGGATGTTTTGTTTTATTTACCGTGGAATAATTACAGATTTTACCGTAGATAGCAATTATTAATTTATAAGAAAATTTTAATGACAGCAACTCGTGTCGCGAAGTTTAGTCGTTGGCAGTGACGTGCTATTGATTAAGTATTTGGTAATACAATTTTCACTTTTAAAAAAGATTACGTAGGATTTATTATGACATTGTTTCTTGTTTGTAATTAATTGTTGCATAAGAATGGACCGTAATACATATTCTAGGCGCGATTGAGGTTAATATGTTGACTGCCGTGCGTATTTTGCTATATTAGAACGGCAATGCTATAACATAGCGTTATAGCTATAGCGTTTGACTGAATTATGCAAAATGTAGATAATGTGCAGGTATTGATGACCAAAGGAACGCATCACTATTTTAACAGTAATTGCATTTAAAAAATAATTATTGCTACCCATTGTGAATATTTTGGATCTTCAGTAAAATCTCTTGCACCGGTCACTGGTGACCATCACGGCAGTCAAAGTGTTAACAATTCAGACATTATTTTCCTACTTTGCTTCTGTCACAGAAATGTATTTTTTTTCCGGTACACGTTTTTTTCATAAATTAGCTGATCAACTGATTGATGAAGTCGAACCCACCCAGGGTTTTTTACAAATGTAGTTATAATTTTTAATCAGGTTCTCGTAACATTTTAGTACATGTTATACTTCATATCGCATAAACTGCTAAAGTCCTTGTAACATTTTAGTATATTTCATACTTCATATCGCGTAAACTTCTAAAGTCCTTGTAACATTTTATTACACGATATACTTCGTATCGCATAAACTTTAGTTTTTATACATAATCGCTGCTGCGAAACACATCGTACCACATATCATAAGTCGCGACTTCGTTTAGAAACGTACCAACCCTCTCTCCCGTTGATTTTCTCGTATATCCCACAACTTCCCACTTCCACCGATATATTCATCCTTCAATTACCCGATCAACCGATTACCACAGTCAATTGCGTTCTGCAAGTTTCATCGCCGCCAGTGAAAATGCGTCATCAATTATTTCCAAACGCCGTCATCGCTGTTAACCGAGGTAATACATAATTGTTCATAACACGCAGTTCGTGCTACACTTCATATCGCATAAACTTTCACGTTGATATCCGACCGTTACTGCGGAATGAACCGTAACATACAACGCCCGTCGCAACTTAGGTTAGCATTTCGAACGAAACGCGCACGCTCTTCCGTGCTGTTGTCGATTATTGAAAATGCATTTACCGTTTTCGCGGCGGCTAATACAGAATCGCGCATTGGAATCATACGCGTATTTCATATCGCATAAACGACCGTGCCCGAACACGACCGTTACCGCCGTACGAAGTGAAACAGATATCATACGCAGTGAGCAGACGACTTGGTTTAGCGTTCGAATAAAAGCAGCGGCTGCTTTCGGCGGGACATAACCGATGACGTCTACAAATAGCCGCGCTAAAGTTCGCGCTGGCCTACGTATGCAGATATCTTTCGCCTTTAACCCATTTGCATCATTTGACGGAATAAACCGCAAACAAAAACTGACCTTTTTTTTTTTTAACACGTTGGCTGCCGTGCGGATCACCGGTGACCGGCGCAAGAGATTTTAGTGAAGATCGAAAATATTCGCAGTGGGTAGTAATAATTATTTTATAAATGCAGTTGTTGTTAGAATAGTGATGCGATTCTTTGGTCTCCAATACTTGCACATTATTTACATTTTGCATAATTCAGTCAAACGCTGTAGTATTTCATAGCATCGCCGTTCTAATACGGCAAAATACGCATGGGAGTCAACGTGTTAAACATAGTTTGCGACAAACTCCAGGAAAATAGCCACACGCAGAATTCAGCCGTATTTAAAAGCCTAAAGGCCGCATTGGATTTTTTCGAGTCAGTTAAATTTAGTAAAGCCTAGAGTTATTTCGTATTTTCAGTTTTGTACAGTTAACCCATTTGCATCATTTGACGGAATAATCCGCAAACAAAAACTGACCATTTTTTTTTTAAACTTAGTTTGCGTTAAACTCAGCTGTCCAGGGAAATAGCCACATGCAGAATTCAGCCGTACCTAAAAGGTTAAAGGCCGCATTGGATTTTTTCGAGTCAGTTAAATTTAGTAAAGTCCAGAGTTATTTCGTATTTTCAGTTTTGTACAGTTAACCCATTTGCATCATTTAACGGAATAATCCACAAACAAAAACTGACTATTTTTTTTGTTAAACTTAGTTTGCGTTGAACTCAACCGTCCAGGGAAATAGCTACATGCAGAATTCAGCCGTACCTAAAATATTTTAGTAAATTATTTTCAGTTTTGTACAGTTAACCCGTTTGCATCATTTGACGGAATAATCCGCAAACAAAAACTGACCATTATCACCGCGAGCGGATAAATCCGTACACAATAATTTTTGTTTTCAGCTTATCAGCAATCGTTAGAGTCTGTACGATAAACAACCAATAAAGAATTTTGTGTAAAAAATTATTTTTCTTACTTTTCTGGTTGTAAGTTCAAAATAATAAAATAATAAAAAAAAATAATAGATAATAAAATTTAACAAAATTAGGTTACCATAATGAATTACAGGTCGGATTCGGATTCAAGCATAGAAATGCAAATATCCCATAAGCATAAACGTGCCATACCTCTAATAGATAGCAGTGAAGATGCCCAGCCCGACAATATTGAAACTGGAGATTTCTTATGGGAAAAACGAAATTGTATGCCAACATTACATGATTTTACTGCCGTACGTGGTGTAACCATCAATGTCAATGGAATGTCCAGACGCGATGTTTTCGAATTATTTTTCAACGTGAAACTAGTCCAAAAAATAGTTCTGGAAAATACGAGGAATATACAATAACTTAAATAACCCTATAACACTATTTCTAATGAGAATAGTTTAGCTGCGCATGTCGGATTTTTGAGTAAGATTGCGGATTTAGAGCGATGATGCAAATGGGTTAAGCACGCGTCGTTACGAAAACGTACGCCTCTTTACGCGCTATAAAATCTTCGTTTTCCCCGCTCGCCAACAACGTTTTCATCGATGTCGGCCTGGCGTTATCGCGCGCGCTAATTTCGATTTCGCTCCCAACCGGGAAATTTATTGTGCGTCGGGAGTCCGGCTTACAGCACTCAACCCTTGTTGAAACGACGTAACTCGATCGTTGTGCGCGTTTATGTGCGTTTTCGCGTAAACGCGAGGCCGATTTGTCGAAGTGACAATGAAGGTTGCGTTAAATGCTGTAGCGGATTTGCAAGGTTGTCGGCAGTTGTGGATTTCTGCTGTCGGTGCATTGCTTAACACTTTAAGAACCCTTCATCAGTTTTCTCGTGTTTTCTACACGTTGTCTTTAGATGTAACTTACTTTGATACATTGTATCTATTTTGTCTAATTACATGTTTACATAAATATCCAATGGAAGACGAAGCGAAACCCGATGCATATGTAAATTTTGTATGGTATCCTCTTTATAGAGAAAAATGCTTCACGCAATATCATACTTTAAAAAACTACTAGAAACTCTGATAAAATTTACTTTTTTAAAATAATACCTAAAACGCATCGTATTTTACAACTTTTATAAATTCTATAAATTTAATAATAAATTTCCATACATAAAAAGTTATGATAATGATTAATCCTTTCACTGCTATGGACGCATATATGCGTTTGCCGAAATCGGTCGGTGTCAACTATGGGCACATAGATGCGTTTTCCGATCGTTTCGATTTCTTATCTATTGCAGTCACAATTATCAATATACGTACGTAATGGGCGTATTAATTTGGCGTAAATGAAGAATTATCAGTAGAACTTAATTGCGCTTCACATAATCAATCAATAGAATTCACACTAATTTCATCCTCAGCGAGGGCTTCGGCTAGAAATATTTAGCAGTCAAAGGGTTAAACAACAATTTTTTTAATAATACTTAAAATGCTTGCAATTATACAATTTCTAAAATTTTCACAAGAATTGCTTCATAAATATCAAAGTTATGATTTTTTGTAATGTACAAGTTTCCTAAAAACGTGCGTTTTTTCGTTTTTTTTCAGGGTAAACACTCCGTCGGTGTCATGCGATTTTATTGCATTGACCACATCAAAGATTATGTCGCGGACGGCGTACATGGTCAACTTCCAAGGGACGCGTGCCTCGACACGGTGCAGTGGGTAAGTGCATTTTATTTCGATACAGACGCAACGCTTATTGTGAAAGAGTGGATTAGCGCGCAAGCCTGTCAGCTACGTCTAGCGACGCACGTAAATATTGCCGATTGCGCGTCAAAATGGATTTTAGAAAGGGCTGCAGTCGTTTATAGGTTAAATAGGGATTGAGCGTTTTTTGTAACGATCCGTTATAAGTTTTACACGTGTCGTGACGTGATGCCGCGGGCTGTATCTGGATACCCCGTTTATCCCGTTTATTCAGTTTTCCACGACGTAGCCATTAGGAGAGCAAGAAATGCCTTTCTTAGAATAATTCTTTGCTCATAGAGGTTTCACCCGCACCTCATTCCGCGAGAGTCGGGCATTACTTACGTCTTAATGAGCTATAAAATCTATGCGCGGCATTCTGCATCACGCAATGTCGATGTTTGCAACGCGCGGCCAGTAGGATTCCGACGCTACGACGGAATAAGCCGATCGTTCGCTGATGTTTTCATTAATCCCCGTCGAATCCAGCGGCAGCCTCGATAGTTCGCCGCGAAATTTATCGGATGATAAATTTTTCGCGATTCTGTCAGGGAAACGTTCGACCACATTTTCGAGCGCGACGGAACGTTTTACAGTCAGCTTAATTGTGCTGTTCTGAAATCAGCCGACTTTTTGTTTTGAACTTTCAGCCTGATTACTCGACTTCACCTTTTCTGCATTTTATTGTGCACTTTATTCGCTCAATCTAGTTACACCGATCGTGTCGGACCACTTTTACGGTTTGATTGCATTCAAAATTAAGTTGTACTGCTACTCATCAGGTCGCCTTCGTTAGGCGTGCTCGCTGATTCTAAATCGATCGACATTCTCCGGTTGGATATTATTTACAGGACGCGCGTCGCTTCGCACGAGAAATTCCGAATTTTTCCCGGCGTGCCGGTACATCGCTATAAAATCGAAGTTCGCGTCGTTACATCTCGCAGCGCGGGCATTGATGTTTTCATTAATTTTCATGCCGGGGTGGTAACGTTCCGGCATTCGGTACGCCGCGACGCGGCCTTAATTCAGTGCAAAGTTATTGTTTATTCGCGCTTCGCACGCGGCGTTTACGTGATCGTAAATTTATTAAGCGCCGCGTTCGCGGAGCTTCGCCCCTCGCAGCTAAAATTTCCACGTACATCGTTACAGGGGACGACAGTCTTTACGAGACACCGCACGAACAGTCTCGTGTCCTCTCAATGCTCCCGGCTATTTTTGAGATAAGAGCTTCGAACGACTCTCGTTCGTTTTTTAAATACTTTCGCTCACAATATATATTGTTACGCGAACCATGTATTTGTCATCGAGACGTAAATATTCGAATAGTTAAATACTTTTATACTATTTCGAACAACTTCCGTATTGCTATTTATAGTACTGCGATATATTTCTTATGAGAAACGATCGTAGTGTCAGTGTAGTTCGCTCAATTAAACGTTTAACTGGCGACTTTTCGTCGCAAGGAATATTATTGCCTGAACGATGTATTTATGAATGAAATATAAATACTCGAATAATTATATACATTTATATTATCTTGGACGTACAAGTTCTGCGCTATGATTTGCAGTGCTTTAATTTTGCTAGGGGTTTGCACTGCATCAAAGTAAAAGTACACATGAATTATAACCGAACTGTAGTAATCCATTTGTAATAATCTTGACCTGGCAGGTGCCACGTTGTATTTTTTTTTTTTAAGCAAAACTACCGCACAAATGGCCCGAAATTCATGTATTGCGTGAATTTTGGGACACCTTTTGTATATGTATATGCATATATACATATATACAATAACCCTATTAATATATATATATATATATATATATATATATATATATATATATATATATATATATATATATATATATATATAAAATCTCTGTAGGATATTGTATACTATATACATATTCTTACGTAAATCATGCATTTGTCATCGAGACGTAAATACACGAATAGTTAAATACTTTTATACTATTTCGAATGTACAACTTCCGCATTGCTATTTGTAGTACTGCAATATACTTCTTATGAGAAACGATGGTAGTATCAGTGTAGTTCGCTCAATTAAACGGTTTACTGGCGACTTTTCGTTGCAAGGAATATTATTGCCTACGCGATGTATTTATGAATGAAATATAAATACTCGAATAATTATATACATTTATATTATCTTGGACGTACAAGTTCTGCGCTATGATTTGCAGTGCTTTAATTTTGCTAGGGGTTTGCACTGCATCAAAGTGAAAGTACACATGAATTATAACCGAACTGTAGTAATCCATTTTTAATCATCTTGAACTGGCAGTAGTCACGTGGCCAATTTTTTTTTTTTAAGCAACACTACCGCACAAATGATCCGAAGTTCATGTATTGCGTGAATTTTGAGACATCCTTTATATATGTATATAAATATATATATATATATATAATCTCTGTAGGATACTATATGCTATGTATACCATGTATACATACGTATATATATGTACATATACATATATATATGCACAACATATATTGATTTTTTTTTGTCACAGATGCAATGAATGATTACAGAGTAGTGTTCGTGTAGTTCGGCTAATTAAACAGTTAATTGCCAACCGCACGAATAAACGAAAAGCCACGCGATGTCCAGTGATACGATTCGCGGGTAGCTTGTATCTCTTCATGTATCGTCAATTTCGATCGCGGTCCGCTAAAAAGTCGGGAGTGTCTTGCTTGATTGTCGGTAGACAGAGATTCTCGACAATGGTGAGCGATAACGAGCAATGAGTTCGCTAAAATGGACGAATCAATTGGATCGGATGTTGTAATGCGCGAGTCGGTAACGACGTATAATACAAGAACAATGCGCAACATCACCGTCGGCAGGCTGTAAAGAAGTTGCGCGTAAAAATTCTTCGTGCGATCTTAACGAGGTATCGCGTTGTTTTAATACGAGAAAAACTCGATGACGTCATTGGGACTTGCCGAATTTTTCGTTGAAATGCTGGATTTTGATCGAATTGTCGTGTGTAACGTAACAGCGATAATAGCCCGTTGCGAATGACAAACGGTATGAGGATTGAGATACAATGGCTTTATTTGAGGTGAATGCAGATAAAGGGGGCGCTCGTCGTTGTATTTCAATTACAGGTGCTTAATAATACCCTTTGTATGTCTGTTGTTTACCGCGACCTACTGTTCGCGGATAAAGTCAAACAGGCATTCAAAGGGATTCCAAGAATCAGGGGAACAGTGCTGCGAATGTTCGGCTTCGATACTGAGGACACAGATTCAGTGGGAAAAATCGAATTGATTCGCGCGTTTTGGTCTGATGCGTATTTTAATCGGAGCGGTCAACCGTTTGTATTCATAGAAGCATTCGCGTGGTTTGATTACGGAGTAGTGAAGAGAAATAGGTTTGTAGTGCAATAATAATTCTTGACCGTATCGTGTGTATGTAAACTATTTACAAAAATGACATGCGTCACCAAGAAATATTTTTTATTTTTTGTTGGTCTAACCTAAAACAGGTATAGCTTTGATTAATTTACTAATAAGAAATAATTCAACGAAGCATTGACATTTTTTAAGATGTTAAATGTTAACCAGTTATAAACAAAAAGTTGATACTAAATTAATCACAAATTATGTGATGTCTCATTTTTTTTTAATGGATTTACAACACATTCAAAACAAACGGTGCAATTTTTAGTACGCACAGGTAAAAAATTGCTGGTCTAGAGAACCTCCGACTACGTAACAATTTAAAAAATTCCACTCACACAACTGAACAGGATAACAATGAAACACCAGTACTCCTACCCGAAACCCTTTAATCTGCATATTCGTTTTTAAAGGTTACCATCAAACAATAATTATTAAGGCCCTACTAGTTTACATATTTTCCGAATCCATGTGCTCATCCAATTCAGGTATTATCACTCAGTCCCACTCGGTATGTGTTTTTTTTCCATCCAAATTTTGCATATTTTGCCGCTCGCACTTATCATCCCTGAACTTCCGAAATTTTTTCTTCTCGAGCTGGCCGGTACCAAACTGAATTCGAATTTTACATTTTTCACGCAGTCTTATGCAGTACGTTAACCTATCCACATCTATTATATCCACTGTTCGATTAAAAAAAAATAAAGTGCAGTGACCGTAAGGACCCAGACTGACTTTAGTACGTCCACAAGAAACAGCCTACTTTTTTAGAAGCAACAAAGTGCTCAAGGTTGCCAGACGAATAATTTCACCGCAGTCGACACCTACAATACAAAATGATATCTTTCGGTCAATACCAGAATCTCGCGTCACGCCAACGGCGCATCTAACAAAAGTGAACTAAAATCGCAGTGTACACCGTTCCGTCTTCTCCCTGCTTTCCTCGTGCCACAGTTCTAGCTGTTAGCGATATCATTATTTCGAGCAGAATGATAATTGAACGATTGCAGCCGGTTAACAACCGCGCAGCGTGGCGGTTGATTGTTTCGGGACACGTGCCCAACCAAACCGTGACGACCGGCGGGATAGCATTCACTCATTCGCGATGCGTTTTCTAAATCATTCGAATGCAATTACGTCACGTTCTTCCCATAAGTAGCGAGAAACGAGGGAGGAAAATGACTAAACGTTTGAGTCCCAGGGGTAGTTCAGAGAATCTTGTCGAGAAGCTTGCTTCAATTTATGTCGGAAAACGTCAAATGGGGAAAGAAGGCTTGTTTTTAACAAATAAATATAATTTAAAGTAATGACAATGAGAGACAAAATGTATTGCTCATTGATTGAGACCAAAAATAGTAACTATGCGGAGAATAATTAGCGGAAAAACTGAGAACATGTTGCCAGTAGTGGTCGCGATAAAAGTAGTGGGACTTTTCGACATGAAATTTAAAGAATGCGAAAAATGCATAATGTCTCAAAAATGAAACACTGTATTTAACTCGTAGTTAAGGTATTAACCGTAATGAAAGTTTTACTTTTGGCTATATGCCATAGTAGCTCGATGCATTAAATTAAATATGAAAAAGATAGTAAATCCGCGCGCTTTTCAATATGACATTTAGATTGACGAATTGTTTTCGCGCGTCCGAACAAGTTTTTGAAAATTAGGAGCGATAATATAATAAAATTGAATAAAACACAAATAAAAATAAAATGCAATAAAATAAATTAATTAAAATTTCATAATATTCGTAAGTAAATACATGCATACTTATTTCTTAGCAAGTAAACGATATTATTTGTGCTTGTACAGCTTAGCATAGCATTTTTTGACAGTTAATTTTTAAACAAAAGGATAAATATTTCTATACTATTTTTTACAATTTTTTTTTCATAATCTACATGTATTATAGTCTACATATAATAAAATGTTTGGGTCAAAAATAAAAAATTGTGCATTTCACGGTTAATCCCCGCTGAAAGACCGTTCGTATCTCACAAAAAAAAAACGATGGCAACGTGCCGCTGAAATTATCAGCCGTCATTAATTTCGGTGCGTCCACCAGCATACATTGTTCTTATCAGTCGCGTGCTCGAGTTAACTATGTTCATGCGCCATAGACCCTGGAAAGCAGAGGTTGACTAGTATAAATTAACAACGCACGCAACGGCGGAACACCGTTAATACCGTGTGTACAAATATCTGCGGTTAACGCTGTATTACCGTATGTTAGAGCTATCTTTACGACTCTGATTAGAGCGCATTAAAACGTAGCGGGCCGCAGGTTCAGTCCCGGTAAAGTGCCTCGCCGGTCGGCAGGTGCGCAGTGAGGTTGTTTGCAGAAAAACCTAGTTTGGTGTGTAGGGTTGTGTAACGATAAAAAGTGGAGGAAGTGGACGCGTTGTCTCTGGGCAGCTAATTATATTACTTAATTATTCCGAGTGATACGATCAGCCTGCAACCGTTCGCATGTCAATTCTCTATGGTGATGAAGTGTCACAGTTGCTTGGCAGACGCACGCTTTCCCGTTGCTATCCAAGTTTCGGCGCGGGTAAGAACTTAATTAAATATGGGAAACGGGTGTATTTTTACACGGCGTGTTTCTTTAGGCGCGGGTAAAATTAGAAATGGCAAAATGTATGCGCGGTGACATATTCCGTGTTTTGCGAGTTTTACTGAAGGACTTCTACTACTAGTTTTACTACTTCAAATCGAGATTGAAATTGACAGTTCCTCAGAAAAAGTTATTATACAACTCTCATGGTCTGTATACTATACGTTTCCTTCGCGTCAAATATTCTAGAGTTCGGTTCACGTTCAACGTTTTCTTCCTTTCCAATTATTCAAATTTATTAATTAATCTACCTCTTGAGGATCACACATAACGTGATTTAAAACGTCGGGTTTTCTTAGTTTTAAACAATTATTTAAGTATAAAGATATTTGATTGGCACACAGGTGGAGAATATATATGTTGGCATATTAAATTCAGAAATGATCACACATATTTATCACAATAAAATTTAGAGTCAAAGATTGTGAGTTTCTTGACACTTCAACTTCGATTGCGCGTCTTATTCAAGAAACAAGTTATTTTCTGTTTTATTACATCTAAATATTGTGGATAATATAAATTACTGTATACTACTATATACTACTATATTAATATTAAATTTAGAAATTATGACACATATTTGTCACAGCAAAATTTAAAGTCAAAGATTGTGAGTTTTCTGACACTTCGACTTCGACTCCGTGTTTTATTCAAGAAACAAGTTAATTTCCGTTTTATTATATCTAAATATTGTGGATAATATAAAAATGATTGTGTAAGACACATTGGAAACACGCCCAGTGTTTCTATTATAAATACGGATAAAAGGAGAATTGCGCTATTTTTTGCAGGATCTTATTTATACCTATAGCGGGCCTTTTGTATAATTCTGACGCGGACGAGGATAGCGTATGCAAAGAAGGACAACAAATATCTGTCGTCAAGGTATACATAGTCTTCGCGTTTCACGAAGATTCATTTAGTTTTGGACAGTTGGGTTGTGCAGTTTTCATTACAATTTGAAAAAAGCCAGCATTTAAAACCTCAGCAGACAAAAGGCTATTCATTTTGTGTCCTGTGTTTACGCCGGTCCTGGCAACCGTATGTATATCTTCTTTTCCATTTAAACAAAGTTTTGTATATATATTTAAACACCACTCACTGTTTTAAATTTATCTCCCGTGATTTAATTTTAGTATAGCGCGTCACTTTAAGTTCAACGGTTCTACAATTGCAAATAGACGTAAATTAAAGTTCACATGGTAAATTGTTACTGCTTTCTTAGGGCCAATATGTCGCCGCGTCGAAGTTTTCACGCACAATTTCGGGAAAGAATGCTGCCCCTGCCACCGAAAAATCATTTGCAACGCGGCGTGACAGCCTATCATCCTGAAACCACAATCCCAGTTATTGCGCACCCGCGTACCAGTACGGATGGGTCGGTGGACTCAACTGTGGCCGCGCCAGCCATTATCCACGTCCGGTCAAGTGTTTCTAAACTCTGAACGGTTAGAGCTTGTGTCCAGGCGCTACGACACTCTTCAAGCGTTCGCAATTGTGAAAGCGATCAAACAAGTAAAACGTGGGAATCGAAAATAATTAACGCGAATTATCGTACCACTTGCGCATCTGGAAATTTGCGAATCTGATTGTGAAATTGATAGCCGAAAGTTAAAGTAGACTCTGCAACCGATTGGTATTTAGGCAAATTTAATTCAACCGCACAATAGGAGGTTGATGTTGCAGAAAAATAATTGAATATTAACCGTTCGGAACTTGCATAAAAACCGAAAGTTATAGGCCTCTGTGTTGTCTTGATTTTTATTTTGAAAGTTTCTACGTTCTTAGCTGGAACTGGAAATTTGCGAATCTGATTGTGAAATTGATAGTCGAAAGTTAAAGTAGATTCTGGAACCGATTGATATTTAGGCAAATTTAATTAGATTCAATCGCACAATAGGAGGTTGATGTTGCAGAAAAATAATTGAATATTAACCGTTCGGAACTTGTATAAAGACCGAAAGTTATAGGCCTTTGTGTTGTTTTTATTTTTATTTTGAAAGTTTCTACGTTCTTAGCTGGAACTGGAAATTTGCGAATCTGATTGTGAAATTGATAGCCGAAAGTTGAAGTAGATTCTGGAACCGATTGGTATTTAGGTAAATTTAATTCAACTGCACAATAGGAGGTTGATGTTGCAGAAAAATAATTGAATTTTTACCGTTTGGAACTTGTATAAAGACCGAAACTTATAGGCCTTTGTGTTGTCGTGATTTTTATTTTGAAAGTTTCTATGTTCTTAGCTGGTTATTTTAGGAAAATTGTTGAATATAGATCATTTGTAATCTGTATGGTGAACGAAACTTGTAAGAGTTCGTGTTGTCTTGATTTTTATTTTAATAGATTCCGTAGTCTTAGCTGGGTATGATTTATAATTGCTTTAGATCAATGTGGCAAGGCATTGTAGGACAGGGTCTGTCGTTCACATTTCGCAATAACCGCGGTGTCTTAGAAATGCTTTATCTTGCGTACGTGCCGCGAGCCGGTCAACATTTCTCACGATCCGCACTAGAAATTAGTTCCGGAACAAATTAATATACTTTTCTTCCGTAACCGTGCTTGAATTGACTGCAACGCTATTTCCATCCTTTTTTTCAGCCTCGCGATATGTTTTCACGGTGTTTGTCGTTCAAAGTTTGCCCGTTGCGCAACAATGTCGAGAAATCTATACTTTCGCGCTGCATTTCTTCGCGATATGAGCGGCGTTTCTTATTTTGCACGTTGCAATCCGTGACGGACAATTTATATTGACAGCATCCGAAAAGTAACTTCGCATTCTCGTGAAAAGAATCGACCTGAACACAGTTTGTCCCTGCTTCTTATTAACGTAAAAAAGCCCGTAGCATGACATGGGAATTGTCTGTTAGCGATCGGAACAACCCAGGCACTGCCTGGCACCAGATTCTCACTTCGGCCATGCTTTCTGCCTCCGCAGACGACGCATTTTCGAATAATTTGTGACAATATGACGCGCTCTGGTTCGCTAACGGTCGCGGACCAGACGCCGGGGACGAGGAAGAAAGGATCGCCTTCCTCCTAAACGTCTCACCGGTTTTTCTCTCGGAGCCTTCCACTCGACGCGGCGGAAAAATAATCCCATAAACATTTACGGCAGATTTCTTCCGACTTCTTACCGAGCCAAGACTTAATTTACGTTAATCAGGAAAAACCTTCCATATCCAGCTTTACGATAATTACGCCCATCTCTGAGCACACCGTATGCCCCTCGAGTACAGTCGTCCGTGTCGCGCGCCAGAAAAATTAGGCTTTCTTCTATCAAAGCGCAGTACTTTGCGGACGAGAACTTAAAAAATCTCTCGTCACGTTACCGTCAGCTGCACTCGTCGCGCACCCGCTATGTTAACCCTTTGACTGCCAAGCGTATTTTGCTATGTTAGAACCGCGATGCAATGGAATACTGCAGAATAAAGGTCATGGAGAGTTGTTAGACGCCAAAGTATTGGAAGCATCGTTCCAGTATCAATTGCTTTTATAAGATTGCAAATGGTGTTCATTGCGAATTTTTTGCATTTTTATTACAATTTTTTGCGTATTTTGCTCAAGCGTATTTTGCTTTGTTAGAACCGCGATGCAATGGAATACTGCAGAATAAAGGTCACGTAAAGTTGTTAGAAGCCAAAGTATCGAAGCACCGTCCCGATATCAATTGCTTTTACAAGATTGCAAATGGACTTCATTGCGAATTTTTTGCATTTTTATTAAAATTTTTCCGTATTTTGGTCAAGAGTATTTTACTATATTAGAACCGCGATGCAATGGAATACTGCAGAATAAAGGTCATGCAGAGTTATTAGAAGCCAAAGTATTGAAGCACCGTCCCGATATCAATTGCCTTTACAAGATTGCAAATGGACTTTATTACGAATTTTTTGCATTTTTAGTGAAAATCTTTTGCGTATTTTGCTCAAGCGTATTTTGCTATGTTAGAACCGCGATGCAATGGAATACTGCAGAATAAAGGTCACGCAGAGTTGTTAGAAGCCAAAGTATTGGAAGCATCGTTCCAGTATCAATTGCTTTTACAAAATTGCAAATGGACTTTATTGCGAATTTTTTACATTTTTAGTGAAATCTTTTGCGTATTTTGCTTAAGCGCATTTTGCTGTATTAGAACCGCGATGCAATGGAATACTGCAGAATAAAGGTCACGCAAAGTTGTTAGAAGCCAAAGTATTGAAGCACCGTCCTGATATCAATTGCTTTTACAAGATTGCAAATGGACTTCATTGCGAATTTTTTGCATTTTTAGTGAAATCTTTTGCGTATTTTGCTGTGTTAGAACCGCGATGCAATTGAATACTGCAGAATAAACGTCACGCAGAGTTGTTAGAAGCCAAAGTATTGAAGCACCGTCCCGATATCAATTGCTTTATAAGATTGCAAATGGACTTCATTGCGAATTTTTTGCATTTTTAGTGAAATCTTTTGCGTATTTTGCTCAAGCGCATTTTGCTGTGTTAGAACCGCGATGCAATGGAATACTGCAGAATAAAGGTCACGCAGAGTTGTTAGAAACCAAGGTATTAAAGCACCGTCTCGATATCAGTTGCTTTTATAAGATTGCAAATGGATTTCAATGCGAATTTTTTGCATTTTTAGTAAAATCTTTTGCACCGGTCACTGGTGATCGCCGTGGCAGTCAATGTGTTAACCCTTTAACTGCTGAGTACTTCCGGCCGAAGTGCTCGCTGAGGACAAAACACTTTTGGCTAATATGAAGGCTATTGATTGGTTATATAAAGCGCAACTAAGTTCTGACGATAATTCTTTATTTACGCCGAATTAAACAGGACAAGAAATTTATTTAATGAAGAATGCATCTGTATTCATATCGTAGATTGATAATTGAAACGTTTGGGGACGCATATATGCGCCCATACCCGACACGGATAGATTTCGACAGCCACATATATGCCTTCATAGCAATCAAAGGGTTAATACACTTCCTCCGCATTACCGCGTTCCCACAATGTCTCAATCGATCGCCCGATTACTCGTCAACCATAGAACACGCCGGAACATCTCGCTTCCCAGCGATCCTCTCCTTCTCCCGCTCCCAGTTCGATTGGCCACGCTCAAATCGACTCTTTCCTCATCCATGGCATCGTCGCGCTATCCGGAATGATAAAACGCCGACGACCACCGATCGATTTCCGGCACGATTACGTTGGTTACGGCCGCATATAATCATCATCTAATTATTAATCGCCCACCTACCGGCGCGGGGCAAAGACGCGCACGATGCTGCGGCGATTTATCGTGACAATTAATAGCGCGCGATACGGGCTTTAACGACAAACAGGAAGTGTGCGCCCGCCGACTCTTTCTCTCTCTCCTCTCTCGTACTATCCCGCGAGCGGCCAGAGGACAACGCCTGTCGTTCCTCAAATAAATTACGCCGCGGCCAGTTCTCCGGGGGTAGCGCGTGCACGAGTTATGATATGCCGCTTCGTGCCGAAGAAGGCGAATGGGATGCGCGGCGTAGGGGGAGGAAGGGAAAAGACCAGGACGTCGCGCGAGGGGAGAGAAAAGGGGCAAGGAGAAAAAGGAGCAGGAATCGACGTGGCAGCATTACCCGCGAGCGTCACGCGAGCCCCTGATTGGAGCGTGGCGCATAAGTAACCTGTTTGTTGGCCGATAAAACAGCTATCGTTTCAAGATTTGCTAGATTTATAGACCAGCCGCTGCGAGCACGGTCTGCGAGCGCTGCTAAGGAGACCGTCTGGGGTCCTAGGTGCCCGCAAGCTCGTAGTTAGGTACTGGTAACCTAGCCGTGATGAGTCGCACGCAGGCACGTAGGTGGCTAACTAGAGAATGCCCACACGAATTGCCGGAGTAAGCGGAGCAAGGCTGGCGAGGTACAGTTAGCGCGGAACACGCAGAGCAGAGTGATTTCGAGGGAGGATCTGAAGATGAGGACGGTTCGCGCGTGTTGACGGAAAATATATTTGCGGAGAAATTCAAAGGGGTCTTAGGTGATGTCCGGCACTGAAGTAGTCATTGTTGTACATTGTTCAAATACTTGTGATGCGCATTTGTCACGAGAGACCTAATTCGTTACGGAGTTTTGTTTGAAAAAAGGAAGGGAAATGAAGGGATGGTTGATTATCGCATTCCTTGGCACCTCGGCATTCCACCGGACAATTGTACAGTTCGGACTGATTATTGTACGATAAAGATTTCGCAAATTATTGCTTCCCTTAATTCTAACACGCGTGTTAGCGGAAAATAAATTTGCGGCAAAAACCAAAGGGGTCTTAGGTGACGTCGGCAACTGAAGTAGTCATTGCTGTACGGACTGCGTCATAATCCAAATCCCTGTGGTGCGCACTTATCGCGAGAGGCCTCCTTCGCTATGGATTTTTGTTTGGAAAAGGGAAGGGGAATGAAGGGGTGGTTGATTATCGCATTCCTTGGCACTTCGGCATTCCACCGGACAATTGTAAAGAGTTCGGACTGATTATTGTAAAGTAAAGATTGCGCAATTTATTGCTTCTCTTGATTCTAACACGCGCGGTTCTCATGTCGGTATGACATAGGGGACGTATGCAAACGAGGTTTTAATTAGGTATCGATAACTTTAGTAGCGATGGAATCGGTCGGTGGATAACTGGATGGGTTCGCACGAATTTGCGAGCTGCAGCGAGGTCTGCTTGATGAGTCCTGTTAATGGATACGCATCGTTCCTTTGATCAGCGCGATCCCACGATTTTCATACGGTAAGCGCAGTTCTTGAATCTTCACTGACGATATCTCGCTAAAACACTCCAGCCGATCGTCGTTCTCTCACGCTCTATTAAAGCAACGGACCTTGCCTTCACTGAGTATTTTCGCTTATCCCTCGCCTCTTGTTTACCCCATTGACTGCCAACTACGAGATATCTCGTAGTAAGCGTCTGTACCAAAACTGCCAGCTGCAAGTTATCTTGTTGTGTTTTTTTTTTCATAAAAATACTATAAATGCCATTATAATATTATATCAGTAACTTTATATTATTATATTTTGCAAAACTTAATGTCTTCTTTAACACGTTGAGCCGGTGGCTGACACTGTAAGATATGATATGAAACTAAAAAATTTACATTGTTTTCAGTGATTACTGAAAATTTATTTAAAATTCACTTTATTTTTATTTATTAGGGAATTGTATCGTTAATGCATTTATATGTTTCTTATCAAAAAAATGAATGGATTTCATACCGCAATACATCTTATACTTTCAATATACTACTTCTAAGCAGCGCGCGTGGCCTGACGGGGATTTCCTTAAAAATACGCGTGGCGCTCAATGTGTCAATACTGAGAATCCTTTGGTTTCAAAGCAGTGTAATTTTATTGTCATTTAGAATTGCCATAATATCATCTGATATTTATTTTATCTAACCGACCACTGAAATAATCTGATTAATCGGCTACCGGTAAATAGCAGTTGAACCCGAAAAGTCGATTAATCGGCTAGCGGTCGTTAAAGTGTTAAAATAAAACTGTGGCACCCAGGACAAGACGCGCTAAATTTCCGTGGCAGTCAATGGATTACGTCGAACTTTCTGACGCGCGAAACCGCGAACGCTTCAGGACTCCTGTCAGAATTCTCTCGGAACGATTCGATTCCTACCCTGCCTGAGATGCGCACGAAGAGCTGATGCTAACGAACCGCTCGCCCTATCAGCTGAGATATTGCTCGCTCATTGGCGCATTACCCCCTAAGTCGTCGTCGGTTATAGCGATACATCAAGCGTTCCTGGGATCCGCGCAACGCGAGACGCGGCGTCGTGTAGCCTAGCATGAGCCAGTGCAGATGCCTCAAAACGCTTTTTCAATTTCTCGATCGAACGGACGATAAATCGATGCCGCGGCAGCAACGGCTGTAACTATGGGAATCACCGGGGTACCTTAGGGCCGTAGCCGCATTGAAATTCCGCTCCCGAGTCAAAGGACCGACGGCAGCTTCGTCCAGATGGGATGCTCAAAGCTGGGAGGAGACCGACTGAGTGCACCGGCGAGAAAGACAGAGGCCGAGCGAAGATGAGAGGAGGCTGGAAGGAGAGGCCGAGGCTCGAGTGGTATTCCGGATCAATTAACCGAACGGCGCGGAGGTTAACGCGGATATGAAAAGGGACGACGGCGTTACTAAGCCGAGTGAACGAGGCCTTAGGTATGCGTGTACGCAGATGGTAGACCTTTGCTCAACGCTCGTGAGACGCGCACGAGACATCCGTATTTCCCGTTCGGAGTGGTTTATCGTGTGAACATCCGCGAGAGTCGTTGCCACAATACGCGTTACTCTTCTTACGTTTTCGATTACGCTGCCGGGCGCTACCCTTTTAGTGCCGGGAGCCGATATATCGGCCCGCGCTGCACTGGCAAGAAGTGCCAGAGCCGATATATCGGCCCGCGCCTTGTAGCGCTTTACTATTCGCATTGCGGGAGAACTCTATCGCAAAATAAATTTATAATACGTTATAAATGGTCTAATTTCATTATGGCAGAATTAAAAAAATAGTTTTTTGTTTTAACACTTTGACTGCCAAGCGTATTTTGTTATATTAGATAATCAACCGAGCGATGCGATAAATTTAAAGTTTTTGCATGTTTTCCCCTCTTAAAAAAATCTGTATGATTAAATCGTGCAAAACGAAGGCAACGCAGATTTTCCATTAGAAATTCTTAACTGCACAATCAGAGTATTGAAAATCATCATTTGCAATATCAAAAATCCGGTCAACTTTTCTTCCACTAGATTCTTTGCAATATCCATAGGCTTTGATTTAGCATGACACCAATTTAATTTTCTGACGTTTCACGCATGTTTTCTGCATTTCTTCCAACACGCATTTAAGGTTGATGTTTTTATTTCTTTCAAGGTTGATGTTTTTATTTCGAGGATATATCTTTGCGCCGGTCACCGGTGACCACCGTGGCCGTGTTATAAGATGTTTATACCTCATAAATGTGAGAGAATTAAAAAAATAGTTTTTTGTTTTAACGACGACTTTTTCCTATCGCTTGGAGCTAACGAAATCTGACATAAACATCGATGGTCGCCGCTCAGGCGACATCCGACCTACGGCGTGAATCGCCGTTGAGTTGGGCCCTTGTCAGAACATGCCGACAGTGTTTGATATAAACAACTGTTTGAAGAAATAAGATCGCATTGCCGTAGCAAGACCTGGGATCAGTTAGTCTTTCCCCGATCGTTGTCGTGAGCAGTATATTTCGTTTTGTCCCAGTGACAGTTTGAAAGCGTCATTTTTGTAATTGCAGTTATTTTCCGCTTGTGTCAAATATTTTTGTTTTTGACAAACCAACAATTAGCAAAACAGGATTTCTAAAATTTTGCCACCAACCTTCTTATAAAAAACACACCGTCATGGATGACGCGAAATTAGATATTTTTTATTTTTGTTATTTTGTACAAAATATATTGGAAGTTTATTTGTAATACATATAATATATGATGAAAAAATGACTTTTTGTATGTGCAAATACGTTTTGTAAGAGAGACCTCAACTTTTACTTTCTTCATAATATTTTATACCTTTGTTATCTATATAATTTTCAATGAATTTAGAAAAACTAATGGCGTTGTTTTGTTCTCTATTTCGTCCTTAATATACTGCTTTTTGAATCATGTAAATATTGTTTCTGGTTCGGTTTTTATGAGCATTTTCCCAAACCCTAGAAAAACCGTGAAATTCGGCCGGTTATTCTCGCATAGGCACCTCTTTTTCGCCTGGCACTAAAAGGGCTAAACTTCGACCGCGTACATCGCGATGACCCAGATGTCGGCGAAGAAATCGACCAACGCTGATCACGGTATCGGATCTCAGTGAACTACCGTGGACCAAAACCGTTTTCTCACCGTACTCCTTGTTGCGGGGTTCCGATCGGTGTTGAGCGATGAAGATGCGGATTGGTCATCGACGGGTCAGAACGCGGTGCTTAATTGCGTTTGACTGCGATAAGACGAACGCTGAATGCGGCGTGAATGTCGATCTCTATCTGTTATTAGGAATTAAAACAGTGAGACGCTCGTTATCGTTAATGGGATCGGTGTGTCTCGGAGAGTCTCCAACTAGGCGTGCGCGACGTAGTAGCGTTAAAACCTTGGGTGAACGGTCATGAGGTTCGCGAAACCGTAGCACCGGTGGTGCGACGTTTATCATGCGAACACAAACGAGGTTGTCACCTGCACACGCGTGAGCACGCGTAACTGCGTTGCCCTCTCACCCTCTCACCACCCACGCTTCGCTCCTGCAACCAGGTGTCCACCTTCGCCCCGATAGAATCTTGATCTTTATCGCGCGACTTGTCTCGCGCAGAGAAACACTCGTTTTAAATGGCTCGCCAGACGAAACGTGTCTCAATAAAATTCCGCGCCCTCGATCATACCGCGGGTTCGGGCAAAATTCTACTTGGGGTCTCGTTATAGGCGATATCAGGGATCTTGAGAAGGGGGCTCAGGTGTTTTGATGTGACGCGGATTTATCGATCATGGAAATTGGTTGGGACGGTGTATTATTCTTTTGTATTGTAAAATTAAATTGCTATGTTTCTTTGTATGCTAGTCTACCAGAAATGAGAAACCGGGAGATTGGTACAGAATGAGTTACAACTGTACCGGAAATTATTGTTGGGTAATATTAGTTTTAACACATTTTCGTTCAGTATTATTATTCTCAGATTCTTAGATGTAGTGCTTGATGTTTTCGCTAATATTCAATTGGTATGCATCTATAGAAGTTGCTTCAATTTTTAAAGTAAAAAATATTTAGTTACAACACGGTACTTGAATATTGAAAATAGAAAACGACATCTCGCCATTCATGCTTTCAGTATAAGTTTCACAACTCTCTGCAAGTTTAGAAAAAATGGGCAATTTTTACACATATGGCCACTTCGAAATAATGAAAAAAAGAAACAGTCGTACAACCAAAGGAAAACATAAACGAGCGATCCGTTAAGTAATTATGTCTGCGCATTAAATAAATGAGCCGTTTATTTTGAAAGTGGCCTAACTCAATTTATCTTCAAATCGAAATAAATAATATTTACTGATAAATAACATGAATTTGTACATGTAAACATGGTAACCGGAAAATATTGAAAAACGAAGTTAGGCCACTTTCAAAATAAACGGCTCAAATCTATGATCTATCGTATTTCCTATAGACTGATATTTTTTATAACAATATTCTTATGATTTTCGTTTTAAATGTTAACTTAACGCAGCTAACACTCTTCCTTTTGTATCCGAACATTCGCCAAACATTCTGACGTCGTCTTCACATACGACACATACTCGCGCACTAAATAAACGCCCGCAACCTCGCATCAGTCCAAGAGCCTCCAAACACTAGCCCCATTGTTTACGAGATTGTTCGTTAACACGCGCCCCTCAACTTTGCGCCTTGTGCTCGGCGCGCAACGTGTTAATCCGCCCACGTCTTCGCGGCTGATCAAAGTGAAGCCCCGCGAGGTTCGAATGCCGGATTGTTTAACTCTGATTTGCGAGTAGCGACGATCGATCCTCAGCCTATGACTCATAACCCGAGTCCTTCCCTACGCTGCCTCTGGATCGTTTTTACGTATGCACCACCTTCTCTCTCTTCTCTTGCGTATTAATTATTCGCCGGCCGATTCCGCCCGGCGGCTGTTTAAGAATCGCCCAGAATTTTAATATGGAAACGGAGTAAATCAGCGCGGCCGGGCACCGATCCGCATTGTATCAGTGTTAATCGAGACAGTGTAACGTAATACTACTCAGAAACAGCCGCGAGCCCATGGCTAGCCTCTGATATATATACGGCGTCCCGCGAGCACGGAAGCAGGGGATTACAAGCGGTCGTCTTTATCGGGCCAACTTATCATAGACTTTTGTAAGTCGGAGCGGTTATGCAAATAGACCTCTCTCATTCCCTTCGCCGCGTCTCTCTCCTTCTCCCGCGCTTTTGCTGGCTTTCTAGTCTCTCTATGCTCCCTCATTGTTTTTATGTCGGGCGCATTTGCGGCGCGGTTAAGGCTTTACCGTAAGGTCCTTCTGGCGAGCGCCTCCGCCGACGGGTGTCGTTTTAATATGCGGGTAACGATGAGTGTTATTAAACTTCCTGCGTAATCGATGCAAACGTTTGAGATGCACAGTGCCCCGCGTTGTGGGATTTTAATGTCGTTTGTACCGAGAAACGTTTTCGGTGTCCAGCTATCTCCTTTGCTGCGTGGCAGGGAAGTGCGAATTTTGACTCATAAATGTGCTGCTGCACCAATTCTAATAAGGAAGACATCTCAGTTCATCGACGAGTGTTCATCTATTTTTCTGCGTAGCAGGAGCAACGCCCAAATTTCGACAAATATCATAAATCTCCTGCCGCACCGATTCTAATAAAGAAGACATTCTAATTCGTCCACGATCGTCCGTCTACTTTCCTGCGCAACAGGGATAACGCCGAAATTTCGACAATTCTCATAAATGTCCTGTCGCACCGATTCTATTAAAGAAGACATGTTTGTCCACGAGCGTCCGTCTACTTTCGTGCGCAACAAGAACACCGCCAAAATTTCGACAAATGTCATAAGTGTCCTGCCGCACCGATTCTACTAAAGAAGACATGTTTGTTCACGAGCGTCCGTCTACTTTCCTGCGCAACAGGGATAACGCCGAAATTTTGACAAATCTCATAAATGTCCTGCCGCACCGATTCTAACAAAGAAGATATTCTGGTTTATCCACGAGCGTCCGTCTACTTTCCTGCATAACAGGGATAACGCCGAAATTTTGACAAATATCATAAATGTCCTGCCGCACCGATTCTAATAAAGAAGATATCCTAGTTCGTCGATGAGCGCCCATCTACTTTCCTACGAAACGGAATAACGCCGAAATTTTGACAAATGTCATGAATGTCCTGCCGCACCGATTCTAATAAAAAAGGCATCCCAATTTGTAGACAAGCGTCCGTCTACTTTCCTACGCAACAGGGATAACGCCGAAATTTTGACAAATATCATAAATATCCTGCCGCACCGATTCTAATAAAGAAGGCATCCCAATTTGTCCACGAGCGTCTGTCTACTTTCCTGGGCAACAAGGACACTGCCAAAATTTCGACGAATGTCATAAATGTCCTGCCACCCCGATTCTAATAAAGAAGACATCCCAATTTGTCCACGACCGTCCGTCTACTTTCCTGCACAACAGGGTTACGCCGAAATTTCGACAAATTTCATAAATATCCCGCTGCTCCGATTACAGCATCCTAATTCCGCGTTCTCCAATTTCCTCTCGTCATACGACATGGCTAAGAATTTTCTCGAGTACTCAGCGTACGTGGTCAGGTGCCTGAAGGGCAGTTGCACGCGGAACTCCTTAGCTGCTGCTCGCTGCCGCTGCTGGCTCCTAAGGAAATCATCCGCATTATCCGCGGAGCACGATGAGATTATGATAATTCCCTGGCGGCAAGGCGGGAGTGGACGAGCATTTTTCCGAGCGACCTAGTTATGGCCGATATATCAACGCTCGCGAACCGGGGCACCGGCCGATGGGCGCTGACGATAAACAGACGACGGAACTCCCACCCCTAAGGACGACGTCCCGAACGATCCTAATCGAAAATTGGGTGCGCTAGTACGCGACTATTACGACGATCGGCCTGACAGATCGTCGGGCTTGTCGTTTGGGGCCGATTCGAAGCGCGTGACCGACGGCAAGCGAGACTACTTCGCCATCGATTTCCTGCCGTCCGAGAATGATCATCTCGGCAAATTACGTAGGCGCTCGACAAACAGAGCTTGACTTCGCGGAAACGTCTGGTGCGCGGTTTCGTAATGTTTGGATACGTTCGCGATTCATTTTCAGAATGATTTTTTCCTCATACGAGGAAATCGTCTTCACGGATAATCACTTGCGATTAGTTTTATCAGAAGGCGCTTGAAGTTTCGCGGTCTTGACCGAAGGAGGTGTTGATACAACGAAATTGCATGTGTCATGAGCGTACGGGAATGGGGCGATTCGACGAATAACGTGACTGGCATAGATATATGGGCGCGATAATATTGACGGAATAATCGATTAATATCGAAAATACAGGTGCACGATACCGCGTCCGCGGCGAGAACTTATTAAATCGGCGGAGGCAGTGAAATTTTTGCACGCGCGGCAATTAAGCCCCGGTGTAATTACCCAACGCTTTTCAGCCCAGCAATCTAGACGTAGATTTCGTTCTCTTCTAATTTCATTCTTTTCTTGTTTGCTCTGTGCGAAGTAACGTTTCGCAATGCGGGCGATTGGAAAGCATTTTCGACGATGAGCGACTTCGGGTATTTGGGGCGGAGAGACAAAATAATCGTATAAAGGAGCTCGCGCTCTTGATCGATATACGTGATTTAGCAGAAATCGATGGCGATGATGAGGCTTAATTTTGCAATATTTTGAGGATAATCCTGCCGCGAGGTAATGGACGCCGCTCGCGTCAGGGAAGATTTACGAGAAACTGCTCTTTGCCGACCGGCGGCAAGTAGCGACATTCATATGCGCGTTACATCCACAATTATAGTTATTAGCCCGCTGTTAATGGACTATAAAAATTTTATGCAATGCCTGCATTACCTCCGCACTGTAATCCGGGTGCTGAAACAGAATGGGCTCTTTCGCATGCACCGTGTCCCGTTACAGTCGTATAGTCTCTAACGAAATAGCCTCTTGTTTCAATATCCGATCGGGCCCGGACCCCTTCGTAAAATCGTTACTGCTGCCTGTGACCTTAGTCGCGGTATGGAAATAATCGGCACTTCGGTGCACCTGACGTACCTACGAAAGTGGCTTTGCATTTTAGCCGGCCTGGACAGTTGAAAGTGGCGGATAAAGTATACGGTCCTGATGATTGAAGGAGTGAAAGGCGCTTAGCGATAACAAGTTTACGTATCTGCATCATACACCGTACAATGAGCACCATTATTTAATAGGTGTACAAATGAATAATCCAAATTATTTTGAGCGGTTATGAAATCAATTTTAAATTGAATAGATTTTCCCACTCTTTCGTGGTTATGCAGTGTTGACATATAGCTATTAAAAATAACAAATAGTTTTACAAAAAGTCCAACATAACCTTTAATATTATTCAGTTCAGTAGAGTCGAAAATGGCAACAGATAAGGTGCATATTCGACACTGCATTCTTTACGAATTCCAACAAGGAAAAAATGCTGCAAGAGCATGCGAATCGATTTGTTCCTTCCTCGGCGAAGGTGTTGTATCATACGATGTGTGCGCATTTTGGTTTAAGCGGTTTAAAAGCGGTAATTTCAGTCTAATCGACAAACAACGCCCTGGAGGCCCTCGGAAGTGCGATAACGATGATTTGGAAAAACTGCTCGCTGAGAATTCGGCACAAACGCAAAAGGAGCTTGCAGAACAGTTGGGAGTAACGCAGCAAACGATTTCCAAACGCCTACATGAGATGGGAAAGATCCGGAAAGAAGGAAAATGGGTTTCGCATGAACTCAGTGAAACCAACAAAAATCAACGAGTGGCAGCGTGTCTTTCTCTCCTCAATAAGCAGCGTCGAAAGTCTTTCTTGTGGAAAATTGTTACGGGCGATGAGAAATGGATACTCTATGACAATCCGAAACGTAGAAAGTCATGGGTAAATCCTGGCGAACCATCAACATTGGTCGCAAAACCAAATCGCTTCGGAAAAAAGGTTGTTCTCTGCATTTGGTGGGATATCAAGGGCGTACTTTATTATGAGTTGTTGGACCCGGGTGAAACAGTTACTGCGGACTGCTACCAACGCCAATTAATCTGCTTGAGTCAGGAATTGGAACGAAAACGCCCGTATACCGGCAAAGGAGAACGTCCAATGAAATTATTGCATGACAACGCTAGGCCACACATTGCTTCCAATACAAAAGACATCATAATGAGTCTTGGTTAGGACGTCTTGCAGTACTCGGCGTATTCACCAGACCTTGCTCCAACCGATTACCACTTGTTTCGGTCGATGCAAAACGCCTTGTCCGATATGCACTTCCAATCAATCGATGAGATCCGAAAATGGCTTGACGATTTTATCGTATCCAAAGACGTAACATTTTTTCGGGATGGAATTTATCAGCTGCCTGAAAGATGGCTTAAAGTCATAGAAAGCAACGGCGAGTACTTTGATTAAAAAATTTAATTTACTTTATTTTAAAATAAACCTTGAATTTAACACGTTCACGCCGGCGTGTACCACCGGTGGCTCGCGCTCAACTGTCCCATCGCGCGTGAACATTTGTTTAGACGCCGCTCGCCATCAAAAATATAGTTCGTTTAGTAAGTGGACAAAATTGCCGTATAGTTGAGAATTTAGATGATTGAAATTTAAATAATTGAACAAGCAACAAGCCGCCTCACAGCGAAAAACATGAAAATCGGCCCCAGCGTAAACGTGTTAACACTTTGACTGCCATGGCGGTCACCGATGACCGGCGCAAAAGATTTTACTACCAATGCAAAAAATTCGCAATGAAACCTATTTGCAATTTTGTAAGAGCAATTGATATTGGAACGATGCTTCAGTACTTTGGCTTCTAACAACTCTGCGTTATTTTTATTTTGCCCGATTTAATCATTGCAGTATTTTATCGCATCGCGGTTCTAACATAGCAAAATATGCTTGGCAGTTAAAGTGTTAACTGAAAAAATTGGATTATTCATTTGTATACCTAATACTTATATAATATTCAGATATATCAGCAATAACTGATATGCCTAGTAATCCAGCCTTCCTAGACGCATCATCCCACTACATAAGGCGTCTCTTTTCTCCACGCCGGCATGTCTCCGTGTCCCACTGTAGTTTTTGCGCGCATTCCAGAGGCCTGAGTCGCCAGACATTCCACGTCGCGCAGGTGAACGCGCTCGTACACGTAACCACGAAAATCGCTTGCGAATTAATTGCAAAACGGGACGTGGCTACCGCCATCGTGGACGTTCTACGCAGGAACAGCGCCAACCGTGCGGACATACGTATGTCTGACCGCAGCAGCCTCGGTCGAACGTAGGCGGAAGGACTCGGGGAAAAGGCACGAATACTTTTTTTCGCCAGGAGCCGACAACGGCGCACGTTACGTTCCTCCAGCGTCGATCGGCCCAGACTCCGCTCTACATAGGAGAGACATACCAGAAAACGCGAGAGGCAGGACGGAAAGGAAAGATCAGCGAGAGGGAGAGCACTGCCCAACGAGAAAGCTTTGAGAAGGACGGCGACAGGCTGCGAGAGACTCAGTGGAGAAGGAGAGAGCCAGTCTGCGATACGATCTCTAATTGTTTGCGATCGCAGGCAAAAATCGCCGTTCAAAACGGCCCGAGCGCATTGTGGGGTCCAATGTTGGCACTGTTCACGAACACCGCGGGCCCCGGATACACTTTTGCGGCTATCCGCCGGTTGCACGGCGCGTGTATACCGCGAACGAGGCGAAAGGTCAACGGTGGCTATCGCGAGGAAACAACTTGGAAAACCGACGTGCCGGGCGGGCCGCTTTCGTTTCGCAATTCAAACCGGCCGCGTGAGCGTAATAGGCACTCACGCCCGATTCGTACACACGCGTGTTATATTATATGTGGGTATGTACGTATCTGGGTATAACTGTATTTACATGTCGAACGGGGGCCGGTGCAGCGATCGCGTTCCAATAAAAATCCGAGTTTATCGACGCACGCTGTAGAAATTCGGGTGGTCTGGTGCGTCGGTTTAAAAGTACGACTCTCGTTCGCGGTTGGAACAATGTTGCGATATCGGGGAGCGGAAAGATCTCTCATCGTTCCGTGACGCGATGAGAATTTCGATAACGGCGGCTAATTGCGTACGAGAGCCATCTAGGGCGGGGATTAAAGAAATACTTCCTCCGCGAGCCGCTTGCGTAACGCTTTAAACCCCGGCAACCGAAAGGCGGATGATCCTTCGCGCCGGGCAGAATTTCTCATTTCTCCGCGCGAGATTCCCCTCGAACGCACCTGAAATGGGTGCGAAGTAATTTAATTGGATTTCACCGGAAATTATCTCACTCGCCGTAGACTTTCGTACATGCCCAACGCATAAATATGAATATGAATTAAGGAGCGTTTACATACGAAAGACGGATATCAGCGCGCGTGCGAGTGAAAGAAAAAACTGCGCACGTACACGCACGCGCATCGACGACGAGTGCGAGGGAACACGCGCAGTGAGTGTTTATTAAACGACCCACTTCAGTTCGCGACAGGAGAGTGCAAGCGAGGAAAAAAGAAACGCTAACGTGCCACGACGCATAGAAATTGCGTGGGCATGTACCGAGCTTATCGCGTCCCTCATCACTTCGCGAACAGCTTAGAGCTGTCTCAGTCGGCCTGGTATCCAGCTTCTGGACGCGAGGAAAAAGCCAAGCGGCTTCGGACTTTCTCCGAGGCGATTCGCGTTGGCAGAAACTCGAGCGAGTCCTTTTCGATCGTCCTCAAGCGGCGTGTGGCGGCCGTGGGCGTGTTCTCACCTGTTACCGGGCGAATGAGTTTCATAATCCTCGTTGATCCTGCGTGACACGCCGTACGCGCGGATTCCACGACGCGAAGGACTTTGACACGTAACAATGCCAACCGATCGGAACGCGCGGGAATGAGAATCGAAGGTGTTGAAGGAAAGCTAGTTGACTGACCACGCCAGCCCTTGAACACACCTGACGATGTTGAGGCCAAAGATGCAGTAATATTTGCGGGAAAAGTCAGACGTAATAGTGACGACGAATAAGTACGGAATCTAAGAACTACGCCCTTAATATGTCAACCGATCGGAACGCGCGAGAATGAGTGTCGAAGGAAATCTAGTTGACTGACCACGCCAGCCCTTGAACACACCTGCCGATGTTGAGGCCAAAGATGCAGTAACATTTGCAGGAAAAGTCAGACGTAATAGTGACGACGAAGAAGTACGGAGTCCAAGAACTACGCCCCTAACACGTTGATTGCCAAGCGTATTTTACTATATTAGAACTGCGATGCTATGAAATACTACAGCGTTCGACCGAATTATGCAAAATGTAAATAATGTGCAGGTATTGGAGACCAAAGGATCGCATCGCTATTCTAATAACAACTGCGTTTATAAAATAATCATCGCTACCCATTGCAAATATTTTGGATCTCAGTAAAATTTCTGGCGCCGGTCACCGGTGATCATCATGGTAGTCAAAGTGTTAATGTGTCAACCGATCGGAACGTGCGAGAATGAAAATCGAAGGTGCCGAAGGAAATCTGGTTGACTGACCACACCAGCCCTTAATAGTGACGACGAATGCTACGAAACTACGGAGTCCAAGAACTACGCCCTTAAGACGTTGACTGCCGTGGTGGTCATCAGTAACTGCCGCAAAATGCCTCACGAAAAATTCAAAAAGTACCCAATCGGTAGCATTTGCAATTTTGTAAATGCAATTAATGTTAAATAGTGATTCAATTCTTTGGTCTCCGATACCTTCGCATTATTTTCACTTTTCACAATTCAATCATATTCTGAAGGACTTCATCATGTTGCGGTTTCAATACAGTAAAATACGTGCAGCAGTCAACGCGCATCTTGCATGTAGCGCCGGCAACTTTTGGCGTTTGACAGAAATCTATATGCTTTACCAAAATATTGATAGCATCATACGTATAAACCGGATTTAAATGATCCTTTTTTGCTTTTGCTAAACTGTTACTGGGGAACCCGTATATGTAAAAGTGTGGACGCATAGTCCATACAAAACGGAATATTCCGGGACCCGCACATAAAGTGTTAATGAGTCAAAAGCAACCCTGCCAGGGTATAACATTCCCACAAATTCGACCACGCTACACCCACGCTCGATCGCCAGAAGCTGCAACACGTCCAACGACATAACCTACGGCATTCGGCGAACCCCGCAAACGACAGTCAGCCCAAAAAAAACGACGCCGAGGACGCAGAAGAAGTTCCCTTTGCCAATGAAACTCCTTCGGGGGAACGGTGGTTTCGTCTCTCCTGACAATACTCGTTTCATATTCGCTGAACTATGTAATGCAGGAACAGAGATTAATAATTTGCAGTTCCCACCCCAGCATTATCGGGGCACGAGGCAGGCCGGATTGCGAACATCATATACCCGGGAGAGCGGTGTGTTCAGCAGCCGCGGCTGCAGGGTCGACCGGTCACGATGGCTCGGGTAATGATAGCCTGCCCTCGCCTCATAATCAGTCCCCCATCTTAATTTATGTTTGCCCCTGCCCGTTCGTCCATCCGACTCCACTTCGATGTAGGTACCTGCTCACTGCTCGGCTCTTTACTCCCGCTAATTTACCGTAATTCGACTGCGAGACCAGCCACGTCCTTTCGATTCTGTTGCTGATTTGTTGCGAGCATGTCGACCGGCCGATTTGACCCGCGCGCGGATCAGAGGCGGATCAGAGGCGGATCACCACCTTGTCGCTTCCGGTGCCGGGTGGGAAGACGGATCCGGGGGTTGGAGGGTTTTGGCGACGTGCGGTTTGGTGGGTGGTTGGTTTCGACACGTTCGCTCCCAGCGGATATTCATAGGGAGCATTGTATTGCAAATGTGAGATTAATTTAATTGAATATGTAAGGCGCAATGAAGTTCTACGGACAATACTTCATTTACGCTAAATTAACACTTTGACTGCCATGATGGTCACCGCTGACCGGCGCAAGAGATTTTACTAAAGATCCAAAATATTCGCGATGGGTAGCAATAATTATTTTATAAATGCAGGTATTGCTAGAATAGTGATGCAATCCTTTGGTCTCCAATACCTGCACATTATTTACATTTTGCATAATTCAGTCAAACGCTGTAGTATTTCATAGCATCGCCTTTCTAATACGGCAAAATACGCACGGCAGTCAACGTGTTAAATAATGTAAGAAAATTATTTGATAAAGAACGCATTTGTATTTATCACATGCGTTGATAACACGTTGACTACCAAGCGCATTTTGCTATGTTAGAACCGCGATGCGATGAAATACTGCAAAGTATGATTAAATCATGCATAATGAAGGTAACGCAGAGTTCTTAGAAGCCAAAGTATTAAAGCACTATTCTAATATCAATTGCTTTTACAAAATTGCAAATAGGCTTCGTGGCGAATTTTTTGCATTTTTAATAAAATCTTTTGCACCGTCAATGTGTTAACCGTTTGAGTGGTAAGGTGTGATTTTGCGCTTCTTCTGTTTCGTTCTAGGCTGCGAAACCAACAACCGGCACACGCTCGGTTTCTGTCGATGCGAATTTTACGGCTACCATTCCGTTTTAGGTAAAAATAAAATAAGAAGGCAACTGGTAAAAGAACGAATTTTAATTGCAATCTAACATTTGGATGCAAATGTTATTAATCGAAGAATAAGACAAGCGCTATCGCGACGTTCGGCATTTTTAGATGGGGAATAAGACAAGCGCAAAAGCGCTCCTTGGCACATTTGGATGGAAAATAGCAGAGACGCGTAGCCTTCAAGTGGTTAAATGATGTCCAATATTACAATGGAAGATAATTGCGAGGGTATATTTTTTTGCTTGGTGCGTCTCAACTATTTGTTACTGTTTTTCCGTGACCTAGCACCCCCTTGAAGATGGCGCACTCCTATCACTCAGAATGCTTTGAAAAGCATAAACAGTTCGCAGACTCGCTCACTACACACGCGTATGGCAGCAACGATTTTTACGTTTTTTGTACATAGAGAAATGAAGTCGGAATGAAACTCTGCTCTATCTTTTGCGGAAATTGAAAAAAGGAATATTTTCTCTGCGACGACATAGCGAATGTGTTAAGATATTTATTGGATTTCTCCAAATGAAGGATGTCTTGACGGGTTTGGAAAGAGTGTCTTCTGATGCTTGTTGCGATGGCGCGTAAAAAGTTAAACAGGAGGAAGCGAGTTGTAGCGAACGTTTTGTTCGATATGCTTTAGTTTTGTAGTAGTGGGCTGAATTATGACGCTTCCTTCCTCAGTGCAAGTAGCAACTGTTGCCTCTATAAATAGCCGGTCTTCCATTAATTCTCCCCGTTGGCTGGCTCCCCATACCCCCGCCCGGAAAGGCTCGTTTCACTTTAATTCAAATGGCCCAATGACTTTATCGATTGCTACAAACAAGCAACCCCGTTACTGATCTGTTATCAGCATAGGCTCGCGCGCCGTTTTGCCGGCAACGATGATCGATTGAGTTCCGGCTTCTGGCGGTAATGATCGGTTTGCCGGCAAATCGACTGTTTTGTCTCTCGATTTGGCGAGTCCCGATCGACGTCCTCTTGATTTTGCTGCGACGTCGCGAGCTACTCGCGTCTCGAAACAATTTGCATATGAATCGATCGATAGTCGCGAGATCGTGGACGGATGCAGTATATCAGCGGCAACCTCGGTCCGTTTCGATTGGATTATGATGTCCATCCGGTTATCTTGATCCTACGCCCGTCTCGTGTCGCGAACCTTTTTTCCCCAAACAAAGCGTACGCATAAGATTCCTTCAAACACGCGGTAGATAATTACGAACAGTCACCCTCTCGACATTCCACGTACGTCAGCGTCAAACCACAGAACCCCCCAGGAACGCAGACTTCATCTTCATACTTCTCTGCGGCCTCATATTTATCACAATTCCAGCCACGACCGTTTGATCGCAATAAAACGACCACACGCTTCGGAACCATACACTGCACGTATCGCCTCATTATTCCGTGTACTTCGCAAAGCTCCCATATTTTCACTCGCACCGCAGTTAATCCAGAACACCGAAGCGGATCACTTCCACACATATTATTACCGCCCTCCGCAAATCCTGCCGTTTTCCTCAAGCTCCTGCCGAATATCCAACCGCGACTGTTTAGCTTCTGTGCCGTTTTCCACTCTTAACGAAAACCGTCCGTTGTCTGCGTTCTGCTGCGCGCGGTAGTCCGCCTCGCGGATGAAATAATCCTGACTGCGGAAGAAACGCGTGCCAAGCCACGGCCGCGACCATTACTCGAACGGTTGGATGGTCAAGAACCAGTTCGTAATCAGTTCAAGCGGAAAACTGGGCCGGGGTAGCTCGTTCGCCAGGATACGTCCGCGCAAGCACGTGGGACACGCACGTGTGCGTACGGAGAATTATCCTTCTCTTTATTGGCGGTTATTGGCGATCGGGGGAGCACAACATTCGGCGAAGCACTTGTGCGCCTCGCCAATGGATATAATTGCGAGATATCGAGCGCGAGAGTCGGAGGTCTAGGTCTAGGAGTCCATTGCCGGGGCACTCGGGGCTGACATAGTCCACTGCCTCGCGAGGGTGCAACGTGTGGCCTCGTTATGTTAATGGCGTCATGCTCCGGCGCCCCACGGTTTCTGCTCCATGGACCACTAGCCCGAAACACCGACGTCGCTGCGGATTCGAGACCTTCGGGCTTGTAACGCGGCGATCTACGTCTTTTGAGACACTCGTGTCTTGTGTCAGCGACTGCGCACCTGATTGGCATTGAACTTACGGTTGGGCGTACGATGTTAACACGTTGACAGCCGTTGTAGTCATCGGTGATCGGCGCAAAAGGTGTAACGAAAAATTAAAAAAATACCCAATAATTTTGTAAATGCAATTAATATTAAGTAGTGATTCAATTCTTTGGTCGCCGATACCTTCGCATTATTTTCATTTTGCACAATACAATCATATTCTGTAGTACTTCATCACGTTGCGGTTTTAATATAGCAAAATTGTATTAACACGATGTCTGACGTGGTGGTCATCGGTGACCGGCGCAAAAGGTCTCCCGAAAAATTAAAAAATACCCAATCGGTAGCATTTATAGTTTTGTGAATGCAATTAATATTAAGTTCCAATATCAATTCTTTTTTCCATTACAAATAGTATTATTGTCATTTTTTTCAATCATATTCTGTAGTAAAATCACGTTGCGGTTTTAATATAGTAAAATACGCACGGCAGTCAACGTGTTAAAATGCGTACAAAAACAGAGTCTTGTAGAACCGGCAGTAACTGAGTTGACTGCCAAGCGTATTTTGCTACGTTAGAACATTGAAGCGCCGTTCCAATATCAATTGCTTTTACAACATTACAAATAGGATTCATTGCGAATTTTTGCATTTTTAGCAAAATCTTTTGCGCCGGTCACCAGTGACCACCGTGGCAGTCAACGTGTTAAGAGAATTGAAGAGATTTTAGAATGTGGGCACACGCTATAAACTTTGTCGTGAATGGAAAAAACATGATAACGCGAACTTCTTCAACCGTTTTCGGAAACCGCGTATGATTCTCTAATTGGCACCCGCGCGTTGTCCCGTCGCGATCTTTCACGTTGTACACGTCGATCGTGATCGTTAGCGGATAATACGGCTTTGTACCCGACATCGAATACAACAGCGATCGCCTCTTTGCCTAGCCTGCTACTTTCTCCTCGGTCAGCTGATTGTGAGATCTGTACACCAACCTCAGATCTGCCTGTGATCTTTCATCCCTGCCCCTCTTCTCTCTCTTTCATTCTTCCTTCGCGCAATCGAAATCCAACGGACAAATCCATCTTCAAAACACGGCCGCGTATCGCCGAAATGGCAATTAACAGCACAAATTAGTGGCCGCGTTTACGATGCAATTAACGGCGCCCGCTGGATTTATGACCGACTAATCGGACACACGTTACCAGCAGCGTCTAGACGCGGACGTGTTCCTTTTTACGCGGTTTCCTCGTGAAAGTACGGGCGGAATTAATTGGAGTCAAACAAAGCCCCTCGACAATCGCCGCGCGCAGTAATTAAGGCATCGAAAGGATAAACTAGCGCGAGATTTATGCCGACAGCCACAGGGGATAGGAAAGGGAAGGAACCGACGGTAATTAAGACAACGCCGGACGAACCAGTTCGACTTCCGTCATCGGCCGTGCTTCTGTTTGACTGGCTGCCATGTGTGCCTTATTAATAACAACCGGCGAGCGGGAGGTAAAAAAGATCGTCTGCGAACGATGCACTACGTGCGAGCGACCGTTACTGCGTATATGTAATTACCGGCGACGTCGGGAGGTAGAAGCGGCTAATTGCGAGGTTGCCTATCGCCTGGGCAATGTCCGCAGAGCAAACGCCACCTCGTGTCATCGATTTGCCTCGAGTTTCTCATATTATTTTCTCGGGAGCGCTACGGATTCAGATTCATAACGGGATGCAGGCGTATTTAACCCCTTATTGTACTTTAACGAGCCTAACTCGTGATGAGAATTTCGCGCCAAACGTGAATGTCACGAGTCTGACTCGTGATGACAGTTTCGGACCAAACACGAATATCACGAGTCTGACTCGTGATGACAGTTTGGGACCAAACATGAATATCACGAGTCTGACTCGTGATGACAGTTTGGGACCAAACATGAATATCACGAGGCAAACTCGTGATGACAGTTTGGGACCAAACATGAATATCACGACTCTGACTCGTGATCAGAATTTATATATTGTATTAGAAATATAGACATGAAGAAAAACTTAAAGTACTTTTCAAAATTGTCAGTTTTAAATTCATTTAAATTCCACAGGAGCATCATCGCGTGAAATGAACAAGCAGACGACTATTTCAGAGGCAATCGTAAAATATAATTTGTTTCAAGTTCCGACAATACGTCACAGCCGCTTTGGCTCCTTTCTTGAACATTTCTGCGCATAGTTTGGGCCCAAATTCTTCCGAGTTAAATAGTACGGCAAGGGGTTAATCCTTTCGTTACGAGCGCCGGATCTAGACGGCATCCACGCGATAAAGAGCGTGATACTTTTGTTTGTATGCATGTTTTAGATCGATGGAACGTGTCATTCCTCGGTTCGTTTTTGATTTGTTCTACTTCAAAATTAAACCATGCACTGGTTTGGAAGCAATCGGGACAAAAATCACGCTTCAATCTTCTTCAAGCTTTCAGTGGCTAATATTCACAGAACGACATTTTCCTTTGGTTTATCAATCTGTAGGAAAAAGCCGAAGTAGAAGGTACGTCGTTTTCAGTGCAAACAAGTAAAGTTCAGTAAAAACTGAAATGTGGGTTTGTGTGTCGACTCTTGTTTTAAAATTTACCACTCTGAACGGAATTACTCAGAACTTTAATTTGACATATTGATTATCTTAAATCGTATTTTTAATCATAACAATTGCAAAATCTCCATATTTGTCGTTGTGTAACACTTAAAAAAATAGTACAATCCGGAGAATGACAACGTAGCGGTGAAAGACACGTCTGAATACCAGTTTACCGATGCGCAATATGCACACTTTGCGGCATGGTGCCCCGTTCAGTGGCGTCACTCCCGTGGACCGCACTGCCGTAACGAAAGGGTTAATAAACGCCGTGTTTCCCCATGAACTGTTCAAAACTCAACGCGGGTAATACGTCTGCCTAATCATTTTTCGCGCAACGTCGTCGCTCGAACTTTATTTTGACATTCGAACGTACGTAGTGATGCGCCAATCACCGAAGCTTTCGTCGCGACCGGCGTCTCATTAATATTCGCGAGCGTCCGCGTTGCGGCACGCGGAATTTCAGAGCTACGTCCCGCAGTAGCCATTAGTATTCCGCGACCACCCCGCTAATTATTAATCCCTCCAGCTGCGAGCAAAATGTATCTCCCCGACAACGCGAGACCCTAACTCAGCTAACTCGGCCCCGCTTCTCCGTACTCTATAATCGTTTTATCTTCGCGCCAGATAACGATCGAAGACGCTGCCGGGGTGCGTGTGCGCGATCGTTTTGCTATCCTTTTTGCGCGTAGAACGGTCTTGAAAAAGAAAGATCCGCGCTACACGCAATCTGCAAAAGGTCCGAACACGGCTACCGGTGCCCGCGCGTTACGCATGATCGAGCGCCGGGTCGTCGGGCTTTTACGCACGTGCGTTTGCATACCCGCGATTACGTGGCCGTGGGCAAAAAGCCGGCCGAAGAAATTCTCATTCCTATCTTCTCGCTCCGGCGGGACGCAGGTTCCCTCTTTTCCAGCGGCCAACTCTCGTGACAGACACGTTCCGCGCGTCCGATGAATCAGGCGCTTCTTGCGTGAGGCACCCCACCTTACGATTCAATTTAACCACGCGATTCGTTCGTTAATTAACGACTTCTTCAGCGCCCGCGAGATTTCTCGGCGCGCTGTTTTGCGCGGCGCGGACTTCATTGTGGGCGGCGTCGGACGTTCGGCCTTCTTGTTGCGTTGGCTGGACACTGCGCCTGAGATTCCTGGAGCGCGATGGATGTCGGTAAGAACAATTCTCATACGTCCGTTATCTAATCGTCGGTGTAATGACATTCCTTGCTCGCGTTCGCCGGGCGAGCTCGCATTAGTAGCGACGTTACTTCATTTTTAAATGCCATGAATCAGGAAGAAGCGGCCCACGCTTTCACTCGAGCGCGGGCTTTTGCAACGTTGTGTACCCGTATCGCGTCTCTTCAAGTCCTGCATCCCCCTCACGTGAGGCGGACGAAAAAATGAGATCGTAAAGTTCGACCGCGCTTTCGTAGGATGCCGCGAGACAAAGGATGCACGAGCCGCGGCGATAAAACCCGATACGCCGGCAATAACGTAAGAAACATTAAGACGTAGCGGCGTGTACGAATAGCGAGTCCGCCATCGAGTTTTGCTCGTAGCCTGTTGCCGGTCTCTCTCGCAACTGCACTTCCTTCGACTGTTTGCGCAAGTACGAACGAACGTGTATACGTACGTATTCTGTACTCGAGCATTACGAAGCGGCGTTTACATTAGCAGAAAAGCAGGTACCTCCTAGGTTGTTACGGGGCAGTGTAAGTATGGCGTGAACGACTTGTGCGCGCGTGCGCTGTTTTACATATACGTGCATCTCGCTGCTTGTATGCAAATATTCACGTGTACGTGCGCGTACGTTTACTTACATATATTCACTGAAATATGGTTGTGTATACGGATACGGTGCGTTTACATTTTCGTGTATTCACAGATATACGCATTATGTATAAAACTACACGTACGCGTACGTATGTTTTTGTGCGTTCGCAGGTATGTGTGGGCAGACGCATATATACGTACATTTACAAATTTGCATCCACGTAGGTGCACGTTGACATATGTGTGTGCACACTCGCTCATTTTGCACATGTAAGTCGTCGCGCACTCTACATACGCCGGCGCTAACCTAGGTTAACCAGAGAACACGGCAAGACCTCGGGGTTCGAATTAAGTGGGACTTACACCCAGCGAGACGAGGATGGAGTCGGCACCCGGCAATTTTGTTACTATAAAAAGCGCGCGCCGAGAGAGATTCATTCGCGGCGAAAAGCAAGAGTGAACGCCGTCGAGAATCGTTCCGCGATCGACAGAACGTTTCCTGCGCGTTGACGAGAGGCGCTCGGCTTGGGTTCGATTAATTGAGTTCGCGAGGATGGTTCGATGGCTCGATGCTGACTGACTGTTGACCCGGCGGAGCAAAATTTTATGAGGGAAAAAAGGCGCGCGGGCCGCGGTTAGTGATTTATCGACGGAGGTGGAAATCGTACGGAGTGATTTATCGCGGCACTTGTAATTCGCCTCACTGACGTTTATCGACGCCTTGTCAGAAGGTACCTGACAATTAATCAAACGGGGTCCGGCGCGGTCGACGGCGAAAAGTCGGCGCGATTATCGGAATCGCCGCAATTAATATGTTTTTGGTAAGTCATGAATGGATTTAAGCCACTCGATCGGGACGCGTAAGGTGAATGACGGAAAGCGTATGATAAAGTAGCGTTTAGAAATCGGCGCGCTCTAATATATTACGGTTGCGCAAGATATTTTACGGTATTAAAATAAATTTAAACGCTATCCCCTTTCCTGCTTTACGATGGCAAATGAGGAATTCCGCGCACCGCAGGTGGTCTGTCCTTACTAAATCTATATTCCCCCGACTAACTAAAGCAATAAATACGTCCGGCGCAGAAATTAATTTTGATGATTGATACCCAACTTCTGGGTATACGATACCGATTTTCTTCCTCCGCGCGTTTCCTCGGGGCAAAAGAAAAACACCTGCTTCAACAGCCGCTAAAGACTTAAACATTCGTTACCTCGCGCACCTCGCCTTATTCGTTTTTCACAATCACAGATCTATTGAATCCGCTGCCAACATTTGCTCCGCAAAGCTCGCGAACCGCCTAGTTAATTTAATTTACGACAGGGCACCCCCTTGCGCAACCGAAAACGTAATAACGGCGATTCGCGGAGAATTTGATTTCGATGATCGGTATGCAACGACGATGATACCGTTGCAAACCGGAGCCACACCCTTATCCACACGCGCGTGCACACGTGCACGGTCGCGCGCGTGTTCGGACGCACATACGTGCAGGTTCCGAAGCGGACAGATATGTAAACGTACGTACACGCGCGACTATGTGTACGCCCGGAGTTGTACCGATTGTATCTCAGGCGTCCCGACGTGCTGGGGGCCAAGGAAAAGGAAGAGTCCGCGTGGAATTCGAAGTGAAACCAGCGGTTTCCATCTTTAAACCCGATCCATGTAAACCGAATATCGGTACGGGCGATCGCGAGTGTACTTCACCTGTGACCGGGATCGGTTGTCCGATTTTCCGTGAAGCGGGAAAGAGGACGAGGTGAAAGGAGCGGGACAGAGAGCTGGACACAAGAGGAGGACGAGCGAAGAAACGCTGATGGCGGAAAGAGACAGCGGAGGACAGGTGAAGGGGACGATGCAGGAAAAAAAGAATCGCACGCCATCCGCGCGCGTTCGGAGATAAGGCGATCGAAATTGCCCGATAAGGCAAATTACGAAGTGCGGAGGAAGTGGAAGAAACGTAATGCAGCGGAGTCGTGTGATCGCGAGCCGATACTCGTCGTGGTTCCTGCGAAGCAAGGAGGTGCTTCTGGCAATCGTAATTGCTCTCCGAATAACAGGCCAGTATCTATGTCTTCGTAACGCGAGCATCGCGGGATTCCTGGCGTATCGGGCGCTTTGACACGCAATAGGCTCGGCGCGGGATTCAGGATTACCGCGATGAAATTAGTAGGACGAAGCTGCGTTGAATCACCCAGCACTCCCTCGTTCGCCTTCGCTCGATGCATGTGTGTTTACACGCACGGTCAGTGTGCATTGCTAAACGCATTATAACTCTCCCCCACCCGGCCTGCCATTAAACCAGTACTCTTAGACAACTGGTGCTGATTATTTAGCAATACAAATCATTCGCCGTCGCCAGTGTCTTTGTACGTATACCTCCCCCTTTACTCTTTTCGCCCCGCGAAACTTTGTGTCGTTCCTTGCCTCGAAGCATTTCCCTCTCTGTCCCCCAGCTACGCCAAGCGAGTTCTCGCGTGCGCGGGCGTGGTGCGTACGTACCATTTATGCGAGAGACGAATGAAGCGTGTATTCGTGTGCGTTTGCGTGTGCACACGCCTGCCCACGAGTCCTTAGCTACGAGACACCACTCGCACGCGCGTCGGGCCGCGTGTGTGCATCAGATACCAGTCGGAGAAACAGTTTTGTTGATTAGCGAGCTCGTTGAACCGGCCGTATTACTTTGTCGAATCGCAGAAACGTTATTCGCCGAGAATTATGGCGCTGCGACGCGCTAAATCACCGTCCGCGGCCGTTACTTTATCGCCGACTTTTCTCGCGTCCTATTAGCCTCCCCGTAGTTATTCGACGTATAGAAAAAGGAAGGCCGCGGCGGAACAGCGAATACTTCGGAAATCGCGTGTTTTGCCGAGACTGTCCTTTTTCAGGTCCTTTTCGCATGCGAGTGTCCGAGCGTATTTTCCATGCGCGCACGGCCCGTTTCTTCGGTACAGTTCCTTTCGTCTTGTTAAGGCGTAATTTCTTCCGCGAATCGCCGCACGGTAGAAGCGGCGAATTGGTCGATTAACTTATCTGCGTAAGAGGCCAAACACTTTCGCGATGCACCGGCAACAGGTGGAGAATGCTTGGTAGCGCGAATGCATTAGCGGGGTTTGACCTCGCGAGCGTGTATTCTTTGAATCATCGACTGGGGCATGCGCGATAACGCGTTATCGTGTTGCCCGTCGGCCCGGCCGATATTATCGAACATGCTCCCGCCAATCGGAACAAGGCAAAGAAAGGATGAGCGGAGAAAGAAGCGCGGAGGATGAAACGCGGGAGAGGAAGATGAAGAGGAACTGACTTCGCTTCCTGAATCGTTCAGGGAGGTGGCGTCATATTGATAGACGATAGGCGGCGGTACTACCTTCCTATCAGAGTCCCGTTAGATGACGCGCACTTTTACAGGGTCCCTCATACTACGGATTGACATTGTCTACAGGCAATCGTTAATTCCGCACTTTATTATCGCATCCTCTCAATACCTCTCCGACACATTCCCCACTCATGCTCCGCGCGGCTTGACCCGCGGCGAAATTATTTCGAGCCGCACTTTCGCAGCGGAGTTCAAATATCAACCGCGCGGGTCAAATCGTTCGACCGGTGTCATTATCCTGGCGAACGAGATAATTTCAGTTTCAACCGCTCGCCCAGGACCAGGTGGATTCAAATCGCATATCGCCCTCTCTTTCTGCGGCTCGCCCGACAAGTCGACGCTTGCATAACGCGGATGAAGCAGCACGTCGGACTTTGAAGATTCGAGATATCGAGATTTCGTTCGGAGCGGCTGGTAAGGATCGTTCCCGGCCTGCCGATGTCATTATCCTAGCAAACGAGATAATGCCTCCTCGCCCCTGGACCGCCTCGTAAGCGAGGCAGAGAGGCAAATGCTTCCGTTGGCAGGCCAGGTATGCAGCAGCCAACAGTCGGGGCTCCATGGACGCGGAGAGCCGCATTATCGCGAGATTACGTAAGCGCAGCATGCGGTGCGCTTGTGTTACGCTATAATTAGGACTAGCCTGCTGGCATAACCGCTGCGCAAACCACAAACACACGGCAGCGGACGCAAGCGCCTAATCCACGCCGTATTAATAACCAGGCGATAAACGTTAACAAACGCTTCTCTGGTCCTGTGGGGAGACGCTCCGTGGGACGCGGTAAAGAAAGCCGCGTCGAGGATGTAGATGCCGATGCCCGAAGGGGTATAAAGTGCGTCTGGCGTGTGATGGCTACGCCGAATATAGGGACACGGTGTAATAGTCGTTGAACAATGAAACGCCGTGAACGTCGAATGAAGAGGAATGGTTGACGCATTCGTGTGTGGGAAAGTGACTTTGGTCTGTGTCGACGACCAGCGACTACGGCGGCCAGTATTACATTTTAATCTAGATAGCAGCCGCGTTTTTATGCTACTAATTAATGACTCGACGTTCGCGGAGTCGTTAACCAATTTTTGTCGCCATGAATTTAGCGTAAGCGATTGTAGGGAAGGCGATGCAGCGGAATGACGTGCGTGGCGGCGCGGCTGACTGATAAACGTAATATGTATTATGCCACGCACGGACGAGCCGCGTTTATGTTTAATTAGTCCCGCTCAACAATATTGATTACAGGCGGCGGTCTAAAAACTCGATAGTAATTAATACCGTTCCCGCCTCGGCGACATCAAAATCGCAACACTGTGGGGCTCGCGCTTATTAATCATGCGCAAACGCCAGCGACATTATAGCACCGCTAATTGGACGCGCGGTTTAACAGATTAATAACCATATCGAGCCGGGCGGTAGGCCGGATTCTCCCGGAATACATCGTCGATCACGAGCATGGAAATTTGCTCGGCGCAGGTTCGTGCACGACGGCCAACTGGTGAAAATCAAGACCTCGCGAGTCCCGCATCCCGACGTACTTGATTAATGCCCAGACGTAATTATACGCGCTCACAGGGGAAAGACGAGGCCGAACAGAGGAGGGAGGGTGTCCGCGCGGAATGGAGGGCAGACGCGGACGCAAACTCCCGTCACTGAGTGTGGCCAAAGTAGGGAACGCGAGAGAGACAACGGCTGAGACGGAGAAACACGCGACGGCGAAGAAAAAGAAGGCGGAGGCTGTTAGGCCGCCGAGCGAACGAAACCCTGACAGATTTCATCTCCGCCTGACGTAAACAATTTGCGAATGTAAATACCTGTTGAATATTGAGCACGCTGCTAAACCTCCAGGGGCCCCACACTAGCCTCACACCTTGCCGACCGTTTACCCTTTAAACTTGTGATTACTTCCACCGGCACTCTCCCCCCAGCCACCCACCCACCCTGCTTCTACTTGTACCTTCCTCTAATCCCCTTCCCCTTCGGCGATACACCATCACCACCCAAGTCAGCCACCCACCTACCGCGTACGGAGTCCACGTATATATACAGTTCGAGGCGTGTACGTCATTGGCATAAATTATGCGAACATCGTGCCTGTGGTGGATCCTACAGCTCGTCGGGCGATCCTTCGGGTCTTCCGTCCAGCTCGCGTGGATCGCGAAGTGGAAAGCGATCGAGCATCTTGATACAACCGTGTGAGGCTCGTTTAGTGGACCCCGGAGTCTTTCGTCCTTTTTCTTTTTTTTTCGCTTCACTGCGCTGACGGTGTGAGATAATGCGCCGACGATCCCGGAGGATGCGCAGTTTCGTCGCGAACGAACGTCATACGCGTGTCACTTTTAGCAAAACTTCGCGAACGTGTTAGGGACGACGTCGTAGATGTATGGGGTTGGTGTATATTGAAGTGGCAGGACGGCTGATAAGCTGGATGCAGATTGATGACGAACCAATTTGCGGATGATGCCGGTGTCTGTCTTACACCTGCTCGAACGTGGTACACGCAGTGGAAGGATAACGAGCCGTGGCTAGATCGAACATGAGTGGAAGGTGCGTAAATTCGCACGGTGCTAATCTATCCGCGATTAATAACGATTTCAATATGCCCGTCCTCTGAAAACCGCGTCTTCTGCGATTGATCAGCAACCGGTATCTACTTAACCGTTTGAGTGCGACGGAGCGCTATCGCGCTTTGCTTGTCCTATGCCAAAAATGTGGAGAAGCGCGTTCGCGCTTCTCTTGTTTATCCATGAATTCGAAAACGCGTGACGACGCTGCTGTTCTTTAATATAACTTTCGAATCAATTGAGAACAGTTGTATTTATGTCCATTGCAGTTTACTATTAATTTCGTTCAATTGTGGTTTTTAACTGTTTGAGTCCGGGGAAGCGCTATACTTTACGCATTTATTGAAAGCAGTTGCAGTAATATCAGTAGCAGTTTTTATTCATTTAATTCAGTTGTGGCTTTTAACAATATAAGAATTAAATAGACTGCAATTTACTTCGAACATTATTGACGATATAGAGGACATATAGAGGAGGAATGGTTAGCAAGCAAAAATGCCATAGGAACATCACCAGTAAGTAAAAAGTTTTCTTTAGAAAAATTGCCTGGGCGAAATTTGCGACAGTGTGATGTATGCAGTAATAAAAATGGTAATGGAATTAAACGATCCAACCTAATTTGCGCTATATGTAAAAAAGGAATTCATGGAATTTGTGCAGCAAAACATTTTTGTAATAAGTGAAAATAACATTTTTTTTATCATAATTACTTGTTACATAACAATTAGTGTTAATTATAACCATTTTCATTGTTTCCCAAAAAAAAATACTACGCATTTCATCCCGGACTTTTAGCATATGCATAAGAAAATGCTCCCGTACTCAAACGGTTAAAATAAAATACAGTGATAAAATATAGTAGAGCCGTGGATCGTGGTACGGTAGAAAAAATAAGCCAATGTAAAAAGAGAGATATACAAAACAATTTTATATACAAAAACAAATTATATCAAAATAATTGGATCACTTTTTCTATTGTGCCACCATCCACGGCTCTACTATATTTTACTACCGTGTTTTATTTATTTATTTGTAGTAAAAAACATTTTTGTTAGTAAAAATTACTTTTTTCATAATAATTAGAGTTAATTATAACCATTTTTATTATTTTCCAAAAAAATATCTACGCATTTCATTCTGCACTCAAACGGTTAAAGACCGCGTACCTGCGTGTACCTACGCTAAAACAAAACAAAGTCCACTCACCGTCTTGATTCATCCCGTGACCGCCGTCATCTGTGGGCAACAAAAAAACGAACGATTAGTCACGGAAGGATAAAAGTGTCGAACGCGGGTATCGGCGCACGAACAAACGATCCCTTCACTACGCGCATTATAGATTCGCAGGGACTGTTAGACGCGCGCATCGCAATCTGCCGCGACTATTAAAGATCGCGCGGTGCAATTCATGACGACTCTTAAGCGTTGCACACGTTGCAGGTCATGACGACTTGCAACCAGCCGCGATGGTAACCTGCACGGCAACCTATTTGTACTCGTGCACGGTATCGCGGCATCGCGCTGTGTTCCTTTATTTAACCCCATAAATAACCGCCGCTATCTCTCATCCCCGAACGCTCCCCGTATACAAATGCGCATCTCCCGTACACACATTTACGTACACGCTTCTCTATGTTCGAGCGCGCGCGCGCGCCGACGGTGCGAAATATTACGTGCTGCCAGTCAGTTCTGTTCAGGGGTTGCCACGCTGGGAATCCCCACAAGCGAAACTTGCGCCTGTGCTGGTTGCCTGGTCGCACACAGCGAGCAGGATATTTCCTTTAAGTAGATCCTTACGGCGCAAGGCCAGACTTTCATGGCCGCGAGAGCGTGGTGAAACTATGGGGGTTCATTTTCGTGTCCGGCCGGGATAAAATGCGTGGGAAGGACGGCGTTTAGAGGATTTTTGCGGATCGAATGAAACCGGTCGACGATGTGACGGATCTTCTAGTAGCGCGGCAGGGTGGTGTGGGTAGGTATTTGTAGTTAAGTAGCCTGGTATGGACGCTTACGGTCCGCGGGGATAGTTCGCTTTAATAGATTCTGGTGCGCGATCGAATATGCGTGTTCGCGATAACAATCTCAATTGAAGATATTCATTTTCGTGTCGCGGGGTGAATAAAATTGCGACATGAGCTATGACAGTTCGGCGCAATGCGGTATTCAGCTGTAGGCACTGAACGACTTGACGGATCTCCTGGTAACGAGGAACAGTATTGCGTACATGTATATTTATACCGCTAATCAATTTGCCGACTAACATTCAGGCACTCTTAAAATTGTCTTTAATTGCCACAGAACGCCGACGTCTCCTTAATCGTCCAATCAGTCGTTGACAACTAATACAGTTATCAAGCCGCATTGCCATCTCTGTATGCATTTCTAAAAGGTCCGTCATAAATACTCTCCCCGTAATTACGGTCATCGCGTTGTACTCATTACCAATTGAGCATTTTTAACCTCCGCGAACGGGGGCCCTTTTAGATCAATTATCCGCAGGTTCGCATAAAGCAATCGCCCGTCTCCGCTTATTACGAAATTAATATTCCGAGTATGTTAGCGATAAATTTCGAGCGCGCCGTCTACAGCGTTCTGCGCCAGCTATGATCATTTCTTCGTTACCCCGCCGTGGATATCGCGCCGTTCAAGTATGTGTTACAAAATTAATTCGTTAATCCCGCTGGACAGCGAATTCCCGAGGCTGGTCGCGGTGTGTTACGTTCATCACCCGACGTCCTCCTACAGGGGCGGACAGTTTCCATGCAAATGAGATTAATATCCATGCATAAGATCTAGCGCGCCATATTTTAAGCCGAGGCGTCTCCCTCGTTGCGAACGGAACGAGTGCGTCAATCTTCCGCGTGGCATATAATGCGATCAATTAGCGTTCGCCGTACGAGTATATTGACAAACTGCAGATCTATTAGGTGTACAAATGAATAATCCAAATTATTTTGGGCGGTTATGAAATCAATTTTAAATTGAATAGATTTTCCCACTCTTTTGTGGTTACGCAGTGTTGATATATAACTATTAAAAATAACAAATAGTTTTACAAAAAGTCCAACATAACCTTTAATATTATTCAGTTCAGTAGAGAGAAAAGGGCAACAGATAAGGTGCATATTCGACATTGCATTCTTTACGAATTCCGACAAGGAAATAATGCTGCAAGAGCATGCGAATCGATTTGTTCCTTCCTCGGCGAAGGTATTGTATCATATGATGTGTGCTCATTTCGGTTTAAGCGGTTTAAAAGCGTTAATTTCAGTCTAATCGACAAACAACGCCTTGGAGGCCCTCGGAAGTGCGATAACGATGATTTGGAAAAACTGCTCGCTGAGAATTCGGCACAAACGCAAAAGGAGCTTGCAGAACAGTTGGGAGTAACGCAGCAAACGATTTCCAAACGCCCACATGAGATGGGAAAGATCCGGAAAAAAGGAAAATGGGTTCCGCATGAACTCAGTGAAACCAACAAAAATCAACGGTTGCAGAGTGTCTTTCTCTCCTCAATAAGCAGCGTCGAAAGTCTTTCTTGTGGAAAATCGTTACGGGCGATGAGAAATGGATACTCTATGACAATCCGAAACGTAGAAAGTCATGGGTAAATCCTGGCGAACCATCAACATCGGTCGCAAAACCAAATCGCTTCGGAAAAAATGTTCTTCTCTGCATTTAGTGGGATATTAAGGGCGTACTTTATTATGACTTGTTGGAACCGGGTGAAACAGTTACTGCGGACTGCTACCAACGCCAATTAATCTGGTTGAGTCAGGAATTGGAACGAAAACGCCCGTATACCGGCAAAGAAAACATCCAATGAAATGATTGAATGACAACGCTAGGCCACACATTGCTTACAATACAAAAGACATCATAATGCGCCTTGGTTGGGACGTCTTGCAGCACTCGGCGTATTCACCAGACCTTGCTCCAACCGATTACCACTTGTTTCGGTCTCGGCAAAACGCCTTGTCCGATATGCACTTCCAATCAATCGATGAGATCCGAAAATGGCTTGACGATTTTATCGTATCCAAAGACGTAACATTTTTTCGAGATGGAATTCATCAGCTGCCTGAAAGATGGCTTAAAATCATAGAAAGCAACGGTGAGTAGTTTGATTAAAAAATTTAATTTACTTTGTTTTAACACTTGGCATGCGGGCATACTTCGCCGCCGAATTTCGCGTGCAACGGGCGTTTCTTCTTGAATCGCGTGGAAGTTTGGTTATTCAGAAAAATCGCAGTAAATCGGAAACTACTCCGTTTTTAGGAACGATACTTTTTATATTTCACACTTAAATATATACTGTATGATTATTTAACAAAAAACAAACGATATTTTCACGAAATCATAAAAATAAGCGATTTTTAAAGTTGTCCACACTATCATACGAAAAGTCCGATAATTTGTCAGCGCATATTTCTTCATCACTATCTTTGTCACAACGGCTCATTTGATCAATTTTGTAATCAATAATAAAAAATCAAGCTTTAAATTGACAAAACACGTTCTGGAGGTAGGAATTCGACTGAAGACGAAATAACTCAGCAAAAGATCGAGTAACTCAACAATCATAACTAATGGGAAAAAAAATGCAAAGCGTTGGCTAGCAACGCAAATAACACGCATATAATGTCACACATTCATGCGTATTTAGTAGATTTGTGGTGGATATCCAAACAACACCAAATCAACTAAATACGCGTGACCCGCGCTCCAGTGACAGACTACAAAAAACGTAAAAATACGTTGCTCGCATGCCAAGTGTTAAAATAAACCTTGAATTTAGCTGAAAAAATTGGATTATTAATTTGTGCACCTAATAATACTTCGGGACAAACAGGCTATGAGTGTCATCGAAAAATGTTTCAAAGTCAAGCACGTTACAACTGCACAACGCCATCCTTCAAACAACTCGCCGGCAATCTGTACTTCGCCTCCTGGGGTCATTTGTCGTACAATGTAGCGCGACGTGCGATTACGTAAAACGAGCAAAAAACGCCGCATTCGATGGTGTCGAGGTGCTCGAAATAATTATAACGCCGCGAGGTCAGTATACCATATAATCGTGAGCGACATTACGCGGTGCCGACCGATACACGCGGCCGGGTATTAATTACAAATTAATGCAACCACGCAGCTACGCACCATTAGAGATAATCGAAGTCCGGTACACGGTTGACTATCGGCGCGATGTGCCAGCAACGCGCCGGTAATTTCAAAATGCAATTAAAACATTTGTCGGCCGAACCGGCGCGACGAGAAAATCGAGAGGGTAAACTCGCCCCGAGCAGAATCGGCAAGACGGACAATTTCTGTGAGCGCGCGACAACGGAGGAGAACGTCTATAAATATATGTTTATTTAGCTGCTCGTTTGTAATTATGTGAACGAGTGTGTTTACGAGCAATGTAGTATGTTGCGCACGGGGCACATCGGAGTTAAGACGACAAAGAGACGAGTTGAAGTGTTAATTCCTTCGGACGGGGAAGGGATAAGTTGCTTTTGATAATTAGTAATGATAGAGTGGAGTAGCGTAAACTAGATCGAGTTTTTATGCGTGTAGCTCTAATCCGGTAATTTACGCGGTATTGTAATTAATGTTTACGCTGTTGATGTCGGAAACATCCATTTCGACGGCTGGCAGTACACTGAGAAGTGTAACGCGCTGGGAATGTGAGCGAATAATAGTAGACTATTGCAATTGTAATCACTGATGTAATAAATCAGCCGGTAGAAAGTGAAAACTGCTGTATGTAGGAAGCACTTTGCTTTCGAATTGAATAAGAATGAAAAAAGCGAGCGGGGGAATAAATGGCCTATGCGACCCATTCAATTCGATAAGGAATAAACAAATCAGAGACACCATTAACGTACAGTACAATTTCACGTTAAAGCGGTACTATTCAATCAGTCGTTTTATGAACAGTAGATAAATAATATCGAATGACCCGATAATCACCGTGGAGGACAATTTGCATACACGTAACCGCACTGCGTCGATTTACGATGTGTCTCGATTAAACTTCGCACGTCGTTTGAAACAACGTACAGATCCGTTTTCATGCCAGTTAACTCGCACCGAATAATACGATGTAATTACGAAACAAAAGAAAGAAAGAAAGAAAGAAAACCAGACGATGCCACAGATCGAACAGACTCTATATCGACAGTAAATTACAAGCATTAGCAGAGATGTCCCTTGACCAGCTTCATTGACCGTAAGAATAACCGTTATCTGTCTCTCGTACTATCACAATCCATCGCGGTATCATGGTGGTCCCGTGCCATCAATTTTATACGAATTGTCCCATGTCCAATAGGATGATACAACAAATATTTCGAATTCCACTCGAACTCTCCTATACAGAATTCTTTGGAAGGCTTCCCTTGATCTACATTGATCCTTCCACCTAGTAATTTCAAATCATTCGCACGTCGACCGTAACTTTTCACTAATCCCGTCTGTCATTTTTAACCCCTTGCCCTACCATTTAACTTGGAAGAATTTGGGCCCAAACGATTTATTCGAACTATTATCCGAACTTGAAACAAATTATATCTTGAGACTCCCTATCAAGTACCCGTGCACTTATTAACTTCATGCGATGATGTTCCTGTGGAATTCAAACGAACTTGAACCGAAGACTTTTAAAAAATAATTGAATTTGTTTTTTTTATATATATATATATATATATATACGAGTATATATTTCTGACACGACATATCAATTTTGATCACGAGTCACGACTCGTGATATTCATGTTTGCCCGAAAAATTATATTACGAGTCAGACTCGTCAATCAAGGGGTTAAGAAAACCGTGCGATTCTATATTAACGGGTCAGTCGCGATTATGTTATCTTGAAAATTAAACGGATGATTACGCACCCGCAGAATTTTAAACACACGGAAATTTAAGGTTTTTCCTACGCATGCCTGAGTATATATTTCCTGCGACAACGAAAGCGTGATCGATCTCACACTCGTTATAATTATTTTCGTCAGTCGAATTTTCATCACGTTTGAAGTTCTCGTGATATTCATGTTGGGTATGGAATTGTGTGATCATAATCTTCTCGCGTTTATTAAAACTTATACGATGGACGTTGACAGCCAAGCGTATTTTACTATATTAGAACGGCGATGCTATAAAATACTACAGCGTTTGGCTAAATTATGCGAAATGTAAATAATGTGCAGGTATTAGAGACCAAAGAATCGCATCACTATTCTAACAACAACTGCATTTTATAAAATAATAATTGCCGTACACTTTTAATTTTGGATTTTCAGTAAAACATCTTGCGTTTTTCAATTGTGACTGCCACGGCAGTCAAAGTCTTTCAAGAGAGTAGATCTTTCTTCTTTGATCGTATTTCTTCGACTGACTAATATGAAAACAACGATGTTCTTTTTTTATTGATTAAAATGCCATGCACCACACTCTCGTCTACATGCATTCGATATGCACTTGTTTAAAACAAGGAACTAAGTTTTCATCTCGAGATAAAGACTGGGACATAGCATAAACAGTTCCAAATAAAGATATTGATTTTTGTCGCATTCCAACATTACCCATACAATACCGAATGTTTCACCTCGAAACAGGCGGAATCGTGCGATATTCGTCGGGAATTAATTAGCAGACCTTCCTTTCGGCTAATTCATCGTCCTGCCAGGAAGTTCCGGCGCACAACCCGCCACTCACCGACCAATCATGGGCGTACGCTCTTGGCATGGGACTCGCGGGTTGCGCGTGTGGTCCGAGGCCTGATGCCTGAGGCTCGCTTTGTCAAATACTTGATATCATTAGATTTAACGACCCTCCTTCTCGACTTCCTCCTTCCTCCCCGTCTCACTGGCTCATGCCGTGTCACTGACTGCTGCCACGGCGGCGGCCTTTCATCTTTCTTAACCAGCACTACTCTCTTCCTTGAGTCCCGAACGACCGTGTGCACACATAGAGAGGCAGGCAAGTGAACGACGAGAATCGTCACCCCACGGCAGCAGACAGTCGACCATTCCGAACGCACTACCGCCTCCCGATGTTGTACATAATCATGTACCTGGACTACGCGTTTGCATATGTGGGGTGTTCAGAACGTTCGGAAACGGATATGTGCGGGAAAGAAACAAGTTGACGCTTTAACACATTGACTGCCAAGGTGCTCATCGGTGACCAGCGCAAAAGGTCTCACGAAAAATTAATAAAATACCCAATCAGTAGCATTTATAATTTTGTAAATGGAAATACTATTAACCCTTTGACTGCTGAATAGTTCCGACCGAAGCGCTCGCTGACCACGAAATAGTTTTTGCTAGTGCAAACTCTATTCATTGATTATGCAAGGCGCAACTAAGTTCTACTGGTAATTTTTAATTCACGCCAAATTAAATAATGCAAGGAAATTAGTTCATAAGTAATTTTCGTCTGTATTCATCTCGTACGTTTGTAATTCTGGCGGCAATAGGTAAGAAATCGAAACGATTCGGAAACGCAAATATGCGCCCATAGTCTACACCGATAGGTTTCGGCGGACGCATATATGTGTCCATAGCAGTCAAGGGGTTAAATAGTGATTCAATTCTTTGGTCTCCGATACCTTCGCATTATTTTCATTTTGCACAATTCAATCATATTCTGTACTACTTCATCACGTTGCAGTTTTAATATAGTAAAATACGCACGGCAGTCAACGTCTTTATCATACTCTGCAGTATTTCATCGCATCGCGGTTCTAACATAGCAAAATATGCTACGGTGGAAACTGGTGACCGGTGCAAACAATTTAAAAAAAATGCAAAAAATTTGCAATGAAATCTATTTTCAAACTTGGAAGAGCAATTGATATTGGAACGGTGCTTCAATACTTTGGTGTCTAACAATTCTGCGTTACCTTTATTTTCCACGATTTAACACATTGACTGCCATAGTGATCATTGGTGACCGGCGCAAAAGATCTCACGAAAAATTAAAAAAATACTCGGTTTTATAATTTTGTAAATGCAATTTATTAAATAGTGATCCTCTTTAATCTCCGATACCTTTTATTTTCATTTTGCACTTCAAGCATGCCGGACTTCATCATGTTGCGGTTTAAACATCAAATACGAAAACACGAAGATCGGCAATTCTGCGACAAAACCTTTTTTTTAATAAGTTGCCGGACCGTCGAAAACACGAAGATCTGTTTTCCGCATGTCGTGTTCCATGTGTTAACATGGCAGTACGTGCGTTGTTATCGGGTTATATGTGACCCTGCTGCTCGTGCGCTGTTATAATAACTTCGGTATGCTGCATACTTATATACGCCGCGCATAATTCGGATCTCTAGGCATTGCCTATTGTGCAACATCCATTTTCGCCTCGCCGCGATTGACTACCCTCGCCAGATGTTCGGTCGTTCTGTGTCACTTGGAGAATTCGCTCGACGATACGTATGGCCCACATACAGTTTATACGTCTCGCAGTCTGTACGTTATGGACCTCATGATATCGCGTCTATATAATATGGCTTATGCACCGCAAGGCCGTGAAGTTGTAGACAGTTAAGCACTTGTCGTAGATGGCTAAGCCATAAAATCTGGACAGTGCACAGGGTACAGACAGTCTACTAGATATCACTCGGACACGTGATAACTCTTTGTGCGCTGAGCTATATTCGAGAGGAATTTTATCGATAGTTTTATTCAGGTGTTCAACGCCGACCAGTTGTAAAGCTAGAGGATATTTACTGCTTTTGTTGTATTTATATTACCCCATTTACACGCGACTTGGAGAATTTACGCTTACGCAACCGCACCACATGGATTAATATTCTATTTTCACCCATGACTACGTTCGGCAATTATTTCTCTTTCCCCAATGCAAAATCAAGTAAATAAACAGTCCTCGCAAAAAAACTAAACGTGCATTTACACCGTCAGCCCACAGCTATGCGTGGCATAAAATGTTTGGCGTTCAGAAGCGGTCCTCTTAACTATTATTACGCTACATGCAATTTTACTTAACACTTTGACTGCCGTGATAAGATTTTAGTGAAGATTCAAAATATTCGCAGTGGGTAGCAATTATTATTTTATAAATGCAGTTGTTGCTAGAATAATGATGCGATCCTTTGGTCTTCAATACCTGATCATTATGTACATTTAGCATGATTCAGTCGGACGCTGTAGTATTTCATATCATTGCCGTTCCGCTAACCGACGTAAGAGATTTTAGTGAAGATCCAAAATTTTTGCAGTTGATAATAGCATTTATTATTTTATAAATGCAGTTGTTGCTAGAATAGTGATGCGATTCTTTGGTCTCCAATACCTGCACATTATTTACATTTTGCATAATTCAGTCGAACGCTGTAGTATTTTATAATATATCATTGCCGTTCCGCTGACCGACGCAAGAGATTTTAGTGAAGATCAAAAATATTCGCAGTTGATAGCAATTATTATTTTATAAATGCAGTTGTTGTTAGAATAGTGATGCGACTCTTTGGTCTCCAATACCTACATATTATTTACATTTTGCATAATTGAGTCGAACGCTCTAGTATTTCATAGCATCGTCATTCTAATATAATAAAATACGTTTGACAGTCAACGTGTTAACTCATTTGCATCATCGTTATGTAAACGTTGCCGATATCAGCATGCCCAAATTTCTGTTCTTAGATCCAAATTTGTTTGTTTCCAGAACTATTTTTTGGACTAGTTGCACGTTAAAAAATAGTTCGAAAACATCGCGCTTGGACATTCCATTGACGTTGATGGTTACACCACTTATGGCAGTAAAATCATGTAATGTTGGCATACAATTTCGTTTTTCCCATAAGAAATCTCCAGTTTCAATATTATCGGACTGGTCATCTCCACTACTATCTATTACAGCTATGGAACGTTTACGCTTATGGGATATTTGCATTTCTATGCTTGAATCCGAATCTGAACTGTAATTCATTATGGTAACCTAATTTTGTTAAATTTGATTATCTATTATTTTTTTATTATTTTATTATTTTGAACTTACAACCAGAAAAGTAAGAAAAATAATATTTTACCCAAAATTCTTTATTGTTTGTTTATCGGACAGACTCTTTAACGATTGCTGATAAGCTGAAAACAAAAATTATTGTGTGCGGATTTATCCGCTCGCGGTGATAATGGTCAGTTTTTGTTTGCGGATTATTCCGTCAAATGATGCAAATGGGTTAACTGATTCTCTATCGTCCAATATCGTGCTCTACTCTTGGCATGGCAGAGACTTTCCGATCACCCTATGCATACACAGAGCATTATGTACGGTGCTCTCGTATGTGTGCGCGTCTTCGAGCAGCTTCAGCTAACTCGATTGTTTCGTACAGAACAAGGCCGTCTTTCACGTGCGTCTCGTTCCTGTCTTTGAACGAAGAAATCCGTGGTACCCCGCAGCACGTATTTCATCCGGTACCCCGCGGATGTGGAATTTAATTAGTCCGTTCGACGTCCCGAGCGAGATGATAAATCGAAGCGAGTCGCCGCTCACAGATTGGCAGCGTTTTCTAAGCAACGTACGGATTAACGTTCTAAATAGCCGAGACGACTCTCGCGGACGATCGTCCGACGACTCGTTTACCCGTAGATTACAGAGTAGCGTCGTAAAATTACAACGTACGAGCGACCGATCAACCTTCGACCCTTCACGATCCTATAAACCCATATGCGCATGCGACTAAAGGAAATCGTTCCTAGCATGCCGCGGATGTGCGTCGATAACTTTGATTAAATTGGTATTCAGCGCCGGTACTTTCCTATTAAGGAAGTTACACTTGTGTTACGGCGGTAATTAAGTTTCCGGCGGCACGCAGTTTGCATAATACCGTAATGTGATCCTTTATGGCGACTGTTATTTTGTTGATGAAATTGGAAATTTATTTCGGTATTAAGTATAATTAATAATTCTAAGTTATTATATTAAATATATACATTAACACTTTGAATGCCATGACAGTCACCGGTGGCCGACACAAGAGCTTTTTCTGAAGATCCAAAATATTCGTAATGGGTAGCAATTATTATTTTATAAATGCAATTGTTATTAGAATAGTGATGCGATCCTTTGGTCTTCATACCTGATCATTATGTACATTTAGCATAATTTAGTCAAACGCTGTACTATTTCATATCATTGCCGTTCCGCTGGCCAACGCAAGAGATTTTACTGAAGATCCAAAATATTCGCAATGGGTAGCAATTATTATTTTATAAATGCACTTGTTATTAGAATAGTGATGCGATCCTTTGGTCTTCAGTATCTGCACATTCTTTACATTTTGCATAATTCATTCGGACGTTGTAGTATTTTATAGCATCACCGTTCCAATATAGTAAAATACGTTTGGCAGTCAACGTGTTAAAAAATATATATACATATTAAATATATGTATTAAGTATTAAAAAGTATATATTAAATGTATGTACTATAATAATATTAAAATTAAATATAATTAATAATTCGATAAATGAATTATTGAATATATCAAAATTACATGTTAAAATTTGCTAAATTAATTATTAAATATATCAAAATTACATGTTAAAATTTGCACTGGATGCGTGTCTGTAAGTGCAACTCCAGATACCTAATTTTCATGTATTAATCATTTAACCGGTGCACGCCAAGCAAATTTCTAAATCACCGTATAATTACGTGTGCATCTTATACAGTCCACGTACTGTCAACGCGATGTAATTCATCGGCGTCCAATCCTTGCCGAAATTTTACCCTTCGCCGAAATCCTACGTTTTCAGCCGAGAATTTAAATATTCCTACATGTCAAGTTGACTCAGCAAGCGTGACGCAGCGTCGTCGTAATAGAAGCATCGTGCGCGCGTCGACGAAGATTTATCGCGGTTTTCTGCGAAGCACGTGCCCGGCTGTTTTTGCCGAGGGTTCCACATTCCTATTGGTTGTGCAGTGTCGCGGCGATGTCAGTATGATTAGCTGTCGCTTCGCGGGCTCGGCATCGAACTTCAGCGATGGCTATGGCCACTTTTGCCCGACCCCTCGCGTCTCCTCGCTCCTAATGGTATGCACGGCACTAATTATCCGCCCGGTAATAATCCAGCCTACGCATGCCTACGGTCCCGTCGCGAACAAGAAGCTGCGCGTCGTTACATCGACCCGCGCGGCATTGTGAAAAACTCGACGATAAGATAAAAGAAAGAGCGACGATGGAGTGGCGATGAATCACCGAGCTTTATTTTCCCGCGCCGCCCCGCGTAATCGAGTAATTATGATTCGACGGACGAAGCAAGTAACACAGCTGTGTCACCGTGCGCTGACAGGTGGGAAAGTTACAGGAAAGGTCCTTGGGGGCGACAGGAATGCACGGTTGTTGTTGAGCTAACTGTTTGATGGGTTGATTGGAAGCGAGCGATGTAATGGTGAAGTCGTGAGTTGTCGAATGGACGACTGATGTAACTGATATCGAAAGTGGCGGAGGCTGGAAACGTCGGCAGTGGTAGGATAACAGGAACGATTACGACTAACGAGTGGCCGTATATAACGTCTCGTGCTCGGAGTGCACGTGTCTTTTTTTTAGACGAGGAAAAAGCAGACATCGATGCCACTTACGCGTCATATTAAACGGAGTCTAAAAAATATCACTCGTCCCACCGGGAAATTGAAGTATGCTCTACCGTACGACGACTCGTTGGAGATCCCGTTCGGAAGTCTGCGCGGAATTTTCACCGGAAAAAGCGGATCGCGAGCGTATGAGCGGGGGGAAAAAGTTTCAAGTGGCCGACGTCGGCGCGCATTGGCGGAAAAATATCAACGAGGAAACGACAAGATCGTCGGACAGGACATTGTCTAAGAAACGCCTCGGCCGAGAGGAGCGAATTCCATGCGAGTTCGGAAGTGTGGCGATCCGCGCCATCGAGTGCAGAAACCAGTATCTGCACAAGTGCCGGCATCGTCTGGGGTTGTTTTTACGGGACGAGCGTCGACTCGACAACGCGGACAAGAAGAATACCAATTACGCCGACAAAACAGTGACTATGCGACTCGTTTCTCCGCCGGAGAGTGCCGAAAGGGTGATTTCACGCCAAAACGATCAATTCCGATCGAAACGATCGCCGGACAGTGAGCATCGATAGATGGGGCAATATGAATATTTACGCAAAAACAGGAACTCGATTAATTACGCTCGCGCGTAAGAACACGCTAGACTATGAAGTTATTAGAGGCATCAGCGGAGACGCTTCTTGCATTATTCAACCTAGAGTGAAGGACGCGCTCGTCATTGCACGCCGTGCAAATATTGCTGGTCGTTACGTAGTTAACATCAGTAACGCGGCGATCGATATTTTCAACATAACTCTCCCCTTCCAACGTGTACCATTAAAGCAAATAATGTCACGAGAAATGCGCCAAACTTTGCAACATCGATAACATCAACACGTTTAAGAAGATTATCACGCGCGCATTTAAGAAACGATATTTTCAACATAATTCTCCCCTTCCAACGTATACCACTAAAGCAAATGATGTCATGACAAATGTGCCGAAGGTTGCAGCATCAATAGCATTTAAGAAGATTATCATGCGAATATTTAAGAAACGATATTTTCAACATAACTCTCCCCTTCCAACGTATACCACTAAAGCAAATAATGTCACGACAAATGCGCCGAAGTTTGCAGCATCAATAGTATTAACACGTTTAAGAAGATTATCACGCGCGCATTTAAGAAACGATATTTTCAACATGACTTTGCCCTTCCAATGTATACCACTAAAGCAAATGCTGTCATGACAAATGCGCCGAAGTTTGCAGCGTCAATAGCATTAACACGTTTAAGAAAATTATCACGCGAGCATTTAAGAAATTATATTTTCAACATAACTCTCCCCTTTATATCACTGAAGCAAATCATGTCACGACAAATGCGCCGAAGTTTGCAGCGTCAGTAATATTAACATGTTTAAGAAAATTATCATGCGCGCATTTAACACGTTTACTGCCAAGCGTATTTTGCTACGTTAGAACTGCGTTGCGATGAAATACTGCAAAGTACAATTCAATCGTGCAAAATGAACGTAACGCACAGTTGGAAGTTAAAATATTGAAGAACCGTAACAGTATCAATCCCTTTTACAAAATTGCAAATAAGCTTCATTGCGAATTTTTTGCATTTTTAGTCAAATCTTTTGCGCCGGTCACCGGTGACCACCGTGGCAATCAACGTGTTAAGAAACGATAATTTCAACATAACTCTCCCCTTTCAACGTATATCACTAAAGCAAATGATGCCATGACAAATGCGCCGAAGCTTCTAGCTTCAATAGCATTAACTCGTATAAGATGTCATGTGCACATTTAAGAAATGATATTTTCAACATAACTCTCCCCTTCGAACGTATACCACTAAAGCAAATGATGTCACGACAAATGCGCCGAAGCTTATAGCATCAATAGCATTACCACGTTTAAGAAGACTCATTATCATGCGAGCATTTAAGAATCGATTCGTTTACATTTCGCAACGCATTCGCCGACATCATCTGACACTACCCTATAATACTATAAGTCATGAGAGTGGATTCGTAAGAAGAAACATACGTTTTTTCTTGGACTCCTCATGCATACCTCCGGGTGTCGCAGCGTTGTGATTGTGATGGTGCATGGCTAGAGGGTCTTGCGGATGCGGATGAATGGCGGCCAGGGCGCTTCCGGTTGGATCACCTGGGTTGACCCCGACCCCGACCCCCAGGTGAAGAGCACCATGCTGCGTCGTGTGTGCCGGAAGCTCCATGCTGATCATAGCACGCCACCCTCCTTCCAACCCTCTCCTCCCGCCACCCTCTTCTACTACTTCGGACAACACCTCGATGCCTTGGACGAGGCGTGGGTTCAACCCCTCGTCTCCGTCTGTGAAAAGAACGTTACGGTTCAGTTGACGTCCAGCAACGGTAGCCCAAAATTAGGGCCACTAGGTTTCCGTTGCTGCATTATATGCATGCAATATGAGGACGATACTTATTTGAACAACTATCATTATGTGTATGCAGTCAAATATATGTAGGTTGCGTAAGCAGACTTTCTTGACTTGGGGTGGAATTGGACACTGAAAAACTTATCGGAAAGCGAAGATGTATTTAATATGTACTTTGCAGAGCATTATACGACAGCTGACTTATAATACGTATGCATGGGACATTTTTTTAATTAACTTTTATTACGTATAATTGCGATCAAATGAACATTAGGTATTTAAATAGCCGATTTTGATTTATGCTGGGGGTGCATACTAAGAAACCCGTCGCAATTCGAAAAATATATATGTCAAAGAATCGTATCCTTCAGTTGACACACAGTTTCATGGATCCTATGTATTCCACAATTATTTTTTTAGAAAATTTGAAATACTATGTTTTCTTTGATGGATTGTATGCATACGGTATGACTCTTGTCCGAACAGCTATCATTACATGTAACCATAGTCAAGCATACGTAAGTTTCTGAAATAGACACTTCTTGATTTGCAATAAAAGCGCATTCGAAAAAACCGAAAACTCGATAATCTACTCTATGAGTCTATTAACATATACATTCAGCTTATCAAACTTCATACCATAGCACTTATTATGCTATAATTTATATCGTCCTACCGACCACTCAACTACATAACATCGCAGCAAATATCGTACCGCTTCATGCGCTATATAGCGAAAATATGAAAATCCGACATCAGCCTTGCACTAAGTTAACCACAGCAAGCAACCGAAAGCGTTTGAAAACGGAGATGAAACGTATGAGAACGAAGTTCCCGTGGAACAACCGTTGTAGATTTTCGGTCACTGACACGGTCGCCGTCTCGAAATTGGTGTTGCAAGAATATAACAGCCGACGATTGCCGGCCGTAGTCTAGGTATATCGAGAACAACGTTCGCCTCCGTGTATATCCCGAACGTCGTCGGACAGCACAGGCGGATTACAAAAATAAGTCTCGGTGGTCCAACCGCGGTGGAATCGCCTTTGCCACGCTTTTTACGCCGTGAGTAGATAATTTCTTCGTTCCTTTCTACGTAATGGCCTGCCGGGTGATCTTTTTTGCTTATTACCACAGGGAAGGCCGCCGAGGAAGGGACACATCGGGGCCCCGCCAAGTCTCAGAGAGGCCAGAAAGATGGAAGGCACCGGGTGAATGAAAGGATGAATGAAGCGTAATTTCGTTCGTGCTGTAGGCGGCGCTCGTCTAGTCGGGCTTTTTGGGCAGACTCAAATGATGCGGCGTAGGATGCAGCTGTGGACCGACAAAGAGTCCGAGCGCGTTACACGTGTCTTCGCCCGAAACGAGTGTTTACCCAACATCACGGCCGATTGACGCTCGATCGGATGAAAGTCGCCGGGCCGAAAGTGTGACCGAGGCTTTGAAGAGGCACCTTTACGTCGCGCCATTGTTACATTATATAGAACGACGAGTTACATTATATAGACTCCCATACCGCCGCACAGTGGCGCAGACATTTATCCACGTACCCATAGCGCTAATTAAAACACACGCATTACGCGTACATTACACTTGTTGTGTATCGCGAACGATTATGCGATATCCACGAAACGGCTCGGAAGAAATTTGCATGATCCGTTCTCCTGGACGGCTTCAAGAAAGCGAGAGGAACGTTCTCGTTCGCCCACCTGCGAATCGAATTCACCAGGTCGGTTCCACGCTCCGCTCGACGGGACAAAAAAAAGCGTGCAATCTCGGTGAGGAATGATCGTCGAGCGACCGGCAGTCCTCATCTTTCGGCTCTCACCGGCCATCCGTGAAATTCGAAACGGCTCCCGCGTTCCGCCGTTTCGCATCGCGAAATGTATGCGGACCACGTAATGCGTGGGAGTGGGGCCGGTCACGGGTATCGTTTACGATCTCGCGACCGACCGCTCGTATCAAAAGTACATTCCGCTCGGACTGGATTCGAGGTGATGAAAAATGCGCTCACGCGCGCATTTACGACGCGATCGAACGATCGCTCAGCGACCGCCGCTGTAAAAATAGCCCTCGGCAGGCGGCAGGTGGATTTTTTGAGACGCTCGAATTTGACCAAGACGGCGCAGGACATCGGAGCCTTAATGCGCGAAAGATCGGATATCTCGATCGCTGCGATACGTCGCGACGTTAATTCGATTTCATTAATCGCAAAAGCTGTCGAACCGGTAGCGCCGTAAAAATAGACGGCGGTATCGCGCGGTCGGTAATTCGAAAAGAAAAAAGCCAGAAAGGCGAAACCGCCTTCGTTAACCGGTAACGCGGACTCGTGAAAAAGGCGCGGAACGGTTCTCCGTAAAAGCGAAATTTACCAGCGTCATAGCGGAATGAGGAATGTAGAACTGCGCTTTGTGCATCGTGGTATCATCCCGGCTGCGGAAGACGATAAATTAGCTAAAGCACACAGTTCTGTGGGAACCGGAGGGTATACAAATGCACCGCTCAAAAGGTACGGTCGCTACCAAACAATTCTAACAAATAATAAACGACGGCGATGCTTGTTTATCCTTTCCCTTTCTCCGAGCGGCAAAAAACCGAACAAGAATGTTGAACCGTCCGTGCGCAGGGGGGTTCTTCGCGATTGGAAATACCCATAGCCTGCGCTGCGGAGGAACAGATGCAACACACGCTTTTACCACCTCCTCAAGTGCCCGGCAAAACGCTCAAACGCTCGTCTACCACGGTTACCCAGCAAAGCGATCCTAACAGATCTCAAACGACTGAGTCGATTGTTTAACCGCACGATTGTTTAGCTTCCCTGGTCTAGGCTCGTGCTGCAGCTAGTTCATGCCAACCGGGGCAGGGCTAACCCCACGCTAATAGGGGCTGGAATGTAGCTCGCACAGCGGCGTAAACGTCGGGCAAAAGAGGCAGAAGACGATCGTTTGACAGAGCGCAGTTGGAACGTCGGACGCGAACGACCTTAAGTAAAGCAAAGTGGGTGAGTCGCGGGACGAAAGTGCGCGTAAAGACCAGCCAGCGTTGCTTTGCACGACTCGGAATAGTCCGTCCAAGGGGGAGGACTCTCCTCTGACTCTTCTCTAACCGTGGGAGTCGCAGTCCGAGTAGCACAGCGTTTTGTATCAGTGTGCATTCACGTCGCTGTGCCCGTATATACACGCAGTCGCTAAAACCATTGTTTATGGCCGCTGAACGCTGGCGTACTTTACCGACTATCCCTCTCTCGGATCGGGTCCGCTAGAAGCCCGGCAGAAGCTCTTTCCGTCTGTTAAGACCGAAGGTAAAAGCGGCCGGCGTGGAAGCTACGAATGGCTGAAACGAGTTTGCACTAGGCCCCGGCCGCTCTCTATGAGGGGGGCACTGTTTGAACAGAGCACCGAGACTCGTTACGAGCCCACTCGCGTGTGGTCCTCGGATCAGTCGGACGATGACTGACAATGAGAGTACCGCGGACGTCTTTTCTCCAGTTGAAGGAATCCGCCGCGTGACCACGGGAACAAGAGTACGGCGAAGCGTTGATCAACCCGGAATCGCGACTTTGCGCGATACTCTTCCTTGGTAGAGTCCTTGTTAACACTTTGCAGGCGGCACATTTCTCGAGAGTGCCGCCGGCGAGATGCACCGCAAGTTCGACTGCTCTCCAACGGTGGTATTTATGCAATTGGTCGTAACATAAGTAGTTGCAATATAATTGTTATTAAAGAGGGTAACATTAAGGTAACTGTTACACCATTTTTAATGTATAATCTTAAATTTTTTACTTAAAAAATGTAATCGTTAGGATCTTCCGTTATTTTTTAATCAAATGACTATCACTATCGCTATCAGAACTATTCTCCACGTCTGATAACGGATCAGCATATACTTCCTCATTGTATGACATTTCGAAGGATATTTTATAAGGTTTCATAAATTGAACATAATCTTCCGATATGCGAAGGCAGCGAAAGATAATATCAAACTAACCAAACAAGCAGCCGCTTCGATGCGATCGGCAGAGGTTTCAATAAAACACAATTTCGTAAATTGGGAGGGCAAGACAGTTGAAATCACAGTTCCCTGTTCGTCAAACATATACATGATACATATGATAAAATACATGAATATGTATTTTGTATATGTATTTTGCTATATTAGAACGGCGATGCTATGAAATACTACAGCGTTTGACGGAATCATGCAAAATGTAAATAATATGCAGGTATTGGATACCAAATAATCGCATCACCATTCAAATAATAACTGCATTTATAAAATAATTGTTGCTTTGCAAATATTTTGCATTTTCAATAAAATCTCTTGCACCGGTCACCGGTGACTATTACGGCAGTCAAAGTGTTAAGCATCACCGCCAGAGAAAAAAATGTCCCGCATACATGATAGCGGTCGATACCCATTGGCAAGAAGAAAGCACGTATACATGACAGCGTCCGGCAAAGTTTTAACACATTGACTGCCACGGTGGTCACCGGTGACCGGTGCAAAAGATTTGACTAAAAATGCAGGAAATTCGCATTAAAGCCCATTTGCAATCTTGTAAAAGCAATTGATATTGGGACGGTGCTTTAATACTTTGGCTTCTAACAACTCTGCGTTACCTTTATTTTCCATAATTTAATTATACTCTGTAGTATTTCATCGCATCGCGGTTCTAATATAGTAAAATACACTTGGCAGTCAAAGTGTTAACACGTTTACTGCCGTGCGTATTCTACTATACTAAAACTGTAACATGATGAAGTGCTACCGAAAATGATTCAATTGTGCAAAATGAAAATAATGCGAAAATATCGAAGACCAAAGAATTGAATCACTATTTAATATTAATTCCATTTACAAGATTATAAATGCTACCGATCGGCTATTTTTTTAATTATTTGTGAGAACTTTTGCGTCGGTTGATCTGAAATTCATGTGGTAGCGTAATATAGACGCAACGCTGTTGGGCCTTCAAGGAAATTTGTGTGTTTGCGTGAATTTAATTTTTCATCGGCCACCATATGTTATCGGTAGATATCGATATGACGCATCGAATAAATGAAATGAAATTAATGTCTTGTATAATATAATCGGCAGTCAACGGCAGTCAACGTTTTAAACAGACTCTGACGCACCGCGGAACCTCAACATAATCCAACGTTTCCCACTCGCAAACAATACAAATATTTGAAATACCCGATAAATTATGATGTACGAACGCACGCTGCATGAAATATAACACGAGTACCCGATCTAACCGCGCCGGCGCTCCATTCAACCCCATCGTCGAAACCTCGAAACTCGGAAGCTTCGATGTGCAACGCATTCAAACCAGCGAACGCCGACGATGCTCCGGTGCACGGATCTCTTACGTAAACAGTAATGATCCGCGGCGATGCTGGCAGTTTAACTGGTCAGAGAGCCGATGCAGTAGCGACGTGCAGTAGCCGTCAGAACCGTGCAGTCTAGCTTCTGCACCTTCTTCCTCCTGCTGCCTACCGTCCGCCTCTCTCGTCCTCGTCTCTCGTCCTCCTCCTTCTCTCCGATCCCCCAACTGGCCGTAATGGCGATGCTCTCGGGGCTTAACAACGCGTGACAATATGCATCAAGAAATTGCTCGAGCGAGGAACAACTCTGGCTCCTCTTCTCGACGCGCTTCTAACACTCCTGTAAGCGCCAGCGGGTTGTTTGTGTGAGTTTACGTTACCTATGTGTGTGTTTATGTACCTACGGGTGTAGGCACGGATACATAGAAGAACGCGGGTGCGTGTCTATGGGTGTACGAAGGGTGTGGGTCCGTTCTGGTGAGAGGGAAGACGCGAAGAGGAAGAAGAGTCAAAACTGCGTTGAGTCTCACGCGAAAACGTCGATACATTATGCAACTCCTCGGTTCGTAAACGAACACTCCCGCCAGGAATCCCCGGAGGAATCCGGAGAAGTTTCTCCCCCATTATCACCTACCGAGGGTTCCCAGTGTGTCTTTGACTTGAGCGGGTTTTCTTTCCGCCGCCGGTTTGATTCTTCCCTTATGCCGCTCCGCGGCGCGATTTGAATCCGCTTGCCCTTAACTGCGTTGGGTGTCATAAAAGCGCGGGTTCGTGAATCCGTTCTAGCCCTGATCGTCGATCATGTTTATTAATCTGACGGAATCGAGATACGGAATGTGGAGTACTTGGCGGTTCATGGAGAATGTGAGAACGGGCAGGTAGGAAGAGGATCTTCAGTTCGCGGTATCCGGATGCATTCTTTCTCACGTGCCCATTGGAGGTTTATCACGGGCAGATTGACCGATGGGCACTTCGGGAATGATCAGTATTTTGGTAGTCATGAGGCAGGAAGTTCGTTCAGGGGGATGAATACACTAACGTTGGGTGTGAAGGATATTCTAGCCGAACAATTTCTAGCGTATACACTATTGAAAATAGTAAAAAATACTTCTTAGGACGTTCGTAATATTTTATGACGCGCAACGTCATCATTACTGGATTTCCATATAGTTATAATGGCACACTAGAGCCTTGCATCGCTTAGCGTCCGCTCGGTTAACGTCTGCCGGCGTGTACATACATATGTCCGTGGTCCGTTGAGGTTATAAGTAGGAATGTAGAGACCATAAGGTTGCGGACGTAGAAAAAGTGTCTGCATACAAGTTTATAATGCGAAAAAACGCAATGCTGCGTGCGCACTGCATCTCGACTTTTAACTCAGTATATACGCACTGCGATGTCTCATAATTTCGCTAAGTATGCGATGTGATATTCACTTAACGTCCAATTCGCATAACATTCTATTTCACAGACCGTACCACGGAGGTTAAACAACTCACGATTGCGCCCTGATAATCACTTTCCGACTATCGGAATCGCAGTTCGTTTAACCCCGAGTGCAAAAATGCGCGCGTTTTTCACGTTGACGGAAAGCAATTTTCCCGACAATGTGCCTTAACCGATCCCTCAATAATCGTTCCAGGTAGTCTTCATTACTCAGCTTTTACGTCGCCCCGCAAGCACTTAGAGAGGAGGCCCGAGCATGAATATTCACGCGAGGCGTATCCCCTCGTCGGCGCAATCTACGAACGAGGGATTACCATCGGCGCTCGATCGAGCTTGCAAGCGACAACAAAAAGGTAAGTCTCCCGCTCATTAACCCCATTACCCGTACTTGGCCACCGTATGAGCCGCATGCGGTGCCCTGCACACGAGCAAATCACGAATGCATATATCTACATTAATCCGGCGTACAGCTCGCGCCATAAACATCCGTCTCCGTCAAGTACAACGTTAACCACGAATACCGTCGTCCCTTCTTAGGAAGATCGTAAACACCGAATTTGCATTCAAGCGCTAGCTGTCGCGGCAAAACTTCTAGCAATGTGAGCGCAGTCAATTTTGCAACAAGCACCATAAGTGGGCGCATCGCATGTAAAATATCCGCAGTCCACTGAATTGCGGCGGAAACCCAGAAATACGTGAAACGCTTTCAACCGCGCTCTAGCGAGGGCAAAATAGAAAAGTGCGCACGCTGTTGATTATCGGCCGAAGAGTCGGGGCTATCCGACTCCTCCAATCTACACGACACTCCGCGAGACACTTTCAATCAGCACCGCGCGCTGAATATTCATACGTTCCATCGTGCGGCTAATCACCCTCGTCCCTCGTCTAATCGCGCACACGCGGCCCTCGTTTTCTCCATCCGCTCGAAAAGCTGTCTACAAACAGTCCGTCGTCGTCGTCGTTATCTCCTACTGTACACGCACGCACGTTGATCTCGACCGGTGCGCAACTCAGCCGACAATCCAACGCTCTGGTGTCTTGTTAATGAACAAAAATCGGCGAGCCTACTGGAGCATGGCGAGCGCAACCCACGTAACACGTCTGTGTACGTGCACGCCACACACGACTGCTTTTATCCCACATTTGCGCGCGCGAATACCTGCGAATACATACGCACGTGCATGCTTCAAGTATATCTGACTCTGACAGGGTTCGATCGAGGTTTGTCTGCGCGACTGGGTCAAGTAATTCCAGTTCTCGTGGCAAGCTGTTAACGTTGTACTTCTATGTGTGCACGTTGTGTACGTTGGCCCGCGTGTTCGTACGGGTGGGACTTCGTAAATGCCGGTCAACGTTACGAGCGTTGAGCCGGTAAAAGGGACGCGTGAGGTTTCGCGAATAAGTGACTTTCCTCGAACAACCACCTGTAGCACGTGCCGGGATCGGACTCCTGTGCTTGCAGCGCCGTGCCGTTATGGCATCGCATGGGGTTCGTGATTATGTGGCTGTTAGTGATTGGGATTATGGTGTCGGTTGCTGAGGGGACTTCGGTAAAGGTGGCCTTGTGTAAGTGAAAATTTTCTAATCGTAACGTGATCTGCTTCACGACTTTTTACGAAGATGAAGGGTGTACATTTTATAACGCAAGTGTTCAATGGAATGTTTCAATAATATATATATATATTTTTTTTTCAAATATACATATATGTTTGATACATATATATTGTATTATTGAAACATTCCATTGAACACTTGCGTTATAAAATTTACATATATATGTAAAACATATATGTATATTTGGGATTAGAACATATATATATATATATATATATATACTTATATATTTAAAATAATATATATTTATAATATATATACATATATATTTCAAATGGCAGCACTTTTACTTTTTATAGAATACAATGTGTTCAACATTGTCAATACAATTGTCCCTATATATTCTTTCAACATGCGTGAAGAAATAGGCGAAGGAAGGAATAGGGAACGATTAAACGATGTTTGGTAAAGCGATAAAATTGAGCCTGAATGTTGATTAGTTTTCAGAGTCTATTAAAGTACGGAGGACAATGAGAAACTAAAGGTAGTGTTGGCTAACGGTGTCCGATGAGCTGGAGGTAAAGAATCCGGGTTTCGGTCGTTTTGCGAACGAATAATAAGCGCAGTAAAATTGTTGATGCAAGGTTTCATCATTAGAATAATGATTGAAAACGAGGGTGGAGATTGCATTCTATAAAAAGTAAAAGCGCTGCCATTTGAAGTTGAACTGTTTGCGATGAAGATCGCGGTTGTTGATTAAAAGCGTGTAGCTTCGTGAATAATAAACCGTTTATATAGCAAGCTATTATCAAATGGAATTCGCATTTTTCCATGCGCTGCGCGTTGCGAAGTACCAGAGATAGTATCTAAATTCTGTTACAATATGGAAACACGCTATCTAACGAAAACATCAGTGTACTCTGAAACGTATGAAACGTGATAGAAATAAAATAGCGGTTCTGGGTTTCATAAATGCGAACTAATCATCACGCGTTCCATATAATTTTATTGTTTCACGCGAAAACTAGATCCATTGTTCAACTTCAATCAAGACACGTTTTCCATATAAAACACATTCTTCCCAAAGGTCGACTGAGTCGAACTTATAATGTGCTTAACCCCAGTAGGCGCTCAAAACGCAAATTTTTCATCGCGTACTTTATATTTTTTTATCGTTCCGCCTGAAAACTAAATTTATCGTTCAATTTCTACCAAGGCACATCTTCCATATCAAACACATTTTTATCACAAAATTTTACTGAGTCACAACTTGTAATGTACTTAACGCCACAGTAGGCACTTAAAACGCAAATTTATCATCGCGTACTTTATACTTTTTTTATCGTCCCGCCCGAAAACTAAATCTATTATTCAATTTCTACCAAGGCACGTCTTCCATATTAAACACATTTCTATTACAAAATTTGATTGTGCCACAACTTATAATATGTTTAACGCCGCAGTAGACGCTTAAAACACAAATTTATCATCGCGTACTTTATATCTTTTTTATCGTCCCGCCCGAAAACTGCATTTATTATTCAATTTCTACCAAGGCACATTTTCATCACAAAATTTGACTGCGTCACAACTTATGATGTGCTTAAAGCCACAATAGGCGCTTCAAACGCAAATTTATTATCGTGTACTTTATATTTTTTTTATCATCCAAAATTTGACTGAGTCACAACTTATAATGTGCTTAACGCCACAATAGACGCTCAAAATTACAATATTTCCAAATAAAACTAAATCTCTTATTCAATTTCTATTAAGTCACGTCTTCCATATCAAACACATTTTCATCACAAAATTCGACTGCTTCGCAATTTATAATGTGCTTAACCCCACGATAATCGCTCAAAATTACTATTATACAAAATAAAATTAAATCTATTATTTAGTTTCTACCAAGTCACGTCTTCCATATCAAACACATTTTCATCACAAAACTCGACCGAATCACACCTTATAACATGCTTAGCGGCACTCTATATCGCTAGGCTTCTATACCCTCCCGTGAATAATGCCCGCCGACGAAAAATGACAGTTCTCTGGCACGGCGAGAAAGTACAGCTCCGCGAAAAGACACAACTCTTCGCGCGAATTTCTGATGGTCGACGAGCATCCCAGCGCGATGAGAATTCCTCGGCCGGTTGACTGGCTCGTCGAATGGAGTCGCGCTTCCAATTCCGGTTTTCCAGCGATGTACCGGACAAATAGAAGGCCGCGAAAACAGACGGCTAAGTGAGTTTCGCGGAGTCAGATGCGATAAACTAGCCGGCCAGCTACTTCGTCTACAGTGTATCTCCCCGCCGTTGACTCTGCGTACGCGAGGAGAACCGATAGAAACGACACTTTATTTCTCCGACAGTTATTGCGCCGGCGGCTTTTTACGCCGCGACGACTGACTTCATCAGCCAGGCGAGGAAGACACCGGTAGGAAAGTAAGAGCGTAAGTTGACGGATAATCCTGTTTATCGCACGATTATGGCGGACAGTCTGCGTTAATTCAAGGAAGTGACAAAGTATGAAAAACAGTGAAATTGAAATAATTCGAGGTTTCCGCATTTACCGTCGGTCTCTGGTATTAGTTAGAGTATCCGATACGCTGAATTTCCATGTTTTATGAGAATAATTTATTACAATATATCCTCGCTTAAATACTTTGCGATTTTCCGAGTACAAAAGTTGGTTTTCCGAAGAAAACGTCTGCAATCGTTAATGTTTTGCCGCACGATTATGGCGGACAGTTAGCGTTAATTCAAGGAAGTGACAATGTATGAAAAACAGTGAAATTTAAATAATTCAAGGTTTCAGCATTTAGTGTTGGTCATTAATAATAATTTATTATATTCTCGCTTAAATACTTTGCTATTTTTCGAGTACAAAAGTTGGTTTTCCGATGAAAACATCTGCAATATTTAATGTTTATCGCACGATTATGGCGGACAGTTTGCGTTAATTCAAGGAAGTGACAAAGTATGAAAAGCAGTGAAATTGAAATAATTCGAGGTTTCCGCATTTACTGTCCATAGCTGGTATTAGTTAGAGTATCGGATACGCTGAATTTCCATGTTTTATGAGAATAATTTATTATTTTCCTGCTTATACACTTTCCGATTTTTCGGATACAAAAGTCGGTTTTCCGAAGAAAACATATGCAATCTTTAATGTTTATCACACGATTATGGCGGACAGTTTGCGTTAATTCAAGGAAGTGACAAAGTATGAAAAACAGTGAAATTGAAATAATTCGAGGTTTCCGCATTTACCGTCGGCCTCTGGTATTAGTTAGAGTATCCGATACGCTGAATTTCCATGTTTTATGAGAATAATTTATTACAATATATCCTCGCTTAAATACTTTGCGGTTTTCCGAGTAGAAAAGTTGGTTTTCCGAAGAAAACGTCTGCAATCGTTAATGTTTTGCCGCACGATTATGGCGGACAGTTAGCGTTAATTCAAGGAAGTGACAATGTATGAAAAACAGTGAAATTTAAATAATTCAAGGTTTCAGCATTTAGTGTTGGTCATTAATAATAATTTATTATATTCTCGCTTAAATACTTTGCTATTTTTCGAGTACAAAAGTTGGTTTTCCGATGAAAACATCTGCAATATTTAATGTTTATCGCACGATTATGGCGGACAGTTTGCGTTAATTCAAGGAAGTGACAAAGTATGAAAAGCAGTGAAATTGAAATAATTCGAGGTTTCCGCATTTACTGTCCATAGCTGGTATTAGTTAGAGTATCGGATACGCAGAATTTCCATGTTTTATGAGAATAATTTATTATATTCTCGCGTAATCACTTTGCTATTTTCCGAGTACAAAAGTCGGTTTTCCGAAGAAAACATCTGCAATCGTTAATGTTTATCGCATGATTATGGCGGACAGTTTGCGTTAATTCAAGGAAGTGAACAAGTATGAAAAACATTGAAATAATGAAACAGTGAAATGGAAATAATTCGAGATTTCCGCATTTAGTGTCGGTCGTTGGTATTAGTTTCGAGTATCGGATACACTGAATTTCCATATTTTATGAGAATAATTTATTATTTTCCTGCTTATACACTTTCCCATTTTTCGGATACAAAAGTCGGTTTTCCGAAGAAAACATATGCAATCTTTAATGTTTATCACACGATTATGGCGGACAGTTTGCGTTAATTCAAGGAAGTGACAAAGTATGAAAAACAGTGAAATTGAAATAATTCGAGGTTTCCGCATTTACCGTCGGTCTCTGGTATTAGTTAGAGTATCCGATACGCTGAATTTCCATGTTTTATGAGAATAATTTATTACAATATATCCTCGCTTAAATACTTTGCGATTTTCCGAGTACAAAAGTTGGTTTTCCGAAGAAAACGTCTGCAATCGTTAATGTTTTGCCGCACGATTATGGCGGACAGTTAGCGTTAATTCAAGGAAGTGACAATGTATGAAAAACAGTGAAATTTAAATAATTCAAGGTTTCAGCATTTAGTGTTGGTCATTAATAATAATTTATTATATTCTCGCTTAAATACTTTGCTATTTTTCGAGTACAAAAGTTGGTTTTCCGATGAAAACATCTGCAATATTTAATGTTTATCGCACGATTATGGCGGACAGTTTGCGTTAATTCAAGGAAGTGACAAAGTATGAAAAGCAGTGAAATTGAAATAATTCGAGGTTTCCGCATTTACTGTCCATAGCTGGTATTAGTTAGAGTATCGGATACGCAGAATTTCCATGTTTTATGAGAATAATTTATTATATTCTCGTGTAATCACTTTGCTATTTTCCGAGTATTATACAAAAGTCGGTTTTCCGAAGAAAACATCTGCAATCGTTAATGTTTATCGCATGATTATGGCGGACAGTTTGCGTTAATTCAAGGAAGTGACAAAGTATGAAAAACATTGAAATAATGAAACAGTGAAATGGAAATAATTCGAGATTTCCGCATTTAGTGTCGGTCGTTGGTATTAGTTTCGAGTATCGGATACGCTGAATTTCCATGTTTTATGAGAATAATTTATTATTTTCCTGCTTATACACTTTCCCATTTTTCGGATACAAAAGTCGGTTTTCCGAAGAAAACATATGCAATCTTTAATGTTTATCACACGATTATGGCGGACAGTTTGCGTTAATTCAAGGAAGTGACAAAGTATGAAAAACAGTGAAATTGAAATAATTCGAGGTTTCCGCATTTAGTGTGGGTCGCTGATATTACTTTCGACTATCGGATACTCCGCATTTCCACATTTTATGAGAATAATTTAATATCTCCTCGGTTAAACACTTTCCTATTTTTCAAGTACAAAAGTCGGTTTTCCGAAGAAAACACCCGCAATCGTTAATGTTTAGCGAACAATTATGGCGGACAGTTTGCAGAAGTGACAAAGTATGAAAAACAGTGACACTGAAATAATTCGAGGTTTCCACATTTAGGATCGGTCGTTGGTATTATTTTTGAATATCGGATACGCTGAATTTCCACGTTTTATGAGAATAATTTATGATATTCTTGCTTAAACACTTTGCTACATTTCGAGTACAAAAGTTCCGAAGAAAACATCTGCAATTCACGTGAAAATCATAGATTGATTCAATTGCACTGAATTCATTTCTTGAACCAGCGCAACATATAAATAGCTGCATATAACCAATATGTCCACCTAAAAGGGACTCAAGGCATTTGACACTCCTACCCGCGCGCGCCAGATCAAGTCCGAACGTATCGACTTCTGAATTCCGGTTTTCGCCGGCGACGGATTCACAAATGAAACGCAGAGGAGCGAGTGAGAAAGCGTCGACGGTCAGAAGGAGGCGGATAAGTGAGTTTTAAAGAGCCACCTGTGGCCGTGGCACGTGCCATCGACAGACTAATCCGAAGTCTCTCCCTTCGGTCCGGTCTTCATCATGCAACGTCGGGTAGCAGGTAACAGGTAACAGGTACGAAGGTGCAACCCACTGTCGTTGCATCGATCAGCTGGCAGCGGACATTGGCCGTGCATCTCTTGTAACGGGCAACCCCCGACCATTCTTCCATCCCGGTCAGCGATTACATCTAACACCCAACGTAACTGCCCGCCCTATCATTATCCATCTTCCTACCTGTCAGCCCGGCTCTTTATAAAAATTGACCATTTTCGACACCCCTCGGTGAGAAACGAAGGTCCGCTCGAGACCACCGCCCGACATTCGGTGTTTAGCCAAAGTCCCGATTCGATCGATCGATAACGATCCTAACTGTACCTTTTCATCATTCGTCGCAGTAAATTAACGAAGTGATGTGAAGTCAAATAACGAACGCGGCCAAACGCAAAATTGGCCGTTGTGCGTTGCTTCGTTACGTTGTTACTGTGCAATTAACGCTAAACGTACCGAGCGGGGTCAAATGACCCCTTTCAAAATTTACTTTCAAATCGTACGGTCATTGTTATTACTTTCGGTCGTTTGACTTTCTGTAAATTCTCATATCATCTGATTATTCAATTTCTCGCTTTAATCAATTACGTATTTCTTTCTAAAAAATCAACGTTTATTTCATAAGGTCAAAGGACCCCTCATGTTAAGAATACGTAGGCGTAAAGTACCGGTACGTTTAGTCTTAAAACATCGGCAGTACCTCGCTCGTTATCCACGCTCCTCGTTGATTCCAATCACGCGGAGACAAATTCAAAAAAGTCAATCAGACAATCAAGTAGCCTCATAACGGAGGCTCGCTTCCAGGCGTCTAATCGGACGCGTCGACTAATCGGGAGCGCGGTAAGAAAATTTAACGGCGCGCTCCGCTGTTGGGGGATTCATGGTTGGGGTCGAAATAACATGGCGATATCATCGATCCGCGTAATTCCAGGTCATTAGGACCATTAATGGCCGCTTAGAAAGAAATGACCGTAGGCCGGCCAGTAGCACGGGCCAGTTTGCCTGCCGGTAATCAATCAGACAGTCGCTTAATCGGTTGCCATTTGATAATTACAAAGTCAATCGTCTATCGAATCGGGTATCAGGGACTGCCCGCGTAATGGTCGGTTCGCTTGCCGGTCGGGCACAGAGGACAGCGTGCAGGACCGGAGTGAGATGGAGATGGCGAGAAAGAGAGAAAGAGAAAAAGGGAGCAAAGAGGTGGGAGAGAATGCGGGGAAAGGTGTTTTAAAAGGCGTAGGCGACTGGAGGTGGGCACGCTGGGCAGATTTGATGATGCGGGAACGCTACCACTGAAGGTTCGAAGACCTTTTAGTGGATGTGGCGATTGATGTGTTACTATTGCACTTACTGCAGTCTGTACACGTGTGTTACGAGGCGTATGTCGGTTTGGCTGTGTTTAATCATGGCTTAACATGTTTCATTGCGTGCATGAGTTGATGTTGTTTTATATCAGGTACGTCGAGTAGACGAGATTTGATGATGCGGGGACTCTTCAGTGGACGTAGCGATTGATGTGCTACTATTGCATTTACTATTACACTTACTATTGCTTTTACACACACATGTTACGACGTGTATGTCAGTTTAGCTGTGTTTAATCATGGCTTAACATGTTTCATTGCGTGCGTGAGTTGGTGTTGTTTTATATTAGGTATGTCGAGTAGAGGGGATTTGATGATGCGAGGACCCTTCAGTGGACATGGCGATTGATGTGGTACTATTGCACTTACGATTGCATTTACTATTGCACTTACATACACATGTTACGAGGCGTACGTCGGTTTGGCTGTGTTTAATCATGGGTTAACATGTTTCATTGCGTGCGTAAGTTGATGTTGTTTTATATTAGGTACGTCGAGTAGACGAGATTTGATGATGCGGGGACTCTTCAGCGATTGATGTGGTACTATTGCATTTACTATTGCACTTACGCACACATGTTACGAGGCATACGTCAGTTTGGCTGTGTTTAATCATGGCTTAACATGTTTTATTGCGTGCGTGAGTTGGTGTTGTTTTATATTAGATACGTTGGGTAGAGGGGATTTGATGATGCGGGGATCCTTCAGTGGACGTGGCGATTGATGTGGTACTATTGCACTTACTATTGCATTTACGCGCACATGTTACGAGGCATACGTCAGTTTGATTGTGTTTAATCATGGCTTAACATGTTTCATTGCGTGTGGGAGTTGATGTTGTTTTATATTAGGTACGTCGAGTAGAGGGGACTTGATGATGTGGGAACTCTTCGATGGACAAGGGTTCGAAGTCTATTGAGTAGACGTGTCGATTAGTGTGTTGCTTTTGGACTTACTGAAGTATATATAAGTGCCTTAATATATGTGCTTCAGTTTCAGTGTATTGTTTAACTTCGCAGTGAGTACCATTCAATTTCGTTGCGTACCACTGTGTTTTATTGCAGTTTTTCATTGTATACGTAATATTATAATTCTCTCTTTACCCGGAAATCAAGCAAACACATGTGCTCCAAAATTATTGTACACCACTTAAGTTGTTGCAATTGTTACTGACGTCAAATTTTAATTCCCTCCTAGAATACTACATAAAATATTCTCTCCAATTCTTAATTGAATTTTAATTCCCTCCTAGAATACTATATAAAATATTCTGTCCAATTCTTAACGAAAATTCTTAATATTCTCCAGAAAGCTAATATTGATTTCGCAGCACATTACAAAGTAAACTAGACTATTGCGTTGCGGCAGATGTCGAGTTTTCGAAAGTACAAATAAGCAACTCGAGGTAGGTTAAGAATGAAAACGTATAACGTGCCAATCGTTTCCACTGCTCTTGCTTGGCGTGAGATCGGACGAGATTCGATTCGAGTTGCGAGGCGGGTAGGAGGCGCGGATGCGACGATCGTGCGTGAAGATAAAAAAACTTGCGAAGCTAGTCTAGGCAATGAGAGACGCGGCGAGAGAACGCCGAGTGTGAATAATCTGAATCTCCGCGCGGAGGCAGACTCCGTCCCGCATTCGCGGCTACAAATCGCGGCGCAGCATTTTGTTGCATCCCCGTTCGTTGATCGACTTCAAAGAGATTGCCGGACGCGTTCGACTGCTGCGATGTTAACACGTTGACTGCCACGGTGGTCAACGGTGACGGGCGCAAAAGATTTTACTAAAAATGCAAAAAATTCGCTATGAACCCTATTTGCGATCTTGTAAACGCAATTGATATTGGAACGGTGCTTCAGTACTTCGGTTTCTAACAACTCTGCGTTACCTTTATTTTGCACGATTTAGTCATACTCTGCAGTTCTTCATCGCATCGCGGTTCTAACATAGCAAAATACGCTTGGCAGTCAACGTGTTATCAGGGTATGAGACAAATACACATGCGTTCTTTGTCAAATAATTTTCTTGCATTATTTAATTTGGCGTAAATTTAGAATTATCCATAGAACTTTGTTGCACATTACATATTCAATTAACACGATGATTGCCACGGTGGTCATCGGTGACCGGTGCAAAAGATTTTAATAAAAATGCAAAAATTCGCAATGAAGTCTATTTGCAATTTTGTAAAAGTAATTGATATTGGAACTCTGCATCACCTTTATTTTGCACGATTTAATACGTTCGTGGACATGAATACTATACGAATACAAAAACTTAAGGTTATATACAATTAAATTCAAAATAATTTACTTTAATATTTGAATGCTATGGCATTCATGTTATTCTGCATCATCATGAAAATGAATGCTATAGCATTCAAATGTTAAAGTAAATTATTTTGAATTGATGACGAATTGATTGACATGAATGCTATAGCATTCATTTTCATGACGATGTAGAATAACATGAATGCCATAGCATTCATGTCAATCAATTCGTCATCAATTCAAAATAATTTACTTTAATATTTGAATGCTATGGCATTCATGTTATTCTGCATCATCATGAAAATGAATGCTATAGCGTTTCCATTGATGCAGCATGAATGCTATAGCATTTAGCAGAATAACATGAATGCCATAGCATTCAAATATTAAAGTCAATTATTTTGAATTGATGACTAATTGATTGACATGAATGCTATAGCATTCATTTTCATGATGATGTAGAACGACATGAATACTATAGCATTAAAATCTTAAAGTCAATTATTTGGAATTTAATTTTATATAATCTTAAGTTTTTGTAATTATTACACCTGTCAAGATAATGACTAACTGTACTAAAATATGATAATCCCACTACCCCTATAAAATCTGTTTAAGCAAAATTCGGATATCACAACCAATTTAAAAACAAAATGACCGTCAATTTTTGCACCTCGCTGAAACTTTCAATGTCCAGCGAACGCGTTAATTATATTCTACACTATTTCATCGAATCCCGGTTCTAACAGCAAAATACACTTGGCAGTCAACGTGTTAACAACATCGTTGTGTTCAGGGAAACTTCCAGCGCTCACTCGAGATAATCGCGTAGAAATTTTACGGTGAAAAGACATCGCTGTGTTTTTGAAGTCAATTTCCGTTGGCCGGGCAAAATATCGAAGTGGACGATCTCCGCGCACTCACGTACGTGCCAGACTACCGGCTCGGCTTTCTCCCGCAACACGTGGGCGTCGCTTACCTGTCATTCAATTGCCGCGCGCCACATTAAAGGATTGCACTCCCCATCCGGCGAGCACCGTGCGGTTCGGTCGAATTTTTTTCGGGCACCGTAAAAATCGCGGCACGCCAACGTGACACTATTTATCAGTTCCAATTACTTTTTGACACGAAACTGTCGTCCGCCCGCTCGTCGGGGACATTGTACAGTCTCCGCGTATCGCCGCCTTTTTTTTGCCCCCCCGCGTCAATTCGTTCGAGTAACAGTATCCGCGTCTGAGTTATCCGGCGGGGAATATCGTGGCCGAGGAAATTACTTTCGCCATTTAGTCACGGTCGTGTAGATTTTGGAGCGACGCCTCGATTTTTGCCTAGCTTTACGCTCTCTTACGCGTATTAACGGTAAAATCGCCGGAGACGCTGTGGAGTCGGGACCGTTGATAAATTCATTCTGCCACGCGAAGTCCCGATTGCGACAACAATGCGACGATCGACCGCGATCAGGTGGATAATCGGCTGATTATGCACGCGCTTAACTGTAACTTCACGGATCCCCCCCTCGGCGTCGCTCTTCTATCTGCTCGACAACAGGACGACTGGACCGGCCTTCTTCCTCTTTTCTGCCCGTTCGATCCTCGCGGATACCCGTTCTCTCGGCGACGCCCTGTGTTTCGCGGTAGGTATACATTCGCACAGACACCTGCGCAGATATGCGCTCTCGCGCGTGGAAAATTGTACGACTCGTTTGAAATCCAAATTCGCTCATTGTACGCCCGTTAGCGGCGGCCCCGCTCGTGGGAAGCGTTTACCAAAGTTTGCTCCCGATAGACATCGGCCCTGACCGCGGCGAATGCGAAATGGTTCTCCATCGCGACAGTTAGTTTGCGTGCCAAGTATATAAGAGGGTGTGACTTTAGGAGTTTGCAGTTTGAGATGTTTTCGTGATTTTGTTCCAAAGGTTATTCGCTGTTTAAGGTATTTTCCCTTCAAGTTACGCAAGTATGTGCAAGTGCATGTTAACATGCAGGAACCAGTTTCATGCACATCATTATATAATTGTAATGTTAGGAGAAATAGTTTGGAAATAGGTAGCTTCAATTTTTAATAGGCAAAATTGTATTATTTTGTCAAATGCGTCATGGTTTGCCACCGCGACTTAGAATATTTTATACATAAGTGAGTTTGACTTTAGCACTTTGCGGTTCGGGACCTTCTTGTAATTTTGTTGTAGAGCACATTCGCCATCATCTATTCCCTTTCGCCTTCAAGTGATATGAGAAGTACAGTATATGTAATCAATATATATAATTATAATATTACGTATACAATTATTGTATATATAATATATAAATATACGTATATAATTACAATATAAGTATATACAATTACAATTTTACGGGAAATATTCTTGGAATATCTAGCATCGCTTTTCAATAAACAAAAATATATGCGCCGAGTCCTGAATACAGGTTCACGCGTGGTAAAAATGTAATCTCCGCTCATGCTCGGCACTGAACCGCCATGGATTAGAAACCCTCATTTCCTAAAACTCGAAATTCAACAACCGCAGATGAAACCGTAGCAGAGGTTATCGACTGCGGATGGAAAATAGCTGTCGATCGAAGGAAAAACTTGCATACGCAAGAAATGTCCGCAGGAACGCCTGCGCCTTGCTAACAGATGGCCGAAGAAAGACACACGTAACGCGAACGCAGTACAAGAACATATGCCATTATACTCGCGTCTAACCGAAACGGAAAACGACGTCGTTACATCGAGGACGCAAAACAATTCGATCACGCTAAATATCGTCTCTTGCCAGAGAGAGAGAAAGAGGGTAGGGGGGGGAGAGGAAGTGAGACAGCAATCGGCCAGGAATGTGTATTAAATGATTCGCGCGTGTGCGTGACGGCAGTCGGCAGAGACAAGCGTCTCTCTTCCGACATTCGCCTGACTTGCGTGGCGCGTGAGAGATCGGGCCGAGTGCCACAAGGTAATTGTAAGATGCCACTCTACTCCGGTATAGTTGCCTTCCAACTGCCAGTTCACCCTCCCCGCTGTAGGCGTGCATAGGAGTATCGACTTTAAGGCTACCGTCTAACGTTTGAAATACTATTTCATGTTAGAACGCCATGACGTAATATGCCAAGTTGGACGAAATTATGTGAATCATTGTTTTATGTGTCGCTTTTATTGGTATCCGCGACATTGCAATAGTTGCGCATATTAATATACACACGTGATCTGATCATTTTCAAATAGGTGTGATAAGGTTTTGTGGCCGGGAACAATTTGTATGATTTTGTTGGGACGACGTGACATGTTAGAATGGGCCAGCGTAATATGCCAAGTTGGACGAAATTATGTGAATTATTGTTTTACGCGTCGCTTTCGTTTTCTTGGTATCCACGACATTGCAATAATTGCGAATATTAATGCACGCGTATCGATACACGGGATCTGATCATTTTCAAATAGGTGCGATGAGATTTTGTGACCGGGAACAATTTGTACGATTTTGTTGGGACGACGTGACATGTTAGAACGGCACAATATAATATGGCAAGTTGGACGAAATGATGTGAATCATTGTTTTATGCATCGGTCGCGCTCTCTTGGTAGATGCGACATTGCAATAGTTGCGCATATTAATGCATGCGTATCGATACACGGGATCTGATCATTATTAGATACGTGTGATTTGGTTTTGTGACCGGGAACAATTTTTACGGTAATTGTAAGATGCCACTCTACTCCGGTATAGTTGCCTTCCAATTGCCAGTTCACCCTCCCCGCTTTCGGCGTGCATAGGAGTATCGACTTTAAGGCTACCGTCTAACGTTTGCAATACAATTTTATGTTAGAACGCTACGGCGTAATATGCCAAGTTGGATTAAATTATGTGAATCATTGTTTTACGCGTTGCTCGCATTCTCTTGGTAGCTGTGACATTGCAATAATTGCGCATATTAATGCACGCGTATCGATACACAGGATCTGATCATTTTCAGATAGGTGTGATGGGGTTTTGTGACCGGGAACGATTTGTACGATTTTGTTGGGACGACGTGACATGTTAAAACAGCGTAATATGCCAAGTTGGACGAAATTACGTGAATCATCATTTTACGTGTCGGTCGCGTTTTCTTGGTATCCGCGACATTGCAATAACTACGCAAATTAATGCGCGCGTATCGATACATGGGATCTGATCATTTTCAGATAGGTGTGATGAGGTTTTGTGACCGGGACAATTTGTAAGATTTTGTTGGGACGACGTGACAGCGGCACGGAGGTATTGGTTAGATCAGGAAACGATGTACGGTGGACGCATGACGTGTTTTCTCACTTTCTCAGGCATCTGCGTGACAGGGATACAGAAAGGGCAGCGCTTCTTTCTTCCGACGTTCGCCGGACTCGTGTGTCGCGTGAAAGATCAGGCCGTACGCCGTGTGGCCGCAGTATGTTGTCAGTCCAGTCTAGTCAAGTTGCCTTATAATTGCCAATACGTTTATTTCGCTTTGCATCTCGTGACTCCATTAAAAGAACACGCCCCGCAGGATCGATCCTGCTATACGAACGTACTCGAATCCGCCGGCGTTGAGAATCGATTTTTGCCGCGCGCACAAAACTCCGCGCTCCACCACGGTGCAAGTAGAAATCTGCATTGGCGAACAATACCTCTCGCATAAGAAATCCCGAGCGCGGGGAAGGAAAGTCGAAGCTGAAAGCTGAACAAATTCAGAAAGTGAACTATGGGTTGCACCGAATCCGCGCATTATATCACATTGCCAGCTTTCACTGTCCTAGACTTAAGCGATTTTTCGCCGGTTTTTCGGCTCACACATCGATCCACTCACGCCCATTGGAACTTTATCCATACTAGTACAAGTTCCTGTCGCAGGCTCTCAAAGTATCAAACCCTTGGTTACAGCGCGAGCGCGCTAATTTTCTAATTGACGTACTGTTATGCCCTATTGCAATGTATTAGTCATAGGTCTACTTGTAAAGACAGACTCAAGTGTGTCATGGTTCAGTCCTACCCCTTTATCTTTCTTTTCGAATTGCTGTTTCGGAAAAAACATATTTTTATCAGTAAACATATTAATTTATATTTTTACAAAGCAAGGTGTAGCACATAGCCCAACATTGCAAGTGTTGCACATGTAACAACTCTCTTTTCTTTTCCTTTTATTCCATGGAAAAAGGCTATATTTTATTCGTGAATAAATAAGTGTTATAGCTTACAATCCCATGTAAATTATAAATACCAAAAAACGATTTTTTTTCTTTGCTTTCGCATTGTTCCTTTCAATTCCCGATTATATTCGGGTGTGAAAAATTATAGCAGCATAAAATACAACGCCGCTCGAATTAACTCGAGCGTACAAGTTAAGGGGTTAAGGGCCGCATTGGGTTTTTTCGAGTCAGTTAAATTTAGTAAATACTAAAGTTTTTCGTATTTTCAGTTTTATACAATTAACATTTTGAATGCCAAGCGTATTTTGCAATGTTAGAACCGCGATGCGATGAAATACAGTAGAGTATTATGAAATCGTGCAAAATAAAGGTAACGCAGAGTTATTAGAGGCCAAAGTATGGAAGGACCGTCGCGATATCAATTGCTTTTACAAGATTGCAAATGGACTTCACTGCGAATTTTTTGCATTTTTAGTAAAACCGTGATAATTGTGGCTGCAGTAGATAAGAAACCGAAACGATTCGAAAGCGTATATATGCGTGCATATTCGACAGCGTAGACGCATATATGCGTCCATAAAAATCAAAGGGTCAATGATAGCAATCCGTTGGAAAGAATTGGAGCAATTTCTTAGAAGCCATTGAAAAACAGAATTTGTTCGTGACCACCATGGCAGTCAATGTGTTCATAAACAGTTCTTTCAATCCTATCTTTAATTAACTCCACTTAATCCAGAGCCAGAGGACTGATTCGTCAGGCCGTTCTTGAAATAGTTGAGATTTCTCGATCACAGCATAACAGTTCGCCATCGCAGGTCCGCGCGACGCAGATTAAGAGAGTGCCAGGCGTCGTTCTTCTGACATTCGCCTGACTTGCGTGGCGCCTGAAAGAACGGGTCGTGCACGGTGTCGGCTGCAGGCTGCCAGTCCAGTTCAGTTCAGTTGCCTCCTAGTTGCTAGTCCGCCCACCCCACCTTCTGCACGCTTGTAGAGTCAGTGAAGGTCCAGGCCGCGTGCCACCTTGCATTTTTATCGATCACACGCCCGATAACCGGCCGCACGGAGGATCTTGCGCAGCGCAGTTTCTTACACTTTCACGATCTTCGGCCCGGGAAACCAGACGGCCGATAAGCGCAGTCGGAATACAAAGGACCCTCGATGACCGTATCGAGGTCTCACACCGATCTTGGAAATCCGCTAGTCGATATCAGCGCGATACGATCTAGCGCACGCTCCCGGGAGAGAAACGGACTTTTTTGTCGGCACGGAGTTTACGAGGATGTCACCTGTGGATCCCAGGACGTTCATGGAGTTGTAAACGTTCTGGGCGAAGTGCTTTCGTTGGTAGCAGGAGCACAAATTTTTCGTTGAAGTTCAGTTTAGTCGGTAGAGAGCTTGGAAGATATTGGAGATAGAGATAGAGGGCAGATAGAGAAAGAAAAAGAGACAACCGAAAGAAGACCGGCGTGTACAATTGATTGGTCCTGGCACATCCTGCCTTGCGTCCTCTGGTCATCTTCGATGGGAAACTCGTCTATTGCGGGTCTCTATTTTTTCTACTTCCTCCCCCTTTAGAATCGACTGTTTCGTTCTCTGTCAGTTTCAAAGCTAACGCCGTCCTTTCATAATTCGCTTGATTAGGCCATTTTAAAGAAGGAATCATGAACCCGGTAAAGAAAAGTAGAACTTTAACGAATTCCAACATAAACATATAACACGACTAAATTTTGCACGGTAGGAGGTCCGTTGCAAGTATACTGTACTTCTAGATTAAATTACACTAATTTGCTGTAGTTCAATTTGCAGTATAAGAAATGTTTTAAATATCGAATCATAACGCCCCTTGGTCATTGCTTCATACTATTTTGTTAATAAGCGTTACGCATGTAGGAGCCTGTTTTATCTCAAATCAAACAAGCCGGTGTATTACATGATTAGTATCTAATGGCATAAATTAAATGATTCCTGACAAACATTTTACATAAGTTTATGCGTATAAAGTTTAACCCCGTAATACGCGCACTCGTTTTTTTCCTACAAACATACGCGGTACCTAATACCTCTTAGGTCCCTACGCTCACAGTTGGTCCATCTTGACCGACAAATCCTTCAAATATCGGCCTAAACAAAATTCGACCATATAATTTCGTTAACATTACGTCAACCAGTCACAACAAACATCCGTGCCGAGAAACGGCACATTTTGTCACGGCCTGCGTACCGACGCAAGTCAACTGAAGCGCAACCGCTGTCTCCTTCAATTGTCATCCCCGTTAAAACCGGAGCATAAACGCGTCTCCGAGGAAACCGGCGGAAGACAGCCCCGGGAAAAAAGCCTCGATCTCCAAGAGGAAGTGAACTAAAGGCGGAGACGGCGTGCGGAACGAATTCGGACAGCGCTCAGAAACGTCTCATTCATAAACGAGGCCGCGGACCAACAGTGCGGAGGTGTTACGTGTGCACGTCACCGAAGCAGGTGTGCGCAGGTTGAAGTATCGATGCGTCTAAACGCGAACGGGCAGGCAGATATTGGCAGATCAGCTATGCCCGACGGAGACGAATCGATTGCCAGCCCGAAGTGGCCGCGAAGTAACTGGATTCGTCCGTGATGACCGACTTCGCGGCGTGGACGATGATACGCGTCGGACAGGATCGTTTCCCGCGTGGCTCCAGGAAGTGTATCGATCGCGGCAGATCGCTGTTATTGTTTCGACGGGCTATTCGAACGAGCGGCCTGTACTTCGGGAAGAGTGCCGTTTTCGAGAGCTGGTCATTTGGCTAACGTTTCCGTATAAAGTGGCTGCATTAACGCGTTGAATGCCGAGCGTATTTTGCTATGTTAGAACCGCGATGCGATGAAATAGTGCAGAGTACGATTAAATCATGCAACATGAAGGGAATGCAGAGTTGTTAGAAGCCGAAATATTGAAGCACCGTTCCGATATCAATTGCTTTTACAATATTGCAAATAGGCTTCATTGCCAATTTTTTGCATTTTTAGTAAAGTCTTTTGCATATTTTGCTGGAGCGTATTTTGCTATGTTAGAACCGCGATGCAATAAAATACTGCAAAGTATGATTAAATCGTGCAAAATGATTAAACACATTTTATAAGGGTAGTCGGATTATTATATTTTGGTTCAGTTAGTCATTATCTTGACAGGTATAATAATTGCAAAAACTTAAGGTTATATAAAATTAAATTCAAAATAGTTGACTATAAGATTTGAATGCTGTGGTATTCATGTCATTCTGCATCATCATGAAAACGAATGCTATAGCATTCACGTCCGCAAACGTATTAAATCGTGCAAAATTAAGGTAACGCAGAATTATTAGATGCCAAAATATTGAAGCACCGTTTCAATATCAATTGCTTTTACAAAACTGCAAATAGGCTTCATTGCGAATTTTTTGCATTTTTCTTTAACACGTTGAACGCCACGGCGGTCATATGTGACGGCAACTTGATTCTCCTGCAGCTCCATGGTGGTCATCAGTGACCGGATCAAATACTTATAATTATAAAACTTGAATGAAAATTCGCTAATTATAGAATCCTTTGAAATTAAAACTGCAACACTGGAAAACTAGGAGCTTTTATTAAATCCAAATTTAATTTTTATCGTATCTTTTATCTACCGCATCGTATTGAAGCATTTTAAACATAAGTTCGCATGGAAGCAAGAGTAGTGGAAAAGGCTTCCAACGTTTCAAGTAGTCAATCGATAGATATTGAAACAGTTATAAACAGTGATGAAAATTCTAGTGACAGCAGTGTCATTATGCCAGTGATGGATCGCGCAAGAAGGTCAATTATATGTGACAGTATTGAAGAACAGGAGCGCAGCTATCTCGCACTCAGTTGTAAGACATCATGATTAACACGTTGATTGCCACGATGGTCACCGGTGACCGGCGCAAAAGATTTGACCATAAATACAAAAAAATTCATCAAGGAGCCTATTTGCAATCTTGTAAAAGCAATTGATATTGGAATGGTACTTCAATACTTTGGCTTCTAATAACTCTGCGTTACCTTCATTTTGCACGGTTTAATCATATTCTGCAGTATTTCATCGCATCGCGGTTCTAACATAGCAAAATACGCTTGGCAGTCAACGTGTTAAAGTTTCGACACCCAGGTTTCGCAGCTTCGACTCTTTTCGCGATCATTTGCTTGTATATGATAGGCACGTCGTATTCCAAATTTCAGCGTAGTGCAAGGGGTTAGCGCGGTTGAAGGACTCGGAAGGTTGCGGAATGCATGGATGACCGCGTCGGTTGACAGTTCGGCGGGTGGAGTTGGGGTAAAAAAGGTCCGACTGAGGTGTCGGGCGCGAAGAAGCGAAGGGCAGCGGTTTTACGGCGCTGGCGATTAGAGCGTGGTACGTTTATACGGTTTTTGGGAGAAGCGGAATGATACTGCGAGCGCAACCTGCCGAGTCCAGGGAAAAGCGAGGAGTCGAGATCAATTGCGCCGCCGAAGTCAGCTCGTCAAGGATTCCTCGCTTCTACCGTTAAGAGCGCGGTGCAAAACCGCGGTTAGTTACGAAGGTGTCAGGGGGCAAGAAGCATGGGACAGCCGATTCGAAACAAGGAGGGTCTTTCGACCAGCAGGAACTGTCGCTGAGGCCTGTTCCGCCGCATTCGTGCGTGGAGCTCACTTTGATGCGGCAATCGAAAAATGTCGCGAAAGAGGGTGACGATTACGAAGGATACGAGTAACGTACGTGGGCAGTCCGATAAGTACTTAGCCTACAAAAGGAAAACGAAAATTTTAGAAAATTGGTGATTTATTTTTCAACATAGTCTCTTTTTAACTCGATACACTTGATCCAGCGATGCTCCAACTTCTTCAACCCGTCTGAAAAATACGTTTTCTGGAGATCTGCAAAGTAGGCCTCCGTGGCGGCGATAACCTCCTCATTCGACTCAAATTTCTGCCCAGCGAGTGATTTTTTCAAGTTTGGGAACAAAAAGAAGTCACACGGGGCCAAATCTGGAGAATACGATGGATGGGACAGCTGTTCGTAGCCTAATTCAAGCAATTTGGCTGTAGCTTGGGTAGAGGTGTGAGCCGGTGCGTTATCGTGGTGAAAGAGCACTTTTTTCTTCGCCAAATGGAGCCGTTTTTTCCTTAATTCGGCGTCGAATCGGCTCAATAATTCGGCATAGTACAGCCCTGTGACTGTTTTGCCCTTCTCCAGGTAGTCTATGTAAATCAGACCTCGTGAATTCCAGAAAACGGTGGCCATCACCTTTCCGGCCAGGCGCAGTCCACGGTTTCGACTGTTCGTTGATCTCTGGTGTGTACCAGTGGATCCACGTTTCGTCGACAGTCACTGTACGACGTAGAAACTCTTTCGGATTGCGCTTAAACAGTGTCAAACACTGCTCTGAAGTGGTCTCACGGATGCGCTTGTTAACCGGAGTGAGCAAACGCGGCACCCATCGAGCAGAAAGATTTCTCATGCCCAATATTTCATGCAGGATATGCCCAGATTTCATCGCTGGATCAAGTGTATCGAGTTAAAAGGAGACTACGTTGAAAAATAAATCGTCAATTTTCCAAAATTTTCGTTTTTCTTTTGTAGGCTAAGTACTTATCGGACTGCCCACGTACATTCGGACCCTCTTCGATGTGTGTCGACCATTAGTGCATGGTGAATGTCAACATTTACCGGTGTAAGTCAGAAATAAGGGTATTTAGCAAATATTTCGGACATGTACCAAGCGACTATGTGAATGTTGACATTCACCGGTGAAAGTCGACATTCTGCAGATTTCGGTGTTTCACTGTAACAGATATAAGACGATGACTTAACGTGGAAGACGGCCTTGATGCACGACATATAAATAGCAGCTGTTGCTGAAATTTTGATGGAGCCACTTAGACAGACGACTACCGTTGTAATGCAAAAACACCGTCTGGCGCAAATAAAACATCAAGGATTCCGAAAACACGGCCCAGCGCACCCAGTTCTGACCAAAAATAGAAAATATCGCCGCCTCAGCATGACACGTTCTAGTCTCGCTTTTTGGGCGAAGCGCCCACCAACGGTACACTCATCCGGTCGAAAATTTTCTCGTCCACCTCCGCAGACGACAGCTGAACTTCTTGCGTGCGCGTCGTGCGCAAAAAGCGCAAGATTCCCAGAATGCGAAAGAATTCGACATTCGTGTCGAGGGGACTGCGTTAAAGCGTAAATTTCGAGGGCGATGTTTTATGAATCGACTTCCGTCGAACTCCGTTCACTCAACTCGTATCGCAGGCCGGTTCAAAGCCGAGCATCGCTACCACACGCGGGGTACCACCTCCGCACCTTTCGGGATCCTCTTCCTGACTCCTTCATCCACCCTCGCCTGCCGACTTTCAGTACTGTACTTGACAGCCCGAAGCCGGCTCGTAACTAAAATAAGTGCTTCTATCCGTTGCGAGGGCGGTCTACGCCCGACTGCCTCCACACGCACGCCTCCATACATGCGTGCACAGTTATGCGAATGCGTACGATACGTGCCCCGAATGGCGTCTGTCCTGTACTTCGTGCTCAGACATCTGCATTTCCTTTGTTGAGCCCCAAATTTGTCTTAGTGACTTTATGTGATTTTTATTACTACTATTGCGCGGAAAGATACCATTTGCTCAGACATCTGCATTTTATTTGTTGTGCCCCAAAATTATCATAGCGACTTTATGCAATTTTTATTACTACTATTGCGCGGAAAGATACCGTTTGCTCAGACATCTGCATTCCTTTTGTTGAGTTTCAAATTTTCTTATCGACTTTACACAGTTTTTATTACTACTATTGCTTACAAAAATGCCATTTGCTCAGACATCTGCATTCTCTTTATTGTGCCCCAAGTTTGACTTAGTGACTTTATGCAATTTTTATTACTACTGTTGCTTGGAAATTATTTGCTTGGATACCATTTGTTCAAACATCTGCATTCCCTTTGATGAGCCCTAAATTTGGCGTAGCGACTTTATGCACTTTTTTGTTACTACTATTGCTTGGATACTATTTGCTCAGACATCTACATTCCGTTTGATGTGCCCCAAATTTGGCGCAGCGACTTTATACGATTTTTATTACTACTATTGCGTGGAAAGATACCATTTGCTCAGACATCTGCATTCCATTTGGTGAGCTCCAAATTTTCTTAGCAACTTTATGCGATTTTTATCACTACTATTGCTTGGAAATATACCACTAACACGCATACTGCCGCTGTGATCACAACTCTTACAAAAAATTAAAAAAATACGCAATCGGTAGTATTTCTAATTTTGTAAACGCAATTTTAACACGCATACTGCCGCGATGGTCACAACAACGCGGTGATCACAACTCCCACAAAAAAATAAAAAAAATACGTAATACAGTAGCATTTCTAATATTGTAAACTCAATTAATATTAGATAGCAATTCAATTCTTTGGTCTTCGGTACCTTCTCATTATTTTCATTTTGCACAGTTCAATCATATTCTGTAGTACTTCATCACGTTGCGGTTTTAATATAGTAAAATACGCTCGGCAGTCAACGCGTTAATAATCACTCTTCTCTCGCTAATGCGTGGTGCCTTCACACATCTAATGACGTCACCACACATTCTTGCAGCAACGGTATATATCGTGCAAGCTCGCGGAGTGACCGACCGCGCAATAAATTCTTAACGGGATTAGAACAAAACTGCACAAATTAGAAACTGTTATTCGCAACGGGTGTGACGCTATCCAACCCAGGCATCGTACTTCGACGCATCCATATAGCGAACCTGCGGGCCAGTGCGCGCGATGCAGATGCACGTAGATCGTAGACCACACGTGCATTTACCTATGGATCATGGATCACGATGTTGCCTGGATCAGTGTGCGTGTGCGCGCACGCTTCGTACCTGACTTTCGAGATCCGTTGCCCGTGGCGGTTAACGTCTGAGTACGCACCAGGAAGAGTACTGGTCATCGATAATCGAGATCTCCGCTGGCCGCTGCGTAAGCTTTGTGCACCCTTGAAATAATGCCCACGGTATGGGATTGATCGAGGGGGAGTAGCGCATGATGTCGCGTGCGATAACGTACGCATGTGTCTTAGACGGTGCAACGGTATTTTAGGAGAGGATCTTCATGCTAAGAGTGCGATTTACGTCTTCTCGAAAAAGTATCGATGTTCTCCCAAATAAGTACGATGCTACCGTACTTCTATGTTACACGTCATTACAAAGGTGGTTTCGCGACTTTTTCGCGGCGTGAGTCATTTTTAACACGTTGACTGCCGTGGTGGTCATCGGTGACCGGCGTAAAAGGCCTCACGAAATATTCAAAAAATCCTCAGTCGTTAGGGTTTATAATTTTGTAAATGCAATTAATATTATAGTGATTCAATTCTTTGGTCTCCGATACCTTCGCATTATTTTCATTTTGCACAATTTAATTATGTTCTGAAGTACTTCATCACGTTGCGGTTTCAATATAGGAAAATACCAAAATAGTGGTGGTCATCGGTGCCCGGCGCAAAAGGCCCCACGGAAAATTCAAAAAATACCCAAGCGGTAGCATTTATAATTTTGTAAATGCAATTAATATTAAACAGTGATTAAATTCTTTGGTCTCCGATACCTTCGCATTATCTTTACTTTGCATAATTTAATTATATTCTGAAGTACTTCATCACGTTGCAGTTTCAATATAGTAAAATACGTGTGGTGATCATCGGTGACCGGTGCAAAAATTTCCAATCGGTAGGATTTATAATTTTGCAAATGCAATTAATACTAAATAGTGATTAAATTCTTTGGTTTCCGATACCTTTGCATTATCTTTACTTTGCATAATTTAATTATATTCTGTAGTACTTCATCATGTTGTGGTTTCAATATAATAAAATACCCAAATAGTGGTGGTCATCGGTGACCGGCGCAAAAGGTCCCACGGAAAATTCAAAAAATACCCAAGCGGTAGCATTTATAATATTGTAAATGCATCAATTCTTTGGTCTCCGATACCTTCGCATTATTTTCATTTTGCAATAATCATATTCTGTAAATCATGCAATATAGTAAAATGCGACAGTCAACGTGTTAAAGGTCGTCGCCGTACACTTTGGTGGCCTACGTTTTGTTCGATGAAAACGAATGTGTTGGCAATTAACGGTAAAGGCGACTTTCATGAACAATCATACTAGCGATAACTTTGCGATTTTCGAGCCGCGCTTTCGGACTTCCTCTTATCCGTGAAGTAACGTCAAGGAGGAAACCGCAGGTGAACAACTCTGACGAAAACGCTTCGTCCGTAGCCTTGGCAGGTCGATTAGCCGGGCGATATCCAAGCTCTGCGAAGTCGGCCGGGTATCTGACACGTAATGAGGTGACCTTGGGAGCAAAGGCGGGTGGCACAGGAAGTCGACAAGGTTTTTATCGACTGGACACGAGCGACCGGCCTAACGACGAAACGGCCTCCGGTTTCGTTTCTCTCGCTCCGAAAATCGCCGGCGTTAATAAGTTGCCTCACGGAACCAGACGCCAGCGCTGCAGACTGTCAACGTTAATGATTCATATGCCAGTGTCTGGACTTTCCCAAACACACGGCCGAAATGTTACAACCGCGCCTACATAAGTATACGATGAAGTAGTAAGAAAAGAAATCGATGAACGACAGAAACGTTAACACATTAACTGCCACGGCAGTCACCGGATTTTACTAAAAATGCAAAAAATTCGCAATGAGGCCTATTTGCAATTTTGTACAAGCAATTGATATTGAACCGGTACCTCAATACTTTGGCTTCTAACAACTCTGCGTTATCGTTATTTTCCACGATTTAATTATATTCTGCAATATTTCATCGCATCGCGGTTCTAATATAGCAAAATATGCGGCGATCGGCGCAAAAATTTTACTATAAATGCAAAAAATTCGCAATGAGGCCTATTTGCAATTTTGGACAAACAATTGATATTGGACCGATGCTTCAACACTTTGGCTTCTAGAAACTCTGTATTACCCTTATTTTGCACGATTTAATCATACTCTGCAGCATTTAATCGCATCGCAGTTCTAACACAGCAAAATACGCGCTGACGGACGCAAAGATTTTACTAGAAATGCAACAAATTCGCAATGAAGCTTATTTGCGATTTTGTACAAGTAATTCATACTGGAACGGTGCTTCAATACTTTGGCTTCTAACAACTCTGCATTACCCTCATTTTGCACTATTTAATCATACTCTGCAGTATATCATCGCATCGCGATTCTAGCATAGTAAAATACGCTTTGCAGTCAACGTGTTAATCAGGATAATTCACTGGCAGTAGGCTGTGATCTGACATTTTTTGGATGCACATTCAGATGTATGACAAACAGGGTGTACGCAGGCGCTATGTGATACCAGGTTCCATTCTTTAAATTCGTAACTTGGCGTCAGGTTTGGCGTACGGAAAGAAACGGCGTGCTTTTGGTAGAAGACGATTCACTTACACGGGTCCCTCTCCAAGACACGTTCCTCCCTTTCGCTCTCAACCGGCAACCGGTTGCGTCACGGATTCCCTCCACCGGATGCACGCAGCGGATGTCAAATTCCCGACTTTTCCCCTTTCAGAATCAACATTCGGAACTGCAGTAAAATTGGGTTGTCCCTTAAGACTTGCGTGTCGGTGAAAAGCAAGTGGCCGGCGCGACGGATGATAAACGGAATTAAATTAAGATAAGAAACATGGCAGTAAGTAACGATCGCTGGGACACGCGATCATTCGACAAAATTTAGCCATTTGCACGTGCAAGTAAAATAACCACAAAATAAAATAACATCATATTACAATTTCACGTCTAACGCGGCATGCGTCGAGTTCAACCGTCGCTGTTACACGTGTCTTTATTTTCCGTACAAGAAAAAATTCGATCAGCGCCTTTGCTTGCGACGCCTAAGTTGAAACTATTGTCGGCGCATCGGGTAAGCCGACCAGTTTCGATTCACCAGCGGGCAGGAGCAATTACGTTAGAAAGCGAAAGCGGATTCTTTGGGCTGTTCCATTACAACGCCAATGAGATATACGTCGTTGTCCTTCGAATTCCGCGCAATGCATCGCGTTATATCGACGAAGTGCGGCAGCGAAAACCGCGTTGGGAATCGGTGGGCAGAGGACAGCGGGGGGAGAAAAGTGGAATGGCAGAGCACATAAAGTGACCCGCGAAGTAAGGGCGACATTTATAACGCTTGCGAGGAGAGGATATATACACACCCGTCTCGAAGCACAAAGCGCCTGTACTGTGCTTGCATGCCCTCGCTTGTACTGCTCGTGAACCACCGTAATATATCTGAATTATCGCGGTACGCTTCTTCTTTCTTGCCTAATTGACGTCGCCTAACATCGACCCGAGGAACACCTAAGAACAATCGCAACTTCGAAATTTATTCACTTAACTCGACACTCTCAGTTCCAAACGTCCCCTTTAATGCTCACAGCGGACATTAACTGCATTTTCCTACATAATCAATGTTTAACCTCTCCGCCGCGAGGGACTTGTCGCGAATACGTTGTTACTATACGGGCTAGTCAAAACGTCACCATCCACTTTCATGTGGATAAATTGCGATATTTTATATTCTGTAGCTCTTTCGCTTAATCTTGTATAATATGTGGTGTGAAGAGAATTGCCATATGTGGAGTTTGGAGTTTGAAGAGTTTTTAAGAACTCAAATTAAGAAGACGGCTACGTCTTAATTTTATAGTTATTATTAAATTGAATTAGCTTAATTTTTCCCGTAATACATTTTACATTTTATCATCAATTCTGTTATATATTCGCATATTTTCGGTATAAGCGGCTGTTAAAACGATGAAACAAAGTAACGTCACTTATCTTGGGGATAATATGATATTTTTACAGCTGATCTTATGCGCCGGTCGAATACAGCGAGTGTTCGACATTCGGTATCGATCGCAAGATAAATCTTGTTATTCAGATGGTAACGATACAAAAGCAATCAAACATGAACGCAAAGTGACTTAAAACAATCCCTTCTCATCGACACAAAAATTTTCATTCAAAAGGCTTTTTCTAACTCTGCTGTCGTAGCCAAAATGCAATCCAGCATCATAAATGCCTGGATCCTCTCTCACACACAACACATCTACCAAACAAACCATTTACCTATGATACCATAATAATATAATATCGCAGCCAATCTTTCCCTTGTCATTCTTCCCCTTCCACACATTCACATTCATACCCTCACAAAACCACAGTGTCACATTCTACCGTTAGTATCGAAAAGACGAATAATTTCAGCCTTCAAGAAGTTTAGTAAGCATCAACTATTTCCCACTACCCACCTACCCACCTCTTCTGCTACCACCGACCAACTGCACCTCGAACACCGCCTATTTCACGACCGTTAGAACGCACGGCGCACCGTTCGTACGCACTAAGGAAGGGTGCGACGAAAAAGATCGGGCCTCCGGCCCCGCCACGAAACGCCATGTGGTTTATATGGATCTCTCGAAATCGCTGGCTGTCGCTGCCGCGAAAAAGGCCGGGGAAATACAATGCGGGCGAAGTCGCGGGGCCGCCCGCAAAGAGATTCGATCTGATCTGATCGGCGATATCGGCCGGATACCTACGGGCTCGCAAATAATGATTGTTAAACAAGCGGCGCGGCATAACTGGCCGGTGCTCGGCGCAATGGTGCGTGCCGCAAGTGCTAAACCGCGTCGAACGGCACCTCGTTAAGGGCGCCGTAGAAAATCCACGGCAGATATACAATGTGCGAAGGGAGAGCAGGAGGGGCGACGATCGTCTCTCATGCGCTGCTACACGTGCGTCGATAGTGTTCGAGATCGACCAGCACGCCCCGGACTCGCGCCCCCGTGTGAAGAAAGAGATATTGCCGGTTGACCTGACGATAAGTGTCGCGCGCGCGCTCGATTAATGACCCGCGTGTCGATACTGAAGCGCGCCGATTTGCATGGTTATTGGGGTGTCGGTTTCATGGGTGCCACGAATGGTCGCGACGAGATTCGTATTGGGCTGTTACTTCGCGCGTGTTGGAATAGAGAGTAGAGATAAATTGCAAAATCTTGATTTTTCAATAACCGGTCTGACCTCCTTAGAATTCTACGGTGGAATGCCGAGGTGCCGAAAAATGCGACACTCTACCACCCAGAAGGGGCATTCCCCTTCCCTTTTCCAAATAATATATATATATATACGCAAAATACGCAAAAGGTTTTACTACAAATGCAAAAAAATTCCAATAAAGCCTATATAATATTATATAATTATAATTAAATATATATATATAATATTATATAATATTATATATATATATAATATTATATAATGATTATGACGCATCATATCCCGTAGAATAATATTTTCTTCGGTGTCGGACATCACCTAGTCCTTTGAAATTCGCCGCAAATTTATTTTCCGCTAACACGCGCGTACTTTCGCTTTCGGTCAGAAAGGTCGCGGGAATTACTGCGCGCGAACCGGCGTGTGGTTTCGTGGGGTGTTAAAAGGTTTTCCGCGGGGTTGAAGTAAGGAAAGAGACGGGTGACAAGGAGGTGGTGTCAAGGAGGAGGCTGGAATCGTCAGTATCGGAATATGTTTGGAGATGCACACTTTCGATAACTACGCATAGAGAAGGCGGCGTTGAAAACGTTAGGCTTATGGAATAGCGATCACCGGCGAAGATAATGCGGATCTAATCGCGGCTCGTTAAAAAAGGAAACGGACGAAAATCGAGAAGGCGTTAGTTAGCACTTCGTCAGCCCGGTGACGGATAATCAGGCTGGACGTCTCGACACAAAGAGAGACGTGGCTTGCACGGCGCGAGGACAAAGGAACCTAATTAATATAGCGGAAGATAAGCGCGTATGGACTATCCCGCTCTCCTTTCCACTCTTCTCCCATCTCCCGTCTCAAGGGACATTACACGTTACCAGATCGAATCGCATTCGAGTGACTCTACTGCGGGTTTCACGAGTCATCCTACCCGGCCACGGCCTCGTCTGGATATGTATCGAGACCTCGTACAAGGGCACGCTCTATTAACTGGCCACATTATTGCGGCGTGCACTTCCAATTAGTCCGGCTTAACGCACCGTGAGAATTTTTCACCGTGCGTGTCTGCCGTGAGTGCCTGCCCCACGAAAACCCCGGGGACCCACCCATCGAGAAAGAGAGAGTGCCTGCGGGGTCGTCGTAAGTGGCAACAAGACATTCAAGCAGCGCGCAACCCTCATTGTCAGCGCAGGCCGATTCTCCGTCGTCGATAAGGAGAAAAACGAAAAAGATGCTCGTCCCCGATTACCCACTCGCACGATTTACTTCCGAAGCGCGTATCTTCCCACCGACATCGCGCACTTCGACACCGTCATTATCCGCACGGCGTCGCTCGGAGCCGACCCCATGCCTTTGTCCCGCGTAATTTCGGGAGAGACGATTAATTAAGGCGTAATCGTCGATTAATAAGCACCCGTGCACCGTTATCTCGCTCGGCGAGCGGAAGGACGGGCGATAAATCGTTCGTTTGTCCGCATTCTGAGAAACGCCGAGCTCGGCTCTGTCCGAAATTATCAGTTTCAGTCGGGCGACGCGACTCATGCCAATTTCTACGTGCTGCCTCGTTAACTACTTTTGACTACTATGGACGCATATATGTGTCCGCCGAAATCTATCGGTGTCTCGTGTGTTTCGATTTCTCACCTATTGCAGCCAGAATGATGAATGTACAGATCAATGACGGAGATGAATACAGATGCGTTCTTTATCAAATAATATTCTTGCATTATTTGAATTGTCGTAAAGGAAGAATTACCATTAGAACTTCGTTGCGTCTTACATAATCAATCAATAGAATAATATATATAATAATGATAATCAATATCGAAAAGTATCACGTCCTCAGCGAGCGCTTCGGTCGATAGTATTCAGCAATCAAAGGGTTAAGGGTATTCCAATGGGACGGTTCGAAAAAATCAATTCTTTTTTTGATTTTTTGATAGTTTATAGTCGTAGAATTAATATCCTAGAGGCGGTTTCGGTGGTTCCGTCCCTTTTGACTAGTAATAACGTTTCAAAGTAGAGGGTGCAAATGCGCGCGCATCGCCGAGATTTTTTCAAGTGGCATAGATGATTAGTTAAGAACGGCTTTATAATTTCGGCTTCAAATTTTGTCACAATATTCAGCTTACTTATTGCTATCGCATGAAGCTCAATCGTGTTAAAGTTTTGATTATAACCCATAATTTTGATTAAGGATCTGTTTCGATTTTCCGTATCAAATATTCAGGAGGGCTGGAATTGTCTACGTCAGCACAACAAACGTTTGTTTGATGTGTGTAAAACCACCAATATAATTAAATAGGCAAATATTTTTAAACGATAAAAAAATGTTCGTCTATTGTCCTAGGCCATACCCTTCCAGGAAAAAAAGTTTGCCCAATCACATGCAACAGTTGCTGAGAAAAAAATGTTGAAAATTTGCTTTTTTTAGGCGTTCACATTGAAATACCCCTTAAGACGATTCCCTATCTTTCTATGCACCGGCGGCCGACGTAACAATGGCAGGTCTGTCGCCGGAGACGGACGGCAAACTTTTGCTACATATGGTACGTGCGAGGCAACAGGAGGTTATTTGCTAGATAAATCTTGACCCGCCCCCTTGCATGCCTCGCGATACTCGATCGACGTTCGACTCGATCGTGTACACCGGTCTAAAGAGCGAGCCTCATTCACGTGCCTCGAAGTGACCAGGTTCGACGTCTATCGCCGGGCCTTGCACCTTGTAACAGCGTGAACGCGGACACTGATTGGCGCTGTTTCGATTCGCGGCCTCGCGATTCAGCGCTGGATGGACGGACGTTTAGCCCGATGAAACGCGAACAGGCACCGCCGTGAATTCTTTGGATTCGAATCATCGAGAAATACGCGAAAGTGGATCTGTGTTCCGTTCCTACGCGCTCGCACGGTTATGCCGCATCATCGTGTTCAACTATCACGCGTCGCGCGCAGATAGCAAAGCAACCGTCGCCCACCCGATTCTGACACTGAATGCAGTATTGAGCGAAATCTTATTGAGATAACAAGCGCTGCGTTATTCGCGGTACTTGTATTGGCTGGTTAAAGGGGAAGTGAGAGGTATCAAATAATCAGGCTGCAGAACGTGCAAGGCCGTATTTATCGGTAACACAATTGGGAAAGTTCGGTTTCTGACGTTAGATATTAGACGCATTATTACCCAAATAAATCGATACCATCTTTCGTTGCCAGTTGGGGTTAACACGTTGACTGCCAAGCGTATTTTGCTATGTTGCAACCGCGATGCGATAAAATACTGCAAAATATGATTAAATCGTGCAAAACGAAGGTAACGAAGAGTTGTTAGAAGCCAAATTATTGAAGCACCGTTCCAATATTAATTGCTTTTACAAGATTGCAAATAGGCTTCATTGCGAATTTTTGGCATTTTTAATAAAATCTTTTGCACCGGTCATTGGTTTCCACCGTGGCAGTCCACGTGTGAACATTTTGATTGCAAAGCGTAATTTGTTATGTTAGAATCGTGATGCGGTAAAATACTGCAGAGTATAATTAAATCATGAAAAATGAAGGTAACGAAGAGTTGCTAGAAGACAAAGTATTAAAGCACCATTTCAATATCAATTGCTTTTACAAGATTGCAAATAGGCTTCATTGCGATTTTTTTGAATTTTTACTAAAATCTGTTGCATCGGTCACCGGTTTCCAACGTGGCAATCAACGTGTTAACATGTTGACTGCAAAGCATACTTTTCTACGTTAAAACCGCGATGCGTTGAAATACTGCAGAGTATAATTAAATCGTGCAAAATTAAGGTACCGAAGAGTTGCTAGAAGACAAAGTATTGAAGCACCATTTCAATATAAATTGCTTTTGCAAGATTGCAAATGGGCTTCAACGCGAATTTTCTGCATTTTTAGTAAAATCTTTTGCACCGGTTTCCACCGTGGCAGTCAACGTGTTAACATATTGACTGCAAAGCATAATTTTCTACGTTAAAACCGCGATGCATTGAAATACTGCAGAGTATGATTAAATCGTGCAAAATGAAAGTAACGCAGGGTTGTTAGCCCTTTGAAGGCTATGGACGCATATATGCGTTTTCCAATCATACCGATTTCTTACCTATTGCAGCCACAATTATCAATGTATGAGCTGAATACAGATGCGTTCTTTATCAAACGTTTTGTTGTAGTATTTAATTTGGCATAAATGAAGAATTACCACTAGAATTGAATTGCGTCTTACAGAATCAATCAATAGTGTTCAAATGATCAAAAAGTATTTTGTCTTCAGCGAGCGCTTTGGCCGGAAGTATTCAGCACTTAAAGCGTTAGAAGCCAAAGTATTGAAGCACCATTCCAATATCAATCACTTTTACACGATTGCAAATAGGCTTTCACCGGATTTTTACTCAAATCTTTTGCACCGGTCACCGGTTTCCACCGTGGCAATCAACGTGTTAATTATAATCCGCCCAAAGTATTGAAATAACATACTTTCTCAAACAAATACCTCAAATAAATATTTCCTCGCAACGATCCGTATATTGGCCATCTCTGGTTGCATATCTAATTTCGACCAATCGCATCGGCATTAGACATCTATCAGGCCGGCGTGCGTCTCTTTGCATACATACACACGATCGCATAAGGACTCGGTCACGTGCTCGGACGATCAGTAACTATACACTTCGGTGCCGCATGCACCTGATACCCTACGACTCGCACTTGTTACACGCCCCGCCATTACTCGGCACTAATTCGTACTGTGCCCGTTTCCTACGGTGACGCACGTACCGACACGGAAAATATCCGGTCATTTATGGGGGTGGCGGACGTACCGGCGCGCGGACGTCCCACACCTGCTCGGGGAAGGTACGAATGCGAGTTTTAGAACGTCCACGCCGCAATGCAGAATGTAAATTATTCCTTCCTGTCGCCGGCATAATTATTCGCCGCGCGCCTGTACCTAGCTTGGCTGCAATAAACTAAGCAATTTCCATTCAACGATACATTCCGGGCCGTTTTAATACCCGATCAGGATTGATCGCAATGTCGATGATAGGGACAGATTGAATGCATTGCTTTTTCGCGTCGCTATACGGAGGCAAGGTGAAATCATGTTTATTCAGGTATTTATTACCTGGGCGTTACACGATGTCAGCGATTATTGACGGGTGCGAGATAGGGGAGAGTAGCGTAATTTGGACCAATTTTGTATTTTTTCAAATATAGAAGGACGGAAGAAGTGCCAATGAAATTTAAGTAGTAGAAAATAAATTCACTAAGTGTACCTTCAAAATAGAACCATTTATTAAATTTTAAAAATTATTTATAACAGTGAAAAATGAATTAAAAAAAATCGTGTTATCGGTTCAATTTAGGAAACCGGTTTCCTTATTTGGATCGCTAGTTTCCTAAATTGGACCATGAGTTTTCTTAACGGTAATTACAACAAAAGAACCTTTTAATTGCAGCACTAACTCCAGCACACTGAGTATGTATCCAAGCGTGACATTTCATGCATTGTATCATTTCTTCTTCCTTGGTTTCTTCACATAATATACAAAACCATGAATCATCAGTTTCTTGTTTATGTTTCTGCATTTTGTTAAACTTTGGTGAACTGATTTTTTTTTTAAGTTTTGGTATAACCGCGATTTGTAAGGGCTGCTTGTTATTTCCACTGCTTTCTGGACTATTGATGCACTGCGAGAAGACGAAGGGCCAGTTGGACTTGGATTTTTCTTTGCTCGTAGTGATATTTTTTCAAGAACTGTCTTAAATCGTTTATTTTCGTTATCACTTCTATCTTCATTACCATTACTACAAGAAGATATTTTTTTAATTATAATTTATCCATGAAAAAAATGTCGGCGCCGAAATTGGACCGATTCAATTTCGGCAACTGTTTTCGGTCCAACTTGGGCAACTTGAATATTTAATGCTTGATATTGTACAGAAACGTCAAACTAACATAACTCCGCAAAATTATAATTGCAAATTGTAGATAAATAAGCAAGTTTTGTGATGGTATAATAAGATGGTGTAAATGAAGAATTACAATTAGAACTTCGTTGCGTCTTATATAATCAAACAATAGAGTTTAAACTATCGAATAGTATTTCAGCAATCAAAGGGTTAAGGGGCTATTCCAATGTGACGGGTCGAAAAAATCGCTTTTTTTTTGCATTTTGTGATAGCTTATAGTTATAGAATTAATATCCCAGAATCGGCTTAGGCGATTCCATCTTTTTTGACTAGTAATAACGTTTCAAAGCAGAAATTTTGACTAGTAATAACTTCTATCTTCATTACGATCACTACGAGAAGATATTTTTTGAATTATAATTTATCCATGAAAAAAATGTCGTTGCCGAAATTGGATCGGTTCAATTTCAGCAACTGTTTTCGGTCCAACTTGGGAAACTTGAATATTTAATGCTTGATATTGTACAGAAACGTCAAACTAACATAACTTCGCAAAATTATAATTGCAAATTGTAGATAAATAAGCAAGTTTTGTGATGGTATAATAAGACATGTAATTACTTGTGTTTAGACGAATTAACTGCCTTCACACTTACGTCGAAATAACAGATTTTCTTCTTAGCCAAACGAATAACACTTCTCTCAATGTAACCACGAGGCGTTTCTTTAAAAACACAATTGCATTAACCTCTTCTACATCTACGTATAACAAAATGCCTATCTCAAATCTCGCAGATATCATCGGTCTTTGTACATCATAGCGGTCCAAATAAGGCTACCTTCCCCTATGTGGACGAAAATAGACGGGAGGTGTTTGTTGATGATGAAGTCAGGGGATTATCTGCGACTTTTGGTGGCGTGGGTTCTTAGGGTAGACACGCTACCCTTTGCCGGCGATATTGTAATCAGCCTGCTAAGAAAGTAGGATGTAAGGCGGTAGGTCGTAGACAAAGTACCGCTGAAGTCTACGAAATAAAGAAAACGTCCTGTCACGTAAAGGGCACGATTGCGTGTCATTCGGCGTGGAACCGTGCGTGTGCGCGTCTTCTATCGACGAAAGAAGCGAGCCGCGCGAGCCTAAGCGACAATGCTGCTAAGTGCAGGGCTATGTAGAAGACAGTGGCTTTCAACGAGCTTTCAGGCTATCTTTAATCCCAGATACAACCGCCTCGCAGAACTAATAAATATTTTATCTGCAGTTCACCTCATATATACGTTATTCTCATGTGGCACCAGTATCTTAATGGAACGATACCGCGTTACATAAATTTTCATATTCCCGTTCCACCGCAGCAAAATGCCCGAGCCCCAATGAAACTGCAACTCAAACCCCTCTAACGCCGTGCATCTCGGGCTACAAATACAAAAGTCCCACAATCCAGTCGTATCTGCAGACAGACTTCGTCGAATTTGATTGACGGCTTATTTAAAGGGTAACATCTATCTTAAATTTTCAAAAGATCGATAAAATTTTTTTTTCTTAAATGATACTTTAAAGTCTTAAAAATAAGGTGCAATTTGTCTTATAGGTGAAAATATTTTTTAGAGTAGGCTTGAAGGAACTGATTATTAACTGTACAAAAACTAAAAATACAAACTAACTTTAGTTTTTACTCAATTTAACTGGCTCGAAAAATCCCAAGCGGACCTTAATGTAGAAGGACACCTATATGGTGCAGGCATTGCAGAATAATCGTAAATATGGCAAAACTAGTAAAATAATATGAAATAACGTTACTCAATACTTTAAATGCGTTTTTCTCGAAACTACGTTTCTCAAAGTGACTTGCAGCGTAACTTAAACAAATTTTCTCCGGTTCACTTGAAATTTTTACTGTAATCTCATTAGAAACAGTGTGATAGTCATTCAAATTATTGTATATTCCTCGTATTTTCCAGAACTACTGTTTGGACTAGTTCCACGTTGAAAAATAATTCGAAAACATCGTGCCTGGACATTTCATTGACGTTTATGGTTACACCACATACGGCAGTAAAATCATGTAATGTTGGCATACAATTTCGTTTTTCCCATAAGAAATCTCCAGTTTCAATATTATCGGGCTGGTCATATTCACTACTATCTATTAGAGATATAGCACGTTTACGCTTATGGGATATTTGCATTTCTATGCTTGAATCCGAATCCGAACTGTAATTCATTATGGTAACCTAATTTTGTTAAATTTTATTATCTATTATTTTTTTTTATTATTTTATTATATTGAACTTACAACCAGACAAGTAAGAAAAATAATATTTTACACAAAATTATTGTTTGTTTATCGTACAGACCCTTTAACGATTGCTGTTAAGCTGAAACAAAAATTATTGTGTGCGGATTTATCCGTCAAACGATGATAATGGTTAGTTTTTATTGCCTTTTCCGCAAATAATGCAAATGGGTTAAACGATTTTATTTCGATATATATGTAATTAAAAAAAAAATCCTAAATTTATCCAATGTTTTTAGGCATTAAGCTAGATGTTATCCCTTAATTCGTTCCCACTTTCGCTGCCCCTACAAACCTACTGCTGCAAGCCGCGGAGGCCATTTCCAAAAACATACTTCTACTTCGAGAGCTCTAGCGCCGCCATTTTGACATAAAAACATAAAAAAAAAATCTTCTTTATACACTAACGTATGCGCATTAAACGCCTTTAAACCAAATTTCGATACCTTATATCATGTAATTAAAAAAAAATCCTCAATTTACCCTATCTTTTTAGGCGTTAAGCTAGATGTTACCCCTTAATTCGTTCCCACTTTCACTGCCCCTACAAACAACTGTGTAAAACAGCCTTTGTTGCCGCAGTCAGCCGCGGAGGATGCACCGCGCGACTCTGGAAACTGAAACTGGGAAACACTGGTTTCAGGTAGAACCGCGCACCGTGTGCACCTGATACTAACTCACTCATTATTACGCGTACGTCGCGCCACCATTACTCTCGCCCACGGATTCGCGCTCCAGCTCCAGACAGGCACACCGACGGACGGCAGACAGACACCGATACACGCGTGCAAAAAGAACCCACACAACCAATGGGCTGCCACACAGACAAACAATGCGCGCCGGCGACCGAACGGCGGAATAGTTTCCCACGGAAATTTCCGGCAATTTGCGAAACGTTCCAGCGCGCGTTTGCGCCGTGCCAAGGTCGCTTGTACACGTCGTAACACTTTCTACGACGAACCTAGTTGCTTCGTAGACTGCGTTCATCATTTTTCGGTGTGGACCACTCGACGTAAATGGCGAGGGAGATGGATGTGGACAAATCGATGTGAATGGGGGGAGGGAACGACTTTGAAGTGGAGCCTTAGGTCATTTGCATCATAATTCTATGTCGGAGACGTTCAGGTGACAGTGGGTCTGTATTATGAGAAGTGAATGGTGTAGCACGCGGATTATTCCGCGATTGGTGATAATTGACAATCATGATGCACTATTGCGCTTGCGTATTTAAATGGGTTAACCGTTTCAGTCCCATGGATCGTTGAAAAAATTTTGTTGAGGGTTTTTATACGGCGCGATAGCGCCTGTTTTATTTTTGTCAAAAAATTCCAGGCGATGCTATAACGTTTGTTTCGTAAACTAATGTTACTGAAGATAATAGAAATTAGATAGAAAATGTATGGTTCGTATGGTTTGCATGAAGAGAAGTAACTATGCGAAGAATAGGTAGCAGTTAAATCGAGAGGGTATTATCATTTGCGCGCCTCGGTCAAATGTAATGGCACCTTTTGATATGAAGAATGTTGTAGCACGCGGATTATTTCGCACTTGATGATAATTGATAATCATGATGGGTGGAGTATTCTGCTTGTGGATGCGAATGGGTTAACAGTTCGAGTCCCATGGATCGTCGAAAAAATTTTGTTGAGTTCTTAAGCGGCGCGATAGTATTTTTTTAATTTACGTCAGAAAATTCCAGGCGGTGCTATAGTGGTTGGGGTTCGTAAACTACTGTAATTGAAGGAAATGGAATTTAGATAGAAAATGTATGGTTCGTATGGTTTCTATGAAGAGAAGTAACTATGCGAAAAATAGGTAGCAGTTAAATCGGGAGCAGTTAATGCGAAGTTTAAACAGAGCAATGGCGCTGCTTCTAAGTGATAAGTGAAGTGTGAGAGTCATACGTGGTATAGGTGTTCACGATAAATCCTGAAAAATCCTCCAATATGATGCAGACTGGGTATTTTTAATAGTGCAATCGATTTCTATTTCGCGTTTACCCAATACGAGTGAACTATTAACAGAGAAGATGCTTGTCGCCATTGCAAATATACCCGTTTCTATATTAATTGTCCCGTTTGTAGCGGTACTTCAGTCGTTTTCAACAAAAGCGATACCGAAGATTATTCCAACCATTCTAAATACACCCATCTGCATCATACTGCGATTTTATCCAGTATTTCTTCTAGACACCCATTCTGCGTACAATCGCTACACACATCGCTCTCATTTTTCTTACAATGCTGACCTGCGATCGTTATTTTGTTGATCGTCACCTTCCTCGATACGACCTGACTCATACACACAGGCGCACCCTCTTATATACGTCTCATAAAACGTAGTGGCATATTATGAGACAAAGTGTCAAAGGTATCGTGTAACCTAGCAGACAGTTTTACGATCTGCTGCGCGAAGATTGATTGATGCAGTGCGATCGTTCGGTGAGTTGCGGGATATGAAACGTATTGCCTCGGGCTGGTGTATAATTTCAAATGGATGCATCGAGAATATATCACGTTCGACGCGCCGCATGTTGCATCGCATGCGCGGCGAGTCTTTAAAAGGGAAGGAGCGAGAGGGAAAATGTTAATTAATCGCCGTATCTAAAATTAGAGCGGCAGCGTTTATGTTTAGCAGCGACTGCCGCCGGTTATGGAAGTGATACTGTGTTATCACTCTCGACAATCTCGCGGACCGCATTGTAAGTATCCGAAGAGTGCATTGACCGGGAACACGGAACGGTTTTCCAATTTCTTGGATATATTAAATCAGCGCGGTCGTTAGCGTGTTCCGCGGTCATAAAGTTCACTCGACTTTGTCGCTGCTTTATGATAGGATGTTTACTCAGTCGTTGTTACCGTTTGACCTACATTATTTTTTACCTCCTTCACGCTGCGTTATTTTATATTTTCCGCTATCTTCGCTGCGATCAATCTCATGTTAGTGCACCGCCGCAATCACGTCGAAAAATCAATTAATCCATTATGGGCCGGCCGGTCACATCCGACTGAATATCGGAGCGTATCGCACGACAATTAATGTTTTCTTCGACTATTTTCCGGCGGAAACGCGCTGCTCGGTGCGTCTCTTAACCCATTTGCATCGTTCTAAATCCGCAATCTTACTCAAAAATCCGACATGCGCAGCTAAACGTTGCCGATACTAGCATGCGCAAGGAAGACTTTAAGGGTTTATTCTCATTAGAAATAGTATTATAGGGTTATTCAAATGATTTAATATTCCTCGTATTTTAACAAAAATATATTTATTTCAACAATTGTACAGTTTTTGGACTAGTTCCACGTTGAAAAATAATTCGAAAACGTCGCGCCTGGACATTCCATTGACGTTGATGGTTACACCACTTGCGGCAGTAAAATCATGTAACGTTGGCATAGAATTTCGTTTTTCCCATAAGAAATCTCCAATTTCAATATTATCTTCACTACTATCTATTAGAGCTATGGCACGTTTACGCTTATGGGATATTTGCATTTCTATGCTTGAATCCGAATCTGAACTGTAATTCATTATGGTAACCTAATTCTGTTATATTTTATTATCTATTATTTTTTTTTATTATTTTAGTATTTTGAACTTACAACCAGAAAAGTAAGAAAGGATTTATCATTTACGACAAAATGAAATTTTTGTTTCGATTATTTCAAATGAAAATTTAAGGCAGATAGTCCAGCGAGCTATAAGCGAGCTACGAAAAATCGAGCACGAAAAAGTGAGGGACGAGCAAATAACCGCGGATATTAATTCGGGCTCGATAATGACTTCAATTACCATGCTATATCCACATCGTACGTGTTACCAGCCTTTTCAAGCACGATATTAACCACATCGCGCTCCGAAACGTGCTTCTAACTAATTCGTTCCCCGCATCGCTAATCGAACTTTTGGTATTTTTATTAGAAAAATTAACAGAGTACAAAGTGAACATTTATGGAAAGAATAATTGCGAAAAATCTTTACCCCCACGCAAAAGACACTCGCGAGTCGTTCGCAAAACCCTTCCACGAAAATGACGTCTAAATACCTTTCTCAACACGAACCACCGCGATCCTCTTACATCCACCGCAAGACTCAATAAACTAGCGCCAAAGGTAATCCGATCTGACAGCGACGACAGTCCCGTTACCCGAAAAATCGGCGTAGACAATTTACGCGCATCGACCGTTTGATCGATTGTACTTCCACTAGAGAACATACCTCACCGCCGCACGCCGAGACCGGCCCCGCGAAATTATACGCCACGGCTGCGAGGTTAAAAGGACTCCCGTCCGGCATAAATCTCTCCTTCGGCAGATATTCGAATGACGGACGAAATCTATCCGCGCGGCCGCATTAAAATCGTATTTACGGCCGCGGACAGGCCGGGCGCACCGCTCCTAATAATTCAATAAGCGGCACGGCAATAATTATTCCACTTGTCCGACGCAATCGACCCTGATTGGAGTTAACTGCGTCGAGCCGCCACGGTCTCCCATACGTACCCCCTGCACGTACTCAGACACGTAAGCACGAGCGACAAGTGAGCGTGCACGCTTATGCGCACTTGCATGTATCGAGGGGGTATGGGACCAAGGTACACAAGAAAGTGTGTACGCCGGTACCGGCTCCCTGATTGATACAGATGACTACATCCGACTGATGTGTGGCCCCGTAGAAGGAGGTGCGCGAGAACAGGTTCGCGGGTTGAGCGCATCCTCGGGCCGATGTCCAGCGGAAAAAGGGATGGACCACTCGTGCCATCGATATCATTCAGCGCAGCTCTGACAGGTGCGGTCTCACCCTCCTGCCCGCCCGAAGATATTTACTGCGTTCGCGATATTTGTTCACGTCCGCGCCTCCGGGATGATACGGGCCACGATTTTATGGGGGCGATACTCTTGATTTACGGGATGAATGACGCGCGGCCGCGCGATAGAGTCGGCCGATCGGAAATTTATAGGGAACGCCGGCGATTTGGTTACGCGCGCGATATTAATATCGCGAGTGCCTCGGACGGGGCCATGGGAAAGCGCCGATTCTTTGTCCGCAGGGGGTGAGCAGGGCGCGAGGTTAATGGCGCGGTGAAATTATTAATAGCGGTTCGGGTAGAATTAGGAAGATAATGCTGCGCCGCGGCGGCAAATGTTTCTGTGGACGGTTGAGGGTTCTTTGTCTGCAGAAAATGATCAGGGCATATGCGGTTGATGGTACTTTGAATTTATCAATGAAAATTCAGGTAAAAAGAAAATCGCAAATTTTACAAAAAAATCAGCTTCAGAAAATGATCAGGGTATATTAGGTTGATGGTGCTTTGAATTTATCGGTGAAAATTCATGGTAAAAATCTTTCACAGTGCTTCAGCCGTTTCTATAGAAAATCGCAAATCCTTTATTTGTACAAAAAAAAATCAGTTTCTATAGACAATTGAGGGTTTCTATGTCTGCAGAAAATAATCAGGGTGTACGTGGTTGATGGTACTTTGAATTTATCGGTGAAAATTCAGGCAGCAAGTTTCACAATGCTTCAGCCGTTTCTGTTGGAAATCGCAAATCCTTTATTTGAACAAAGAAATTAGTTTCTATGGATAGTTGAGGATTTATATATCTGCAGAAAATGATCAGGGTGTATGCGGTTGACGGTACTTTGAATTTATCGGTGACAAATTCATTTCTGTATGGAAAAAAAAATCGTTTCACAGTACTTTAGTCTGCGTAATTAGGGTGGTGGTTGAGGAAATTTATCGCAGATAGAAACGTTTCCTTTGTTTATACATAAAAAAAATAGTTTGCACGAAGTTGACAGTATGTTGAATATATCAGAAAAAAATTTATGTAGAACAAGTAACGAAAACTCTCATTGCTTCAATCGTTTCCACGATATGCCGGCTGTGAATTATTTGTCTTCGGAAGACGAACGGTGAATATAAAATTAAGCGTACCTTGACTTTATTAGTAATTAGTTAATGTCGTGGGTCGGGAGGTCTGTGTATCGCAGTGGGAGTCCGCCCGCTGGTCCGGCCAACTGCTGACCATTCGGTAGCGAATTAGAAATTAGCTGCGGCTGATTTGCATATCGGCGCAGGTGGCAGGCCGTTGCCGGACAGGCCGGCGAGTTTTCACGGTGAAACGGGTTTGCTCGCGCGGGAACAATAAAAAAACGAAGTTCGCGGACTAGTATATTGCAATAAAGACTTATGGACTGTGGATCGTGACGTTAACAAATGTATCCGAGAGCGCTGAAGGAAAGGGTTTCGACCTACGAGCCACTCATAGGTCGGCAGGCGATACGTAATGCGTGGTCCTTGAAGAATTACTATCGATCGTCGGTCTGCAGTAAAAATCCGAGACGCGCTGCGATTCGATCTGAATACGCGATAAACAGAAATAGCGGCTTAATCTTCTAACGCTGATAGACGGGTTCTCACATAATGAAACTTGAACAATCGTAATCGATTAGGTAACTTAAATGGACGGAACAAATGTTTTGTTTTATTTATAACATACATACACGCCTCGTGTTACATAATATTTTATACTTTCTATTTCATTAATTGCGGCGTAGCCGTCACGGTAGTGTTTAACATTTCGGCCGACTATTTCACATCCATAAATAATTTCACTTCTGCTAAAAAAGAACTGCTACCCGTAACTATAACTGCGCATTTATATCATGCAGTTGAATTTGTTTATTCGCATACGTAGTAATGTATACAAACCCGTTATTTCCGATTTGATAATTACCGGTGTACGACCAGTTTTCAAGCGAAACCCCGAATACTTTACTAACCCGATTGAACTGTGTTCAAAGCGAACGTTTGAGGTGTATTGTAACTTTCATAAAGCAGACTGCGTTCTCTCCCCTCATTTCGTGCAACTAACGACGTTAGGCAACGAAAAAATATCTCCTATCTCTTCCGACTCTGGAAGTAATGATTCCGACGGGATTCAAAAGTGCACTCCGATATCAACGATCCGAGCGCAGTGGACACGGAGCAAGTCCTGCCTTCCGATAAATCCGTCTCTCGGTCCTCACACTGTCGAAGATACGATTAAGGACACCGTATCTCGCAGGAGTATCTCCTAAGAATATCTCCGCTAACATTGAAACCGGTACCGTGGACTGCAATTGGAACAATTGACGCGTGTGTCAAGGCACTTTGAGTCGGAGACACCCTTAACGAGTCTGTTGACTCGCAGAAAAATCCCGACTTCCGCCACACGGGACTTGTAACTTACGGATCGAAACGACGGAAGCCGTCCTGCACAGCCTGAAGTACGGTTCGCGGGAACGATTAATATTAAAGTATCAGGTAAGAGTATCTTGGTAGCGTTTGTAACCGCTGTAACGGAAGCGATAATTCGCCGGCCGGGTTCGTTTGCCGCGAAACGCGGCTGAGACAGTTTCGCCACGGGACCGTAAAATCGATGTGTAATGAATGGCGAGAGATCGCAGCTGAATTATTTTCCGATACCCGCGCTATCGCGCCGTATCTATTTGCCGTGATCAAGATCTCAATTCAAAGTGAGCATAAGTCTCGGCGGCGGTGAAATATCTGAGATCGGCACCTAAGATCGACGCCGTCTCTCGCTAAAATGTTTGTTTCCCGCCAAAACAACATCGCGCTCAATCTTCCGCGAGGAGCGATTATCCGTATAATCGGCGCGGGCAATCAGCGTCTATCGCCTGCGTCTTATCGAATTACCGAAATCGCCGTAAATCCGCCGCTTATTTCACGCACTGACAGCTATATCGGCAAACAGCGCTCGCGCTCGGCTCTATCCCGCTGGAAGCAAAAGGAGAAGGCGTCATCGGCGTTGTCTCGCTCGCAGCCGGAGAAAGACAGTCGCTTAGTTGCAGAAGTGCACGCCGATCGTACGTAGTGGACGTTCTAAGTGGAATAGACACAGCGCTGGACGCAATCGGGGCCAGGTGTGGCGCACGTTTTCGCGTGCGCGTTCTCCTACAAGCACACCCGAACCCTACCTATGCATTGCCTATCCACCCATACACGAGCCTCGCAAAACACGCTGAAATCCGCGAATACACTCGCGAACCCACGACCACTCGCGAACTACGTACTTCCTCCCGTTACTGATATACACGAACCGCGATCGCACGGACGTCCAACTATAAATAGATTCGCGCTACCTGTACACGCGCGATCCTGTGCGAGGTTGCAAGTCGTGTAACGTGCCACATGCGGAGAGCACACATGCGGCGCGCCCTCTCTGGCTAACTGTATAAGCCCCCGGGGTCCCCTTGCGTCTTCCTCGTCGCCCGAGTCCTCGCGAAAACTTCTTCGTGGGTTGGAATCGCACGTGTAAAACGAATGTCTTTTGATCGCGTAAAATGTGCTATCGGCCGTGCTCCGGAAAAGAATGATCCTTTCGCTGGGTCGGACTCTCGAAGATGCGCTGCACTTTTGTCGGTGCCGCGTCTGTTTTGTTTTCGGCGTATCGTTCTTCGGCGGTAGTGCTTTGCGTCAACCAGTCGTTCGATACTTTGCCGTCGTAAGAAATCATCTTACACACGTGTTAGAATTAACCCTTTAACTACTATGGACGCATATATGCGCCCGCCGATATTTATCGGTGTCGACTATGGGCGCGTATATGCGCTTTGCAGTCGTTTCGATTTCTTACCTACTGCAGCCACAATTATCAATATATGAGATAAATACATATGCGTTCTTTATCAAATAATATACTTGCATTATTTAATTTGGCGTAAATGAAGAATTACCATTAGAACTCCGTTACGCGTTACATAATCAATCCATAAAATTTAACCACATGCGCTACGATTTAATTTGCGGCTGCCGCGCTCTACAATATAACATGCCGGCGCAAAAGATTTTACCATAAATGCAAAAAATTTGCCATAAAGCCTAGTAGCAGCTATTGATGTAGTAGCAGCGTCTATGTAAAGGCCGGGCGTATTCAGCACTCAAAGGGTTAAGCGAAACAATCAATTGGGAAACCTTTATTTTACAATAATACGTCCGATCTCTTTACAATTCTCCGGTGGAATTCCCAGGTTCCAAGGAATGCAACACTCTACCACCCCTTCATTCCCCTTCCCTTTTCCAAACAAAAATCCATAGCGAAGGAGGCCTATCGTGACAGGTATGCATCACAGGTATTTTGATTATGACTCACCGCATTCCGCGCAACAATGACTACTTCAATACCGGACAATCACCTAGGACCCCTTTGAGTTTCGCCGCAAATTTAATTTTCCGCTAACACACGCAATTAACCGGCGGCCAACTCGCTCGGTAATAAGCTCACGGAGTGTCACCCGCGCCCCGTGCGTCCTGCACATGGTGGAAGAAATCGACGCACCACCTAGACCACATTCCGCGCGAACGCGGCCACGGATCTTTGATGTCGTCCTGATCCTGAGGTGGCTGCGCCGGGCGGGAGAAACTGGCTCATATTTTATTGTGCCGATGGGACATTATATGTACTGGTCGAACAGGATCCGACGCGGTTATCCGTCGCGCGCTGCCGTTTACCGATTTACCGGTGGGATCCCGGGAGGAAGCGCCAATGACGTTCCCTGACGGAGACGGCGGAATAGTTTACGACGTGGGTATTTCGTTTAGTTATGCGAAACGGGATCGCGCGTTATTTCCTTATCTGCCGCGACGACGCGCTCTTAAGAGGCAGTGGAGGGATCCGTTAGAGCAAGTGCAAGAGTGGTGTTGATTTTGTCATTCGTATCAACTGGCGCGTTGAATTTGCGTTTGGTAAGAAGCGAGTTTGATAGGAGAGTTGACGAAGATTTTATCGGACTGATGTAATGCCGTCGGCGCGCGGAACTGGATTTGAGCTGGTTTGTGGGGTTTCGGTTATTGGTTGGTTTGAAGTTTATTGCGGCGGTCTAAAAATTGTTCGCGGGCAAGACGAAGAATGGAGACCTCCGGGGAGTGGTTGAACGTCTTTAACCCTTTGAGCGCAGACTTGCCCGACGTTAAGTGTGCGCCGTGGACTGCCCACTCCGTACGAAAAATGCTACCGGGGGCTGCGTGCTTTTTACGAAAGAGCGCAAGTTGAGCAGACTTGCCCGACGTTATGCGTGCGCCGTGGACTGCCCAGTCCGTACAAAAAAGACTGAATTTTCATTGCAAGGTCTCGTCTCGTCAGAATCCGAACACGAATTCTTCATCTTTTTTTTTCAAATGTTTTAATTTCAAGTGTTTTTGTCACTACCACTGTTACTAATGCGTTCAAACTCACTGAATTTTCATTACAAGGTCTCATCTCGTCGGAATCCGAAGACGAATTCTTCATCTTTTTTCTTTCAAATGTTTTAATTTCAAGTGTTTCAATGTCATAGGCCATGTCACTACCACTGTTACTAACGCGTTCAAACTCATTCTCGGACATTTTAGGGGTAATTGAAAATGAAGTTTTACAACGCAAAAAAACAGATTTTCAGAAAGTAGCAATATTGATAACCTCAAAATTATTTGGCACCGATATGTTAACTAATGCGCAATGAATGCACACACAAATTTAATGGACAATACTGATAAACGATTGCATAAAAGTACATTTAAACGCTTATTGACTTTTTTGTATCTACATATATCTTTATATCTTTTTTATATTTATGCAGACCATTTATATTTATACTACCAGTCACATATATCTGTAAGTACCTGTCATATACGCGTTCATAACCTAAACCGAATGGTTGTGTGAGAACGCATATATAGGTTCATAGCCAAAATCGATATATGGGTTCGTAGTGTATGGTTGTGTGAGAACGCATATATGGGTTCATAGCCAAAATCGAATGGTTGTGTGAGAACCCATATATGGTTTCATAGCGCTGAAAGGGTTAATCATCCCTAATCGTCGCACGTGTTACTTTGTTACTCTACGCCGCCCATCGCGATGCAAAACACATTGATCGACGCGAGACGCACACGCGGATCAGTTTTTGAAGTTGAGATCATTACCTCGACCACATTCCAACCTAGATATAATACGTAATACCGCATAATAGCGCGATCGAGTCAACGGCGTCTTACGTTATATACGCACGGGATGCAAAATTATCGAAACAAAAACTGTTAATGCCTACGTCATTACGAGATAGGAAATATCGAGACACGGAGCAAAACATTGTTACGAAGATTGGCCACCCTGTAGCGACGTTGAGAGACGTTTAACAGCCGTTAAGACGACGTATTAAAATGTGGAAAATTAAGTTTTTGCCTCATCGAGAAAGTGTAAAAATATATATTCTCGGCGTAATGTGTCATTGAACTTGCTGATTAAGTTTCAACATTTACGTACAGGATGTGCACGTACATGTGTATAGATGTACGTTTATTTATAGTAGACTGTATGGGACGTTATGAATTCATAAAATCATCAGCTGCAATGATGTTGCATGAGCATGATGACTGCAAAAAATTCGATACTGGGTGAAAGCAGAGATTCTGCTGTCACCCCGATGACAACGTAATTCTCGTCTGGCAAAGGAGACCAAGACAATCCGCAAAAGAACCTCTTAGTTTTCGTTGCCTGTTTCGTCACATCAGTGACACAGGTAATAATCTCGAGATTTTGCAAGATGTTTTTACATGCACGGGTATCCTTATATATCCGCACGAGAAAGTAACTGAATTTTATTTGTATATTACGTCCACGCAATTATACGTAACATCAGTTATTTTCCTACATGTACATTTGAGCGAAAAGAAATTACCAACATTTTTTCAATTTACTTTTCACTTGTTTACGATATTTTGCCGCTACCTTTATAGGGATCCAATGCGTAACTAAGATTCCTTTAATTTTTACATTTTAATATTTGTCACATTTATTATTATTCTTTTAAGAACAAAATTAGACTAAACGATCTAAACTTGATTACTTTCTTTTATTGGTTCTAGATACATCTCGAAAGTTATGAACCGGAGATTTCGATCTCAGTACCGTTTTAATTGGTTTACCGGTAGGATGTTACACCCGGGTTCATTATTTTAGTACCCTGGAAACTACTAAGTTCCAATTAAAGGAACAAGTCATCAGTCTTGACGACTGTCAACCGATGTTCCTCAAACCGACAACGACTTTCGACCAGTGGGAGCGACTACCACCTGACGCAAACAACTGCCCCTAAGACGGCAGTTGTCTTGTGAGAGCGTGCGCGAGGGGTGGCTAGGCAGGCAACGGCAAGGGTGGAAAAGGGCAGATGCCACTCAGCTCGCGATTAGGAATGAATTTTTTTCGGAATAATAGCGCCGTTGTCTGCCAGAAAGCGGACCACCTTACTCGAGAACCGGCAACGACCTTATCCCCCCATCTCACAATTTCGATGTCAAGATATCGGCCACTGTGCCTTTCGCCGCGCAGCCCGAAAACGCGACGGAAAAGACCCGAGCATGTTTCGTGCGAGAATTCAAAAGTGTTTACGAAAACGCCCCGAAAATGCGTGCGCGTATGTGCGCATGTTTATTCAACAGGTACAACTGTCGTCGAGTACTCAGCCCTTATGGTTTGTCAATGCCGTCGGGCGGTACATACTTAAAGACTGTTTTGGGATCCACTTCGACCGGGTCCGTTCGACAAGGTATTAACACTTTGACTGCCACGGTACAAAAGATTTTACTCAAAATGTAAAAAATTCGCAATGAAGCCTATTTGCAATCTTGTAAAAACAATTTATATTGAAACGGTGCTTCAATACTTTGGCTTCTACAGACTCTGCGTTACCTTTATTTTGCATGATTTAATTAAACTCTGCAGTATTTCATCGCATCGCAGTTCTAACATAGCAAAATACGTAAAAGGTTTTAGTCAAAATGCAAAAAATTCGCAATGGAGCCTATTTTCAATCTTGTAAAAACAATTTATATTGAAACGGTGCTTCAATACTTTGGCTTCTAACAAATCTGCGTTACCTTTATTTTGCATGATTTATTTCTACTCTGCGGTATTCCATCGCATCGCGATTCTAGCATAGCAAAATACGCAAAAGATTTTAATGAAAATGCAACAAATTTGCAATGAAGCCCATTTGCAATCTTGTAAAAGCAATTGATATTGAAACGGTGCTTCAATACTTTGGCTTCTAATAACTCTGCGTTACCTTTATTTTGCATGATTTAATTATACTCTGCAGTATTTCACCGCATCACGGTTCTAACATAGCAAAATACGCAAAAGATTTTAATGAAAATGCAACAAATTTGCAATGAAGCCCATTTGCAATCTTGTAAAAGCAATTGATATTGAAACGGTGCTTCAATACTTTGGCTTCTAATAACTCTGCGTTACCTTTATTTTGCATGATTTAATTATACTCTGCAGTATTTCACCGCATCACGGTTCTAACATAGCAAAATACGCTTGGCAGTCAAAATGGTAACACGTTGACTGCCGTGCGTATTTTGCTATATTAGAACGGCGATGCTTTAAAATACTACGGCGTTGACTGAATTATGGAAAATGTAAATAATGTGCAGGTATAGGAGACCAAAGGATCACATCATTATTCTAACAATAACTGCGGATATTTTGCATCTTCAATAAAATACATACATTGCGAATATTTTGGATCTTCAATAAAATCTCTTGCCCCAGTCACCATCACGGCAGTCAAAGTGTTAACTTGCACGTAACCTTAACGATCTTTCTACAATGTAGTAATCATGCTTTCTGTCCCATACGCAACGACCTCGCAGATTAATGCGCGCGATAGCGCAAATTATTTAATCGCTAAACATCGGGTACTTCTTCTGTAAAGAAACGACGTAAAAAGTCACATTATTAGACTCGTAAAAAGTACTGGACTACCAATGGAATAAACAGTGCACGGGTGTTTCCCGCCAAAGTAATTATTCACAAATTCGACGTCATTACTGCATGCATAACGGCGCGGTACAAGCTGCTCGTGACACAGATGCTATGCGCTCGGCAAATAAAGGTTAATCTGGGTGAAACCGTATAACAATATAGGAACTCCAGACAACGCGCGCGCACTGTAAATAATCGCACGGCGATAATCGCGCGTTCTCCGCAATTATATAAAATCGGCGCAGTGCGCTTGTATTTTATTAAAACAAGTGAAAATAAGCTGAGACATGAGAGCGTGCACGCGTGCTTCGGCGCAAGGCGTAACGGAAAGAATGTAAATAGTTCAGCACTGCCGTCGGCTGCCGTCTTGTTAAACTCTTCCTCCAGCCAAACTGAAAATTGATACAAAAATGTGTCCGAATCGACGGCAATACTTTCATGATCCCAACGCTTGATGTTCAATATTCCTACGACGACATTAAAAAGTATAATTTCCAGAATTAGCAACACACTTGTACCAATGTGAGAGACCAGAATTTTGAACCTTGAATACATGTATTCATGCAGTTAAAGTACTGAGTCCCAAGGATTTGGCTATGTCTCTCGCTTATCGACTCGACGTTTTTTGACACAATGCTCAGGAGTCGACTTCGCACAGCGTCTCGTCGTTCGAATATCATTCCCGCCATTTTTTGCGTGATCGCTCTCCGGTCATTAACTACGCTCGGCGAATCTATCATTATTGCGTACGAGTGGCTATCTGTAATTGGCGAATGTAAACACCGTGTATCGCGTCGGGACGCATGTGCGTGAGCGTGCGTGCGTGCGTTTACCTCATTCGCGTTCGCGCAATCCCCGCGTTGCCCCATTCGCGTTTCGGCAGATAGAGCTGCGGAGACGCGCGTAATTGTCCGCCGGGCGAGTTTATTAGACGTCACGACGGCTGAGATTATTTCGATGAACGAGTTATTGTGGAACCGCCCGTCACTCGCGATTGATGACACCGCCGGAGACGTTTGACAATTTCGCCGGAGATGACGTAACGCACGGATGTGCAACACGTACTTTGCAACAGTTTGTAAAGTCTGGAAAGCATATTGTTTGCGAGCCCGCACACTTTAGTCCGCGTGCTCCGATCTCACGTAGCTTATTATCGACGCTTATATTACCGCGAGCATTATTTTAGCCTACTACAGCATCGTACTGAGGAATCGGCAGAAAAGTGATCGGTTGCGAATTAAACGATATTTAACACTTTGACTGCCATGATGGTCACCGGTGACCGACGCAAGAAATTTTACTGAAGATCCAAAATATTCGCAGCGAGTAGCAATTATTATTTTATAAATGCAGTTGTTATTAGAATAGTGATGCGATCCTTTGGTCTCCAATACCTGCATATTATTTACATTTTGCATAATTCAGTCGAACGCTATAGTATTTCATAGCGTCGCCATTCTAATACAGTAAAATACACTTGGCAGTCAAAGTGTTAAACATCAGGAGTTCGAAGTGTCTTACTGAAACTTACCTCAGTTCGAATTGCCTAGTGGCCGTCGTCTTCGTCGTCTGGCTATATCCCTCGGGTACCTGCTTACCGCGCGTTGAAGTCTCTCGGTATACTCACTGAACACCCCGGCAACACTTCACCGTTCGTTTAGCCCGTCGCACCGTTCACAGAGTTCTCTCATAACAGCACACCGAGCACGTTCCTCTCGCCTCTCCTTCGCAGAAAACTCCTTGTCCTCTGTTCACCAGTCCAACGATCGATCGATTAACGTCCCGCAGACACTCTTGCGGAGCTCAATCGATCTTTGATCGCGTTTTCGCGTGAAATGATTCTAACTCAAACTCGCCGGCCCGAGCACACGGAATCCTTCCCAGCAGGAGTTTCGCAGGGTTCAGCAACGTCGCTGTACGCGTCGTGGTCCACGTCGGTGCCTGTTCGTGTTTCTCGCTCTTGTCATGACGTCGACGATGCAACCGGCGCCGTGCTCAATCACCGTGGATCAGGTGTTCATTAAGTGTGCCCGGCTCATTGGTCACCGTTGCGCGAAACCTTCCGGATCGCTGATCCCACTGATCGCGTGGTTGGACGCGTGGACCCAAGGGTGGGGATGGGGTTGCGTCGATGGGTGCGAAACCGCCGATGTCGCTGGATCCTCGAAATATGGGCGCGATGAAACCAACACCCTCTGACAATACGTCTCTGCCCAACTTTACTCTTCCACAGTGTTCGCCGCGATGGCAGGAGCACCAGCCAACTTCCCGTACACCCGAAATTCAGCCCGCGACGCGCGTAATCGTCTTGGCCCACGTCGCTCGCATAAACTCAGCAGAACCTCCCCCGCTCAACGATCCTCCTGCATCAAACGGTCCAACGCACCTCCACAATTAATCCGCGCCGTCCTCCGTCCTGACAACCCAGAATCTTCCCCTGACCACGACACCGCGTCAACACCGGACAGTCACGAGAACGGTTCCGTCGGCGTCGTTCAGGTGCATCGATCACTTATCATCGGTCCCGACGATCGTCGTCTTGACTCCGCGCTGCCCGGTCGCGCTCGACTGATAACGACGGCCCGTGTTCGATCGGAGGAGAGGCGCCTGTTCTTCCAAGGACGAGTGGCCACCGCGTGGTTCACCCCGACGTGGCTGGGCCTTTTAGCGCGCGTAAGCCGTAGCCGTGCTACGCCGTGTCTACGTTCGTCGTTCTACCTCGTGGAGCGTGCAGCAGGAGGCGTGCTGTCCCGGACTGGACTAGCCTGGGCCCCTGGAGTAGAGAGGGCCGGTCGCGCTTCACCTCCGCTTCACCGGCCTCCCTCCACTCTCTCTCGACGTCTCCTCGCGCCTCTCGTTTCCTCCAGTGCGTCTGTCCCTCGTGCTCTTCTGGTACCGCCGCGGCTTACCTGTCTCTCCCTTTCCCCTCTGCCGCGACCTCTCGCGATATCAGCGGGCCGAGAGAGAAAGAGAGAGCGCGGGACGAAAAGAGAGCGTGGGGAAGGAGCGAGCAGGAGAGTCGCGCGAGAAAGGGAGGGAAGAAAAGGGAGACAGAGGAGGGTGAGTCCGATCGACGGAGAGGGAGGACGTCGAAGAAGAGAGAGGTGCGACGCGAAACGGCCCCTCTCCTTTCCCTTTCCTAGACCCTCTGCTGCCGCGCCAGGTCGCACCACGACGCCCCCAGCGTTGGGCCACAAGAACTCGCGCGTCCGTGGGTCCTCTGCCCAATTTTGCGCACACGTGCGAACACCGATGCCAACGTGTGCGGTTGTATGTGACGCGAGAGATCGCTGATCGAGGGTGTGATGCGCTTGGCGAGTTGATTACCTGGCGTTCCTCTTTCGAGCGAACTCTTCCGTGTTAGGAATTAAGTAACGAAGAAAGCGGACTGCGCGGCTCTGGGCTGGGATCATCCGGCTGTGGGGAATTAGCGGGGTGAAAGGCATCATTTTGCGAGCGCGCGCGATTTTTACTCGGTCAACGGCCGACTGTCGCGCGGGGGACGGAGGGCGTTTTGCAGAATTGAGATCCACGCGCGCCGGTACAGTTTGAGCAGGCGGCGTGTCGTGTATTGATAGCACGCCGATTAGCTCGGCCGTTTGGCTGTGCAATTTGCATCGGGCAAAGTAACTGTCGTCCATCAATGTCCGTCGATGGCTCTTTGTGAGCAAGGCGATCTTCGGTGGGCTAGGTCGGAAGTGATGATGAGCTTCTGTCAGAGAATTGGGACGCCCAGTAATAAGTCTGTGCGCGACGACGGTACAGTCGATGAAGAAGCATAGTCTGCCACACAGTCTTGCCTGCCGATGAAATTCGCTACAAAGCGTCACTCTACGTCTATTGTCAGATGGTTTACATGAGAACGGAGCGATACGCCGTTTCACTCCCTTCGTTTGCAAAACCCACGAGGTATGCGCATAAGCATTCTTGACCGAAAGTGATCGAGAGATCCACGAATGTTCACACCGTCACCGTTATGGGCGGAACCAAGCGGAACCACGCTTCCTGCGCCGAACAAAACTTCCCTTCCTCCCCGGTAAATTGGACTTTGGGCAACCTTGTTGCCGCGCGTTTATATTATCCGTGGCGACTGTAAATCAACGCGTTCTCCTATCGGGCCGAACGAAGCAGCGTAGGCGTGTGAAACGTATCAAACGGAAGGGCATTAAATGTTCCTGAATACCATTATCTTACGCCGGGTTAGAATAGAGCGCCACAGGATATGATGAATAGAATTTCAATGCCGGACGTACGATATTATCCGTGTATCATGGTCAAGGGGTATGGGGACTATTAAATTAACTGCTGCCCGATGAATTGTTTATTGCAAGTATCTGCGCCGTTTGCTTCTTGGAAGTAATTATATTGTCACAAGCGGCGATGTACAGACCTTGCAATACATATATACTCGCAATCTTGAACTTGGTCCGAGGATAGAATAAAGTACAAATACTATATACCATAAACTGGGCAGGGCTCCGTATATTTTTAGTACAAACATTTTCATAATTATTCTCTAGAACTCTTAGTAGTCCTTCTTCCTCTGCTTACCTTACAACCTTTTCAAATAGTCGCTACGTTGTACAACAATGTACGCGGATACTTCATGTCGACAATAAATTAAAATACTCTACACTTAGAAACTAGCGTATCGGCTCTATCTGATCGTCATTCGCCGAACGGTACAATTAAAATTGGCCGGAGTCAGTAATTCCAGCGGTTAATTCGCATATTTTATGCATCATTTGGCTCCCGGTGTTCGGGAACGTCAAGTCACACGTACACGGTCCGTTGGGTTGGTTCAACGGTCAAGCCATTAAAAAACGGACCAGCGAAGAAGGGAGGCAAGGCGCAACACCTAACTTGGCTCACTTTGCCCCGGAATAGTTATGCACCCCTTCCTGGCCGGGACAAACGGGCCCGCCAACAGTTCTAATATGTCGGCGTGTCTATGTGCCGTGTTCGTTGCACTTGCCGTCGGAACAGCTGTGGCACCTGTTCCTTAGCTGGTGGTGTAAGGTGCAACGTTCCCCTATACGCACCCTCGTAACACCCTGCCATCAAGTCCGCTCGCCGACCCTGTAATATCCGCCGGAATAGATCATTGGTCCTCGGGTTAATGGCATCTTGATGCGGCCCTACTGCTTCACTGTTCTTCGCTTTTTTCCCGCCCCCGTTTCTGCACTGCGCTCTTTTTCTGTCGTGCGTTTATGTTCCTCGCGTTATGCTGACGAAGCAGGGACCGTATGCCGACGGCAAGCGAGAATAGCGTGTTTGAGACAACGCAGGTATTTGTGCTTTTGATGCTTGGGTCATTAATGCAATGTGGTGTAATTAAAATTTGCGAGCACATGGCATCGTTGTTGTGGTTCACTCATTTACCGCGGTTAACTTCAAGTACTAACAAGGTTTTGTTGACTATTTAGACGGTTGAAGTCAGAGGGTACAGAATTTAGTTAATCGCAAATTTTCCAAGAGTCGCAGCAAAATGCGTTTTGGGATTTGGAGGTGTGTGAAATAATCTTTATTATACGTTTATTGTAACTTATACTTTAATTTCTTTAGAGCGTAGGTCTTTCTTCCTTGATCGTAGGGCTTCGACTGACTGATATGAAAAACATGTTTGTCCAACCTTTGTTATATGCGTCGCAGCTCATGCCACGCATCACATTCTCGCGCGTATGCATTCGATATGCATTTGTTTTAAAAGAAAGGAATCGAGGTGTCATCTCGATATAAAGACTGAGGCGTAGCATAAACAGTTCAAAGGAAACACATTGATTTTTGTCGTATTCCAACAATGCGTAAAATCAAAAATCTTCAACGGCGACACCCTAAAGGTATACGTACTCCACCGAAACCGCACCCAGAATAGCCATGAATCAAAGACCACTGCCTTCAAAAAGCCCTCAGTATAACGAGTCACCGAAAGAGTAATAGGCGCGCGTCTAAAAATCAATCAACCCATCAACACGTCCGTCAGCCTGCGTCGTCCGGCGTGTTAGGCCATCACGAAATTGGGCGGGAGATCGCTAGAAGAAAAAAATGCGCGGGAAGCACATGGCCGAAAGTGGGGGAGGGAAAAAGGAGATCAGCTGGTGTTCGCCGACGAGGTCAAAAACGCGGGCCCGGCCGTTAAACGCCCTTCACCCTTTTACGTTGGCGCAGCACATGGCCCCTGCTTTTCGTCGTCCTCAACGTTGGCGGGGTCCGACCTATTCCTTGAAGACACGCACACTCCCCCCTATGCCCATTTCGCTCCAACTCATTTTCTTTCTTTTCGTCCACTCTCGCCCCTCGTCGCCCTCTGCGTTCCCTCGAATATTCTTATTAATGGCATACATTATTATCGCGTAGGGGTCTGGGGTATAGTAGTAACGGCCGCGTCAACGGTCCCAAGCACCTGACGCCTCGCAACGAGTGAGCGTTCGCCAGGTAGGGCGGGGCCCTTAGTTTCGTCCTTTTCTGTCGCGAGTGCCTTTAGAAGTGGCGCCTTCCTTGACGGCCGCCAATGCAACTCCGGTAGCGATAGCTACTTGTAAACGTCCACGCCCGTGGCATACGAAACGAGCCACGTGCAATTACGCGCACAGTCGCCTTTTGGGCCTGATGACACCGCCGAACACGGTTGTCGCCAATGCGGGTGTTGATTGTGGCATTTAAATGTGAGCATTCGCGGCTTCTTGCGCCTGTTTCCTCGGTCGTCGGGTCTTATTTGCATGCGTGCCGAGCAGGTGCTTGTGTGTGCCGCGTGCGCGAGACTCGGGGAAGTCCAATTAACAGAAGGATTCTGGAGTACAGAACGGCGGAGGGTGTTATTATTCAATGCCGCGTAATAAGATGGTATAATGCTATGCTGATTGAAAAAATAATCGTCTCGCAATATGGTATACAGCTGCGTGTTTATATTGTTATTACTTATGTATGTATACATTGGACATATATGGCATAGGTGTTGCGGTAGTATAGAGCGGTGTTGGATAAAGTAATGACCGAATTGATAGCCACGGAAAATCGTGCACGCACTTACGCGAAAATAAGGAGAGATGCGATTCTAGAGGAGATAGCGAGAGCAGATAGCGAATTGATTCCCAAAGGCCAAACATTCCAGAGCGAATTACGCACGGCGCACTGGGCGTGAATAAATGGGCGCCTCAAGCCGTCGAACGTTTTCGCCCCGACGTCCCGGAGGAGCTGCTGGCGAATTGTCAGTCGGCAAAATGCACTCGGCAAATCACTCCCAAGTTCACTACTTCTTTGACCTTAATACGAAGCCCGCAGATATCCACTTATTCTCTTCAGCCTCCCTTACAACTAATCTAACCATAGTGTTCAACGAGAATTAACATATTTCTTCCTCTTTCCTGATGATTGACTCCTGTCCGTTATGTATCAGCGCAGCACCTTTCAAAAATGGACTTCCCCATAGGGCACCGCCAGGAAAACGTAAGACATTGCCCCACAGGATGTTGGTCCGTTTTGCCCCAGTGTCTCTGCGGATAATATAAATCGGTGATAAAACGGACAGGCGGATGCCGCACGTTTTCCTCTTTTTCTTCTCAAAAAGGGGCGTATCTGGAACGGCGTCGGGCCACGTACGACGCCGATGAATCGCCCGCGGCATTGGGCGGTGCAGGATGCGAGGCGTACGACTCGAGAAATAGAAAATAGAGGATCGAGGTGCGTGGCAAGAGGAGTGAAAGCAGGTTGTCTCGTGTGACGTAGGATAATGCCGTGCGTGAACCGGCAAACTGGTATCCTGGACTATGTGCTCGCGCGCCCTAGGCTGAGATGCTGTTTGAAAACGTGCTTTCCTACAAACGGCGACGGTCCTCCGTAATCTGCGGAACTGGTTGGCGCGTGTGCTGTAACTGAGTCGATCGCCATTAACGGCGATAGTGGTTAGATGCGATAGCGTTGGTAATTTAGCCATTTGCTTATGTAATATGTTTGGATACGAGGCACACCGGTTACAATTGTTTCGGAACGAGTAATAATATCCTCGGCGACGCGGCTCGAAATTGCCGGCGAGCGGCTAAAATTGAAGAATGCCATATTAAAATTGTCTCGTTCGTGCGTAGAGGCGGGGAGACGTTGACGAGAAATTCTTCGCTGTCGGGCGTAAGCGATTACACGCAATCGTTACGGCAGCACGCGAATTCGAACGCATGTGTTATCTAGATGCACTTTGGATCTAATCTGTGGCACTTCGGTGTCTTGCGTCGCCGGGAGAAACGTTCAACGTGAGTCGATAGCGTCGTACGCAAACACGTTTAACGGCCATTTACCTTTGTCTCCTTCACGGTTCGCGCGTGATACGAAGAAGTTACGACCTCGCGCGAAGCGAATTCTGGAGCGATTAAACATGCGACACGAGGCCTACGCCGAACATTGTGCCCTGTCACTGAGAGACTCGATGGTATCGTGGGTCGCGGGAAAAAAAACAATTCCCGAACAGACTAACAATAAGTAGCGATGTAATCGTAGGTCAGCAGCAAATGCGCCAGTAGCAAGCGGCGAAGCAGGTGCAAACTTTCTTTCTGCCCCGGCCGCCGGACGTAGGGTAGTCAACGTTCTCTGTTCCACCTCCGACGCTCGTTCTCCTTCTTTCCCTCGCCGTTCTGCATTTTTCTCTCGATTCCCTTCACACCTCGCGTCCCCTTTCTCTGCGCATCTCTCACCGCTGCTCTCGCTCGCTCATCCCTCTCGCTTTTAGCTCCGAGCTGTTTGCTTCGACGGAGAATAAATTAGTTTCGCGCGTCAGGAGAGCAGGGCGCCGAGAAGATTCGAATCGGACCGTCCCTTTAAAACGTCGTGCACGCGACGTTTTAAACGCGTCTTCCCGTGAATGATTAATCGACGCCAGCTAATTAATCGATACTCCGGTCATTTTTTGTCGGAATGCCTCCTCGTCGATTGCACTTCACTGTACGCGCTCAATGTCCCGAGCGTTATCGTGATGCTTTCAGTGAACGCTCTGAAAATATGTGTAATACGATGAGCAGAGAGTGCGGTCGGGGGTCTTTGTATTCACCGCCGACGGTACGCTACTTATCGTTTCAACGCCTTCATCGGCGTCTTTCGGCACTGGATTACGCGGCCGCTCGCAGCATCCTATCTTCATTCGGCTCGCTGAATCTAATGAGAAAATAACACGAAATTACACACCCGGACCAACCGTGCCCCGACCGGTCTGCCACGACGGGTTCGGTCTCCAATTTGAGACGCTCACGAGGAAGTCAGTGAAGGTCGAAGCCACACTCCGCGCTAACCTCCCTCTTGCCACGGTGGGCCACTGGGTGCTGGGACGATGGAATTAAGTCTATAGGTCATTGTTCATTAAGAATCAGTGCTGCCACGTCCTCTCGACTTTCTAAATCCGACAGGTAACTGGCTTATCTTGAAACGTGATGTTAACTCAGGTAGTTGTAGATACTTACAGGCAAACTGTCAATGCTAACATAAGTATGATTGAAGACGTGTGCTACTTGAAAGTGTGGCTAGCGCAATGACAAGTGGATAAGAAATTCCTTGGGATGCACTTAGAGTGTCATTAAATCTGAAGATGATGTTAACTTGTTAGTGGGTACTCGACCGAACCACCTCTTTAGAGCTTCATCCAAACACTCGAGACCCTCTTGCCTCCGGCCAACATTTATAGCGGACGGTACGTACGACACGACATAAACAAGCCTGCACGTCTTCATAAAGCCACTTTGAGCGAACTTGTTGACTACCTACTTCAGCGCGTATCACGGAGTATGTTTCTAGTACAACGATTTCTTAGCGATCGTACGTCGATCCCAATATGTCCTCGAGCAAATCCCAACTCATTCGTATAATGACGTGAAACACGCCCAAAAAGGTCTCCTGCTACATCAACCTTCTCTGTACTACACCTGCATAATCCAACCTAAACAAAACGCATACATCAACTTCTCCGTACAATCTACATACACCCCACATTTTAGATCTCGTGCCGCAAACACAAAAAATCGCATTCAACCCAATTAACACCACTTAACGCCCCTCCCCAACACTCATCGCAACCCCCGGCACACGCACACCACAATCAGCAACCGTCCGTAATTGACATACTACCGGATCAATACCATCAAGCCGCGTACCCTCCAATTACGAGACCTCCTTCGGTCCGATCCGCGTCCCATTCCAACTCCCGTACCCACCCGGCGTCGCACCATCCTGCAACGCCTCCGAAAAACCCGTTCCGCCGAAACTCTCGCCCACCTCTCGCGCCTCCTCCGTGCGAAACGCTTCGGCCAGGTGTTGCGCGGGTCGGCGAGAGCGAGCAGCACGTGTTGCTGGCGAACGCCTGCGACAGTCGCAACCCGTCCCGCTCGGCAGCAGGAGCGACCGACAGGCTCGTTTGTCGCGTGGCCTAGTCGGGCCCGAGTCCCTCCGAACGGGGCTTAGTCGGGCCCGAGTCCCTCCGAACACGGGCCAGTCGGGCCCGAGTCCCTCCGAGCGCGGGCCAGTCGGGCCCGAGTCCCTCCGAACGCGGGCCAGTCGGGCCCGAGTCCCTCCGAACGCGGACTAGTCGGTCCCGAGTCCTTCCGAAGGCGGCCGACCGCTCGGCGTTCGGGTTCGCGACCCGGTCGGGCCCGGCCGGTGACCGTCGCGCGTTAAAGAGTGGGGGGCGCTGGCGGTGGGGCCAGTCGGAATCGCGACGCCGCGACGGAGGGAGAGAGAAGACGCCCGGAGGGGCCAGAGAGCAGCTTCGGACACGGCCGCGGGTGATTACGTCGCCTGTCGGCGCGGAACTGTCTCCTCCTACCCGCGGCGCCCACCGAGCTCCGATTGGCCGCTCTCCCTGCCGAGAATCGTACCTAGCTCGCGGCTCTCTTTCGTCTCTGCTCACCTCCGGACCCCGGGCCACGGATTCCCTCTCTGTCGAGTCCGGCGACGCCGTCTTTGTCCCGTCCGACGATGCCATCTCCCTTCCGTTCGGCGATTGTTTCGCTTTTGCGCCCGGTGATTCTTTCTCTGCGCTGATGAGGCCTGTGCGAGCTGGCTGGTCTCTGTCTGTACGTTCGCCTGGGTAGCTTTGTCTCGCTCGGCTGATTTAGTTCTCTCTTATTTGACGTCCTCGCTCTTTGTCGGGGGATCGTCGGGACAAAGACGATCCCTTTCCATTTTTCTCGCTTTCTGATCCCCTGACGGTTCTTGCGACTCTTTTCCACCTTCCGCGCTTCCGTTTTCGTTTCTTCAGGTCGCGGCGATTGATCCTTGGGAAGGCGTCGACGCCTCTCGAGTTTTCTTCCCTTCGATACGCCTGCCGTTTTTGCCGCGGCGGGCAGGCTCCGGGTTTTCGCTCGTTACGTTTCTCAGATTTACTTTTATAGGCAGGTATGTGCTCTTGGTTGGCTCCATGCTTCCGCCATCTTGGTCGGTATGCGCGGATGAAAAAACGTCAGAGTTTGGCCGGATCGGTTGGATAATTGAGGCCGAAATGTACGAAATCTCCGGTAACCTCGAAAGATCGGCGTCATTGTTTTGCAACTGCTATTAATGCAACGCGTTTGCATAATCGATCGGGTATCGGAGGGGGTAACAACAAAGAGTGCACGAACAAGAACGATCGCGGACAGGGAAACAGCTTACGTAAAACTAAGATGATTACCCGTCGCACGCATTTTGCCTGAAACGTGTTCGCGGAAGACACATGATGATTAATGAACAATGCTGAGTGGAAACAGTTAAGCCACGCGTCATCAATTTCAACCACATGCATGATCGTGAAATACCTGTTACAAATAATTCGCAACATGCATCAATAAGGATTTCAAGTATAAAAGTAAATATGCGCGTGCAAAAAATAATTCTCTAAATAATCTTCAGATCACTTGTCTAAACCGACATTTATGCGATTGTGTAATCATTTTCTCAGCACACAAGAACAAACAAGATTCACGCTTTCAAGAATGTTATAAATGCATTGGTCCATACGTGCTTAGTCTCGCAGCGACGCAACACACGTAATATTTCGCATGTGCAAGCGTTGATTCCTGGTAAATTTATCGGGCCACATCGGTGTAATCCGCACGCGATTCCGACTCGACTATCCGTATGCGGTTCGGGCAAAAAGAATTTCACTCCCGTAACGAAGTGAAAATTGCGTGGCCGGGGAGGGCCGCGAGCGCACGGACTTCTATTTGCGCATAAATGAACGTCTGCGGCCAGAGCATTATCCTACTTTCGTTTCAGGCGGAAGCCACCGTATACTGACCTATGCGTCGCGGCATTTAAAACGCTATCCGTTCGATCCGTTCGATGCGATCGTTTTATTTCTTCCGTTACAAGAATCATTTGTTCGCCACTTAATTGCTATCCCGTGCTCCGCCATAATCACAACAACGGGATGCAGCATATAAATCCACAAGATAATCTTCCACAAAAAAATAGACTCTTAAACCTTTAACATATTGCACGCGTTCTCTTGATTTTCGGACCTGCCACGCTCTCCGTAAAAAAAAAAACGGGCACAATGCGCAGCCGTCACCAGTTTCCGACTACCGACCGCAGTCGACAAACCGTAATCTGGCTATAGACGCGTAGAAGAGTCACCGTGCTGCGTCAGGTTTTTAAACAGGCTGTCGAAAAAAAGGGGAAAAAATGTACTAATCACGATTTCCTGACTTCGTCGGGCCGACCGGATATGGCTGAACGCGCTTCCACCGGCCGACATCCGTTTGACTTTACACACTTTACATACGGAGATCAGGAAACAGATTGACAGTCGCGTCGGGGATATTGTGATGGCGCGCAACATTTTTCATTCCTCGTCGCGACGGTCTCACAGAGTCGAGCGACTCGTCGTTTCCAGATGATTTCGTCAAGCGTTAAACGTTCTCGTCGGCCAAGTGACCGTGACACGTCCCCCCACCTGCCAGTCCATGCTAAACTGCGAAACGATTATTTTGCCCGCCACGGATACCCTCCGAGGTGATCCAGATCGAGCGACTCTCCCACGACGACGATCCTCGCCGGACGAAATTGTCATAACGGACTGTGAACCGCGGCGAGCTAATAAACAACGGCGTAAAACCGATCGCCAGTCGATCGCCACGGCAAATTGCCAATTCGCGATCACGTTTCAGTGAGTTTTCACCGGCGCACTGTTAGTCTAATGCGGCCGGTGGGAACAAAACAGTCGCCGACGATGTCTCTATAACCGATAAGTGCAATGTAAGGAGCAATGTTAATCCCGGGAAACGCAGCATAAATAAGTGCCAGCGTGCACGGATAGTTTTGACAAAAAGTGCAGAAATACGCTGCCCGATGAGTTCTCGGAGTTTCGACTATCGTACCGCATGCGTTACACCTATGTATACTCATAATCGACAGACAATCGGCTTTTCTTCCCGAAACTTTCATTACAGATATTTTCGGTGACTGTTTTGTTCCCACCGGCGCCCTTCAGTCTAATGCGGCCGGTGGGAATAAAACAGTCGCCGACGATGTCTCTGTAAAGAATAAATGCAATGCAAAGAGAAACGTTAACACTTTGACTGCCACGGTGGTCACCGGTGACTGGCGCAAAAGATTTGACTAAAAATACAAAAAATTCGCAATGAAGCCTATTTGCAATATTGTAAAAACAATTGATATTGGAACGGTGCTTCAATACTTTGGCTTCTGACAACTTTGCGTTACCTTCATTTTACACGATTTAATCATATTCTGCAATATTTCATCGCATCGCGGTTCTAACATAGCAAAATACGCTTGGCAGTCTAAACGTTAATATTGGAACGGTGCTTCAATACTTTGGCTTCTAACAACTCTGCGTTACCTCATTTTGCACGATTTAATTATACTTTGCAGTATTTCATCGTATCACGGTTCTAATATGCAAAAGATTTTACTAAAAACGCAAAAAATTCGCAACGAAGTCTATTTGCAATCTTGTAAAAGCAATTCATATCAGGACGGTGCTTCGATACTTTGGCTTCCAACAACTCTGCGTTACCTTTATTTTGCATGACTTAATTATACTTTGTAGTATTTCATCGTATCGCGGTTCTAACATGCAAAAGATTTTACTAAAAATGCAAAAAATTCGCAATGAAGCCTATTTCTAATCTTGTAAAAGCAATTTATATTAGGACGGTGCTTCGATACGTTGGCTTCCAACAACTCTGCGTTACCTTTATTTTTCAAAATTTAATTATTCTCTGCAATATTTCATCACATTGCGGTTTTAACATAGCAAAATACGCTTGGCAGTCAAAGTATTAATATTGGAACGGTGCTTCAATACTTTGGCTTCTAATAACTCTGCGTTACCTTATTTTGCACGATTTAATTATACTCTGCATTATTTCATCGCATCGCGGTTCTAACATAGCAAAATACGCTTGGCAGTCAACGTGTTATACCCAGGAAACGCAGCGTAAATAAATGCCAGCGTGCACGGATAGTTTTGACACAAAAAGTACAGAAATACGCTGTCCGCCGTATTCTCGGCGTTTCGATTGACGTACCGCACGCGTTACACCTACGTATACTCGTAATCGACAGACAATCGGTTTTCTTCCCAGACTTTCATCGTTCGCCTAAAAACCTTAATTCACGAGAGCATAACAGGTGGAAGTAAGCGCCGAGGGACATTAACAACGCGTCTATTAGGAGATTCAGTCAGTGACCCTGCCGAAAGCAGGCTCTCTCCTCCGTGCCGCTGCAGATACGGAAAGTAAATCCGGCAAAGCGTAAAGCTTCACGCGTCGTGAGAGTCGGGCACCGAAATCTATCGGCGTGCCTTACGTTTGCGGCTCTCGCGTTTTTTCCCCGCCGCCTCAGTCGAACGGTGCAAGTCTCGACGCAGACAAGACACTGTGGTAGGCGAATCGGCGAGGGATAATGGGACCTACGGGCGCTACCCCGCAGACTCATCATCGTGATTCCCTCGTCGAAGCTCGTCGATTTGGTGGTCTTCCCTCGGCTAGCGTTCTATCGGCTCGTCTCAAAGTACTTCGTCGTCCGCAGGTGGCAAAAACAAACAGGTATATCGACCTCTGGCACCCCTCTTTCCGCCTGCCTCATCCCTCCGCGCCCCTTTGAGGCGACCGCGTTTCCAGACGCTCGACCGACGGCATAGGTCTCGTCTTAGAACAACGAGAGTGTTTGGATGCACCTGAAAAGCCTGCACCTGGTCGCACCTGTCTCACGTCGCGCTTCGCTTCGAGCGTCTTTCTTCGCGCTTCTCTCTCGTCGGCAAATAGACGCGAGTCCCGATGGCGGGGGTTGTGATCGCTGGACCGTGGCGAAGAGGCTGGATACTGTATACTTCCAGATAATCGTAGGCGGCTCGAGATTTCAGAGGAGCTGCACGTCGCGAGACGCGGGCATTCGATAGGCATCGGATCGTGGAGTAGAGTCTTCGCGGCCCCGTCGAATGGGCGATATATTTCTTCGCGGAACCCCGACACTCGCCGCTTCTTGCGTGATGCGTTCTTTTGCACCCGGAATGCCAGGCTCTAATGATATGGGACGCGCGCTGGCCGAGAGCTCCGGAAAAGTCGACTCGACGTTTTAGAGGACTGGTGATCCGTCGGAGCTGATGGCCGATCGAGCGGCTTCTTGGGTTATTTTATTACAGTTAGAGTGGGCGCCGTGATAATATGCTTTGCGGCGTCGCGGAAGAGGGAAAGAATTTGTAGATGCGTCGATATGGGGTGCTGCGCGATTATGGTCGGCGATCGGGTAACATATGCTGGATGCTTTGCTTTGCTCTTGGGCCGGGGATCTGATACCAGCCCTACGTGATAGGCTGGAAGGTTTGCGTGTTGCGTAAATGGGGGCAGCAGAGAAGCTGCTTGAGACTGAGAGATTGTGTTCTTAGGAATTGAGATTTTCAACGGTGTACAATTGTATGACAGGGCGCGGTGCGCTGCGTGGTAACTAAATCACTATGCGGACCCACCTCCGGAGAATGATCGATAGATCGTTTCACCCCACATTTCTTTCGAGGACTACATACCCCGCAGCGGTGTGTACCGCAATAGTGAGAAAATCGTCGTCAATAGGAACGGCGTGGAATTGTTCGCACGGTGATTCGATCTGGCGAAGATCACGGGAAACGAAATCGATTCGGTGACATAAATTTCGTCGACCGTGACGAGGTATCGATTGACTTCTTCAAACTGCACTTCGCCGGCCGTTTTAATTGCGTCTTCCTATTCAGCGCTGCTTTCACGGAGTCACTTAATTCCGAGTTCTAAGAAGTGTTTCATTTCCAATATCCTTTCTTCGCCGTAAAACAGATTAAGTGTGAAATACGCACGTCTCGTGCGTTTTTACTCGCCTACATCTTGGTTATTGCGATTGAACATTATTTGATGGTTTATTAGACACCTAAAGTGACAGCGGAATCAAGCGTGCGTATCATTTTTTATGCACGATGAAAACTGGATCTAATCATCCAACTGACTACACTTTTCAGGCACCTGTTGAATCGACACAATTCTCGTGGACCAATTACTATCGATTTATTCCAAGCACCTGTTTCACGCTCGCTGCCGACTGTTTATCGACAATAATGACTTCCTTCCCTCCAGTGTAAAGAAAAGCGACGCGCAAACAAATATTCCTACCCAATAACACACTTACAGTTACACTCAATAAAAACATAATTATCATATCACCGTAAAACTTCACCCGACTCTATTTCTGTGGCAACGAGAAATAAGTTTATCGATCAACAACATACCGGTTTCGCGAGTGCGCTTCCTCTTCCTCGCCAATCACTATGCAAATTCCGCGAAAATTAATTACATTTACCCGCAGCACTGAAAGTCATCGCGATAGGCCATCGAGAAGCCCAGCGCCGCGCAATTAATCAATACGTTTATCGCTTAAAGCGCACTTCTCACGTGTATATCAGAGGCCCGACGATTTTCCTCGTCGCGGAAAGAACGCGAGCAAAGGGTGCAAAAAATCGGAGAAACGCCGCAGGTGCCGTGCATCACTGATAACCGCGATCGACGTCGATCTCTCTCGCAGCGGATGATTACGCAATTTACATCGGGGGCAATTTACATTGGGGATCTCATTTTGCCACTGGCAAGGCAGCCGGTGTAACGGGACCAGAGGACGAGCATCGTGCTGCGGGTCATGACTATGCTAATAAGAAGTCCGAACGACAGACACCTACGGAGCTCATTCATAGAACAGGATCTGACCGAGACGCGTGCCTGATCACCTTGACAGTTTGACAAATGATTGACAAATCTTCCGAACAAATATGCCAGGCATGGCAGAATGTGGACCATTGCGTTAGAGTAATGTGGTTGTATACCGGACAAAATTTTTGCACATCAACAGTTCTGTACACCGAGATCTAGTAAAAATCGCAACATTCGCGCAAGTAATTCTGCGCGTAAATATTATTAAATATTCATAGAACAGGATCTGACCGAAACGCGTGCCTGATCGTTCACCTTGACAGTTTGACAAATGATTGACAAATCTTCCGAACAAATATGCCAGGCATGGCAGAATGTGGACCATTGCGTTAGAGTAATGTGGTTGTATACCGGACAAAATTTTTGCACATCAACAGTTCTATACACCGAGATCTAGTAAAAATCGCAATATTCGCGCAAGAAATTCAGCGCGTAAATGAAGAGTGAATAATTGCAACCGTAGAAACTCATTTAACACATTACATACGGGTATATTTGCCGCGGACTTACGCGTGTACTGGACGCTTTCTTATCTCGAAATGAACATTTTAAAAACAATGAAAATCGTTGCCCTGCAATACAAACACCATACTTACAATGTCCATCGTATTTTTACGATATCGGCTCTTCAGTAGAAATTTATTAAAATGTTTCTTTACGTGACCCGCGCTTCAGGGACAGACTCTGAAAATCATAAAAGTACGTTCCCCGCATGCATTGTGTTAAAATAAGGATCTGTTTCACATTTTCAAATATGTATTTGGCTCTTACTGGGATAAACAGTTTTCAACTAAAGTCTTAACGACTCTTATTTCTATAGTTTAATGTTACTTATTCACAATTATGTTCACAGTTTTTGCGTTAAAGTTAAATGATGGAACATGAACAATTCTGTACACCGAGATCTAGTAAAAATCCTACCATTCGCACAGGTAATTGATCAGCGCGTAAATGAAAAGTGAATAACTGCAACCATAGAAACCCGTTTAAAGTAAGGTTCTGATCCACATTCTCAAATATGTATTTAGCTCTCATAGACAGTTTATTTTCATATATAGATATGATTTATTTCCATAATGTTACTTATTCACTTGTCTGGGCACTTGGTAGTTCAGATGCGTCAAAGTGAAACCACATAAATGATGGCATATTCTACAAGAACGACACATATGACTTTGGACAAACGGTCGGTAACAGATGACGCGGTTAGGCGTGGTTTTAAACTCTTGGCCTTAAAATCCCAACTCTATATTCCCATTCATAATTTAATATTCCTTCATTAATCTGGAAAAACATAACATGACTTATTTGAAAATTCGTTGAACTTCTGTTTTTTCCAATTTTTCAAATTATCTAATTACTCCCAATTCCAAGAATAACACACAACGTATTCCGAAACATCGAATTATGATAATTTACAGAATCATTCAAATGCGAAAATGTTGTACGACCACAGAATATATCTTTCCATATTAAATTCAAAAGCAACTACACACATTTATTATACTAGCGCAGTTATATTCACACAATTGACCATGACAAAAATCGTCTTCGATCTATGAATCGATACATGTATTATACAGAATACACCTACGTTACAAAATATTTGATCCAACAACGTTAATATTATATACTTATATATTTTTACGACAGCACAATTTTCATAAAATATCGCACGATCGCATGCATCGAGTACTCATGATTCGAATGTTATATTATATATGAGCCGTTTATTTTGAAAGTGGCCTAACTCCATTTATCTTCAAATCGAGATAAATAACATTTACTGATAAATAACATGAACTTGTACATGTAACTATGGTAACCGGAAAATATTGAAAAACGGAGTTAGGCCACTTTCAAAAGAAACGGCTCATATATTATATTTACACGGCAGCACAAGTTTCATAAAATATCGCACGATCGCATGCATCGAGTACCCATCTTTCGAATGTTACGCGTTTACCGGAAATCAACCTACCGACTTCCTCGTCACTCAATCGAGTTATTAAAGACAGAAACTTCTTGCGTGATTTGACATGAATGCGCAAATACCTCCACTTTCAATCACAGCACCTCGTGACCCTAATGAACGTGTACCCCCTGTTCCCGTACTTAATTCGCGAGGTGGACAATTTTTGCTCTCGCCCGCTCTATGCGTGCCGACCGAACTCGTTTCCGATAAAACGATCGAACATTTCGACGCGCACGAATAGCCACGCGCAACACACGCGCCGCTGAGTATCGTTCTTCGATAATGTCCACGCGAGAGACGTTTATTTCTTCCCTTTATGAGCGTCTTCATTCAGCCCGACGATCGAGGAAAACGATCGCGTTGCGTAAGTGCATCGGAAAACGCACACGGAATATTGATGTTCCGCGATGGGAAAGCGATAAAACTGACCGCCGTTTTTATGCGAAATTCGTCCGCGAGCACGTGCACGATATGTTTAGTACGAAATAGCTGGCTGCGGTAATAAAACGAACTCAAAATAGAAGGCTAAAATACTTAATGGCGGGAGCGAAAAGAAGCGAATCGCTTCGGACGAACTTATAAAGTCCGGATACCGGAGTTGTTGAAATTAGACACGCTGTTGCGTGGAAGTCGGTTGAAACTTCAGCAATGCACTTTATCTGACAAAAGAACATGTTTCGAGACCACACGGATTCCGATTGCAGGAATCTAAAATATTTATGACTGTATTAGGCTTTTTTGGGTGTTTTGTGTCCTTACTCTATTGGATGCTTCTTTTATTCCTTATTTCATTCCTAAGTTTCCGTATTATCTCAAATAATGCAAAGCTTGTCATTTTAATGCCGGAGGCCGAAATATCGGCTTTTGCTGTACTGGCAAAATGTGTCAAAATAAATGTATAATACTTATAAATGGTCTAATTTCATTAGGAGAGAATTAAAATAAAATAGTTTTCCGATTTAACTTTATATTACCTATAACAATTACTTGTTTCGGAAGAGATAATCCGTCCGGCGCGTACCTTGGAGTTATTCTTTATTTTTGATATGCAATATTATTTATTTTATTACAAAATATTTTGGAAATGCAAAGCATATACTTTAACAAATGGTCTATACAAAGTTATGATGAAAAGATGACTTTTCGTATGTGCAAATACGTTTTTTAAGAGAGAACCTAATTTTTATTTTCTTTACGGTCATTTATACCTTTGTTATTTATATAATTTTCAATGAATATAGAAAAATTTGTTTCATTTTTTATTACTTTTTATTATTATTTTATAGTTTCAGTTTTTATTCTGTATTTCGTCCTTAACCCTTTCGCACCGGACGGGACATGTGCTGTCCCAATCGGAAAAATGTTTGATATTACGGTTGGGATAGCTTGTAAAATCATTGATGTTGCTGGTGCGCTGTTATAAGGACGTTTATGCGTCTCCAAGACCTTCAACCTTTTAGGCATAAAAGTTATTTTATCTAATAATCGCTTGCAGAAGAAATAACTGATTCCGGTAATGGGGAGCACTTGGACTAATTTTTTGCCGTATTGAAAGGGTTAATACACTGCTTTTTGAATGATGTAAATATTGTATTTTGTTCAGTTTTTCTGAACCTTTTTCCACACCCTAGTAAAATCGTGAAATTCGCCGGTTATCTTCGCATACCTCTTTTTCGCCCGGCGCTAAAAGGACCAGAAATGAAAAGAACGAAGAAAAGCGCACATATCCAGTTTTGTCCCGACTTCTTCGAACTGCCTGTACGCTGTCACCCGACCTGCGTGTTCGTTAACGTAGTACCCCATCAATGAAGGAAATCGAAAGTACGCAAACGTTTGGCATGAGCGCATCTCCAATGCAGCCAATCACCGAAGCGTCCCTCGACCGAGCTCGCAACAAACTCTCGCAGCACACAAAGTACACGTTTAAATTCGATATCCGCGATCATCGTTTTTGCCCCGCCACCGTTTTGCGCAAAACACGAAATCACAATGGTGGCAGGATGGGAACCTTTCGCGAGGGGGGGGACTGGCGATGATCGAATCACGAATCACCGGGCGACCAGAAAGTTATTTCACGTGCGAGATCATTCGGCGGTCATTACAAAGATATCGGGACCCGTTCGGCTACTACACTCTGGCCACGAGGTGTAAGACGGCTCGTAAGACGGGACATTAGCATTCGCAGGTGTATTATTTACACGTGTAGAAGGCAGGCCCCTTGCGGTCACGAGGGATCTGTCCAATAATCGACGGCGGAACGCCGGGACTGGGATAGATTAAATTGGGACAGGTAGCTGTGAAGTGAACTGAAGAGGATCGAAGTCACGTGCAGCTTCAGCGCGACCGGAAACATGCTATAAAGAGCAGACCTCGAGAGCGGTCCGTGTCTACGTGAGGTTTCGTGGCCAGACTGGGATTCCGTTTGACCCGCGCACTCTGTCGAATCAATTTCGGCGTCAATTGATTTTCCCGCGACGAGGTCTACCGGTGTGGGAAGACGCTGGGGATTGAATGAAGCCGTAAGATCCAGGCCACGGACTGTTAGGAACGGCGGAGACAGTGAATAAGCGTGGAACGGGATTTTTCATGTTCCGATACATGTTTGGAGTGATCTGGATATAAAGATCGGTAATGCCAGGTCTGTTTTGTAAGGAAACTTTATTTACTGGCTTACACTTTTCGCGGATCTCAGTATACCTAAGTTTAACGTTGGGGGTCTCGGAGAATACTATATGTCTCGTCCGTTCAGACTCGCCCTTAAGGGGTAATATCTACCTCAAATTTTCAAAAAATTGAAAACAATTTTTTTTACTTATATGATACTTTAGAGCCTCAAAAATAAGATGCAATTTGTCTTATAGGCAAGAATATTTTTTAAAGTGGTTTTCCAGCTTATTTTATAAAGCAAGGAGCGGTTCAAAGTACATGGTACTGATTCTAAAGGTTCTGAAGGGATATAATACCAACCGAAATCCAGATTCCATCGAAAACATACGAAACGAAATTTTGCAACTCTTTGCCATAAATTTTTGACGGATGAAGTGCCGCAACACGAGAATTGCCCGGCATCGGCATAAATATTGCGTCTTCTATTTTTAACGATCGATTTGAAAGCATAATGGCAATGATGCAGGTGTTACGATTGACTATGGGTCGTAATTGTTACAATTTCTGCGTCGAAGCTGATGGATGCCGCGAAAGATGCATGTAGAGTCTTCATATTTTCCAGGAAAGAGAAACAGGAAGAAAATATTAATGTAGAAGGACAACTATATGGTGCAGGCATTGCAGAATAATCGTAAATATGGCAAAACTAGTAAAATAATCTGAAATAATGTTACTCAAAACTTTAAATGCGTTTTTCTCGGAACTACGTTTTTCAAATTGGCTTGCAGCATAACTTAAACAAATTTTCTTCGATTCACTTGAAATTTTTACTGTAGCTGTTAAACTACATTCTCCAGAGAAGTACACATGATGTTTAAGATCGGTTAAAAACTTTCGTTATTATAAATATTTTTTCGATGAATTCTTTGATGGAAATTAAAACTTTTCTGAAGATGCAAAAAATTTTGCTTTTCGTGCTTAGTAAAAGTGTACGGCACTTCTGCTGCAAGCCGCGGAGGCCATATCCAAAAATGCACTTCTACTTCGAGAGCTCCAGCGCCGCCATTTTGAAGCAAAAACATAAGAAATTTTTTTTTATACATTAAAGTATGCACATTAAACGCCTTTAAACCAAATTTCGATATCTTATATCATGTAATTAAAAAAAATTCCTAAGATTCCCCTATGTTTTTAGGCGTTAAGCTAGATGTTACCCCTTAAATATCCCACCCATAGGTAAAGAATAGGAGGTTCGGTGGAAAGGGACGGTGTCCGGTGGAAAATTACCGCTAAGCTATATGTGCCCATAATTATGAAAGTGGTCTAAGTCAAAATTTAAAAAAAATGAGTTTATCAGTTATTTCATACCACATTATTTTTAACTACATTTATTCAATGTAATTTTTACGAAATTGTCAAAAATGAACCATTAGATAGTGGTTGTAATTTCAACATTATATGGAATTCATTTAGTTTTAATTATGAAAGTGGTCTAAGTCAAAAATTTAAATAAATTATATAAACAACTTGAAAATGGCACGTGGCCTTCTTTGACGCGTTTCTGAACTACATAATAAAATAAATGACAATCAAATTTTAATAATAACGACAACTTCATTCCGGTTTGTAATCAATAACAAGAAGAGTAAAAAATACCGCGGGTGAATCTGTCTCTTGGCTACAAATTCAATGGATGAGATTCTTGAAAAATGAACCTTATAAAATGTTCTATAAAACATCTTTAGATGATTCTAAATTTCACGTTTCGGATCTTTCACCTAAAAAAAGAAGACCAAAAATATACGGAAATATTAAATTACTTCCATTATACACCACCATTAGACCAGTATCGGAAGAAAAACATAAAGATATTATGAGTTTACTACCGTACATCCCTCCAGTTTTTCAGGAACATTTTAAGAATCTTAAATACTCGAAATAATGATAAAAATGGATTACTGTTTAAAAATAATTAATAAATGTAATAAATGTTCACGAATTATTTCAATCAAATTATTGTTTCAAATAAAACTCAAAGTTCTTTATTGCTTTAAGTCATTTATAGGACATTCAGTTAATTTTGAAAATGGTCTAAGTCAATTCAAACTTTAAAAATAATATCGTATAAAATTCACACAAAATTTCATATTCATAGTAAATTTCCATTAATTAAGACTAATAAAATTATAAATTAAAATGTCGCATAATGTAAAAATATTTTTTAATTTATTCAAATGCAATTCATTAAATATCTCGAAACAAGAAATATATGACTTAGACCGCTTTCATAATTATGAGCACATATGCATGATATGGTGGCAACGTGCGTTTACGCCACACATGAAGTTAGCGAAGAATTGCGGAAAGCGATAAGGATCCGCAGGGACGACAGCGAATAATTGGGCGACAATTTGAGCGTGACGACGATGAACTTTTAGTCGGAAGCGCAAGCGTGTGACGATGTCCGAATTTATAGCGAGTCCGATAGTAAACGGAAAATGACTCGTACGGCGGCGGGAAATAATGACACCGCGTACCTGCCCGGCTGAACCGGGCCGATCGATAAATTATTGATTAGTAAATTATCGGAAATTATATCGCGGCATCGATAATGTCGGGAGAGTAACCGCGGCAAAAAGAACAGCGCGACCGGACATCGACGTGGAACTGGATCTAATCCTGTTCTACACTGTACAGGTTATCAAACCCACCGCCGCGACTTCAGACCCGCGCCAGAATAATCAAAGCCTCTATATTTCACTCGCGCCACGTCGATTTCTGCACTTTATCGAGCTCGTTCATAATGCGCCGCGGAAAAAGGCAAAATTCAATTTAACCGCCCACGATAATAACGATTTTCTTCCACGCTGATTGATAGCTGCCGCTGAAAAATGCGGCGCGTCCAAAATAACTGCGACGACGCAAAACTCAGCTACAAAAATACCAAGTGGTGCGATAGCGCTTGTCTTATTCTTGGATCAACACGTTAATTGCCACGCCGAAATGACATGTTTCGCTCAGAACGTAATGGCAATGTAATGGCAAAATAATAACCAATTTCGTTATTTGCAAGAATATGGCATGAATTGCAAAAGAAGGAAGGACCAAAGTATTTGGTATGCAAATTTTGTAAACAGTGTTACCAATAAATTGTTGCAAGCTTTGGAACACAAAGAGCAAAAAATCGGATCAAAAATGTCACTAAATGCCAAGATTGCATTGACGAGCTACACTTATGTTTAAAATGCTTCGATACAATGCACCGGTAGATAAAAGATTTGATAAATTGAATATGATTTTATTTCAAAGCATTTTCTAATTAGCGATTTTTTATTCAACTTTACAATTATAAGTATTTGATGCATTGCAATGCAACTTTGATGTTCAACGTATTAACCCTTTGACTGCTATGGACGCATATATGCGTCCGCCGAAATCTATCGGTGTCGATTATGGACGCATATATGCGTTTTTGAATCGTTTCGATTTCTTACCTATTGCAGCCACAATTGTCAACGTATGAGATACATACAGATGAGTTGCCTATTATATCGTTTTCTTGTAGTATTTAATTTAGCGTGAATAAAGAATTATCACTAGAACTTCGTTGCGGGGTTTTTGTGTTCCGTTATATAATCGTTTTGTATTATATATTTGTATTACATATTTTGATATAATCGTTTCGTGTATCGTTACATAATCAATCAATAGTGTTCAAATGATCGAAAAGTATTTTGTCCTCAGCGAGCGTTTTGGCCGGAAGTATTCAGCACTCAAAGCGTTAATAACATTTGCATCCAAATATTAGATTACAACTAAAATTCGTTCTTTTATCAATTATCTCATTATTTTATTTTTACCTAAAACGGAATGTTACCTAACACAAAATGTGCTAGTTGTCAGCTTCGCAGTCTAGAAGAACACTGGCACTTTTCGAGCGAAACAGAAACGCAAAATCGTTCCTTGGCACTCAACGGTTATAAATAACTTCGCCAACGCGACATCTCGCGCGATTTACCATCGCACTATCATTCGTTGCAACTTGCAGCGGGACATCGACTGTCGTGCAGAAGATACCGAGGCCCGAGTTGCGGGAAAAATCGGCGCATCCCTTCGGCTCAGGTAATCAACGTCCAGACATCTTCGTGCCTTTATCGCCGTCTACCCGCATTCAATATCGACGTCGTGTATCTATGTGCGCAAGTGCACGCTGCCGGTGAACTCGCACACGAGAGTATCTTGTTCAGGTCGGTGCAGCAGGAATGTCGTATTCAGACCTGACCACGCCGGGAGTCATCTAGCGATCCGTTTCCTTAGCCGCGCGATTGACATTCAGGTGTACATTGAAATATCGCGGTGCAGGTGCGTATCGTTATGCGAGACGTTTCGTGTGGCTGAGTGTTTCGATGCTGTAAGAATGTCGTCTAACGTATCGTGTAATGATCATAATCTATCGTAGCGTAGTGATGAACAGCGAGGATGAGTATAAAGCGTGGGAAAGTGAGTGCGTTTACTTGTGGGTTATAATTGTAGTAGGGGGAAGTGCAGAATGCTAATGGTGATGTGGTTTGAATGCCAAAATTTCGGGTGTTTTCTGTTAAGACATTGACTGCCAAGCATAGTTTGCTATGTTAGAACCGCGATGCGATAAAATACTGGAGAGTATAATTAAATCGTGTAAAATAAAAGTACCGCAGAGTTGTTAGAAGCTAAAGTACTGAAGCACCGTTCCAATAGCAATTGCTTGTACAATATTGCAAATAGGCTTCGTTGTGAATTTTTTGCATTTTTAGTAACATCTTTTGTATGTTAGAACCGCGATACGATGAAATAGTGCAAAGTATAATTAAATCATGCAAAATAAGGTAACGCAGAGTTGTTAGAAGCCAAAGTATTGAAGCATCGTTCCAATATCAATTGCTTTACAAGATTGCAAATAGGCTTCATTGCGGATTTTTTGCATTTTTAGTAAAATCTTTTGCATGTTAGAACCGCGATACGATGAAGTAGTGCAAAGTATAATTAAATCATGCAAAATAAGGTAACGCAGAGTTGTTAGAAGCCAAAGTATTGAAGCATCGTTCCAATATCAATTGCTTTACAAGATTGCAAATAGGCTTCATTGCGGATTTTTTGTATTTTTAGTAAAATATTTTGCATGTTAGAACCGCTATACGATGAAGTAGTGCAAAGTATAATTAAATCATGCAAAATAAGGTAACGCAGAGTTGTTAGAAGCCAAAGCATTGAAGCACCGTTCCAATATCAATTGTTTTTACAAGGTTGCAAATAGGCTTCATTGCGAATTCTTCGCATTTTTAGTATAATCTTTTGCACCGGTGAGTAAGACGGCCTGTACTAATTGAGAGAGAAGTCACACTACCATGTACATGATAACGCACGGGCTAATCTTTCGGAAAACATGCAACGAAGGATCAGGAAATATGGTTCGGAGTTCGTATCTCACCAACCTGCTAGACTAGACACGATTCTATCGCATTACCATTTGCTTCGATCAATGCGATGTTTTCTCTGATAAAAATTCAAAACATTTATAAATGTACGCTGTAACATCTCTGATAGAAATTCAGAACATTTATAAATGTCCACCGTAACATCTCTGATACAAATTCAGAACATTTATAAATGTACACATCGACCAAGATTTGGCCTCTTGGCAAGCTGAATTTTTTAAAATGCTATTAGCAACCTGATTGCCAGATGAAAAAAGATTACAGAAAATCTCGACGATTACGTTACCGACCAACATTCCATGTTCCGCTTATCACTTCGACGTCTACATGTACAAGTAACAGAACTTTTGAAGAGACTTAACACCTGTTAGTACCAATGTCAATGGACTGTTAGCAAGCTGATTTTTTTTTAAATTGCACTAATAACCTGATTGCCATTTGAAAAAAAATTACAGAAAATCTCGACGATTACATTGCCGACCAGCATTATATGTTCCGCTTATCACTTCGACGCCTACATATACAAGCAACAGAACTTTTGCACTGACCTAACACCTGTTAGTACCAATGTCAATATTAAATTCCATTCTCACCGCAGTGACAACATTACTTCTCCGCGTTACACACCGGCCGTACGAAACGTTTCAATCTCACGCCCAGTCGACTTGGCCGCGACATACTTCAGCCAAAGAACGCAATGACGTTCGATTGAAATACCGATCGGTCTTGCGCGCCGTTTCTTCGAACCTACGAATTTTTGCCTTCTCGACAAACGTCCACGCACACGCAGATAGCGAGACATAAACGCGTGGTGTGACAGACGTCTGAATTTTTGCGGCGAACTCGTCCACGTAGCTTCGCGGCTGGACTTCCCGTTCCCCGTCGGGTTCGTCTGTCTTCGCCTACTGTAAAAGTCAAGCGTTAGATGTTTTAGAGCGTCAGAAAATCGCGATGTTGCGATTCTTCACAATTGATGGTCGGTGGGAATGACTGCTTGGACTATTTGATTACAGTTAACGTAATAATATGTTACGCGGTGACGCGGATCGGGATGAATAAAAAATTTGCTGATAGGTCGAGGTGAGATGTGACACGTTTATACGGTCGGTGATCACGAAACAACTTACTGGATGCTTCTTTTATGTTCAACACGTTCACTGGCAAGCGTATTTTGCGATGAAATACTGCAGAATATAATTAAATCGTACAAAATAGGGGTAATGCAGAGTTGTTAGAAGCCAAAGTATTGAAGCACCATTCCAATATTAACACTTTGATTACCGAGAGTATTTTGCTACATTAGAACCGCGATACGATGAAATACTGCAGAATATAATTAAATCGTGCAAAATAAGGGTAATGTAGAGTTTTCAGAAGCCAAATTATTGAAGCACCGTTCCAATATTAACACTTTGACTGCCAAAAGTATTTTGCTACGTTAGAACTGCGATGCGATGAAATACTGCAGAATTTAATTAAATCGTGCAAAATAAAGGTAACGCAGAGTTGTTAGAAGCCAAAGTATTGAAGCACCGTTCCAACATCAATTGCCTTTCCAAATTGCAAATAGATTTCATTGCGAATTTTTTACATTTTTAGTAAAATCTTTTGCATCGGTCACCGGTGACCACCGTGGCAGTCAACGTGTTAATTGCTTTTACAAGACTGCAATTAGGCTTCATTACGAATTTTTTGCATTTTTAGTAAAATCTTTCGCGTCAGTCACCGGACCACCATGGCAGTAGACGTATTAATACGAATAATGTATCATATATTCCCTTTAGCCTAGGCGTACCCATTTTTATCTTCCTGACCAGTGTCCACGCACACGCAGCTAGCGAAATGCAAACGCGTGGTATGACAGGCGTCTGAATGTTTGCGGCGAACTCGTCCACGTAGCTTCGCGGCTGGGCTTCCTGTTCCCCGTCGGGATCGTCTGTGCTCGCCTTCTATCCCGCCACTTTCTTGTCTGCATTCCGTTGACCGAGCATACGCCATCGGGACCAGTAGCGATCGACACGAAGGACAAAATCGACCGCGCGATTCGATAAAGTATCGGATCAGCGTGCGAAAGTACATGTCCTAGATGCTACAACTGAGTCGTTCAGCCACGAAACGATCGACTGATAATCGGTGGACGGAATGTTACCAAGAAACATGTTAACCCCTTGCCGTACTTTGACGAGTCTGATTCGTGATGAGAATTTCGGGCCAAAGCTGAATTTCACGAGTCCGACTCGTGATGAGCTTTTCGTGCCAAAGGTGAATATCACGAGTCAGACTCGTGATTAAAATTTATATATTGTATCAGAAATATAGACATGAATAAAAAAATTAAAGTACTTTTCAAAATTGTTGGTTTTAATCCCTTGCCGTACTTTGACGAGTCTGACTCGTGATGAGCATTTCGGGCCGAAGGTGAATATCACGAGTCTGACTCGTGTTGAGAATTTCGGACGAAAAGTGAATATCGCCAGTCTGACTCGAGATGAGAATTTCGGGCCAAAGGTGAATATCACGAGTCTGACTCGTAATGAGAATTGCGGTCCAAACGTGAATATCACGATTCTGTTTCGCGATGAAAGTGTATATATTGTATCAGAAGTATATTCATAAAAAAATGAATTAAAAGAGTTAAAATATTTTTTAAAAGTTTATGGTCCAAGTTCATTTCAATTCTACAAGAGCATCATCGCATGAAATTAATAACCAGACGACTACTTCAGAAGCAATCGTAAGATATAATTTGTTTCAAGTTCCGACAATACGTCTCAATCGCTTTGACTCCTTTCGTGAACATTTCAACGCATTGTTTGGGCCCAAATTCTTCCGAGTTAAATGGTACGGCAAGGGGTTAGTTACGAGAAAATGTTGGTGTCTACTTTTTTTCTGCTTAGCCGCGGAGTTTATAGGTTTGCCGTAAACTTTCGTCTAACAGTGCAACTGGACAGACGTTAGTGTGTAAGAGAGCGACTGAAGTGAAAGGATAATATTGTTCACGCTGAAGGATGGGTTTAAAAATGTCGGTGAAGTGATGGAATGTGGATGTTGCATTGCCGAAATGCGTGTAACTGAATTCGAAGTGAGAGAGTAGGCGTGAAGGGAATAATGGAAAGTGTATGTATGATTGGACGCATCAATCGTTGGTGAACGGTGTGCGGAGAATTTATGAGGCGCAATAAGACATATGCATACAAAGGACGCGGGTATCGCGATTAAGACGGCGCTTTTTCATTGTCCGAGTTTTAGCACTCGATATATCACAGTGAAAGTGGCTACCTGTCTTTATCCTTATGATCCGATCCCCTCGCAGATAGTATACGATACAAATTACAGATAACTCTATTAATCCCACGTCTCGAGGTGGATATAAGAAGGACGGCTTTCCTAAATTTTATGAAAGTATCGTAAAATACCGACGGATACCGGTCATTATACAAACATTATTACCGTACAAAAACTAGACCACCGACTTCAGCTGCAAGATGTTCCCCGATTCAACTTTTTATCACGGCACGTCGAGAAATTATGTTCGAAAGTATTAACACATTCGCGACCGGCAAATTTTTTCCGTTTCTAATACTGAGTACCGGCGAAAATAATGAAATCTGAAGCTGGTTGCCGCAAACTCGTATCGTTGAAGTGAGGATAAAAATGGCAAAAGTTGTTTTGAAATATCAATCTTACAATTATCTGTTGTTTAAAATAAAAATAATTTTATAATTTGTATGCTTGCTTTATAGGTAGACAAGCGACTATTTGTTATCACTGTGCTAAATTTATTTAGCGTTATATTACAGGTATTTTGGAAAAGCCGAGTAAAAACAAAATTTAATATTTACAGTTAGTCCGATAAATCGCAAAACTTATGCATAAAGGAACTTTACATCATTTGCATATATATGAAGTAGCACGACGTATTCCACAAGTTTTGCAGACTACAACGTTTTCGTGGATATTTCGATTTTTCCAATTGTGCCGGCTGACACTTACTGAGCCAATTAAGACATTCTTCCCTATTTTGCTGAGATATCGGTTATTATTGGAAGTGCCTAATGTTGTCGCATTCAGAAAAAAAATTGCAGGACGTGAATTCATGTCAGTGGCAAACAAGAATGGAATTTAAAATTATGTGTGTATGTAATTATGTGTTTGTACTTGCGTCGGCTATTTTAATTTTTGAAACGCAGGGCAATATAGAATACAGCAAATTTTGTTCATTGTATTCAATCGCGTCTCCTTTATTATAAAAAAGTATACTTTTTTTGGTACTGAGGCTTTTATTACTATTCTAGTATTAGAAAGTGTCAAGAACGACGGAACGTGGCGGTGAAGCATTTTTCAATAAGTTATACGTGAATGCTTTATATAGTTGCCTGAGTGATTTTTGAATAAGTTATAGTCATTTGTAAAATAATTATTGAAAATGAAATAACAACGGCATAATCTAGCTCTTTAAAAAGAAAGCGCAACAAAACAAGATATATGTGCAAAACCCCTTGTCTACATCTACGCGTAAATCACTGCTCTACAGTTAATCATACGAGAAAATATTAAAAGTCACATAAAATGTATGTCCAAAGTTCAATTTGAATTCATTATGCACGAACAAACTTTATTGAAGGTTATTTACATCGTTTCATTTCCATGTTAAATTACGAAATAATAGCCGGTGACTTGAGGCAGCTTTTGCCGAAAATTGCCGGTCAACAATGTGTTAACACTTACACACCCATCAATATATATATATATATACAATAATATATATTACATACATATATACATATGAACCGTTTATTTTGAAAGTGGCCTAACTCCGTTTTTCAATATTTTCCGGTTACCATGGTTACATGTACAAATTCATGTTATTTATCTCGATTTGAAGATAAATCGAGTTAGACCACTTTCAAAATAAACGGCTCATATATACAATATATATATACATCAATGTAAGTACGCCGAAACACTCTTTGTCATTCCTATGCATATCCTCTGAACATCGTATAGGTTCCATTAATGTGTTTTTCATGAATTCACGTAAGAAAATGACCGGCGCAAGCGGAATAAGAAAAACAGCCTTATCTCGTAGATCTGGTCTTTCGATCGATCGACGATCACGCTTCGACTCTCGCTTTTCAGTGCACAACACGCGCGTCAGCCGCTTGAACTTGCATACCGGTCCTGTACCTCGGCAGGCACACTTATCACCAGAGCATTATATTATAAATTAAGAGAAAGTATATGCGGTCTCGTGCGCGGTGCGGCCAACGAGAATGGCAGAATCAGAGCTGAACTATCGGGCTGTATCAATGCTCGGGGTGCTATGAGTTGACACAGATAACTGCCTTACGAACGACCACGACGACGTTCAGACGTCGTCTCCCTATTGCCTTCTGTCGCCACCGCTTGAATTACTGAATCTTCTAACGCTCTTTTACGACAGCGATTTATTCCGGTGCAACGCGCTGTCATTAAACTTTCATATCTAATACCCAGCCATGCTACTTTCGTTACGTTATCGCGCCGCGCATAAAACAAACCCAACTGTCACGCGCCAAAATCAATCTGCCATAAACAAATACTTGTCGGGAAAAAATTGCCGCGTCGCAATGATACTATCGATGACGTACGCCGCGCTGTCATTAATTGAATATCTAAGGCGCAACGAAGTTCTAATGATAATTCTTCATTTACGCCAAATTAAATAATGTAACAAAATTATTTGATAAAGAGCGCATGTGTATTTATCTCATACGGCATACATAATTTAGAACGGCGATGTGATAAAATACTGCAGAGTATGATTAAATCATGCGAAATCGAGATAACACGAAGTTGTTAGAAGCCGAAGTATTGAAGCACGATTCCAATATCAATTGCCTTTCCTAATTGCAAATAGACTTCATTGCGAATTTTTTGCATTTTTAGTAAAATCTTTTGCACCGGTCACCAGTGACCACCGTGGCAGTCAATGTGTTAAACTTTCATATCAAATACCCAGTCATTCTACTTTCGTTACATTATCGCGCCGCGCATAAAACAAACCCAACCCTCACGCGCCAAAATCAATCTGTTATAAATAAACGCGTCGGAAAAAAATAGACGCGTCGCAATGAATCTATGAATGACGTACGCCACGCTGTCATTAACACGTTGAGTACCAAGCGTATTTTGATGATTATGATGATTAATTTATGATGATATTTTGATGATTACATCGTGCAAAATCGAGATGACGCAGAATTGTTAGAAGCCGAAGTATTGAAGCACGGTTCCAATATCAATGGCCTTTTCAAATTGCAAATAGGATGTTCCGAATTTTTTTACGTACTTAATAAAATCTTTTGCACCGGTCACCGGTGACCACCGTGGCAGTCAACATGTTAATTGAATATATAAGGCGCAATGAAGTTCTAATGACAATTCTTCATTTACGCCAAATTAAATAATGTAAGGAAATTATTTGATAAAGAACGCATCTGTATTTATCTTATACGTTGAAAACACGATGACTATCAAGCGCATTTACTATGTTAGAACCGCGATACGATGAAATAGTGCAGAGGATGATTAAATCGTGCAAAATGAAGGTAACGCAGAGTTGTTAGAAGCCGAAGTATCGAAGCACGGTTCCAATGTCAATTGCCTTTCCAAATTGCAATAGGCTTCGTTGCGAATTTTTTGCATTCTTAGTAAAATTTTTTGCGCCGGTCACCAGTGACCACCGTGGCAGTCAACTAAACTTTCACATCTAATACCCATCCATTCTACTTTCGTAACGTTATCACGCCGCGCATAAAACACACCCAACCCTCCGCACCAAAATCGCACCGCCATAAACCAACCCGCCGAGAAAAAATGTCCGCGTCGCAATGAGACTATCAATGACGTACGCCGCGCTGTCATTAACACGTTGACTGCCAAGCGTGTTTTGCTATGTTAGTACCGCGATGAGATAAAATATTGCAGAGTATGATTAAATCGTACAAGATCGAGATAACGCAGAGTTGTTAGAAGCCGAAGTATTGAAGCACAGTTCCAATATCAATGGCTTTTCCAAATTGCAAATAGGAAATTCCGAATTTTTTTGCACACTTAGTAAAATATTTTGCACCGGTCACCGCATTGCAATCAACGTCTTAAACTTTCACATCTAATACCCATCCATTCTACTTTCGTCACGTTATCACGCCGCGCATAAAACAGACCCAACCCTCGCGCGCCAAAATCCCCCTGCCATAAACAAACGCGTCGGGAAAAAATGTCCGCGTCGCAATGAGACTATCAATGACGTACGCCTCGCAATCCGCATCACTGAGCATTGCGAATTATGCTCCCGGACAACTCACGCCTGCGTAACATCGCGTTATCAGCCATCAGGAATTGATGCCCTGCACCCCGGCCGCTTTTCAGCGCGCGTTCGATGCTAACGATGCCACTACATCAGGCGCGGACCCGCAGAAAATGCCGGCCTCCCGCGCGTTCCGCCAATTTGTTCGTCGCACGGTGCCGAGCGATCGGTATCGGCGACGTGTTTTTAACGCGGACATTAATATCGATCAGTCCGGTGAAAGACAGCGCGCGGGGCCATGTTCCGGGCCGCGCTTGATAAAACCACTGAGTTATGACCCTTACGACGCCTTTAATACCCGTGGTACAAGACGACGGGCGCCTTGCTTTACTGCCGTTGCCTGCGTGCCATTATGCACTCGGAGCCGGGTGTCATTATCGCGTACGGACCGATGGAGGAATGGCCAGAAGGCGCGCGGCGCAATTAATTCAACCCTTTCGCCGCTCAGCGCTTGGGACTCGGGTGAAGTCGTCAGTTCTCTAGCCCAGAGGCACATGTCTCGTGCTTATGCACGCCCACTATTTATTTTCTGGGGACTATTGACGGGTACAGCGGTGAATGGGCACTTGTGTTATTAACACTTTAAGGACACCTAAAAAATCTGGAAGAATTGCACGTGGGACCGCACGTTTTTGGAAAACTTGCACGGTAGAAAAAGTCATAATTTTGTTATTTATGAAGCAATTTTTGTAAAACTTTCAAAAATTGTGTAATTCGAAGTATTTTAGGTATTATTAAAAAAATTATGTTTTTTAATTATTATTATAACTTTTTTACTAAAAAATGAAAATACGAAAAAAATATGGAGGCAATCGAGTTTAATACATTGAATATTGATGGAAATACTTGAATAGACAAAATAGATACAATGTAAAAAAGTGATATCTAAAGACAGCGTGTAGAATCGTATATAGTAGTTCACGTAGTTCGCGGACATTAAAAGTGACACCGAGGTGCAAAACTTGGCAGTCGTTTTATTTTTAAATTAATTGCGATATCCAGAATTTGATTAAACACATTTTATAAGGGTAGTGAGATTATCATATTTTAGTTCAGTTAGTTATTATCTTGACAGGTATAATAATTATAAAAACTTAAGGTTATATAAAATTAAATTCAAAATAATTTACTTTAAGATTTGAATGCTATAGCATTCATGTCATTTTGCATCATCATGAAAATGAATGCTATAGCATTCACATCCGCAAACGTGTTAACCCCTTCGGACCCTATGCACATTGTAATGTACATAATACTTTTCGTGCTGCATTTTATTACGTATATTATTTTTATGAATACGAATTTTATTTTTTTATACAAATATTTCTCAGGATCTCCTTAATGTTACAAATTTTGCGTAAGGACCATATTATATCTGTTAAAATATGCATTTAAATATTATAAATAAATATTTCTTTAAAAGTATATGGTTGGCTTTATTCACATAAATTAAGTTAATTTTATTACAAAAAATAATTTTTCTTAAACGAAAAAAAAATCGGGTCTGAAGGGGTTAAAGTGTTAACCCTTTGCACTCCGGTGTCCCCTCTCAACTTTTTGAGACATGCATCTTTCCCTGAAGTTTTCTCTTAAAATGGCACAAGAAATCAAATCAAATTATAGTAAAATCACTAAGATATATACAAGGAATGTCAGCGGGTTTTGTACGGACATGGATTTTCGGTGTAGATGCGGTTGCTGTTGGGTGGATAATGATGTTTAGAAGGTGTTTAGAGCGACTGTGGTTGAGCCTGTGTGTTGTGGGTTGGCCGGATGAAGATCTTCGGGCCGCCGACGAAAAATCTAATTTGCGCCAAGAGTCGAGCGGTTATTGTTCTCCGCACTCGATGCAACCTGCGTCTCTTCGCGCAGTTTTCAGGTCGCGACCAGCAATGTCCGTACAGCAACAGCTCTGCTCGTGTCCGCCCCCTGATGTATAGCAGTGAAAGCTAGGTGTGGAATAAGAGGCGTGACAAATCGTAGAATTAGGTCGGCCAATGTACGGCGGGCACAGCGACGCGTAAGTACGCGTGCACAGCGCGAAATTGCCGTGTCGCGAGTTCTCGTGCTACGTTGTCTCCCTCTTGTCCTGTCTTGTCTCGGCAACGCGCGCATAATACATCCACAGCTACTAAGCATCCGCGATACGCGCCGTTATACCCTATCACGATGTATTAGTCATAGGTCTACTAGTAAACACAGACCCAAGTGCATCATGGTCTAGTCCTACCCGAAATAACAAACCCTTGATCCTTAGTCATACTTGGTGTTCCCAAAAAGTATGTTTCCACCATCCGAACTTTGCCCTGTACTAATTTCTTCCAATTTTCCTCAATCCTATATTAAGGGGTAACATCTACTTTAAATTTTCAAAAAATCGAAAAAGTTTTTGTGTTTTATATGATACTTTAGAGCCTTAAAAATAAAGTGCAATTTTTCTTATAGGCAAAAATATTTTTTAGAGTGGTTTTAGAGCTTATTTTATAAAGCAAGTCGTGATGCCTTGGAGCTGTTCATAGTATATGGTACCGATTCTAAAGGTTTTGAAGGGACATGATACCAACCGAAATCCAGATTCCATCGAAAAAATGCGAAACGAAATTTTGGCAACTCTTTACCATAAACTTTCGACGGATGAAGTACTGTAACACGAGAATTGCCCAGCATCGGCATAAATATTGCGTTTTCTATTTTTAACGATCGATTTGAATGCGTATGGCATATGCTCTCCACATGCTCGCCATTTCTATAAAAATCGATACGAAAAAATGTATTTATTTACTTAAAAATTTTAATATTTATTTATTTATTAAAAATTAAAATAGATTACGAAAAAATTTTGCTTTTTGTGCTTAGTGAAAGTGTACGGCACTTCTGCTGCAAGCCGCGGAGGCCATATCCAAAATTGCATTTCTACTTCGAGAGCTCCAGCGCCGCCATTTTGAAGCAAAAACATAAGAAATTTTTTTTTTATACATTAAAGTATGCACATTAAACGCCTTTAAACCAAATTTCGATATGTTATATCATGTAATTAAAAAAAATTCCTAAATTTACCCTATGTTTTTAGGCGTTAAGCTAGATGTTACCCCTTAAGGGCCGCTTGGGATCTATCGAGTTAGTTAAATTTAGAAAAGACTGGAGTTAGTTCATATTTTGAGTTTCTGTACAATTAATAAGCAGTTCCTTCAAGCCTATCTTCAATTAAACTACACTTAGTCCAGAGCCAAACGACTGAGAAGGCAAGCCGTTCTTGAAATAGTTGAGATTTCTCGATCACGGCATAACAGCGTGTCTGCACGTTGGGCACACACAGGGTCCTCGCTCCTGTGTGATCATGTGAGTGACCGTGATTAATCCCAGCACACACGCACATAATTCGCCCCTGAATTGCCTCGTAAACGGGCCGGCTGGGCGGATTAAATAAGAGCTTTTCAATACGGCTACCGGTCTTATCTATCTGATTCCGTGTTATAAGCCGCATGCGCGCGGGTGCATAAATCTGCGCAGGCCAGACTCCGCAACGGACCGACGGGAATCTGTGGCGATCGTCTGATTTAACACATTGACTACCGCGTCACCCGTATTCGGATGACGGCAATAATGTTGAACGACCTGTGTCACCCGCATTCGGGTGACGCGCGTATCAGTTCGTCAGTTAGTAGGTATTTGGAAACATATATCGCAGGATATAATAACACTGTTAAATTGTTATAAAAGTAACTGTAACACGTTGACTGCCGTGGTGGTCATCGATGACCGGTGCAAAAGGCCCCATGAAAAATTCAAAATATCCCCAATCGGTAGCATTTAGAATTTTGTAAACGCAATTAACATTAAATAGTGATTAAATTCTGTGGTCTCCGATACCTTCGCATTATTTTCATTTTGCACAATTCAATCATATTATGAAGTACTTAATCACGTTGCGGTTTCAATATAGTAAAATACGCACGGCAGTCAACGTGTTAAAATGTTAAGGTTTTACGTATACTTGTTTTCCGGCGCAAAAGATTTCACAAAATATTCAAAAAATACCCAATCGGTAGCATTTATCATTTTATACATGCAATTAATATTAAATAGTGATTAAATTCTGTGGTCTCCGATACCTTCGCATTATTTTCATTTTGCACAATTCAATCATATTCTGTAGTACTTAATCACGTTGCGGTTTTAATATAATACAATACACACGGCAGTCAACTTGTTAACCATGCGTTACTATAGAAAACGAATTTTACAACCCAGACATAATTTTCGGCACACACACGCTTTTTTAGATACTTCGTTATTGAGGAAAGATTTTCAACCGAATGCATGTCTCGAAACTTTTCGATGTATACGTGCTTATCTTCTGCTATAAAGAACAATAGGTTCAGTACGATTCTCCAATGTAGATTTTCAACTCGATGGAAATTCGTAGGAGATTTTCTTATAAACTTGCGGAGCAGTCAACGTGTTAATGGGTCCGACGCGGTCCGCATCGTTAATCGTCACGTCGTCTCGTTTCGGTTGCAAAATTCGCGAGCAACTTTACGACGTGCCGTTGAGTCGGTGATCCGGACGTTCAATTTGTCGCGTGGAGACGGCCAGTCAGAACAGATGATGGCCTCCGGCGTGAGCCCCGTTAGTTCTAGTTTGTTCGGCCATTTACGATTGCCCGTGAATAGCGTCATTTGTTTGCGCGGATAATGGTATAACGCCAGGAATTTATTAAGATGCCTTCGGTATAACTGAACTGTTTTCACTTGTACTATCTCCTTTGATCGGAATATAGATACTTGCTGGGACACTATTTCACGTATCGGTGGAAGAGGTCTAGGCTTTGGCGATCCTATGTCGAGTGTGACTCAACACATTTCGTTTAATGAATGGTCCTATGTAGTGCTAACTTCAATATACAAATATTTATCTATTTACAAGTAGAGCTAGTTATTCCAGAAATATTTCACCACATTATTATTCTTTTATATGCTTAATTATGCAATTTGGCGCGAATAGAGATTAAATAACAGCAAACATCGTTTACTTCAATATGCAAATGCTAAACAGTGCTAACTTTAATGTACAAATATTTATCTATTCAAAAGCACAGCTAGTTATTCCAGAAATATTCATCACATTATTATTCTTTTATATGCTTAATTATGCAATTTGGCGCGAATAGAGATTAAATGCCAGCAAACATCGCTAATTTCAATATACAAATGCTAAACAGTGCAAACTTGAATGTACAAGTATTTATCTATTCAAAAGCAAAGCTAGTTATCCCAACAAAAAAATCATCACATTATTATTCTTTTATATGCGTAATTACACAATGCATTTTATATGCTTAACTATGCAATTTGACGCGAATAGAGATCAAATGACAGCAAACATCGCTAACTTCAATATACAAATGCTAAACAGTGCTAACTTTAATGTAAAAATATTTATCTATTCAAAAGCACAGCTAGTTATTCCAGAAATATTCATCACATTATTATTTTTTTATATGCTTAATTATGCAATTTGGCGCGAATAAAGATTAAATGCCAGCAAACATCGCTAATTTCAATATACAAATGCTAAACAGTGCAAACTTGAATGTACAAGTATTTATCTATTCAAAAGCAAAGCTAGTTATCCCAACAAAAAAATCATCACATTATTATTCTTTTATATGCGTAATTACACAATGCATTTTATATGCTTAACTATGCAATTTGACGCGAATAGAGATTAAATGACAGCAAACATCGCTACCTTCAATATACAAATATTTATGTGTTCAAAACACAGCTAGTTATTGCAAAAATATTCATCACATTATTATTCTATTATATGCTTAATTACACAATGCATTTTATATGCTTAATTATGCAATTTGACACGAATAGAGGTTAAATAACAGCAAACATCAGTACCTTAAATATACAAATATTTATCTATTCAAAAGCAGAGCTAGTTATTCCAAAAATATTCACCACATTATTATTCTTTTATATGCTTAATTATACAATGCATTTTATATGCTTAATTATGCAATTCGACGCTAATAAAGATTAAATGACAGCAAACATCGGCACCTTCAATATACAAATATTTATCTATTCAAAAGCAGAGCATTATTATTATTTTATATGCTCAATTACATAATGCATTATACATGCTTAATTATACAATGCATTTTATATGCTTAATAATTCAATCTGACGCGAATAGAGAGTAAATAACAACAAACATCGCTCGAACTACCTGAAAATTGCTTAAATCTCGGGTGGACCGCGTAGGGTTAAAGACAGGTTCTTTGGTCGTAGCTGCAAACAACCTGAAACCTTAAATTGTGCCAACTAACGTTCGCCACGATCGTCGGTTCTTCAATTCTCTCCTGGAAGGTTGCGGAGTCTGGTTGTAACGCGAACAAGGACGAATGCAAGAGAGCCGTCCATTGTCATTGTCCGCATGCAGAGTACAATACGAGCACGCTTCCTTTGCCACCGCGAAAAATAATCCCGCTTTGTCTATGACGCGCGCCACAATGCGCCATCCGCTCGTGCAGACTCTCTTGTTGAGGTCGGATCCGCGAACGAAGACGTTCTCGAAGGTAAAGCAGTTTCGAGCTACCTTTGCAGGAGACGTACACCGTCACTCGAAACCTTTCCGGCAAACATATCAATGGCACGAGAGCCGACACTCTCAATCCGTGCGATAATAATGAAATCCGGACTCGTTGGTTTAGAGTTTATTTCGCGATGTTTTCAAATATATTCACGAGCGAGCGTTGGTTATTAGTTGCACAGCTTCCTGCATCGTAAAGGCTGATGGACAATATTGGTAGCCAGATAAATCCGAGTAAATTAATTCTATACATTTTAAGTGCGCCCGTAAAATCGATCATTGGAATGCTGTTGACATTAACGCAAGGTTTACACGTTTGGAAAGTGATTTCACAAGTTTTACGTACATCGTAACATTTGTTTAGTCATCATTGAAAACATTGTTATTTTATTACAGTTCCTTATGACTCACGCGTGGCATGGGATTCGCTGAAATCAAATCTTAAATGTCGAATATGCTTTCGAACCGGCTATATCACGAAAATTCCATATTAAATTTGTTATTCAACATACCATCACTCTGGTTCCAATGTAAGCAAAACCCCACACTTTCCGTCAAATATGCTCTCGTACCAACTATATCACGCGTGGGGTTTGCCAGGATAAATTTGTTAACGCCGTACGTATTCACATAAGAGCTATATTTTTCAAATCTCATGCCTTAAATCTATTATTGGTCGCGCCATCAAATATGCTCTCAGCATATCAGGAAAATACACACTTTTCAATCACTTTGCCTACGCCACAATATCATTTTCACGCGTGGAGTAAAATCAGATCAAATTCAAATCAATTCAGATAAAATATAATCAAATAGAATTAAAATCAAATAAAATACAGATAAAATCTGGAACGTTGAATATGCTTTCGTAGCAGCTATATCAGGAAAATTCCACATTAAATTTATAATTCGCCATGCCATCACTTTGGGCCCAACATACGCAAAACTCCACACTTTTCACCACTCTGCCTTCGCCCCAATATCATCGTTACGCATGGTGTTCACCGAGAAAAAATCTGAAACATCAAATATGTTCTCGTATCAGCGATATCAGCAGAATCCTATATTAAATTCATTATTTATGCCGTCACTCTGGTCCCAAAAACGCAAAACTCCACACTTTTCACCACTTTCCATTCGCCACAATATCATTTTCACGCGTGGGGTAAAATCAGATTAAATTCAGATCAATTCAGATAAAATATAATCAAATAAAATTCAGATAAATCTGAAACGTAAAATATGCTCTCGAACCAACTATATCAGGAAAATTCCATACTAAATTTATTATTTGACGTGCCATTACTTTGATTCGAACATACGGAAAACTCCACATTTTTCACCACTTTGCGTTCGCCACATGTGGGGTTCGCCGAGATAAAATCTGAAACGTCGAACGTATTCACGTAAGAGCTATATCAGGAACACGCGTGCACAGTCGAGTCGCTGACGTCGTGCACGCTCTGGCGAGGTTGCCAGCACCTTGCGACGACATTATTAATTCATTCATAATGCGGGACGACGGGTGCACCGCAATCCATTGGATCTGAAACGCCCCGTCGCCATTAAGGCACGCCGTCCTGGCCTCCGGGCGATGATGAACCGGTGCTTACCGTAACTCCTTAAACCCACGGCGATTCTTTAACATCGCACGCACAACGCTGACGCCCCGTGCCCTCCAGGCAACAGTTTCAAAAGCTTCACGGCCTCGTCCTCGAGACTTCCTTGGATCCGTCGCCTTGAGTTGCATGCGCTGCATCGACGACATGAAGAAAAAGTGAGCATTGTGCGGGATGAAACTGAAGAAAGGTCTTGCAGGCGAGTTGCAGTTGCAGGGCTGGTGGAAAAAACAAGTTGTAGGTGTGAGTGGGAGTTGGTGGGCACTGTAGAAATTGTAGGGTGGATGATAATAGACGAATAATGGTAAGAAGTCGAAATGTAATGCAACTGATGGAGGTGGATTGAAAAATACATATTTTGAAAGGTACTGTAGGAATTGTAGGGTGGATGATAATAGATGAATAATGGAAAGAAGTCGAAATGTAATGCAACTGATGGAGGTGAATTGAAAAATGCATATTTTCAAAGGTACTGTGGGAATTGTAGGGTGGACGATAATAGACGAATAATGGAAAGAAGTCGAAATGTAATGCAACTGATGGAGGTGAATTGAAAAACGCATATTTTCAAAGGAACTGTAGGAGATGTAGAGTGAACGATAATAGACGATTAATGGTAAGAAATCGAAAAATACATATTTTGAAAGGTACGAAATGTACGATAATCGACAAATAATGGAAAGAAGTTGAAATGTAGTGCAACTAGGAAAAATGCATATTTTTAAAGCTATGGACAATTTTTTGTTTTGGTGAAAGTGAGTGACTGATGCTGACTGAGTGAAAATGCATCGAAAGTTTGGATAATTTTTTGTTCCGGTGAAAGCGAGTGACTCATACTTCAAAAATTGGCATCGCAACCGGTACCGCAAGTGGTTTATTTTATTGCGGGATGCTGCGTCCCGAGGGAAGTATTAGTTATATTTTCGTGTATTTGTGCAATAGCTCACGAAGTCAGAAAGTCAATCCCATAAGCGTGAGTGGTTAGACACGGTGATGCAGATTTCAGATGCTTGACACTAACGCACCGAAAAGCATAAGGTTGCAATTGCTTGTAGGGTGGATGATAATCAACGAATGATAGAAAAAAGTCAAAATGTTGTGCAACTAATCGAGGTGGAAAAATGCATATTTTCAAAGGTATCGGTAATTTTTTGTTTCGGCGAAAGCGAGTGATTGATGCTTCAGGAACTGGTACCGCAAGTGGTTTATTTTATTGCGGGATGCTGCTTCCCGTGGAAATATTAGTTATATTTTCGTGTATTCGTGGAATAGCTCATGAAGTGGGAAACTACATCCCATAAACATAAGTGGTTGGATACGGTGATGTAGATTTCAGATGCTTGACACTAACGCAGCGAATACCGTAAGGTTGCAATTGCTTGTAGGGTGAACGATAATCGACGAATGATGGAAAGAAGTCAAAATGTAGTGCAAATGTAGTGCACTAGAGGTGGGTTGGAAATGCATATTTTTAAAGCAATGGATAATTTTTTGTTTCGGTGAAAGTTACTTATGCTTCAGGAACTACTATCGCATCTGGTTTATTTTATAACGGGATGCTGCGTTCCGAGGGCAATATTAGTTATATTTTCGTGTATTCGTGTAATAGCTCACGAAATAAGAAAGTCAATCCCGTAATCGAAACAAAAAATTGTTTGCAACTTAGAGAGTACACAATTCTCTATCCATATCTATTAGGACTCTTTTTTGACGATATCGATTCTGAGGTATTAAGAAATATAATTCTGTCATCCTATCCGGGTTGCAATAATCAGTAGACACTGTTCCACCGCAGATGAGGTGCGAGAGTAATAGAATAATCTGAGGCAAAAACCGCTCGTCTGTAGTCTATTGAAAGTGATGCGGATTTACCGATTGAATTACTCACGAAATTGGCATAGTGCGAACAAAGCGTAAATCGATCCGGGGTAAATCAAAGGCTTAAGCGAAAACGTTGACCACGATATCGCGAGCGTTAATGCAATCGTACTTCACTGATGGTCAGCGCAAGAGTGATCTTGGCAATGGTCACGCGACGATTGTTTTATTACGAAAATGAGTTTCGATTCGAGCGGCCGACATTGCGAGAATGTTTCTCGGTCTAAGAAGCGCGAGCGTATTTTCTCGAACGGTCATTGCGCCGTGTGTATTCGCCCAAGTGTAGACAACAAAAATTGTCGAACGACTGTGAAACCGCGAGTTGCTTTCGATTCGTCCGCAAATTGGTGGCCAAAAAATATACCGTGACTCAGCGCCGCAGAGTGAAATCGGGCGACGAATCAATCGACGGATGATTAAGCCCGCGGATACGGGCAGAGCAGTTTGGTCAATTGAGCATTTCTAGATTTACATCGTCGCAATGATAAAAACACATATCTACTTCCTTTAGAGGTTTCAGGAGTCAATGAATCCTTCTCGGCGTTACGAATGACTAATCATAGTTCGAATTCAAATGTACAAATTCTAATGGGCATTGGTTTTTCAAGATTTACATCGGCACAATTGTATGTACATATATCTGCATCCTTCAGAAGTTTCAATAATCCATGAACCTTTCTCAGTGTTACGAATAATCCATCCTTGTTTCAGTTCTAATTCAAACAACACGTCATAAATTATAATGACACGCAGTACTCCAACGAAAGGTTTTCAGTATCACAAATTATCAATCCTTACTTCAGTTCTAATTCAATCATCATATAAATTCTAATAAAACCCAATATTCCAAGGTTTGCATCGGTGCAATCATAAAAACTCATACCTGCATCCTTTAGAAATTTCAGCAGCCAACGAACGGTTCTCAGAGTCACGAATAAACAATCGTTGCTGCAATTCTAATTCAATCGACATACAAATTCTAATGAAACACAATATTCCAAGATTTACATCGGCGGAATTGTAAAAACGCATACCTGCATCCTGTAGAAATGTCAGCAGCCACCGAACGGTTTCCAGTGTGACAAATGTTCAATCCTTACTTCAGTTCTAATTCAATCAATATATAAATTCTAATAAAACAAAATATTCCAAGATTCTAATGAAAAATAGTATTTCAAGATGTACATCGGCGCACTTGTAAAAATGCATACCTGCTTCCTTTATAAATTTTAGCAATCAACGAACGGTTTCCATTGTCACAAATTATCAATTCTTATTTCAGTTCTAATTCAATCACCATATAAATTCTAATGAAAAATAGTATTTCAAGATATACATCGGCGCACTTGTAAAAATGCATACCTGCTTCCTTTAGAAATGTCAGCAGCTAATGAACGGTTTCCAGTGTCACAAATGATCAATTCTTATTTCAGTATTAATTCAATCAACATATAAATTTTAAGAAAATACAATATTCCAAGATTTACATCGACGCAATCATAAAAACGCATACCTGCATCCTTTAAAACTTTCAGTATTTACCTAACTCGTTCTTCTTTTCTGAATGGTCACTCCTCATTCCATTTCAAACTCTAACATATCCATTATAACGTAATCCTAATTTGACCACAATTTTTTTGTACAAAACCCCACCGCCCCGCAACTCGCCCTCTCCTTCCTCTAAAAACGCTATCACCGACCGTCGATTTCCGGGCCTCGAGTGTCCGGGATCTCAATAACTCTATCGCGCGGCACGAAAAAGAAACGCAGACCTCAGGCGGAGGAAGACGTACGAGCAGAAGAAGAAGAAGAAGACGACGAAGAAGGTGGAGCGCCGAATCGACGGGGTCGCCCGGTTTGCCCTCGAAAAGAATGGCAGCATTTAAAGGGGCTTAAAGTCAGCGCCGACGTAATCGGTCCTGTCGATCTTTGCCTCGGCCATGCCTCGATCATAATCCCGGCCGATGAGCGTGCATCCACCACTCGAATCCATTCAGCGCCCCGTCATACGCCGAGATCGCGTCTCTGTCGTCGTCCACCGGGTGATCCTTGCTCTGGCATTGATCATTGTGTCCCACACTGGTGGGCCGCATAATAGGCCACGTCGCTTCCATCGTTGTCGGCCGCTGATACGAGAATAAAGAGTCTCGTGGATCGTCGATTGCCGGTTTTCGACCCCCTCGCTCTTCCTCGTCAGGCTACACGCCCTTTTTTCACGCCGTCGTCGCTGGACTGGGTTACACAACGTTGTTGCGGGCTTCGTGCTGTTTCATTCGCTCCCGGCGTCTCGTTGCTCGTATTTTTCGACTGGGTGTTGTTCTTTCGCGACTTTCCGCGTGCATTGTAGTCTCTTCCGTCTACTTAGCCTGGTTGTAATCATTGATCACGGGAGTGCGGACATGACCGATCCGATTCCGTCTGTCGGCTGAGCTGTCCCGTTCCTTCTTTTGCGCTCGACGCCGATTGTCTCTTACGACGCGGGTCTCTTTCTCGACTTGTCTCCGTCGTTGCCTTCATTGTGATCATTGATCACCGGTTGTGCGGATGCGATACGTGCCGGCATTCACCGAGCACGTTTTCACGTCATCTCGTATACGCGCGTTGTGGAACGGGCGTATCAGATAAGGCTGTGATCGATGGTGGTACGATCTATATTTCGTCGGCCGCGCGGGTAAAAAGTCAGATTAATCTCGGAGCCGTGATGATCGTACGAGTGGCGCGATGTCATCTTACGTAATGGTCGGTATAAATTTACGCACTTGCTAAAACTAGTATTTTCGTGTCGATGCGATACGCTGGATCGGATGTAAATTTGTAATAATTACATTCCTGTACAAGGTGCTATCGTTATAGGTTTCTAACAAAAGGCATTGCCATTTTGATGTTTTTAACTTGTGATCGATGGTGGTACGATCAATATTTCGTCTCTTCTGGTGGCCGCTCGTGTAAAAAGTCAGATTAATCTCGGATCCGTGATGATCGTACTCGTGGCGTGGTGTCATCTTACGTAATGGTCGGTACAAATTTACGCACTTGTTGAAACTGGTACTTTCGTGTCGATGCGATAGAAGCAAATTTGTGACAATTACATTTCTGTGTTAGATGTTGTCATTATAGTACTCTTAGCAAAAGGCATTGCTATTCTGATGTCTTTAACCTGTGATCGATGGTGGTATGATCTATATTTCGGCTCCTCTCGCAGTCGCTCGTGTAAAAAGTCAGATTAATCTCGGATCCGTGATGGTCGTAATCGTGGCGCGATATCATCTTATGTAATGGTTAGTACAAACTTACGCACTTGATAAAAGTGATACTTTCGTGTTGATGCGACAGATGCAAATTTGTGATAATTACATTTCTGTGCTAGGTACTATCGTCATAGTACTCTTAGCAAAAGGCACTGCCATTCTGATGTCTTTAACTTGCTGAACATTTGCGACGATTATATTCCCGCGATTATATTCATAGCCAAAGTGCATGATTACCGCATATGACTGGTGTATTTCCTAGGTGGAAATTCCTGTCAATCTCACTGAATATGACGAATTTTACGTGCATGTAGAGATATGTAGTGTAGGCTGCAAGAATGATGTAACTTTTGTTATTTACTGCATATTACGCACTAGGCTTGTAGTATATACCGCATATGAAGTGTATATTCGCTGGCAAAATTTATAATTACCCAGACCACTCAATACCTACGTAACATCGGACTTCTAGCTGCCAATAGTCAAGTAGTCTGTCACCTAAAGAAACAACAAAACAGATTACTAGAATTCCACACCGCGTCAAAAGATATATTATATTTTCACGCACCTGGCAGAAAAGAAACAAAATAGTAACAAGATTGACAACAAAGCCTAATAATGCCCACGCTAAACGTCATTGCATGTTGAAAAAAGTTGACGACACACCGGTTTAATGATTAGTTCTCCAAGACTGTAATAAGATTCAGAACCAAACAATGACAGGCTCATCTTCAACCTCGCTCTCACCCATTCTCTCTAGCCGACGAACGTTAAATACTTGATACCTTCAGAAACTGCATAAACAATACGCTACACCTCGTTCGTACCATCATTCTACAAAATCAATGTAACAAGCTACAAGCCTGAAAACCACTGCGATTGAGTTCGGTGGGAAAGCGTGTTTTCCGAAAAGCGAAGGGCTCCTGCCAACGATTAACGTCACTGTCGCAACTGTAAGGGTTGCGTCTAGGCGTAGGAGAAATGCATATATAAGAAGAGACGGGCACAGGATGTCGGGATAATACACATTATAGTCCACCCATTATTACTCGGCAGCGGCGGTCTGCCTTTTGCAGTGTGCGCAACGCAAGCCGGAAGGCCGATTCCCGCGTGTCTGCTTTTCCTGCATGAATGAAATGTAATTTAGGCTTACTCAAGTACCCGTATTTCCATTCATCCCACATTAGCGTATACGAGCCTCTTCCATGGTTCCCCGGGAGTACACGTCACCGTGGGCAACGGCGGGACCGACTTCGCGAACGCGGGGTACTTAGCAGCAATTTTCTGCAACTCCCACACCGTGCGCTATGAAACTCGCCATTTTCGCAAGCCTTACGCGCCGACTCCAAAGCGACTTCCACCTAGGCGACGAGACTCAATGCCAGTGGATATTACTGATGTGCGGCTGGACGGCTGATGTGCACCTTGAAATATCACGCGAATCTTTACGTGCGTTATGTACGAGTACAATGTTTGCCTTGCACTGGAGAGAAACGCTGCGCAAACTTCGAGATGCGTTCCGCGGTGTCTGTTTTAAGCGAACGCAGCAACGTCTACTTTCAGCTGGATCTCGCCTGAATGTAAAATGTGCGCGGGCTGTTATTATCGCGGTATCAGTAGGGAGCGCATGACGTGACGTGAAATTTAGAAGCGTAGGTTATCGTCAGGTGTTTCACTCCTGTTTTCACAAGCCGTGTCCCGTTGCGTGAAAGTAGCGCGTGTTTTGCGAAACACGAATTGCTGGTACCTGAAAAATTGTCCGTCGTTTTAATCGCAATTTAAGCTTGATTTCGCATAAATATAAAATGTGCGCGTGCTGTCATTATCGCAGTATCAGTAGGGAGTACATGACGTGACGTGAAATTCAGAAGCATAGGTTATCCTCATATGTTTCACTCCTGTTTTCATGAGCCGTGTCCCGTTGCGTGAAAGTAGCGTGTGTTTTGCGAAACATAAATTGTTGGTACTTGGAAACCTTTCCGTAGCTTAAATTGCAATTTCAGCTGGATCTTGCCTGAATGTAAAATGTGCGCGCGGGCTGTTACTATCGTAGTATCACCAGGGAGCGCATGACGTGACGTGAAATTCAGTTTGCAAAACACGAATTCTTGGTACCTGAAAGCCTTTCCGCTGGTTAAATCGCAATTTGAGCTGGATCTTGCCTGAATGTAAATGTAAGTGGACTGTCATTACTGCAGCCATGAATGAAAATATCCGCGCGCATTTGAGCTGGATGTCATTATCAAATGCGCGGTATCAGTAGGGAGCGCATGACGTGACATTAAATTCAGTTTGCGAAACACGAATTCTTGGTACCTAAAAACCTTTCCGCTGGTTAAATCGCAATTTGAGCTGAATCTTGCCTGAATGAAAATATGCGCGGGCTGTCATTATCGCAGTATCAGTAGGGAGCGCATGATGTGACATGAAATTCAGTTTGGGAAACACGAATTCTTGGTATCTGAACACTTTTCCGTCGCTTAACACTTTGATTGCCGTAATGATCACCGGTGACCACCGCCAAAGATTTTACTGAAGATCCAAAATTCGCAATGGGTAGCAATCATTATTTTATAAATGCAGTTATTGTTAGAATAATGATGCGATCTTTTGGTCTCCAATACCTGCACATTATTTACATTTTGCATAATTCAGTCGAACGCTGTAGTATTTTATATCATCGCCGTTCCGCTGACCGACGCAAGAGATTTTACTGAAGATTCAGAATATTCGCAGTGAATAGCAGTAATTATTTTATAAATGCAGTTATTGTTAGAATAGTGATGCGATCTTTCGATTTCCAATACCTGCGCATTTTGCATAATTCAGTGAAACGTTGTACTATTTCATAGCGTCGCCGTTCTAATACAGTAAAATACTCTCGGCAGTCAACGTGTTAAATTCTGAATCCTGAATACCTGGAAACCTTTCCGTCGCTTAAATCGCAATTTCAGCTGGATCTTGCCTGAATGTAAAATATGCGCGGGCTGTCATTATCGCAGTATCAGCAGGGAGCGTATGACGTGACATTAAATTCCCGTTGCGTGAAAGTGGCGCGTCCTTTGCGAAACACGAATTATTGGTACCTGAAAACCTTTCCGTCGCTTAACACGTTGACTGCCAAGCGTATTTTGCTATGTTAGAACCGCGATGCAATGAAATAATGCAGAATATGATTAAATCGTGCAAAATAAAGGTAACGCAGAGTTGTTAGAAGCCAAAGTATTGAAGCACCGTTCCAACATTAACTGCTTCTACAAGATTGCAAATAGGCTTCTTTGCGAAGTTTTTGCATTTTTAGTAAAATCTTTTGCACCGTCATCGGTGACTACCATGACTCTCAACGTGTTAAATCGCAATTTGAGCTGCATCTCACCCAAATATAAAATGTGCGCGGGCTATCATTATCGCAGTATCAGTAGGGAGCGAATAACGTAACATTAAATTCAGAAGCATAGCTTATCCTACGTGTTTCACTCCCGTTTTCACGAGCCGTGTCCCGTTGCGTGAAAGTGGCGCGTCCTTTGCGAAACACGAATTGTTGGTACCTGAAAACCTTTCCGTCGCTTTAATCGCAACGCATCAAGGTAATGGCGCCGTGCAGGGAGGGTGGTGCCGCGACAGGCAAGGAGGGGACAGGAAGGGGGTAAAAATCGGTGAAGAGGAATCATGGCTGGATGCACTCCCTCCCTATGTTCACGCACTTTTACCGTCGGCCAGCGCGTATTGCCTCGGCATTTTTCGAGGGGGAATGGACGACCTGTTGAACGTCGTGCCGCTAGGAATCGTACAAATATTCCTGCTGCCCGCAACGGCGAAAATTCTGGCCTGAGTGGGTCTGTTGCCGATCACGAGAATACGTTTTTATTGATAGTCTATGGTGTTACGATAATTCGTGTCAACTCAGAATTGCTGAGATTTTTCTCCACTTTGCCTTTGATTTGCGTGGACCTGTACAATTACTTGTGATCTCTAAATTATTGTGGTTGGTCTCCAATTTGCGTATAGGGGTTTTTGGGACGAACGCGTTTGTTTTGGAAATTTCTGTGTTAACACGTTGACTGCCAAGCGTATTTTGCTATGTTAGAACTGCGATGCGATGAAATGCTGCAGCGTATGATTAAATCGTGCAAAATGAAGGTAACGCAGTGTTGTTAGAAGCCAAAGTATTGAAGCACCATTCCAATATCAATTGCTTTTACAAGATTGCAAATAGGCCCCATAGCCTAATTTTTTGCATTTTTAGGAAAATCTTTTGCACCGGTCATCGGTGACCACTGCGGCAGTCAAAGTGTTAATAATATAATCGCATAAGATCTCGGCATTATTGCAATTTTTCTCCACATAAATGTTCGTGGAACCTCATATATTTTTGTTAAGATCATTTTCACGTTATTGATGCAATCCCCTGTGATCTCTGGATTTTTGTTATTTTTCTCCAGTCTGTGTATAAATCTTTCTGAGACCAACACGTTCATTTTTATATAATAATTTCTGACATCTGAATTGTTATAACTTTTGCCCCAGTTTGCGTATTGATGTGTTTGGAACGAATACTTTTATTTTGTCAATTTATGTGTTATTGACATACGTAGCGGTGGAGAATGAAAAACCACCGTATTTCCTGATGGTTTTCCGATTTCGCAAATAACGCGTCTTGCGTCCGACCCCCACGTTTCCCTCCACTTTCGTTTAGTGAACGTCGATGCGCAGAAATCGAATTGACCGGCAATAATATGCTTTCCTCGAGTGCGTCATTGTGTGTGCCACTTTCTCCCGCGTCTTCTCCTTTTAATGACACTTCATTAGAATGATTTATAACGGTGGGCGAGCGGTCGTCGAAGCACGACAACTCACATTTTGCATAACGAAGATATCGGACACAACTCTTGGATACGCGCGTGCATGTTTCATTCCTGTATAAAAAGAGTATGTCCCCATGGACGGCATTGCCAGTTTCACTCGACGACTGATCCGAGAATGGTGAAATTCCTGGTCTTCGCAGTCGTTCTCGCGGCTTCTGCCGTCGCACAGGCTCAGCTTATCAACAGCGAGGCCGACCATTGGGGCTGGAAACTATTTGCACGACGTACGCGATCTACAGGTGACGCCGCAAGACATTCATTAATTCCTTTGCTAACCAAATCTCGCATTTAATGTAACGAGCCATAACGTTCATTACACGTCACTTCTATTCTCGTCGACCCTTCACGGCATGGTTCATTGGAACATGATTTGTCTTTGCAATCTATGAACAGTCGTCATTAATCGTAGTACTGATCAATCAACGGTAGACGTTCAAAGACATATCAATGCAATGGGTGTATTCTTCAAGATCCATCAATCGTTGCAATTCGAGATGTTCTCCGAAGAATCGCAAACGGAGTGTCAGAAGCACGGGACGACAATGAACTGGTGAAGCTCATCAAGGAAGAGATAATCCAGACGGCGCAGAAGATCAAGACGCCGACTTTGTCGATCGAAGCAGCGGCTAAGAGGGCGCAAAATCTGGTGACTGAACTGACGACTGCTTATACGACGGCCATTTATACGTCCAGGTCGACAGAAGACGCGCGTCGGAACTTCTTGCGCTTTCAAGGCACCGTGCAGAAGATCGTCGACTTCACGAAAAGCGGAGAATTTGCTGCATGACGCGTTTGGCATGTAACGTGAATAAATATGGCCGCTGATTGGCCTTGCGATCTCACTTTTGTGTATTCTAAAATGAACTTGCCAAAAACACGCGATCCCGAATTCCTGACTTAAGAACATAAGAGTTGCCGTAACTTCTTTGAGTCAGATTTTCTATCAACGGACCTTTAACACGTTGACTGCAAAGCGTATTTTACTATATTAGAACGGTGATGATATGAAATACTATAGTGTTTGACTGAATTATGGAAAATGTAAATAATGCGCAGGTATTGAAGACCAACGGATCGCATCATTATTCTAACAGTAACTGTATTTATAAAATGATCATTGCTACCCGCTGCAAATATTTTGTTTTCCACTAAGACGTCTTGCGTCGGTCAGCGGCGACCATCAAAGTGTAACACTTTGACTGCCAAGCGTATTTTACTATATTAAAACGGCGATGATATGAAATACTACAGCATTCGACTGAATTATGCAAAAATTCGCATCACTATTCTAACAGCAACTGCATTTATAAAATAATCATTGCTACCTACTGCGAATATTTTGAATCTTTAGTAAAATCTCTTGTGTCGGTCAGCGAAACGGCGATGCTATGAAATACTACAGCGTTCGACTGAATTATGCAAAATATAAATAATGTGCAGGTATTGGAGACCAAAGGATCGCATCACTATTCTAACAATAACCGCGTTTATACAATAATTATTGCTACCCGCTGCGAATATTTTGGATCTTCACTAAAATCTCTTGCGTCGGTCAGCGGAACGGCGATGATATGAAATACTACAGCGTTCTACTGAATTATGCAAAATGTAATTAATGATGAAGTATAGGAAACCAAAGGATCGCATTATTATTCTAACAATAACTGCATTTATAAAATAATCATTGCTATCCACTGCAAATATTTTGGACCTTCACTAAAATTTCTTGCGTCGGTCAGCGTTGACCATTACGGAAGTCAAAGTGTTAGCACGTTGACTGCCAAGCGTATTTTACTATATTAGAACGGCGATGACGTGAAATACTACAGCCTTCAACTGAATCATGCAAAACATAAATAATGTGCAGGTAGTGGAAACCAAACGATCGCATCACTATTCTAACAACAACTGCATTTATAAAATAATAATTGCCACCCGCTGCGAATATTTTGGATCTTCCCTAAAATCTCTTTCGTCGGTCAGCGGAACGGCGATGATATGAAATACTACAGCGTTTGACTGAATTATGCAAAACGTACATTATGATCAGGTATTGGAAGCCAAAGAAACGCATCATTATTATAACAGCAACTGCATTTATAAAATAATAATTGCTACCGATTGCGAATATTTTGGATCTTCACTGAAATCTCTTGCGTTGATCAGCGGAACGACGATGATATGAAATACTACGGCGTTCTACTGAATTATGCAAAATGTACATAATGATCAGGTATTGGAGACCAAAGGATCGCATCATTATTCTAACAATAACTGCATTTATAAAACAATCATTGCTACCCACTGGGATTATTTTGGATCTTCACTAAAATCTCTTGCGTCGGTCAGCGGAACGGCGATGATATGAAATACTACAGCGTTCTACTGAATTATGCAAAATGTAATTAATGATGAAGTATAGGAAACCAAAGGATCGCATTATTATTCTAACAATAACTGCATTTATAAAATAATCATTGCTATCCACTGCAAATATTTTGGACCTTCACCAAAATTTCTTGCGTCGGTCAGCGTTGACCATTACGGAAGTCAAAGTGTTAGCACGTTGACTGCCAAGCGTATTTTACTATATTAGAACGGCGATGACGTGAAATACTACAGCCTTCAACTGAATCATGCAAAACATAAATAATGTGCAGGTAGTGGAAACCAAACGATCGCATCACTATTCTAACAACAACTGCATTTATACAATAATAATTGCCACCCGCTGCGAATATTTTGGATCTTCCCTAAAATCTCTTTCGTCGGTCAGCGGAACGGCGATGATATGAAATACTACAGCGTTTGACTGAATTATGCAAAACGTACATCATGATCAGGTATTGGAAGCCAAAGAAACGCATCATTATTATAACAGCAACTGCATTTATAAAATAATAATTGCTAGCGATTGCGAATATTTTGGATCTTCACTGAAATCTCTTGCGTTGATCAGCGGAACGACGATGATATGAAATACTACAGCGTTCTACTGAATTATGCAAAATGTACATAATGATCAGGTATTGGAGACCAAAGGATCGCATCATTATTCTAACAATAACTGCATTTATAAAACAATCATTGCTACCCACTGGGATTATTTTGGATCTTCACTAAAATCTCTTGCTTCAGTCACCGGTGACGCATCACAGCAGTCAAAGTGTTAACTTCCAATCCGCTACTGACGAGCGTTCAATAACACGTAAATAAGACAACGCAAAAAGCGACGTATATTCAATGACGCTAATGTTATGCGAATTAAATCCCACGATCGTGATAACGTATCACACAGAGAAACGGCGGCTGGTATTACCAAACAAGGGACCGCGCACACTAAGAGAGCCGAAGCACGTGCTGCGTTCCTTATTTAGTTGACCGCGGCGTTTCCTTTTTTTCCCTTTTTCTATTACAAGACGAATGTGGCAACAGAATTATTCCCGCTGACGTATGACTCAGGCAGACGATCCATTGTAAAAGCGGCATGGGCTCATAATCTGACGATGTAGGATCTCCAACCCGTGCTGACCGGAACTGCGCCTATGCTCTCTCGCCGGAAGTGCCGCTGCCACATGTAGTAATATAAATTATAATGCCCTTACGGTTTTTCCTTTTGCGGATTTGCATTTAAAGCACCGGAATGGCATTGTCGTCGGAATCGCCGAATTCAATTTTCATGGAAATCGAAGGAGACGACGCGGGGCTTTTCGCCATTTCACGGGTTCGACACCTCGCGAAATTCTGGGATAATGAGGCACGCGGCGATGCAGGAAAGCATGCGAATTAGACGGGGCGGAGATTAGACGGCGTCGAAAATCGTGCCAAGGCTGATCAGAGATCGAATCGAGGATCAGCTCGCTTTCACTGGCACCACAATGAAACGCGGCGCTCGATGTTTTTCTGATTTTCTAACGAGTCGGAGGCGCATGTCCAACAACTGGCCGCGGATACTACGAAGCCGAAATGAACGGGATTGAAATATATATGTCATAAAACACTCTTTTGTGAAAGTGCAGGGGTAAATCGGGGGTGGTATACTAGAGGAGAATCAAAATTATTGAAATAGAATAGAAACAATTTGTACACGGTGTAGTAAAGGGGAATCGAAATTATTTAAATAGAACAGAAACCCTTTGTATACGATGTGCTAGAGGAGAATCAAAATCATTTAAATAGAATAGAAACACTTTGCACACGATGTACTAATGGAGAATCAAAATTATTTAAATAGAATTGAATCAGTTTGTACGCGGTCTACTAGAGGAGAATCAAAATTATTTAAATAGAATAGAAACACTTTGCACACGATGTACTAATGGAGAATCAAAATTATTTAAATAGAATTGAAACACTTTGTACGCGGTGTACTAAAGGAGAATCAAATTTATTTAAATAGAATAGAAATACTTTGTACACGGTGTACTAAAGGAGAATCAGAATTATTTAAATAGAATAGAAACACTTTGTGCACGGTGTACTAAATGAGAATCAAAATTATTTAAATAGAATAGAAACACTTTGTATACGGTGTACTAAAAGAGAATTAAAATTATTTAAATAGAATAGAAACACTTTGTACCCTGTGTACTAAAGTAGACTCAAAATTATTTAGATAGAATAGAAACACTTTGTATACGGTGTACTAAAGAAGAATCAAAATTATTTTGTATAGAATAGAAATAGAATAGAATACAAACACTTTGTACACCGTGTACTAAAGGAGAATCAAAATTATTTAAATAAAATATAAACACTTTATACACGATTGTCAGGATCCCCCTGAAACACAAGACATAAAAGAAATAACTTCTAACTCCAAACTTACAAATTTTGCCCTTTCGAATCTCACTTCGAATTCCACTCGACTGTCCAAACTGAATGAATTTCTGTAAACGTAAGTACCAGTCGCAGATAACTCATTTCCTTCGTCCTTTTCAATCGTACTAAATTCCTTCGCGCAAAAATGATAGAACAGGACGGAATCCGTTTATTCTCAGTGCACTTTTCTTATACTTTTATATTGCTAAAAGCAATTAAGTTCACCTCGCCAAATTTACTTCCTATGTTAACCCCAGATATTTCGTTGTTACATAAGTTTGAAGTGATAATACCAATACGATGCCTACCGTCGCTAAGCTAAGACACGTTAAGACGTATAAACACATAAAAGTTGGCGATGTCTTTACTGGACTTTGTACGTTGGTTGGGAACGCGATCGGGAAGCAGCTTCCTGGATTTTATATGAGAAACTGATTCGACCACGACCCAAGGGATAACGTAGCGCGGGGATATTTTGTTTTGTTGCACATCGGGGATAATAAACAAGGCTAGGGCCTGCTACTGTGCCGACTAGATAGCTCCACGACGAAACAATGCCGTATTGTTCCGACAACCTCAACCGCCAAAGCACAGCCGAACCACAGGAGCGCGTTAAGTCATGAGCGACATTACACGTTACCAACGTCCTTACGGACGTAATGTTTCCGCAAGAATGGAAGATGGATTGTTGGCGAGCCCATTTTTTCCCCATACGAAGGATCGGACATCGAACAATCGCGAATGCCGGGTGAAGGTACTTATTGGTACACGTTGCCCAGGATATCGTGACTCGGCATCAGGTGGTACTTAGAACTTTTATACGTCCGGTCTTACACAAATCCATGGAGTTCTTCATCAGACATCCTTTAGATTGAACGAACTTTTTGCGATGGAGCAGTATTGAAGACTCGGAAAAACACGTTTGTTGATATCCCATCAACGTCAAACTTGAAGACACAGATAAAAATTGTACTTCTTCGATTCTGCATGAAGATTCAGCATACGACGGTACTTACAACTTTTATGCGCCCGATCTTATATAATACAAATCTACGAAATCCATTACATTAATTTTTTTGCGATGTAGCAGTATCCAAATATCGGAGAAACACGTTGCTTGATATATGATCACCGTTAAATCTGAAGGCACAGATAAAAATTGTGCTTCTTCGATTCTGTATGAAAATTCAGCATACGGCGGTACTTAGAACTTTTATACGTTCGGCCTTATGCAAATCCGCGAAATCCATTACATGAATTTTTTGCAGTATAGTAGTATTGAAAACTTGGAAAAACATTTTTTGTTAATATACGATCACCGTCAAAGTTGGATGCACGGATAAAAATTGTACTTCTTCGATTTTGTACTAAAATTCGGCATCAGGTGGTACTTAGAACTTTTATACGTCCGGCCTTACACAAATTTACGAAATCCATTACATGCATTCTTTTGCTATATAATAGTATTGAAAACTCGGAGGAACACGTAGATTGATATACAATCACCGTCAAACTTGGAGACACAGATAAAAATTGCACTTCTTCGATTCTGTATGAAAATTCAGCATACTGCGGTACTTAGAACTTGTATACGCCCGAAAATCCATTATATGCATTTTTTTGCGATATAGCAGTATTGAAAGCTCGGAGAAATACGTTAGTGGATATATAATCACCGTCAAATCTGAATGCATAAATAAAAATTGTTCTTCCCTGATTTGGTACGAAAGTTTCGCATCCGGCGGTACTTAGAACTTTTATACGTCCGGTCTTACACAAATCCATGGAGTTCTTCATCAGACATCCTTTAGATTGAACGAACTTTTTGCGATGGAGCAGTATTAAAGACTCGGATAAACACATTTGTTGATATCCCATCAACGTGAAACTTGAAGACACAGATAAAAATTGTACTTCTTCGATTCTGCATGAAGATTCAGCATACGACGGTACTTACAACTTTTATGCGCCCGATCTTATATAATACAAATCCACGAAATCCATTACATTAATTTTTTTGCGATGTAGCAGTATCCAAATATCGGAGAAACACGTTGCTTGATATATGATCACCGTTAAATCTGAAGGCACAGATAAAAATTGTGCTTCTTCGATTCTGTATGAAAATTCAGCATACGGCGGTACTTAGAACTTTTATACGTTCGGCCTTATACAAATCCGCGAAATCCATTACATGAATTTTTTGCAGTATAGTAGTATTGAAGACTTGGAAAAACATTTTTTGTTAATATACGATCACCGTCAAAGTTGGAGGCACGGATAAAAATTGTACTTCTTCGATTTTGTACTAAAATTCGGCATCAGGTGGTACTTAGAACTTTTATACGTCCGGCCTTATCCATTACATGCATTCTTTTGCTATATAATAGTCAAAACTTGGAGAACACGTAGATTGATATACAATCACCGTCAAACTTGGAGACACAGATAAAAATTGCACTTCTTCGATTCTGTATGAAAATTCAGCATACTGCGGTACTTAGAACTTGTATACGCCCGACCTTACACAAATCCACGAAATCCATTATATGCATTTTTTTGCGATATAGCAGTATTGAAAGCTCGGAGAAATACGTTAGTGGATATATAATCACCGTCAAATCTGAATGCATAAATAAAAATTGTTCTTCCCTGATTTTGTACGAAAGTTTCGCATCCGGCGGTACTTAGAACTTCTATACGTCCGGCTTTACACAAATCCATTCCATGAGTTTTTTTGCGATATAGCAGTATTGAAAACTCAGAGAAACACGTTTATTGATATACGATCATCGTCAAACTTGGAGACACAGATAAAAATTGTACTTCTCTGACTCTGTATGAAAATTCGGCATACTGCGGTACTTAGAACTTGTATACGTCCGATCTTTCACAAATCCACAAAGCTCTTCCTCAGACCAGACAAAATTTATTTGCACTATAACAGTATTGAAGACTCGAAGAAACGATCACTGTCGACGAGATCGTCTTTAATCGGAAATCATAACGGACTCCTAAGAATGACACAATCTTCACGTGAGAAGGGAAGCAAAGGCATAAGTAACGTTCCCTGAGAGGGATCTAAATGTACGTGAGCTACGTTTAGCCGTAATACCGAAAGACCAACGTGCAGCAGGAGCAGCATTCCGTAGGGCATAACTTAAGCGAGCCCTGAGCTCACGAAGAGAAGAGACGGGTCACGACGCCATGTGTGCGGCCTTACCAACCACACCCACCACCTATTTATTTATGTCTACCTCGCGGCTTTTTATTTGTACCATGCGGAGCTTTCATTGCTGTGCACCGTACACGGTGAACAATCGAGCCGACGGGCATGCTGGAAAGTCTTTCTATCGACGAAATCGTTACCACTGAAAACACGCAGGACAATTCGAACTATTCCCGACGAACAAGAAATCGTTCGATCGACCCGTATCCCCAAATGCGATTGAGAAAATTGAAACTGTGTTGAGTAGGGGGATGTTATCAGAGTACGAACAAACAAACCTGCCAACGCAAGAAATTTTTGTGAAGATCCAAAATATTCGCAGTTGGTAGCAATGATTATTTTATAAATGCCGTTGTTGTTAGAATAATGATGCGATCCTATGGTCTGCAATACCTGATCTTTGTACACATTTTGCATAATTCAGTAGAACGCTGTAGTATTTCATATCATCGCTGTTCTGCTGACCGGCGCAAGAAATTTTCCTGAAGATCCAAAATATTCGCAATTAATAGCGATAATTATTTTATAAATGCAGTTATTGTTAGAATAATTATGTGATCCTTTGGTCTGCAATACCTGATCATTATGCACATTTTGCATAATTCAGTAGAACGCTGTAGTATTTCATATCATCGCCGTTCCGCTGACCAACGCAAGAGATTTTAGTGAAGATTTAAAATATTCGGAGTTGGTATCAATGATTATTTTACAAATGCAGTTATTGTTAAAATAGTGATGCGATCCTTTGGTCTCCAATACCTGCACATTATTTACATTTTGCATGATTCAGTCGGACGCTGTAGTATTTCATATCACTGCGTTCTAATATAGTAAAATACGCTTGGCAGTTAACGTGTTAAATCTTTGACTGCCGTAATGGTCATCGCTGACTGACGCAAGAGATTTTAGGGAAGATCCAAAATTTTCGCAGTGGGTAGCAAGAATTATTTTATAAATGCAGTTGTTGTTGGAATAGTGATGCGATCCTTTGGTCTGCAATACCTGCACATTATTTCCATTTTGCATAATTCAGTTAAACGCTGTAGTATTTCATAGCATCGCTGTTGTAATACAATAAAATACGAACGGCAGTCAACGTGATAAAATGTAATTTGTCTAGTGAAGTATAACACGAGTAGCCGATATCTCTGCTTTTGCAAACTACCTTTGAAAGAAAAATACAAAACATGTGCATTTTGTTTTTGCTTTATGATCATGTGCATTAGGAACTTCTTTAAGAATAATAATTCGTATTGATATAAACAGGCACTGATCGTATTCGAATACCACATGTCGTTGCATGGCTTAGTCTTTGTATACCACGCGTGTGGAAACCGTAAATTGACTGGCTGTTGAGATTTTCCTCGGTTACCGTAAAAATTCCTGCGTTCATGGGAACTGGACGGCCCAATTTTTTGCACCCGGAAATAAGTGGGCCATGTCCGGCATAAAGAATGCATCTCGCGTCGCACATTCGCGCACGGCCGAATCGTGAGGACGATGCAAGGGCGATAAACGGGAAGTTGAAAGCATTTCGCAAGGAATTCGCAATCGGCAACGGAGCTTTATGAACGTAAACCCGGAAACGACGGTCAGGATTCAGACATCTGGATGCTCTGTGCCATTCCTGGAGCGCGAGGCTGTCTTCTTATCGTCACGGAAATCAATGCTCTTTAGTCTCAGTCATCCCGTGAATTGCAATGCCGAGTTGGCGGAAATTGAAGTCTGACGAGCGGGAAACGTAATGGAATTCAGGAACATTTTTCGTCTCGGAAAAAATGACAGATACCGTGGATCAGTACTCGTGGAAAATTTTTAATGATTTGTTTCGGTACACTGTTCGACAAACAAATAGGAAAAATGTGTTCTAGTTGACATGAAAAGTGATTGACATTAACAATATACTTCATTTTTTACCCAAAGACAGGTGCGTGGTATTTTAAAATAGCTATATATATGGAATTAAATTCTGGGGTTAGCCTCTTAGTTTAAAGTTTCGAACGTTCCTTCTGCGCCTCAACAAAACAGGCGTAGGGTGAAACTGCTAAAATGTATGGGTTGTGTCCGATGTCAGACAGGGTGATAACACTATCTGCAAGTTGGAAAGGATAGTTATATGGTTATTAGCACTGAAGCAGACAGCTTATTTCGCCCGTCTGGATAGGAAGAGAAAGTAGGGTGTGTGTACAAAAGTGGAAATAGAATCGCAGTTAGCTCTGTAATAAAATTGGCGAAAGTGTGTGCGGACTCTGCAATGCCAGATGGACAACCTACATTAAAGCAACGTCGCTATCAGCATTTGTACCGATATTTACTCGCGAACTTGTAGTTACACGGGACTAGCACGTAAAACAACCAGCAGCAAAACGATATAAAAGACTATGGGGAAAGACGAGCGAATTCGACGATAATTAATCCGAACCTCATAATGTTACATGAACAAGAAAATGTACGCCGGCTTTAATAACGGGTTAACGTCATTTTTATGGAAATTGGGCCAAATTTTTATTTTCCCGTTTACCGTTAGGGCTTTAGTCATTACCCGAGAACGAATTACATCCAACTCCTCTCCACGTACCACGTCCAATGCATAACAGTACACAGTCGAAAGCTTCTCACTCGGCGTAGTCCCGTAAAACTTCAAGCAGACCATAAAAACAGGATCACTGCCAGTACCTCGCACCGGCCGCTATCATCCCTAATCTCATAAAGTACATTTCGCGCTCGCATTAACCGTCTCGTGTATTTGCGCCATTTCTCGACTACCGGATATCCATCCACGTATCCTAAAACGTTCCTCGCGACGTGCGCGCGTTCCTCACACGTAACGGTACCGCCGTCCAATTCCCTCCTAATTCATCCCTGTCCCGTCCCGCGACCGCCACGGCGACTCGTAAGTGAATTAACAACCTCGATCATAAAAAAAAGCCCATAATGGTCAGTACCAGCAGCGAGTTACGATCGCGCAACGAAGCCGCCGCCGCGGCCACCCATCTTTCTCCTCTCCTCCCCCGCATCTAACCCCCCATCTCTCTCCCGCACGCCTTCCTCGACTTAATTCGCGCGCGCGTGTGCGTCCTTATATCGCCTCGATCGGCGGAGTAGGCGGCCGCGGCGCGCTTTTTTAAATAACTATAATGAGGGTAATTATCGTGTGCGCCGGCAAGCAGAGTGTGACGAGTCGTTGTTACACATTGCGGCACGGCGAGCGATCGTCGGCGGAGGAAGAGGGTTTAGTGCACGTGAAGGAGGCGCGGGTACGGGAGGACAACGACGATGATGATGATGAGGAGGTACGACGAGGGTGGCGGCGGGGGTGAAGGAGGGATGACGCAGAGAGAGGAGGAAGTGAAGGTAGAGAAGCAAGAGGAGGACGTGAGAGAGTAGAGATAGGCAGCGCGTGGCAGACCGACTCCCTCCCGCTCCTCTTCTTTCCTCCCGCTCCTCTTCTCCTCAAACTGCCCCTTCCGCCAGGCTCGCCGGGCCTCAGGCCCTAACTACTTTCTTATTCGCTCGTTCCTCGCCTGCCTTACGAGGGGCATAATGCGCCTTAGCGCTCCTTACGCATGCTGAACGCCGCTCACGGACCCTCTTCCTCCTTCTTCCTTGACTCCCTTGCCGCTCGCTGTGCTCGCAAACCTTCCTCCGTCCTCCTCGCCTTACACACCCCCACCTGGCCCGCCCGCAAGGCCCCCGTCTGCCTTCCCCGGAAGACTATACCCCGGGAGGAACTGCGGGTCAGAGACTGCGAGGCATATTCGACGCAGACTCGTGGCTCGTGCCTAGATCCATTGGCGTCCGACTCCGGCAAAACGCCGGGCGAGGAATTTCGCGGAAAAGATACGCACCGCGGCCGCACGAACTTCGATGGGGTCGCGGATTTTTTTCGGAACAATGCTTCTCGGGAATATGGATTCGGCCGAGTTGGGAGTACAGGGTGCGGCGCCAAAATCTGGACAAAATTCAATTTAAATTTCCCGTCGATTTGTACTACTTGGAGATGTTATTGGCAACCAAATAATTTGAAGCATGTAATAAACTTTCATAATCGCTAAACTGTAACTATGTTAAACCAAAGTGCAGAGTACATAGACATGGTATAGAATCGTACGGTTGCTTCACTGGTGATAGCAAACGTCAACATGCATATAATGCAGTGCAATATCAATGTACAATACAATATCAATATACAGTACAGTTTTATACAGTACAATGCAGTGCAATATTAATGTACAATACAATATCAATGTATAGTACAGTTTTATACAGTACAATGCAGTGCAATATTAATATACAATACAATATCAATGTACAGTACAGTTTTATACAGTACAATGCAGTGCAATATTAATGTACAATACAATATCAATGTATAGTACAGTTTTATACAGTACAATGCAGTGCAATATCAATGTACAGTACAGTTTTATGCAGTACAATCCAGTGCAATATCAATATCAATGTATAGTACAGTGTTATACAGTACAATGCAGTACAGTATAATATACCAAAATAATATCTAGAACCATTCGATTATCTACCAATTCAAAGTACAAGCAGTCATGACAACCGCGTGGTTCCACAAAAATGAAGATGTGCCCTCCCAAACGAGTGGCACGTCTACAAAACAAAGTTAAACGTCCATTATAAAACGTCGAGTCAACCAAAATCCGCGTCACGCCGTCTGCCGCGTGCGTTCCCCCGAGCATAAAGACACGATCCTTACAATTTCGGCGTACGTTTCCGTCTTCCGGCGCATCGTTCGACGAATACTCGTTTCGGGGAACGGGCCGGCAAGAACGAGCAAGTTGTGCGTACGATCGTGATTTCGTGCCTTTATTTGGTCGGCGCCGATGCGCTAATATAACGAGAAACGTGGCGGCTGTTGCGCCGAGCGTACGGGAGCGAAGTAGCCTCGCTTATGGTCCGCTGGTGCTCGAGGAGCATAACAGCTCGCGGAGCATAACGCCACGAGCCATCATATCCTCCTTCCAGAAACCCTCTCCTTGCTTGTGGCAAGCCCCTTCGCTCCCCTGCGGATCCTCTCCGCTCATATACTCTTCTTCCCGAGACTCCTGGCACGGCAGATTGCGAGTCTATGAACCCTTTCTGATCCTCAAGAGGGTCCGTTGACGAGGAAAACGACACTGACGGGACGGTCAGGTGGCACGAGCCCTTTCAACTGCCGATTATTATAGCCGATAATCGACAATTCTGTATTTACGCATTTCACATGTCGTTTTTATGCGCAATATCTGCTCATATACTTCCCGAAACTCCTGGCACGGCAGATTGCGAGTCTATGAACCCTTTCTGATCCTCAAGAGGGTCCGTTGACGAGGAAAACGACACTGACGGGACGGTCAGGTGGCACGAGCCCTTTCAACTGCCGATTATTATAGCCGATAATCGACAATTCTGTATTTACGCATTTCACATGTCGTTTTTATGCGCAATATCTGCTCATATACTTCCCGAAACTCCTGGCACGGCAGATTGCGAGTCTATGAACCCTTTCTGATCCTCAAGAGGGTCCGTTGATGAGGAAAACGACACTGACGGGACGGTCAGGTGGCACGAGCGCTTTCAACTGCCGATTTTTATAGCCGATAATCGACAATTCTGCATTTACGCATTTCACATGTCGTTTTTATGCGCAATCTCTGCTCATATACTCTTCTTCCCGAGACTCCTGGCACGGCAGATTGCGAGTCTATGAACCCTTTCAGATCGTCAAGAGGGTCCGTTGATGAGGAAAATCTGACGGGACTACTGTCAGGTGGCACGAGCGCTTTCAACTGCCGATTATTTCAGTCGATAATCGACAATTCTGTATTTACGCATTTCACATGTCGTTTTCATGCGCGATGTCTATCGCGTCGGCTTGCAACACGTACGCCGCTCGGAAAACGTTGATTCGCGGATGCTGATAGCGCTATTTTTCCTCCGCGCGTTACTTCTTGCGGGACGCCAGAAATAGTTTACATTGCAGATGAATTGTGCAGGCTACTGCGCGGTTACGTGCAGAGAACCTTCCAGAAAAGGTCTATATTTGTGCAGACGTCAAAGTAACAAATTCCGGCTCTTCCGATCGGACGCAAAAACTGGTACTTTGCGCTCGGTACATACATCACGCGCGCTATGTACGCTAGTCAATTATTACCCGTTATAACGTTATGATTACGAATATAAAAAAGCTCCTCCTCTTTCTCTCCGAGGTCTTCGTCTGTGCGCTACACGCCTCTGACCGTGCATCGTTCGGCGGAGAGAAAGGGACAGACTTGCATTTACAGACACATTTACGGGCACATTTACGGGCGCGTTTACGGGCACATTTACAGGCACACAGCACGCGCTCCGGCTTCCGCGAACTAGATCGGCTGGGCAGATATTAGGAGCGCGTCTGCCACGCTCTGCCATTGCGGCAAGTGCTGGTCATTGTCCACCGCGGGCACAGGAAGTCGACGACGAGGACGAAGAGGACGCCGAGACAGCGAGGACGCTGCTGGCCCCCGCTCGGCTTCCCGGCCAAAGAGAAAGAGAGATTTTTCGATAGGATAATTCGCGGTGAAACTACGGACGTCGTGGTCGCAGATTATCGCGTCGGTAACGATGATAATGTGGTAAATGGAACACGGCACGGTACTTGAGGATCGTCCGACGAACGGGGTTACAGATCGGCGAAACGGATCGGAGATAATGACGGGAGACGATTTTTCAGATGATGAATGGGACTAACCTTGCCCTGCGCGGTATTTTCGCCCGACCGACGGCCCCCGATCGAGAACTTCTCTCACTCGGTACTTACGCTCGAAAGTAGAGTGAATCGTATCAGCGGCGGCTGAATTTATAAGAAGTGTTGCAATAGTTATTTAGACCGACGTAATTTTCATGGGAAGTTTTTGCGAGCGTCTTTTGCATGCCCATCTGTTGCACCCTTCTTCTGTTTCCGTTGCTATGTATTTTCTGTTTTCGTCGGTATGTATTGGTTTGTATGCGTCGGCAGTCGTGCTCTAGCTTGCCATTCAAGTGTTAACATTTTCATCGCCATGATGGTCACCGATGACCGGCGCAAGAGATTTTACTGAAGATCCAAAATATTCGCAATGGGTAGCAATAATTATTTTATAAATGCAGTCACTGTTAGAATAGTGATGCGATCGTTTGGTCTCCAATACTTGCACATTATTTATATTTTGCATAATTTAGTCGAACGCTGTAGTATTTCATTTCATTGCCGTTCCGCTGACCGACGCAAGAAATTTTAGTGAAGATCCAAAATATTCGCAGTGGGTAGCAATGATTATTTTATAAATGCAGTTGTTGTTAGAATAGTGATGCGATCCTTTGGTTTCCAATACCTGCATATTATTTACATTTTGAATAATTCAGTCAAACGCTGTAGTACTTCATAGCGTTGCCGTTCTAATACGGCAAAATGCGCATGGCAGTCAACGTGTTAATTATATTCTGGAGTATTTCATCGCATCGCGGTTCTAGTATAGCAAAATACACTTTGCAATCAACGTGTTAACACTTTGACTGCCATTATGGTCACCGATGACCGGCGCAAGAGATTTTACTGAAGATCCAAAATATTCGCAATGGGTAGCAATAATTATCTTATAAATGCAGTTACTGTTAGAATAGTGATGCGATCCTTTGGTCTGCAATACCTGCATATTATTTACATTTTGCATAATTCAGTCGAACGCTGTAGTATTTCATAGCATTGCCGTTCTAATACAAGCAAAATACAGTTGGCAGTCAACGTGTTAAGTTTATTCTGTAATTATTCTTTCCACAAAATATTGACTTTATACTCTGTTAATTTTTCTAAAAAAATACCGAAAAGTATAACTGAATCTTTTCGATCGGAACGCCTGTGTGCCAATGGCGATGGCAGATTGATAAGAGGCGCAGAGTGGTTTTTGTTAGAAGTCTAGAAAAGATGCAGGATAATAAGGAAGCAGCGATGAGCACTTTCGGATGTCTGCCCTTTCATTGCGACAAATCGTCATTGTTCACGCTGGACAGGAAGTCGATGAGCTCTGCGGCGAGGAGATTTTCGGCGCGATAATCGTAGGGAAATTCCGGACGCGCGTTGTGACAATAGCTCGCAAAGGTAGCGCGATAATTGCGACAGTAATAACTCGCCGCACGGACAAGAAACGGCGACCATCTTCATCCTGGCCAGCCATAAGTGCTTCTTGCTGACCAGTGAAATCACCATATCGCGAGCCGATCACCAGCTTCCTAAAACTAACCGCAGCCAACGACCAACAAACTAACACCAATACCCATTTCACCTTTTTCCCGCCAGTAATCGCGAAGCACAAAATTGCAAATTACCGAAGAAACGGGAGTTAAGAAATCGTCGCGTAAGAAAAGATTTTCATAGCGGAAACCGACTTGCCTCATCGTCCTCCCGTAAAACAATAATTTCGCACACCTCCGTCGCATTCGGGCACGATCCATCGACATTATCCGAGCGTTATCACCAGATCGCACACGCACGTGATCCCGATTCCAAGACCGTCCGTTTCCGCTTTTCCCTCGTGGTTTTTTCACGACGGAAGAGGACGGTTCTGGATGGTAGAGGACGTGGCAGGAGTTCGAAGGGAGACGCAGAGGGGGAGGTAAAAACAGGGAGGGCAAAAGTAAGTGAATGAGCGAGTGTATCCGAGTGGAAGTTGGAAGGAGAAGGATCGTCAGGGCGGCACCTGACCGGAAAGCGTCACAGTCAGCGAATTCAGCCTCGTTCTCTCCTTTCCCTTCTCCTACCTTCACCTCCTTCGCCCGTCTTCTCTCCCCTGCCCTGCCCCGTCCCGTTGTTACCTCTTGTCCGGCACGGAGGGGTTGCTCGTTGTTCTTAGCGGTTGGCCACACTCTTCCGACGAGCCCCAAGCGAACGTTGTTTAACACGTTCACTGGCACGGTGGTCACCGGTGACGGGTACCGAAGATTTTACTAAAAATGCAAAAACTTTGCAACGAAGTTTATTTGCAATCTTGTAAAAGCAATTGATATTGAAACGGTGCTTCAATACTTTGGCTTCTAACAACTCAGCGTGACCTTTACTTTGCATGATTTAATTATACTCTGCAGTATTTTATCGCATCACGGTTCTAACATAGCAAAATACGCTTGACAGTCAAAGTGTTAATCGGACGACCCGCTGCAGTAATTCAGCATTCTTCCAACGGTTTATACGAAAAATTCATACGAAAAGTCAAATGCTGGTATTATTTTTTTTTGCTTCGCGTAGTATCGGGATAGGAAATTACGGGGTACGTTCGAAAGATCGTTGATGATCTTTTATGTCTGCTCGCTTCCATACGTGACGCCATCTTCTCGCGGGTTGCTCAATATCACGGTATCTAAACAACTTTATCATTAAAGCAGCAGTGGCGCGGCATTACTAGGAATTTGTATATAATGGTGCTATGTACATATGTAATGCGCCGCTCCGCACATAATGGCGATATCATAAGATACGAACCAATAGCCGCAATTGTATGGAAATATGTATCTATGAATGAAGATACTTTCATTTATGAAACCAGATACTTATGTACCGGACACGGGCGTTGTAACATCCTGCTATTATGTGTCCTTACCTCCTCGTTCTCTCCTTTTTCTCCCCCTCCTGCGTGCCCCTCCTCCCTCATCCTTCCTCTTCACCGGCCTCTCTCTCTCCTCCCTCGACGAATCCGCATTTAACGTCTGCCGTGCGCCTAGGTAGACATTAACATGTTGCGTTATGTGTCCGCTTATGTGCGCACTCGTACCTAAGCTATGGCGAGATGCGAGGGCACATTGCACGAGCGCTAAAATTGTTTTAGACATCTCGCCCTCTCGCCTCTAACACGACTGCGGGCGCGGGAGTAATCGTAATCCTTGGCGTTCAGGATAGGGCAGGAGTACTATCGTTGATCGTCACGTACGATAATCCTGTATCGTCTCGTTGACCCGCATTTACATAGATTCGCACGATTCCAGGAAAGCTCACGCCGTATCGTGTACCGAACGTCTGCCGCGGTTAACAAGTATTTCTGGCTGGATGCAAGCGTAAGTCAGAGTACGCATTCACGGACGGTTGAAAATAAAGTACGCAGAGTATACTGTGTGATGAGATGTGTTATTTTCAATCTGGCAATTCTGGTGGGTTGATGATTAGTATGCATATGGCGGGTAGACACGACAGGTTTCTTTGCATTTTATGTTTGAACGACGCGTTCTCAGTATGTTAACACGTTGACTGCCGTGCGTATTTTGCTATATTAAAGCGGCGATGCTATAAATACTATAGCCTTTGACTGAATTATGCAAAATGTTCATAATGTGCAGGTATTGAAGATTAAAGTATCGCATCACTATTCTAACAATAACTGCATTTATAAAGTAATAATTGCTGCCCATTGCAAATATTTTGGATCCTGAATAAAATCTCTTGCGCCGGTCACCGGTGACCATCATGGCAGTCAAAGTATTAAACACGTTAAAGTAGAGACTATAATATTTATAGTATAATAATAAATACTATTTATTTATATTAAATACTATTTAAATATTTATAGTATAAGTAAATACTATAGCCTTTGACTGAATTATGCAAAATGTACATAATGTGCAGGTATTGAAGATTAAAGTATCGCATCACTATTCTAACAATAACTGCATTTATAAAATAATAATTGCTGCCCATTGCAAATATTTTGGATCTTCAATAAAATCTCTTGCGCCGGTCACCGGTGACCATCATGGCAGTCAAAGTGTTAAACACGTGAAAGTAGAGACTATAATATTTATAGTATAATAATAAATACTATTTATTTATATTAAATACTATTTAAATATTTATAGTATAAGTAAATACTATAGCCTTTGACTGAATTATGCAAAATGTACATAATGTGCAAGTATTGAAGATTAAAGTATCGCATCACTATTCTAACAATAACTGCATTTATAAAATAATAATTGCTGCCCATTGCAAATATTTTGGATCTTCAATCAAATCTCTTGCGCCGGTTACCGGTGACCATCATGGCAGTTAAACTGTTAAACACCTGAAAGTAGAGATTATAATATTTATAAATAGTAACAACACAATCAAGACACTTTCCATCTTTACATCGTTTCGTTTTTACGCCTTTACGTTTCGTCGTCAACTGCTTCCTAAGCATCCAAATAATCCAATTCAAGAAACTCGTCGCCTATGATACCTCAATATAATAATTGAAGATCATAGGTAACCTTTGCCCGCAACTAGAAGACCCTGTATTTGAGATCCTACACACTTAAAAGGGTATTGAATGAAACCTTTCCCGCCAGAATATTTGCTGGACATGCATCGCCATTCAGACAACGAAGACGTCGCCTTCAATGACGTCACAACGTACTCCGGTCGCACCCTTGTAACACGCTAGGCCGGTAGCCATCCTTCCTAGCATCCAGAGTCCACACAGGAAATCTCAGACGCACCCACCGAAACAGCCCGCCCCCTCCGTCGGAGCCGATTTAATGTTTCGTTTCCTCTCCAACGATAAGGGGCTACAATTTTATAGAAGTGCCATCGGCCCTCGCGCACAACGGCCACACAAAAATAAAAGTGGCAACGCGTACGGATTTGCAATTAGACCCTCGTCAGCTATCAGCCCCCCGGATGGAAGGAGCGCGATATGACAGACGAGGTGGAATAAAAAGATCGAGGGTTCGTCTATCCGCGCAGGGAAAGATAAACGTCTGAGCAGTGCTAGCCATGATTATTTCTGCCGCTGCATAAGTAACACACATAACGACATTGAGGAAATTTCTAATTTTATTGGGTTTATCAGTTTATGGCGCGAGCCTTCAAATAGGCACTACTCTCCGTTAATATGTTGAATGCCGTGGTGGTCATCGGTGACCAACGCAAAATGTCTCACGAAAAATTAAAGAAATATTCAATTGGTTGGGTTTATAATTTTATAAATGCAATTAATATCTTCACGTACAAAATGTCTCACAAAAAATTTAAAGAAATACCCAATCGGTAGCATTTATAATTTTATAAATGCAATTAATATCTTTACGTGCAAAAGGTCTCACAAAAAATTCAAAAAATACCCAATCGATTGTATTTATAATTTTGCAAATGCAATTAATATCTTTACGTCCAAAAGGTCTCACGAAAAATTAAAAAAATACCCAATCGGTAGCATTTATAATTTTATAAATGCAATTAGCTCGTTTGGTGATTGTTCTAGTGACTGGAAGTTCTAGTGGTTGGTAAATGAAATTCTTCATTTATGCCAAATTAAATACTGCAAGAAAATGATTTGATAAAGAACGCATCGGTATTTATCTCATACGTTGATAATTGTGACTGCAGTAGGTAAGAAATCGAAACGATTGGGAAGCGCATACATATATGCGCCCATAGTCGACACCGACAGATTTCGGCGGACCCACATATGCGTCCATAACAATCAAAGGGTTAAAGTGTTAAGAGAAAAATCTGCCGACCACAAAGGGTTAAATATCTCCATCGATCGCTTGAAACCGTGCAAAACTAAACACATCTACCACATCGCGTACTGCTGTGTCAATAAACCCGTTTATTTCGTTTTCCGTCCAGAATAGACCTTCGTTGCGACGTTCTCGTTAAAGCACGGATAATTCTCAGCAATGCGACAGTCTGTGGCGTCGGTGAGGCCCACGACGTTACTCAAGGGCACTTCGTGCAGGGTTGGCACTATGGGAGAGGGTAATACGCGCGCACGATAGTAAATTTTATAAAATAATGCCTTTCCGCGGCTGCATATTCATTTTTCCGGAGGAACCGACCTCCCCACGTCCCTTGCACCGTCCGAGTACGAGCTGCCTACATATGTATGAGCTTCTGGTGGACGGCAGTGGTCATGCCTCGGCGAGTGGTGCTTTCTGCCCTTTATTTTTCCTGCCGCGGCACCCCTCTTTCACCGCCGTCCGGCGCAAATAAACAATAAGACTCGCTCTGTTCTACCCTCCCGCTGCAGCGGCGGCCGAAAAAAAGAAACGGGCAGCGCGGGTAAGCCGGATGATTAGCACTCCGCGCCTTCCTTCCGAGTGCAAGCTGCATAACGACCCCCTAGATCTGATTACTCGAGGTATTTGTATAGCGCGTACGCCCTGCTTGTAAATTCTCGTTCGTGGAGAGCATAAAGGATGCGCCGCCAGTTCGCTGTATCCGCTCTCGTCTATTCTCACTTGCAAAATTGACTTTGACCGCTTTTACGGCTAGATTGGGAGGCGACTACGGAATTGGCGGATCATTACGTACGTCTTATAGCGTGATATGTGTGACGCAATAAACGATCCTTGTATGACATGATGTCTTTATGGAGAGTATATTTTCGGTGTTAATATTGGGCAAATCTGTGACGTGTGTGTGTGTTTGCGAATAAATGAAACGATTGACGCATCGAGTGTTCGTCTTGAATGACATAATCGATGATCGGTGTATTCTCGGATGGAAAGTATATTTTCACGTGGGAAATTGTGTTAACATGTTGACTGCCGGGCGTATTTTACTATATTGAAACCGCAACGTGATGAAGTACTACAGAATATGGTTAAATTGTGGAATATGAAAATAATGCGAAGGTATCGGAGACCGAAGAATTGAATCACTACTTAATATTAATTGCATTTACAAATTTATAAATGCTACCGATTGGGTATTTTGTAAATTTTTCGTGAGATTATTTGCGCCGATCACCGATGACCGGTGCAAAAGATTTGACTAAAATGCAAAAAATTCGCAATGAAACTTATTTGCAATTTTGTACAAGCAATTGATTTTGGAACGGTGCTTCAATACTTTGCCTTCTAACAACTCTGTGTTACCATCATTTTGGACGATTTAATCATATTCTGCAGTATTTCATCGCATCGCGGTTCTGAAATAGCAAAACATGCTTGGCAGTCAACGTGTTTAATGACTAGATTGAGAAAAATGCTGCAATGGAATTCGCAATGACACTTATTTGCAATTTTGTACAAGCAAATCTGATTTTGGAACGTGTGTTTAAATTTCATTTTTCATCAGGCACCATATGTGTTATCGATAGATACCGATATGACGCATCGAGTAAATGAAACGATTCGTCTTGTATGACATAATCGATGATCGGTGTATTCTCGGATGGAGAGTATATTTTCACTTGGGAAATTGTGTTAACGGCGAGATTGAGAAGTAACTGCAGACGCAAATCTGTTGGACCTGCGTGGAAATGTGTGTGTTTGCGTGAATTTCATTTTTCATCGGGCACCATATGTGTTATTTCATCATATCGCGATTCGTCTTGTATGACATAATCGATGATCGGTGTACTTTCGGATGGAGAGTGTATTTGCTCTTGGGAAATTGTGTTAACACGTTGACTGCTTGGCAGAAACCACAACGTGATAAAGTACAACGAATGTTAACGGGTATCGGAGACCGAAGAATTGAATCACTACTTAATATTAATTGCATTTACAAATTTATAAATGCTACCGACTGGGTATTTTTGGGCTGCAGTGGAATTGGTTGATCTGACATTCATGTGGTCGCGTAATATAGACGCAAATCTGTTGGGCCTGCGTGGAAATTTGTGTGTTGCGCGAATTTCATTTTTCATCGGGCACCATATGTGTTATCGATAGATACCGATATGACGCATCGAGTAAATGAAACGATTCGTCTTGTATGACATAATCGATGATCCACTTTGCATAACAGTTATCGTCATTAACAGCGTTATCTAGATCAGGTTTCATTAGACTCGACGCGCGGTTATACCCATCATATATATTCAATCTTTCATGCACTCGCTTGCATTAAAGCGCAATTAATCGCGTCCCCATTAAAGCCGTTCGTTCAGGCAGGTTTATTTCGCTCGTTTCACCGTTAATCTCGCTAGCTTACCCACTTCCAACAAAATGCAAAAAAAATGAAATTTCGACTCCCGCAATCTCTCATCAGCTTCTGCTACCAGTCGCAGAACAGCTCGTCTCTCCCAATTCATTCAATTCCGCAAAATTCTGAAAAATCACCGCATTTCTCTCTCGCCAATCGCCACACCGTCAAGTAGACTCATTAATACGTTGACTGTCGAGCGTATTTTGCTATGTTAGAAACGCGATGCAATGAAATACTGCAGAATATGATTAATAAGTAATCAATAAGAAAATATTTTTACTATTCTGAGCATGTAATGGCAAAATAATAATTAATTTCGTTATTTATAAGAATATGGTATGAATTGCAAAAGGAATACAAAGAGCAAAAAATCGGACCAAAAGTGTTACTAAATACTGCCAAGACTGCATTGACGAGTTAGACTTATACTTAAAATGCTTCAATACAATGCACCGGTAGATGAAAGATTTGATAAGAATTAATTTTTGACTTTTGATTTAATAAAAACTTTTAATTTTTCAATAGTGCAGATTTTATTTCAAAGCATTCTCAAATTAGCGAATTTTCATTCAATGGCACTGCAAGAGAAACAAGTTGAATTGAAGCACCGTTTCAACATAAATTGCTTTTACACGATTACAAATAGATTTTTTGCAAATTTTTTGCATTTTTAGTAAAATCTTTTGCCCCGGTCACCAGTATTTTGCACCAAGCGTATTTTGCTATGTTAACATGCAATGAAATCTGCAGAATATGATTAAATCGTATAAAGGTAACGCTATGTTAGAACCGTATTGATGCAATTCCGATAATCCTTTTACAGAATATGATTAAATTTTTTGCATATTTTGTAAAATCTGTTGTGCCGGTCACCGGTGACCACTGTGGCAGTCAACATGTTAACATTTTGAATGCAAAGCGTATTTTGCTATGTTAGAACCGCGATGCAATGAAATACTGCAGAATATGATTAAATCATACAAAATGAAGGTACCGCAAAGTTGTCAGAAGCCAAAGTATAGAAGCACCGTTCCAACATCAATTGCTTTTACAACATTGCAAATAGATTTCATTGCAAATTTTTTGCATTTTCAATAAAATCTTTTGCGCCGGTCACCGATGACTACCGCGGCAGTCAACGCGTTAATTTCAATCGACATCCGCAACTTATCATTCTTACCCCGACACGGGCGTTCATTAGACGCTACCATCGCCTCACAAACAATTTCATCAAAGTCACTAACGCATTGCACAACGTCCGCCATCGCCACACACGCAAAACACACTCTGTCCGAGAGTGCCGAGTCCAAGAACCCCTGCTCGAATCCGCGCGAATCGCGGCGGCCATAATTATTATATATTTCATCGTTAACGAAGGCTGTCGCGGCCGGCTTTCCTCGGCCGTAGTCCTGAAGAAAAGCCCGTTCGCTCGCTCGCTCACTCGCTCGCTTGCATTAAAGAGCAATTAGCCGCGGCTCGCGAGCACGCTGATGCCCGGAAGCGATAGAAGCGGGCCGCGCGTGCCACCCTTACCTCTTCTCCTCCGCCTCATCCTCATCCTCATCCTCTTTCTCCTCTTCGCCCCTCTCGCCGTACGTGCGCATACTAACGTGCCTTTACTTTGCAGGCCTACCTGCCTGCCTGCCTGCGCGCCTCTTTAGAACAAGGCTTCAAAAGTCCTTCCTTGTTTTACGTCTCTCACTCGCCTGTCGACTTTTTTCTGGGGCTGCGAGGCGAATTTGAGATTTGTTGACCGAGGTGGGATGGTTGATTGGTGGAAGGATATACGTGTATATACTTGGAGTCTTGGTCCTTTTTTATGTGAAGGTGGTGTTTGTCAAAGATTGGCGTTGGGCTATGAATGAATGTGTAATTGTGTTATCATTATACATTGAAGCCCGTTTTGCTAAATTAGAAGAAGGCTTCGGAAGTTATTCCTTGTTTTACGTCTCTCACTCGCCTGTCGACTTTTTTCTGGGGCTGCGAGGCGAATTTGAGATTTGTTGACCGAAGTGGGATGGTTGATTGGTGGGAGAAAATATGTGTGCATGGTCCTATTTTATCTTGAGGTGGTGTTTGTCAAAGATTTGCGTTGGAGTGTGAATGAATTGTGTGATCATTATGAATTGAAACCGTCTTTAACGGTTGTTTAGTATATATAATGAAATAAACTTTTGCAAATTAGAACAAGGCTTCGGAAGTCCTTCGTTGTTTTAAGTCTCTCACTCGCCTGTCGACTTTTTTCTGGAGCTGCGAGGCGAATTTGAGATTTGTTGACCGAGGTGGGATGGTTGATTGGTGGAAGGAAATACGTGTGTATGCTTGGGTTCTTGGTCCTTTTCTATGTGAAGGTGGTGTTTGTTAAAGATTGGCGTTGGGGTATGAGTTCATATATAATCGTGTAACCATTATAAACCGAAGCCATTTTTTATTAACTGTTTACTATATTTATTAAAAAACAACTTCTGCACAATTAGAACAAGGCTTCCAAGGCTTTTCTGGAGCTGCGAGGCGAATTTGAGATATGTTGACCGAGGTGGGATGGTTGATTGATGGGACAAAATATGGGTGCATGCTTGGGTGGATGCTCTTATTTTATCTTCAGGTGATGTTTGTCAAAAATTTGCGTTGGGGTATGAATGGATGTGTAATCGTGTGATCATTATAAACTGAAGCTCATTTTTAACGGTAGTTTAGTATATTTATTGAAAAACAACTTCTACACGATTAAATGTCAGGAACCAAATTCGCTCCTAAAGGAAATCCTATGTAATTCCGATATATATAGCGGAAATATTGTTTTTGAGAAAATGAACTGAAGAACCAATAAAGAGGGCTTCGGTTTGTAATGTTATATCACTCAAAAGATTTTTAACGCAATTTCCAGTTTAATAGTGTAATTGTGTATATACCTATATATAATACTTAATAACATATAACATAACACATACAATCTAAATAATGTATATGCAAAATATGGTAGAAATAATACTTTATTTCAGACGAAATAAATAAGGTTTCAAAACTAATCCCGCGGCTTTTGACTTTTCCCAGTCTGTCAACATGCCCGTCGACTTGCATGGCACTTTTAAAATTGATTGCCTGAATCCACATGCACAGGTTATTCGCTGAAGTCGATTGACATTTCACATATATGTCAATTACGAACTACGTGCCTCTACTTATCCAAAGTTCCTTCTACAAAAAATTGCTACACTCCCAGCCAAAGCAACACTTCATTTCCGACGGCGCCGCGCAAAACACTCAAAGCATAACCACCAATAATTACGCGTCCACTCACCAATAAAAAATCGCGTATATTCAATTTACGTATTTAGACATACCCAAGCGTTACCCATAAAAACAAAGAACACGCAATTACCCAAATGCACCATCGGCACCCTACATTATACGATCATAAGACGCATGCAGCAGCCTGCGGCAATATCAGGGTGGGCTAATGAACTGACCAGGAAAGTGTACAAGTGCGAGGACCGTCAAAGGGTAACGCATTCAACCACACACTACTTTTCTGCCCTGCACTACGCATCCTTCTTCCTCGCCTTTCCGACGTCTTCTACTCTTCGGCACCTTTCCTCTTCTTCATCCTTCGCCTCCCTTCGCAACACGTCAGCTCGGTCAATTACCGTCGCAGATAATCATTATCGCGGAAACTGCATCGCCGGGCCTCATTGCCCCAATCCTTAATTAACCGCCCGTCCAGACAGTAATTGGTACGAGCCGGTGTACGACACCCGACGATCCATTTGGCCAGAAACAAGGGGCAACCCTCGGCTCCTTCCTTTCCAGCCCCTTCCACGCGCATCTACCCCTTGAAAAAATCGAGCGACGTTTTGCGAGCATAGTTATAGTATAACGTGGCAGGAAGGTATACCGGAGATTGTTAAAAAATGTCAAATGCTTAATCTAGGATATGTAAGAATAAGCAATATTGTTTCTAAAGAAAAAATCAAGCGACGTTCTACGAGCGTACCTGTAGTGTAACGTATCAAAAAGTATAGTGGAGATTGTTAAAAAATGTAAAATCCTTAATCTAAATATGTAAGAATAAACAATATTGTTTCTGAAGAAAAAATCAAGCGACGTTTTGCGAGCGTACCTGCAGTATAACGTAGCAGATACGTATACCGGAGATTGTTAAAAAATGTCAAACCCTTATCAAGTATATGTAAGAATAAGCAATATTGTTTCTGAAGAACAAATCAAGCGCCCTTTTACGACTATGCGTACACCGTAACGTACTGGAAATGTGGACTGAAAACTGTAAGAAATTCTCAAAACTTTTATCGTATACATTTGAAAAGAAAAAATCAAGCGACGCTTTGCTGATATGATTGCACCGTAACATATCGGAAGTGTATACCGGAAACTGTAAGAAATTCTGGAAACTTTCATCCTGTAGATTTCAAAACAAACAATATTGCCTCTGAAAAGGAAAAATCAAGCGACGCTTTGCTGATATGTTTCCACCGTAACGTATCGGAAATATGTACCGAAAATCGTAAGAAATTCTCAAAACTTTCATCGTATACATTTGAAAAGAAAAAATCAAGCGACACTTTGCTGATATGATTACACCGTAACGTATAGAAAATGTGCACCGACAACTAAGAAATTCTCGAAACTTTCATCCTGTATATTTAAAAAGAAACAATATTGCCTCTGAAAAGAAAATCAAGCGGCTCTTTGCTAATATGATTGCACCGTAACGTATCGGAAACGTGTACCGAAAACTGTAAGAAAACATCAAACCTTCATCCGGTATATTTAAAAACAAACAATTTCGTCTCGAAACAGATAATCGAGCAACGTTTTATGGCTATATTTCCACCGTAACGTACCAAAAACTGTAAGAAATTCTCGAAACTTTCATCCTACACGTTTCAAAACAAATAATATTCCCTCCGAAAAGAAAAAACCAATCGGTACTTTCCTGATATGATTACACCGTAACGTATCGGAAATTTGTACCGAAAACCGTAAGAAAATATCAAACCTTCATCCTATACATTTAAAAAGAAACATTACTGTCTTGGAACATGAAATCAAGCAACGTTTTACGACCATAACATACCGAAAACTGTAAGAAATTTCCGAAATTTTCATCATGTACATTTCTAAACAAACAATATTGTCTCGGAACAAAAAATCAAGCAACGTTTTATGATTATGTTTCCACCGTAACGTACCGAAAACCATAAAAAAATCTTGAATCTTTTATCCTGTATATTCCAAAACAAACAGTATTCCCTCTAAAAAGAAAAAATCAATCGATGCTTTCCTGATATGATTACACCGTAACGTACTGGAAATATGTACCGAAAACTGTAAAAAAATATCAAAACTTCCCATCAAATACCCCTTCCGTGTCTGCGCCATGCCCCTCTATCCGTCTCATTCTTAATTTTCCACCTTTCGCTCTAGCGTCTCGTTCCCTTCGCTTCCTTCGCTTCCTTTGGCTTCCTCACAGGGAAAGCAAACGTGTGCTTTTGTTGCTCGGCATTGTACCAGCGTCTTATCATACTGTCCGGCTTATCGTTGATTACGATCCCGGTGCCATTAAACATATTAGCTTCGCGTCGCTATTATTATGGCCGGAGGATTCACTGACCGCGTCTGAATGCAAGTTAACGTTGCATAAGTGAGTGGCGGCTTAATACTTGCTCTACAATTTTTATGGCATGCCGAAGTTTCGGTCGGACAAAAAAAAAACAAATTGCACACGCTTGCGGCAACGCACATTAATTAGCGCGCGGAATATCGCGTGAACATCGTTCAGATCCTATACGAAGATTTCGAAGCCTTTTCGGAAAGTACAACTTTTTTCGGGTACTAAGAAAAGAAATCGTGGTATTGTAATGCAATGCGACGGTGAATTGAGCAGCGGGTAAAAAGCAAGTCTTCTCTTCATTTTTTCTCAAGCAGTAATTTTTGTTTTATGTGTTTTTTAAGTCAAATATTTGTGATGAATACACCTCAATATTTTAAATTGCTTTTTGTATAGTTTGCATTAGTTTCATAGAAATTTGATATTGTATTTTTTAAGTCAAATATTTGTGATGAATACACCTCAATATTTTAAATTGCTTTTTGTATAGTTTGCATTAGTTTCATAGAAATTTGATATTGTATTTTTTAAGTCTACACTTCTAAAAATTGTTATTACTTTGTTACGTATCAATTTTTACACGAGTTTGTTTACAATTTTTTTTTTCGTATGGTAGTACATCTATACAGAAACCCAAATGGATATTATTTATATTTTATTTTACCTTATTGTACCTAAGTTTCAGCCCAGAAACTTTAATTTGCATTATCGATTACTTCATCCTTCGCTCACGTATTCTATATCCTTCAGACCCTGTTTTAAATCTCTCGCTTGCATCTTCAGCCTCATAGCTTTCTAACACAACACGTGCGTCGATGATGCAAGCACAGATGTACAGACAAGGATTTTGTAAAATCGACTTTTACCGGCTTTTGAAAGTTTCCAAAGATTGTGGTAAATAAATGTTTAATGTCCTATTGTGACTGTTTGAATTCCCTCCGCGATACCATCGTACGGCGATATTTTGCAACCGCAGTATCATTATTGAGCGGTTGTAGAACTCTCGCGGTATCGCTAGACTCATCTATTCTTTTCATGGCGTGTAACGTATGCGTGTAGCTTCGGAGCCTTTTAAATTAGGTACGGCACGCGTACTCTCGTGTCTGCGAATCCGTTACGTAAATAATAATTAATAAGCGGCCAATGCATATGCAGACACGGAAAAGTAGCGGCGAACGGCTCATTCGTAAAATCAGCGAGTTCATGCGAGGTTTATGGAGCAATTCATAAAGTGAAGCTTGCTACCTCGTGATTTTCATTAAGATCTTCTTGACTGAGATTGATTGTTTCCGATATTGTTTAATGGTAACAATTGCAAGTACGTCGCAACGTTTCGGTACTTGCAAATTGTAAGAATGTAGTCCTTGCCATTATCGTAGAAAAAATCAGAAAGTCCGCAAACTAATTTTCAGGTCTGACACATAAAAGGTTGTCTGAGAATATTCACGAAAACAGAATCTTACTGTCCCGAATTTAATAGGCTGAAGTCCTGTATTATTTTATGCTGTATATTAACTGAAACCTGCTAAACTATATTCTTGTAGAAGATGTGTAGCAGATTTAAATACTTTTCTCAGCGCGAACAGAAAACAAATTTTTACCACAGAACGAAAAATAACAATGTCCACTAAGATCCAAAGGTGTACCGAGAATTGTGACAAAATATCGGAACTTCAATCTTGCATATTTTAAAATAAGCAATATTGTCACTAAAAAAACGTAAGCGACGTTTTGCGAGTGTACTTATACTATATATTAATCCAGTATATTTAAGAATAAGCAATATTGTCTCCGAAAAAAAATCAAGCCACGTTTTACGACTATGATGGCGCCATAACGTACAGGAAAGTGTACCGAAAAGTGTAAGAAATTCCCGACACTTTTATCTTATACATTTCAAAACAAAGAATATTACCTCTAAAAAGAAAAAATCGAGCGACGTTCTACTGATATGATTACACCATAATGTATCGGAAACATGTTCCGAAAATTTGTAAGAAAATACGAATATATTCAACCCATAGATTTAAAAAGAAACAATATTGTCTCCGAAAAAAAGTCAAGTGAGGTTTTACGACTATGATGACACCGTAACGTACAGGAAACATGTACCGAAAATTGTAAGAAAATATCAAAACCTTCATCCTGTACATTTAAAAACAAACAATATTCTCACGGAACAAAAAATTAAGTGAAGTTTTACGACTATGATGACAGCGTAACGTACAGGAAAGTCTATCGAAAACTGTAAGAAACTCTCGAAACTTTCATCCTCTACATTTCAAAATAAAGGATATTGCCACCAAACAAAAAATTAAGCGACATTTTACGACTATAATGACACCGTAACGTACCGGAAATGCGTACCGAACACTGTAAGAAATGCTTAAAACTTTCATCGTGTACATTCAAAAACAAACAATATTGCCTCTCAAAAGAAAAAATCAAGCGACGATTTGCTGATATGATTACACCGTAATGTATCGGAAATGTGTACCGAAAACTGTAAGAACATATCAATGCCGTCATCCTGCACTTTAAAAAGAAACAATATTGTCTCCAAAAAAGAATCAAGCGAAGTTTTATGACTATGATGACACCGTAACGTACACGAAAGTCTACCGAAAACTGTAAGAAACTCTCGAAATGTTCACCCTGTACATTTTAAAACAAACAATATTGCCTCTGAAAAGAAAAAATCAAGAGTCGCTTTGCTGCTATGATTACACCGTCACATACCAGAAATGTGTACTGAAAACTGTAAGAAATTCTCGAAACTTTCATCCTGTACATTTCAAAACAAACAATATTGCCTCTGAAAATAAAAAATCAAGCGTTGCTTTGCTGATATGATTACACCACAACGTATCGGAAATATGTACCGAAAACTGTAAGAAATTCTCGAACCTTTCATCGTTTACATTTAAAGACAAACAATATTGTCAGGGAACAAAAAATCAAGCAATGTTTTAGAACTATAATGACACCATAACGTACCGGAAATGTGTACCGAAAATCGTAAGAAAATATCAAACCTTCATCCTGGACATTTAAAAACAAGCCATATTGTCTTGGAACAAAAAATCAAGCAAAATTTTACGATTATGTTTCCACCGTAACATACCGGAAATGGGTACCGAAAACTGTAAGAAATTCTCGAAACTTTCATCCTGCACGTATTAAAACAAATAATATTCCCTCTGAAAAGAAAAATCAATCGATGCTTTCCTGATATGATTACACCGTAACATATCGGAAATGTGTAAGAAATTCTCGAAACTTTCATGCTGTACGTTTCAAAACAAGCAATATTGCCTCTGAAAAGGAAAAATCAAGCGACGCTTTGCTGATATGATTACACCGTATTGTATCTGAAATTTGTACCGAAAACCGTAAGAAAATATCAAACCTTCATCCTGGACATTTAAAAACAAACAACATTGTCTTGGAACAAAAAATCAAGCAAAATTTTGCGACTATGTTTCCACCGTAACATACCGGAAATGGGTACCGAAAACTGTAAGAAATTCTCTAAACTTTCATTCTGCCGTATTAAAACAAATAATATTCCCTCTGAAAAGAAAAATCAATCGATGCTTTCCTGATATGATTACACCGTAACATATCGGAAATGTGTAAGAAATTCTCGAAACTTTCATCCTATACATTTAAAAACAAACGATATTGCTTCTGAAAAGAAAGAATCCAGCGTCGCTTTGCTGATATGATTACAGTCCAGCGTCGCACGGAACTGTGTCGTTCGTTTCCTGTTCCTGAGCACTTCGATGCAGTCTGCCCGATGAATTCAAGAGCGCGACATGCACGTGCGTGCGCTCACGCACGCCTTTCGTTGATTGTAATTTATACCCGAACAGGTCGACTCCCCGTCCGACGCGGTAACTTCATTTGTAAGGCGTCGACTTTTTGTTCCTCTCCCTCTCACTGGCCGATTAATTCCGCTTAATAACCGAGCCCCATCGTTAGCCGCTTCTTTCAAAGACACGAACGCGGTCCCCGACATAACTCATTCTGGATTATCCGCTTTGCCTAAGTACCCCAAGACCTGCTTCTAAGCGCCCACTCGATTGCGGCTACAAAGTTACCACTGCAGCGATTGTCTAAATTTCTAATTGAGGCGCGAAATGTGCTTTCTTTTGGAAACGAGGCTGTGTAATCCTGAAAGTGACTAACATGGGGTGCTGAACGAGCAACGTGTGACCGGATACTTGCATGCTTCGTGCAATCGCAAAGTAATCCCAAGGCGTTGGTAGTTATCGAGAAGAGAAAATGTGGAGGGACGCTGCAATATGAGCCAATATAGTCACTTTCGTGGATGTCATCTTATATTATAACGCGTCACTATAGTGGTTCACTCTAATTACTCATTCGGTCACCGTTTGAACTAACTGGTCATTTTCATATTTCACACTCTTTTTGTATTCACAACATTTTATAACAGCGTTAACAATATACAGACGAAATACACACCCAAAAGGCGTTGGTAGTTATCGGCAATACTGAGCGAACGCAGAAAATGTCGAGGGACGCTGCAATATGAGCCAATATAGTCGCTTTCGTGGATATCATCTTATATTATGACGCGTTACTATAGTGGTTCACGATAATTACTCATTCGCTCACCGTTTGAATTAACTGATCATTTTCATGTGTATTGTTTCACACTCTTTTTGCCTTCATAACGTTTTATAACAGCGTTAACAATATACAGGCGGAATACACAACCGTCGTTTCTGACACGCAAGTGTCAGGTATGAATTGTTGCTTTTCGTTTAAATAAATATACCATTTGCTTTTAATATACCGGATACTCTTTTTAACGTGCCGATCCGTGTAATACTATATCGTTTACCCATAATTCCCGTCGAATTCTTCCGTGCACAGAAACAGCCCCCCGCAAAATTCAACCGTGCCTAAGAGGTTAATTTGCCGAATGGACTAACACTATAAAAGAAAAGAAGATTCCATTTTTTAAAGTACAAAATATTAAATATACTCCGAGTAGTTTGGGACGAAAATAAAGAAAAAATGGAGGTAAAGGCGTTGGCCAGCGAATGGTTGATACAGTGTACCATCAGGTGAAGTTAATAATGTCAAAATATCAGCGCAATAGCCGTTGGCCAGAATACACGAGCTTTCCTTTGTTTTCTTTTCTACAGCTGCGACACGAAAGCACGAGAGCTATAAATATGGGCTATATATCTTCACCCATTTCTACTTTATATATAAAAAACTTCCTAATTTACTAACACTTCGGTTGCCGTGATGGTCACCGTAGACCGACGCAGGAGATTTTATTGAAGATCCAAAATATTCGCAATGGGTAGCAATAATTATTTTATAAATGCGGTTATTATTAGAACAGTGATGCGATTCTTCGGTCTACAATACCTGCACATTATTTACATTTTGCATAATTCAGTCGAACGCTGCAGTATTTCATAGCATCGCCTTTCTAATACAACAAAGTACGCACGGCAGTGAACGTGTTAAAGCGAGAAATTGAATAATTAGATGATATTGTAATTTGCAGAAACTCAAATATTCGAAAGAAATAACAATGAAGTGACTTTAAAGTAAATTTTGAAAGTAGTAAATTCTGAAATTTTGAAAGATCAGCATTCGGTACGTTTAGTCTTAACACATCTATCAAACAAGCCCGTTACCGATAATACTGCAATATAATAATTGCAAACCTTAACTAATCTTCCGCTCATCATTTTCTCTTTGCCTCCTGTATTCACATTCACGCAGTCACGCAAGTTCATAATAACACACCGCCAAATTCCAAAAATATGAAGTTTTGCAGGACCTCTTGTACGAGGCTTCTAATCCACAATCCAGACGCTAGCTACCGATTGTAAAGTAAATTTTCAAAGTTGGTAAAATTTTTCACACTTGGTACGTTTAGTGCTAACACTTCAATCAAAGAAGCCCGTTACCGATAATACTGCAATATAATAATTGCCCACCTTGGGTAATTCTCCACTCGCCATTCTCTCTCTCTCCTGCATTCTCTTTCATATATTAACGCATTCACGCAAGTTCATAATCACACTCCGCACACCGGCAAATCCCAAAAATGTCAAGTTTTGCAGAACCTCTTCTAACTCAGTGAATTACTTCCGAAGTCAGACTTGCTCGAAGCTTCTAATCCACAACCCGAACACCAGCTATCGATATGCCAAAAAGCATTCCGTCCTCATCCACCGCAACTGCATGCCTCGTGCGATACACACAGGGCATTTAAGTTTGGAGTGGTGCGCAGTGAAAGGGTTAACCGGAATAGCAGTGAACGGTCAGTATCGGAAGACATCCGCCAGCATCGAGGTATGCCCCGTCGACTAGGTTCGGCCCGCCAAAGATGCCTACGCGGAAAGGTGCCGGATTATTGGGCGGTCGAGGATAAAGGGTCGGTTTTGTGCTTGCCATAAAGCAGAGTGAACGCGGGCCTCACTTTATGCTGATCGATTTGCGGTGATTTTATAACCTTCGCCTGTCTATAACTGTCTATAGACGGAGCCGCGGGTTCAAACGGGCCGCGATACTTTACATCCCCGATAATAACGACGAAATGGAGCTTTACATATTCCCGGGGCGGTGAACGAAACTGTGCAGAATGCGCGCGGAACGTACCCTCTCGAGCGTGCCACCTTTGTTGCCGGCTCCCGTACGGAATAACTTTTCGTTCGAGGAAGATGCCGATCGATAAGCGCGAGCCGACGTTACGAGGGGCGATCCGAAAAATACGCCTCGAGAGGCTACGGCCAACGGAAGATATTAGAACAGTCACGAGCAAAGGTGCCGCGAACTTTCAGCCTTTACGGCCGCGGCGGTACACTAAGATCTCTCACATTGTCACTCTCGGAGTCGAATTTGGACAGTTTGGATGTAGGGACAGTATTCTTGTTGGCCGACTTTGTGGCTCGCAGAATCGAGAGGAGGATAGTGAAAAAAGGGTAACGACGTGATGAGAGACAAGATGATGGAACACTTAACCGTTTGAGTGCTAGAGATAGTTTAGAAAATCTGGTCAAGAAATATAAAAAGACGCAATAATGTAAATTTACGTGGAAAAACGTCAAACGGGGCGAGAGCGGTTGAGTTTATCAAATAAATATAATTTGAAGTAATGGTAAATGAAAGTAAAATGTATGCTCATATGGTTCAGACGAAATATTGTAACTATGTGGAGAATAATTATCAGTAAAATTAAGCAAGTATTGCCAATAGCGCATAGGGATAAAAAGCCGCTGTGTTTATCAAATAAGTATAATTTAAAGTAATGACAATTAAAAACAAAATGTATTGCTCATATGGTTTACACGAAAAACGGTAACTATACGAAGAATAATTATCAGTAAAAGTAAGTGCATATTGCCAATAGCGCATAGGGATAAAAAGCGGTTGTGTTTATCAAATAAGTATGATTTGATATAATGGCAATTGAAGACGAAATGTATGCTCACATGGTTTACACGAAAAATAGTAACTATGCAGAGAATAATTATCAGTAAAAGTAAGTGCATATTGCCAATAGCACATAGGAATAAAAAGCGGTTGTGTTTATCAAATACGTATAATTTAAATAATGGCAATTGAAAACAAAATGTATTGCTCATATGGTTAACACGAAAAATAGTAACCATGCAGAGAATAATTATCAGAATCAATATGCAGAAAATAAAAGTAGTGGAACTTTTCGACATGAAACCTGAAGAGTGCCATCATGATGCATGGGACTCAAACGGTTAAAAACCAGCGGACCAATGTATTGGTTACATAGTTCACACGAAAAATAGTAACTATGCGGAGAATAATTATCAGTAAAAGTAAGTGCATATTGCCAATAGCACATAGGAATAAAAAGCGGTTGTGTTTATCAAATACGTATGATTTGAAATAATGGCAATTGAAAACGAAATGTATGCTCATATGGTTAACACGAAAAATAGTAACCATGCAGAGAATAATTATCAGAATCAATATGCAGAAAATAAAAGTAGTGGAACTTGTCGACATGAAACCTGAATAGTGCCATCATCATGCATGGGACTCAAACGATTAAAAACCGATGGACCAATGTATTGGTTACATAGTTCACACGAAAAATAGTAGCTATGCGGAGAATAATTATCACTAAAATTAAGCGCGTATTGACAATAGCGCGTTGGAATAAAAGTAGTAGGACTTTTCGACATGAAAGCTGAACAGTCCGATCAAAATGCATGGGACTCAAACTTTAAACGATTAAAAACCAGCGGACCAATACTACAAGGTGAACATAGCGTGAGCAGTTATGTATTTAACTATTTTGTGGTGGAAATATTTATAGCGTATTGTTTATATCGTTGTGACCAAATTGAGACTGAACATAAAATAATTCGGTCCACATTTACTCCTGAATACTCAGTGAGTAACTAATTTCATAAGTAAATTATTTATTTAAGTAAGTATTATTATTTATTTAATTAAGTAAATTATTTATTTAACATGGAACTGTCCACGAAATGATGTCGCGTTTGGCCCCATTTTATAGGAAAAATCGCGCTAACGCGTTGTGACAATTTTCGGAACATAAAATGAAAGGTATAATATTCCTCACCATTTAAATTTATGCAAGAAAAATTGGTTTACGATTTCATTTAAGTATTTCTTGCAGCAAACAATTTCTTTTTCTGTCTTACGCCAAGTAAGATAATACTTCGATAATGACATACGCGTAATCTCGAAGCGTCGGGCTTTTATTTATAATAATTCACCGAAAGTCCATACACCTTTAATTGACCCTGTTTTTATCTTCCCCCTACATCCTTTATGTTGATTGTAAAAAATCTGTCCTGGTCATGACATCGAATGGCCTGAGAATACATTTTTTCAATAACTGTAAATCGTAGATATATGATCTGTTCAGAGACCAATGAGATTAACTCCAGTTTTAACCGCAATCGTGTGCATCTCCCACGAAAATTGTGTGGCTTAATTTTGAGACACGGAGCTTATTCAACGCGAAAATCAGAGTACGTCTATTCACAATGAATGCACAAGGCTTTTGTTGTGAAGTGTTCTGTCGACGTATACTCGACGTCGAAGGGTAACGGTTAAAATATTACTTTGCTGTATGACTCGAACGGTCAAGAACGGACAGTTCATGGAATCCAGCCAATTTTGCTGCCGCAAACAAGTTTTTGACCAAGGCATAATACGTAAGCGCGAAGATTACAATACCGTAATTTCTTTAAAAGTCTCTCCTCTTCTCGTACTAATTATCCAGTTCGCATACATCTCCAGTTATTTATAGTACTTGGAAAGTTCCATTAAAGTTTCTAATTAGATAGCTGGCATCACCTAATTAGGAGCAAACTTTAGAAAAGGCACGGCAAGATTAATTACATCTGCATTACATGCAAGACGCACTGCCGCGTAAAAACTCTTTGCTCTGCAATTGTTGTTCGTTGTTTAATGATAAAGGCACCGCCGGAACGAGTGTCGTACCGTTATTTTCTAACCGTTAATGGCACGATGCTCAATTTTTATGAATCCCGAACATCTTGCATAAAGCGAATTTTCTGAAAACGTCAGTCAAACGAGCGTGATGGTAATAAGTAATAACGGTAAGTACTGGCAATAAAAACTGACTGTAAAATAACAAATGAATATGTCAGAAGGATGAAGAATTCCTTCGTACTAAGTAATGTTACTTCATGAAATCTACAGAATCTATTTGCGTTCGCAATAATCATAGAAAATTGTCACTCTAGTAAATTATTTTTGTGTCCAAATGCACTAAAAGCAATAATTTGGAAAAATTATTCTACTGATTTATTCCCGCACTAATAATTGACTTACACAGAGCTGTTTCATTGCTTTTCAATTCGTTCTCCAACATTATCACAGTGCAACGTCATACTTATATTATAGCGAGATAAATATGAGCCGTTTATTTTGAAAGTGGCCTAACTCCATTTATCTTCAAATCGAGATAAATAACATTTACTGATAAATAACATGAATTTGTACATATAACCATGGTAACCGGAAAATATTGGAAAACGGAGTTAGGCCACTTTCAAAATAAATGGCTCATATGTGACATCTATTTAATAAAAACACCATCACCACAATTGAATAATCTCAAAGTAACTGAATCGTAGATTTTCAAATGCTATTCTCTACTTACTTGTTTAACACAGTGGCGCCATTTATGTGAAACTCCTCGAAACTCCAGAATGACCAAGCTCCACCGTCGATAAAGTAAACTGTTCGCTGACGCCATCTATGCACATCGCCTTCAACGACTGCCATCTTCTTATCCTATGCAGCAAACTTGTGGAGAACTCACACAGTAAGAAGACTTAGACTCCGGACACGAAACTAGGCAGAAAAGAAACAAAAAGAGGCGGTTAAGGCAGGAAAAAAGCAGTTAAAGCATTTAACCCTTTGCGGACGGAGCCGCTCGACAGACGAGCGTCGCTGTGGACGACAGATATTGGAGCGCGCAGTAAAGAAAATATTCACGTCGCGCGTTTGCGTTATAAAAACTAAATCTTAATTCAAATAAGTTTTTCATAAAATCTAACAAAATCATAAACAAACAAATTGAATTGTGTTTACATATGAGACGTTTTATTCTCCCTTTGTATGGTATAGTTCAAAACAATCACCTATGTGCAAGGTCGGTTTAGCCGAACAAGTAGCACAATAGTACATCGACTCTCTCCTTCCATGTTTTACCTTCCGATTCGAGCATACGACACAATCTTTACTACTTCCTGTTTCATTTCGCTGAATAATATGTAGAAGACCGTTGAGCCTTTCTGCTGTTCCAGAAGTCGAAGGAGGCTTGGGATCACCATCTCGAAAATTTCCAATCAATTGATCAGTCAAGCGACGTATAAATTGAAAATGATTTAACTTTTTTATATTATCTTTCCTGTGATGTTCTTGATGTACCTAATAGATAGGAATTTATTACTGAAATCCCCCAAAAAATAATTTTCGCCACCATTTTTGAGACAGACGTACGCCAGCCGCAGCCCTAGAGTTGGGCGAATATATCCGACACTCGTCCGCAACGGTAAAAAGGCTTAGGCGGATATATCCGACACTCGTCCGCAAAGGGTTAACCCTTTCGCGCCGAGCGCCGCATATATGCGGCATCCACTCGACGAGCTGTGTGTACGAGCGCCACATATACGCGGCATCCACGCGACGACTTCTGGGTACGAGCGCCGCATATATGCGGCATCGAAATAATCTGTACAAGTGCCATTTATAGTCGATGGCAACATTTTTCGTTATCGGCAGAGCATTTTCCGTTGATTTTATTGCCTATATTATAACTGCTCTTTGTTGAAACCACATCCAAACGTATTACGCAATAAACTACAAACATCAGAGCGATCGTTTACTGTTTTATACCGAATATTCTATCAATTAAATTATAAATAATATATAATTATAAATTCTACATATAATAATATAAATTATAAATTCTATCAATTATATTCTATCAATATAAAAAATCCATTCGGCAGTAAACAATTTTACATATTTGATTTTTACAAGAATTAGGAATAGATCGGCTTAATGTATAATTTTTAACTCTTAAAAATTAGACTTTTCAGGTTAGGGTTTTGTATTTTGCATTTTAAAAATTTTGGAAGTGTTTTCATATTAAAAATGTAAATATACTTATTACATTAGAGCAATGATTGTTTTATTCAGCACAGTTCCTATTTAGCACTTAAAACAACACATATGCAGAAACCACGCGCACTGTGCATATTTCCGGCGCGAGTTTCCGTTCAGTGACGGTACTTCGGCGGACAGGGCTCCCGTAGCGAAAGGGTTAAAGAGAAAGATGATCACGAGTAATAAAGACGCGAAAAGATTTTATTTTTTAGAATACGAGCTTTCCAATAGAACCAACTGAGTTCCTTTAGGTTTCGCCGAGTAAAGAATATTAGGATTAAATGACAGAACAGGCACCAAGTACCACCTAACGACCAACTAGATGTAGTTAGAAAATAAGCAGTCATAAATGTACATATGCCATGACGCGGCCTGAAATAGGAAAAACATAGACAATAAGTTAACTAGCGGCCAACCGTTCTAAAGTTCTAAATGAATTGAGAATATAAATGGTTGAAAAATAGTCCTCTTCCTCTAAGAAAGTACGTAGCAGAATAATAAGGTACGAGTCGGGATAATGTGAAATTCGGTCCCTAACGGTCCCAAATTTTGTAACCAAATTTCCACTATCTCGACTCGTACTTTATTATTCTGCTACGCGCTTTTTGTGACAATTATATGTTCTCTATTTGAACTTAGTAACTAACTTATTATCTATGTTTTTCCTAATTCAAGTGGCATCATGGCATGTATGCATTTATGACTGCATAGTATCTAACCAAACCTAGTTGGTTAGGTGCTGCTTGGCGCCAATTTTGTCATCCACACCCCACAGTACTCCCCTTCGAGTAATTTGCTTGTATATCAGTATCTCAGATGGTTACCGTTTTCCGTTGATATTTCCTTGGAATGCCTTGGTTGTCAACTGGGTCCATCGTTTATGCTGTCTTCTAAGAATGCTGATTTCAGTTTTGCGACCGATATTTGTATTGGACTCTTGCGGGTTTCGGCACTAATGCAGGAGACGGCTAATGACCAAATTTTCCACCATCACAACTCTGTACTTTATTATTCTGCCCAGTACTTTCTTAGAGGCAGAGAACTATTTCTACGGCTCTTTGAAACACGAACATTTATATGCCCAATTCACTGTGCAATGATTAGCCACTAACTAATTTACTATCTATGTGTTTTCTGTTTTAGATCGCGCCATGGTATATATACATTTATGACTGCATAGTCTAACTAAATTTATTTGTTCGTCAAGTGGCGCTTGATGTCTCTTCTGTTGTCCAAATCCCATGAACTTCTGACGACTGAAGCCATCTATGCGAATCTTGTTGAAGCTCTTAAAGAATTATTTTCTATACTTGCGTACAGAAGGTACCCTGCACATACTATAAAGCGCCGCCATGAGGCATCAAAGTAAACTGCTCACCAGGTATGTAACACCATAACTAGTTATTCACAAGAGTACAGCAAAAATAGTAGTAAATCCCAAATAATCGACGGCATGTGTTGGGGACATCTTTCAAGCAAAAGAATAAAATTGATGGTTTCGTATCAAAACTCGACTGAGTTTAATATCCCAGCAAGAAGCCATAAGACAAGCCCAGATGTAACGCCCCTGCAAAAATATTTTTGCACCGAACAAAAATGACGACATTGTATTTGTTGAGTCAAAAAAAGCGGGAAGATACTTCAAGAGCAGCATCCAAGCTCAAAAATAAAATTTACTGTTTTGTTATCAAAACTCGACTGAGTTTGATATCCCAGCAAGAAGCCATATAGACATAGCCATAAGCCACAAGCAAGCCCATATGTGACGCCCCTGCAAAAATATGTCTGCCCCCGACAAAAGCGACGACATTGTGTTTGTTGAGTCAAAAGAAGCGAGAAGATGTTTCAAGAGTAGCATCCAAGCTCAGATAGAAAATGTCTCGTTTTGTTATCGAAACTCGACTGAGTTTGACATTCCAACAAGAAGCCATATAGACATAGCCATAAGCCATAAGCAAGCCCACATGTGACGCCCCTGCAAGAATATTTCTGCACCCGACAAAAGCGACGACATTGTGTTTGTTTGAGTCAAAAGAAGCCAGAAGATGTTTCAAGAGCAGCATCCAAATACAGAAATAAAATTTATCGTTTTGTTATCGAAACTCGACTGAGTTTGATATTCCAGCAAGAAGCCATAAGCCATAAGACAAGCCTACATGTGACGCCCCTGCAAGAATATTTCTGCACCCGACAAAAGCGGCCACATTGTGTTTATTGAGTCAAAAGGAACAGGAAGATGTTTCAAGAGCACCATCCAAGCTAAGAAATAAAATTTATCGTTTTATTATCAAAACTCGACTGAGTTTGATGTCTCAGCAAGAAACCATAAGACAAGCCCAGATGTGACGCCCCTGCAAAAATATGTCTGCACCCGACAAAAGCGACGACATTGATGTTTGTTGAGTCAAAAGAAACGGGAAGATATTTCAAGAGCAGCATCCAAGCTCAGAAATAAAATTTATCGTTTTGTTATCAAAACTCGACTGCGTTTGATATCCCAGCAAGAAGCCATATAGACATAGCCATAAGCCATAAGACAAGCCCATATGTGACGCCCCTGCAAGAATATTTCTGCACCCGACAAAAACGACGACATTGTGTTTATTGAGTCAAAAGAAGCGAGAAGATATTTCAAGAGTAGCATCCAAGCTCAGAAATAAAATTTATCCTTTTGTTATCGAAACTCGACTGAGTTTGATATCCCAGCAAGAAGCCATAGTCATAAGCCATAAGACAAGCCCACATGTGACGCCCCTGCAAGAATATTTCTGCACCCGCCAAAAGCGACGACATTGTGTTTGTTGAGTCAAAAGAAGCGAAAAGATATTTCAAGAGCAGCATCCAAGCTAAGAAATAAAACTTACTGTTTTGTTATCAAAACTCGCCTGAGTTTGATATTCCAGCAAGAAGTCATATAGACATAGCCATAAACCATAAGACAATCCCACATATGACACCCCTGCAAGAATATTTCTGCACCCAACGAAAGCGACGACATTGTGTTTGTTGAGTCAAAAGAAGCGGAAATATATTTTAAGAGCAGCATCCAAGCTCAGAAATAAAATTTACCGTTTTGTTATCGAAACTCGACTGAGTTTGATATCCCAGCAAGAAGCCATAGACATAGCCATAAGCCATAAGCAAGCCCACATATGACACCCCTGCAAGAATATTTCTGCACCCAACGAAAGCGACAACATTGTGTTTGTTGAGTCAAAAGAAGCGAAAATATGTTTTAAGAGCAGCATCCAAGCTCAGAAATAAAATTCACCGTTTTGTTATCGAAACTCGACTGAGTTTGATATCCCAGCAAGAAGCCACATAGACATAGCCATAAGCCATAAGCAAGTCCACATGTGACACCCCTACAAGAATATTTCTGCACTCGACAAAAGCGACGACATTGAGTTTGTTGAATCAAAAGAAGCGGGAAGGTGTTTTAAGAGCACCATCCAAGCTCAGAATTAAAGTTTACCGTTTCGTTATCGAAACTCGACTGAGTTTGACATTCCAACAAGAACAATATTTCTAAAGAAGTGGGACAACTCCATATCTTATAGCTGGCGCCATTTACGTGGAACTCTGTGAAACTTTTAGACGATCATCCTCGTAGGCAAAAATACAAAATACCTGATGACAGTATTTTTGTGACATGTTTCCATGCATGTTCGTCAGATGGGTCTGGTAAAAAATTCTTATCGCTGTCACGTGTGTAAGCAATAGATTAGGGACACGTCAACGGCCAGTATATCTTTCTTCTGTGACAAAAGAAACGCACCATGACATTATCTATCGTAAACATTAGTCTATTAGTTAGTTTATGCATTCTATCGATCGAAGTCGCAGTCGCACATAATAAGTATTCCGCTGAGGCGAATCAGCAGAAAAAATATGAGGACCCCATGCAGTTTCCAACTTCGCTGCGGGAGTTGGATAAACCTTTTAGAATGGCTAAGTTGAATGTATTATGGGCAAAAGCGAAGCACGTAAGTATAATTAGTAAGTATAATTATAACTAAAAAGAATGTTATCGAAATAATCTTTGTCTTGCAGCGAGTGACTGACCCCAAGCTCCAGTCCTTGTTCAGTGATTTGAAGATTCATGACAAGGAAGAAATCGCATATAAACATTTCAAGTCTGATGGCAAAGATCCGGATGGCCTGGAAGCAGCGAATCTTAGGAAAAAGCTTATTGGTAATAATTGCTTACATTTCTTTTTGCTCACTTTAACCCATTGACTGCCAACTACGAGATATCTCGTAGTAAGCGTCTGTATCAAAAGTGTTTTTCTTTCAATAAAAATACTGTAAATGCCATACAATTTTACAATTACAATATTATATCAGTAACTTAATAGTATTATATTTTGTAAAACTTCATGTCTTCTTTAAAATAAAACTGTGGCACCCAGGGCAAGACGCGCTAAATTTGCGTGGCAGTCAATGGGTTAACCGTATACAAGTGTCAGCTTTATGAAACGTTAATTGTAATTTTTTAGGTATAATGAGTACATATGGACTATTGGAACACTTCACCGATACAGAAGACCCGGAACTGCTTAAAAGGCACAAGGCCCTTAATGATGGCAGTAATTATGTTGCCAAGGATGTTTTTAAAGATTCAAAACTCAACAAATTATGGGCCAAGGCAGAAATGGCTGGTTTTACACGTATGCATTCTACAATCCATAAGTAACATATGCAAATTTCTCACAGTGCAGGCTTGAAATTTGCACTGTTAATTACAGATGAAGAGCTGGAAACTTTGAAGGAGGAATTTGGCCATCATCAGGAAAAAGTTGATGAATACATGAGTCTATTGAAGGACGTGGACACGGGGGATTCAGAAGTGCATGAAAGTTAGTACTATAGAAATACATGAATCTTTAAGCTTATATATATTCTGTACAGATATCTGCAATGCACCCACTTCTTTATAGACAGCCTTTTTGAGAAGCCAGAAAGCTGGAATATATTAGAGGAAGAAGAGCAGCAAGCCAACAACGTACCTGGAAAGAAATTGGACCATTTAGCAAAAGCAAATATGCTTCGGTAGGTATGGATATAAATTATTATGTTGAGAATGTGCTTACAATTCAGCTTGAAAATTTCAGTGAAAAGCACTTGGAACTGAGAAGTGGTTATGATCGACTGGACAGATTGACTGCTAAGGGTCCAAATCATAAGGAATTTATTGAGCCAAAGGTGCAGGGGTTATGGAGAATGGCACTCGAAGCTAAGTTTTCTTCCAATGAACTTGCGTCTCTAAAGGTGTGTACTTCTTGATTAGTAATGTTAATTGAAACATATTACCAGGCATATCACAATTATGTTAAGAATAAATTATGATATTTTAAATATTACAAAGTAAATTCGATGCACTTAAAAAATGGGATAAAAAATTTAAATATACATTCAAATATATATTAAAATAAAAAAATTTAGATTTATTTCATTATTATTAAAATAAAAATAAAATAAAAGTAAATATATATTTAAATTAATATTACATTAAAAATTAAATTTAAATTAACTCTTTTCGGACGTATTTAATTTGGACATGGGTATCGTACTGGTCGGAATTAATTTCCACTGAAAGCGCAGTGATACATAACATGCAGGATTATGAAGAATAAATAAGATTTATTAATTTTTATGATAACTGTATTTATATGTTTATAGAATAATATGTTTTAATGTTTTTTTTTTTGTAAAAATTATATTTTATAGTTCTGCAATGTGTGGAATTTTTCAAAACAGTCTCCAATGTGCAGTCCTGGTTTTCGACTGCAAGTACTGCAAAAATAATTTGTTTGACGTCTTCCGCCCTTAATTGTTCTATTAGAACATACAGCACAATCTTTACTTCTTACGCCTTCGCAATGGCGCATTATGTGCAGTATTCCAGCTTACCTCAGCGTATTGCATGTCGAGCGAGAAATAACAGCTTTTGTTCGCACTGGATTTCGTTATCTCCAAATGATAAGAATTCTTGAATAAGTCGCATGAGTTCGTGAATAGATCCATTAGATATTTATATTTGTGCAGATAAATTGTAAACGGATACATGGATGAATACAGTATATGATGAGTACGGTTTTATGTTTTGGTGTCTGAGAGCAGACATGCGTCCGAAAAGAGTTAAAATTTAAATTACAATTTAAATATATATTAAAAATAAGCATTATACTTTTGAATTTGTTGCAGGAGGAATTATTGCATTACGAAGCAAGATTGCTCAAATTGCGTCATCTGCACACTGAAGCAGCTCTGGAGGCAGCTAGAAAGGGAAAGTCTCCTGACGTGGAAAATATCACTACACAACAGCAGATTAAGAAGCATGCCAGAACGGTTGAAAAACTACATCTGGACCTGGAGGCGAAAATAATGCAGAAACATACAGAACTGTAGTGTCATAGCTATAGAAATATTGAATTGCATTTTACTCGAGTGTTTTCCATAACACTTATGTTATGTTCCAACGGTGCGAAAAGCACGAAATTACGAAAGTATATGCGGAACATTGTGATCAAATGTTACATTTTATAATATTTTACAAATAACCTATTAGTTTGTACCATCAACAAATTTATACATGATAATATATAATAATAATACGTAATCGTTTCTGCAGTTACCGATATGCTCAGTTTCTAAGCTATTTAAAAGTCACGTTACCCTGTTTACTTGATTTATCAATATCGCCATGGTAACAGCACACTCAGGTTTTCCCGAAAGTTGCCATCATTCTCAAAGACGTTATGTGGCAATCATGAACGAGAGTTCAGCGAGTACAGAATGATTATTTCTTCTATATTCTGTAACTTGTAAAAAAGCAATGGCAACAGCGATCAAGGAACGTAATATACCCCCTCTGGACACTTTGGTCAAATATGACAATCCCGTCTTACTTACGACACATCCAGAAAAGGTTAAACATCAATGAGTTCTTACACAACAACCGATTGTGTGATGACACACATAAGTTGAGATCCTTTTTATCCTGAAAGAGACAATGATCAACTTCTACTTTATTGTCGAGTCAGGTACGTAAGGAATCACGTCTGGCAGAAGCTGCAACCGCAGCATGCAAAATTCAATCAACACCGCCTGCACTTGATACACGACACAAAACTGTCGAAATACTGAATGGTATACTGCCACCAAAGGAATGGGAAGAAGACGGCCAAACATGGACGCAACAAGTAAAATTTCAAATCCGCAGGGAGTAGTCAAATAATGGGTATAAATCGGTACCGATTGCTTTTATATAACTGAGACCCCTGCAGCAATCATTCTTGGTATATGTTTCAAATATTTAAAACTTTGATACATCAGTGTAGAATCAATTAATGGTATTGACTATTTTCATCGTTGTATTTCCTATTGATAAATAATGCATATTCGATATATGAATAATTAAACATTTTTATGGTAACTCGTCTGGCTTGATACTTTAATATTAACTATGTAGCTAGTTGAATTGGAAGTTCTCCCGCTTTTTCATGTGTTATTTAGTCATATTTTTAACACAATTTTCAGTAAACTGTGCTAAATAAATTCAGTTAATGTTGATAAGAATTATTATAGCTCTTGATCGAAACTTGTCGGTTTTGAATGTTGCCGCGCTTTAAAAAAAAATTTTAAAAATGCATTACACATTCTTAATTTCATATTTAATTTATGTAATTGCATTCTTTGTATTGTAAGTTGCATTATTCGTTCTTAATTTCATTTTTTGTAGAGAAGTCTTAATTTCATATTTAATGTATGTAATGCATTCTTTGAATTGTAAGTTGCATTATTCATTTTTAATTTCATTATTTGTAGAGAAATTTTAATTTCACATTTAATTTATGTAATTGCATTCTTTGAATTATCAGTTGCATTATTCATTTTTAATTTCATTTTTTGTAGAGAAGTCTTAATTTCATATTTAATTTATGTAATTGCATTCTTTGAATTGTAAGTTGCGTTATTCAATTTAAAATTTCTTTTTTGTAGAGAAGTCATGCATTCCAGAATTACTACCACGAATATGATTTATCTGTAATAATTATTGTTATATACTCCTTATACCCTTCGAGTAGTGAAGCTCAGTTTGAGTTACTTGCGAAAAATGATCTGATGGTTGGCTAAGTCTTACAAACTTTTTGAGGAACCGATTTATACTTAACTTGTCACCGAATTAAACTTATTCTCTCGCAAATTTAGATATTTATGCAGTCTACATTGATATCTAGGTATCGAGCACACCCGCAACTAGACTAGATGTTATTAATTTGCAAGAGCAGCTTGACATGAAATTACAACAGCGACAAGCAAGAGAAACTGGGATCTGTCCTGTTCGAAGGGAACTTTACACTCAATGTTTCGGTAACCAATTTATCCTATATGTGTTATTTTAATCTGAAGGATCACGGAATAATTTCATTCTAGATGAATTAATACGACAAGTTACTGTAAATTGCGCAGAACGGGGCTTACTTTTGCTTCGAATAAGGGACGAAATAAAAATGACATTGGCTGCCTATCAGACATTATATCAGAGCAGCATAGCGTTCGGAATGCGTAAAGCACTTCAAGTATATCGTTTTATGGAACAATTGTATTATGTATTAGAATGCGAGAATGTTTCGAAGTTCGCTTCATTTTTAATGCAATAAAATGATTCACCGTAGGCTGAGCAAGGAAAGGAAGATTTAATTGCGACTGCGGATAAATTGAGGGAGGAAAAAAGTGAGTTGGAGAGAACGGTGACTGAATTGAGGCAGAAATTTGATCAAGCCGAGAGGAGGGCGGCAGAATTGCGGGAGGCGGAAGAGAAAAAGTATACGGAGGAGATTCAATTCTTGAAGAAAACAAATCAGCAACTAAAGGTCTGCAAATGACACGTTTAATAGAAAACGGAATGACGAATCCGATGTTTTGTAAAGTTACAGAGATACTCGGTAAACGATGGAGCTACTTTCTTATTATGTTTTTACAGACTCAGCTGGAAGGTATCATTGCACCAAAGAAATGAGAGTACAGTAGAAGAAGCTAATCGTTAATAAAGTAAGGTATTAATAAGATGAGGAATACAAAAAGTGATGCGGTACTGCAGATATGATTTTTCTTCTTCTTGGAACATGATTATATGACATACTCGTCCTTAAACAGTATGTGCAAGTACCGGTTAAAATATGTCACTTTTCAGAATAAATTTACGTTTATCTTTTAGTTTTGCTTACAAATTCATATGCGTAACATTATAAAACGTATAAATATTGTTTAATACAGTAAATCAGCTATTCATAATAAATATATCATGTTTATGCACGCACATATGTATATATACTTTCGATTATACATAAGACAATATCTACGGATAATAAAAGTATGTATATATACGCATGAATGTCTACATTGGAAATATATAAATGCACGTCTGTCGTGAACGTATATACTTTCAATGCAGCCTAACGTCGAATTTATGAACCTGCTGTGTGTCCTATTTTCATATTTGTCGCTCTTTTCTTTCAATTGGGTCGATAACATTTATTACATTAATATCTATTTGTGTCAACCAGCAATGCTAAACTTTTTAACTGGATACCCTTGTAGTAAGAATGCAATACTGTAACGAAGATGTACGGCAACAAATCATCCGAGAAACGCTGAAATTTCCAGCCAACTCACTGACTCCAATCATCATCAATTACCGTATAATACAAGTACAATACACGTTTAACATTGCTGTTAAGGAATACTAAGGCATTTGTTTATAATATTGCATCCGTCACACGCAATATTCCCCTACACGTTGTTAAGAATGTAATTATATTCTTAAAATAGGTGTGGACATATAAATTGTATTTTACTGTTATAGTGTAAAAATATTCGACCGTCTGCGCCGTTAATTTTTCATCGAACCAATTTAACTCCGGATATCTAATACCGATGATGAGTGTCGAAAGGCCAAATTCGTAATTATAACAAGTGTGGCAGACGGCTAAACAACTTTGTCAGTCAACGCGTTTTCTCTCTTATGAAAATATTTCACACTATAACTGGTAATAGGATAACCTGGCCGTGTCTCGCTTTGAGATTCCGAAAATGCGCCAGTGATTAATACATTCGATACATGTATGTGTACATGCTAGGATGCATGACTTTATCTAGTACTCGTTACAATAATATTTGTATGTCAATTGCTCATGTATGATTTTTGACAGTGCACATTTTACAAATGTCATGTACATACACCATACATCATTGGCACTTTAAATGTTTATTCAATATGAAGGGGAATTGATCGTAATTATGTTGTGAACTACTGCTCCATGCTTTGCTTCTAATCGTGATGGTCACTAACAAAAGAAATATGGGATAATGAGATTTTTCACCCGATTAACATAATAAGATATGAAACGCAGACTTGTTTCCTAAACGTATAAGTAATTAAATCCATTGGTCCCTTTCTCCTAAACGTACGACAATTCACGGTCAGTAAAACGGACAACTTTCAATGTATCAACTTAAGCGAAGAAAGCAATCTTTTAATCTGACGTTACCCTCGTCTCTTAACGATATACTTACTGATTATCATCTACAGCGTACGAAAATATACGTGACCGGTATAAAATAATCTTACGTCAATTACACATTCTTGCCATAATTTCATTTAGAATGAAAATCTTAATGCCTACGTACCTAGTATCGCAAATTCATCGAACGTGATGGATGAATCAGTACGAATGTAAAAATGCCAATAAGTAAACGTAACCGATTTCATTCAAAAATATACTAATCAATTCAAATTTTGTGCATTGTTGAACCCTTAATGCTCCCTTAAGAGCAGTTTTTTTTTGCATTGTAAACTATATATGTAACCATAATATCTTACTACAAAATCTCTTTTCAGATTTGGCCGAGAAGAACTCAAGTTCATAATCTACCGTCCCGGGGTATATTGTTTCAAAAACATAGAAGAACTCAAAGGCATTGTTATTCAGCAGTATCTGCGAGACAGAGTTCGATAAGAATTTGATTTTACTTGTGAACGAAGCATCATGATACCATCAGGCAAACGCTCGACGAAGATAAAAATATGGAACGTATATATTAATTTACTTACTGCTATCGTCAAATAAATAAAATACTTTACAAGCTATATCGTTTCCAACGTGATTCGTAAATTTGTAAGACTTTCGCGCGAACTAATCATGCATAAACGTACTTTACACAAATTTTCCGCGGCAAAATTTTTCAGTGTACCATCTTCCATGGATAATCGTGAGATGTAGTCGTAGGCTATCTAATGACTTCGTAAAATAAATAGCACTGATTCGTTGAACAGAATAAAATACAAGACAGACATTATGCTACCGGAGTTTGGAATTTCACCTCATTTATCTTTCATAGCAGTATGCAAGTATTCTTGATCAACCTGCTCATGTCATACCTTCTATGACACAACGTTCATTAAGAAGAGTTCATCAGTCTTTGAGATGATAGTTTGTAAGAGATATGGCGAATCTGTATAAAGGGAATGTGTTGCTCTTTTGTACATTGTGATGAGAGAATCAGATCAACATGCAACAAACAGAAACCGTTAAGAGAATGCATAATGACAAAAATTATGACACAATCTTATCTCTTCAGTACTGTACATAACTGTGTCACGTGTTAAAGCACACTTGTCTATCCATCAATTTTCCTAATACCACTTATACAGCAGATCGTTCGTGGCCAGAGTTGAACAGAAATGGAAAAGCAACGGTACACAGACATCTTAATGCGTCGATACGCCTCTGTTTTGCAAATGATAGAGCCCGTTATATATTACAAAATATCCTCCGTAAGCCCTTTGTCCGTAAACTAAATTGGAGACAGCAATGATTATTATCGGTAATAAGATACGAATGAGCGAGTTCATCAAGCGTGCCGACATTTATCGGATGAACGGTAAGATGCCATTTTGCATGCCAATGATAAAACAACGTCCACCATCTTAGCTACGGATCATAAAATCGCACCGAATCCGTAAAGTACATCCCCTTAACTTATTCGAGTGTCTAGTTCGTTACGCTAGCGGAACTTCGTGAGATTTTGTCGTTTTGTTCGTTGTAAATTAAGAGAAAAAAGTCGCCGTTCATCATAAATGCACCTGAAGATTTAACCCTTATCGGTCGCTAGCTTTTCGTACGTGATTCTCACTAGGTTGTAGCTGGTTTCAGTAAATATGTGAAAAATCTTCAGTATTATAAGAATAACATTTTTAAAAAAATTATTTATAAGTTTTTAACGTATGATATTGTTTGAAACAATCTCCAATATGAAGGAATGGTTTTCGGTTGCACGTTTCACAGAATAATACTGTTCTTTTTCTTCCTCCAGCAAATTTACGATTAGAACATACTAAGCAATCGTTACGTTTTCCTTCAGCATCAGGTTGCAAGGTATGTAGTTTTCCATCTAATCTATCCTCATTATCTATTGTTGATGGCGTTTCATATCGCGGAGTCTTACCTTCACGGAAATTCCCTATTAGGGACATAACTAATTTCCGAATAAATTTTATGTGAGACGTTGATTTACTGTTATGCTTACAACCAGCTTTGTACAGAACATAAGACTTAATTCACAAGTCAATCGCGCCCGCATTTCGTAAAACGCGAATTTTGGCTGTTTCACCCGTTGTCACCTCCCGCGTGACGTACGACCGCAGCGATAAAGTACTGTTGTCACGTGAGAGGTGACTTACGACCGTTAAGGGTTAAAAGTTAATTCCCTACGTCGTTACATTAGGTACTTAAACGATATTCGGATAATACTACGCGCACCAACGTGGTTGACCATGGATATTTTCGTTCTTTGAACGCACGGGTCCCTACAGTCGAAATGATGTGATGCATTTATCATGTTAAAACACGATCTCGCCAACGTAGCATGACATGCCTGATGACACTTGCTGAAACGTATTAAAAATTGTCCTGCACCAGGCGTCTGAGACATTAATGGCGACCTTTCTTCGAGCGTTTCCGTTTCTTCTTCTTCGTCGACGTGACTATGGTACTTGCGTTTATTTTCGGTTCGGCAGAGTCGGTCGCGTTGGTCGAGATGAGCGACTCCGTTGTTTCCTGCAATGTGCTGACAGTGGAACTCTGTCCTGTAATGTCTTCACTCTCGCTTTCAGCGTCACTCGCTCCGGTGCCGGCTATACTTTCTATTTCATCTTCAGCGTTACTGAGTTCCAATGAAATAATCTTTTCCCGCAGCGTTTCGACCTATTTACATAAATGCGTGTGTTGCACAAGTGCGCCAGAGACCGTCAGACTTAGGCTAACAGATCAATTTTGAACTCCTCGCTGTACAAAGTAGACGTGAAAACTTATGCGACTAAAGCAAGCACGCGGTATGTGCTAAAATGAAAAATGTTCTCTAGTACGATATGAATCTTTACACAACAACGAAATCGATGCTACGTCTGTTGCTCAAGTCTTACTAAATAAAAAAAAAAGAGAAATAAAAATAAAACGGTATTATCCGCAAATGGTAGTAGTAATTAGAGAAGTAAGTATTCTACAAGCTCATATTACGAGATAAGGAAAAGAAAGTGAGTATTACCAATAGTACAAGAAGAGTTTGTTAGTGATCGGCAGAAAGTAAATCATACGTTCAAGGTGGTGCGGGTTGCATGTCCAAGGTGAGTGTTGGACTCTTGTAACAACAAACATAAACATTAAGCCTCGTTACCCATCAGAGTTTTGATGCACAGACCCAGAGCCATGGAGATTAACATGCACACAAATACACGCACACGGGATTATCTGAACTTCGTGTTTCACAGACTTCAAGGTGCATATACACGAACGCAGCGCACAGTTATACGTATAGTTCTATAGTAAAAATGAATCGATTAGACGAACAATAAATTTCTCCTCTCTCGAGACTTCTCGCCGCTTCTCTGGAAAGTCGTTCCGTCAACTGATGCAGAATACTCGCGCGACAACAAACCAGCCTAGTGCTCGAAAGGTGGTGCTTTTACACTCTCCATAACAACTCGAAACTGGTGCTTAAGTTCTGTGCAATGTCTAGAGTTATAGTACCTGCCGCTCAATGAGCTTCTCGACGTATTCGACCGTTCTCACACGACGTTCACCCGTCACCTCATCCAGATATTCCTCAGTACGCCGTGTGACCTTCTCGTCCACTACTTTCTCTGATTCGCGTATTGCTTTAGGAGGGCCCACTTTGCTGCGCACAGCAAGTTTAGGAAAATCTGCGCTAGACGGCCGTAACGTAGTGAACTATGATAGTAAAAGACAGACAAACGGTCGCCGCTGTAGTGATATCACTTGTCAAGTTGAAAAAAAATACGATGTTAGCGGGTTTCTTTCAGGAGTAAACGAGCAATTAGTGACAGTCGAGTGTTAAACATACAACTTCGAGACAATCAGGGTTAATCGTTTGATTCAGTGTTTTAGGTATTATAGAAATGCAATGCAACGGTTATCGCCTCGAGTGCTTACTTCGGGCACCTTCTCCTTTTCGGGTTCCTTATCATTCTCCTTATCCACCTCCGGCAGGGTATAAGTATCGGGACTATCTGGCGACAGGTCTGTCTTATTACTAGCGTCCATCATCTCGCTCATTTTCTTTATTACAATTTGCGCTTGAAGAGCGTCCTGCGAACAGAGCGATTATCACATTAATCTCAAGAATGAATATGTTACAGTGAAACACCGAAATCTGAAGAATGTCGACTTTCACCGGTGAATGTCAACATTCACATAGTAGCTTGGTGTATGTCCGAAATATTCGCTAAATACCCTTATTTCTGACTTACACCGGTAAATGTTGACATTCACCATGCACTAATTGTCGACACACACCGGAGAGGGTCCGAATGTACAACAATGTAATGAAATATTCGATCTTTCACCGGTGAAAGTCGACATTCTCCAATTTCGGTCATTCACGGTAACATATATATATATATATATGTCAATATTCACATAGTCGCTTGGTGTATGTCCGAAATTTAATTTAATTAAATTAAATAAATTAAATTTAATTAAATTAAATAAATTAAATTTAATTAAATTAATTTAAATAAATTAAAATTTATATGACCTTGTATATATATATACAATATGTGCGAATGTACAACAATGTAATGAAATATTCGATCCTTCACCGACGTATTTGGTATCTGTCGACATTCACCGGTGAAAGTCGACATTTTCCAATTTCGGTCATTCACGGTAACAAATATACTTGATAGAGTGAGGAAACTTTTTTCACAGCGAACCCCTGTTTATTCTTTCCAGTTTACCTGTTCAAGAGATTTAAGACGAGCTTGACGCCATGCAGCGCGTTTTTCTGCCTTTAATGCCCTTTGCTCGGCAGGAGACAAATGATTCTCTTCGTCTTCGTCCGAAATCAAACCCTGCAAAACATGACCAAGTTAATGTCAAAGAAGAGTGGGACAAGTTCTATGGGAACTATACATAAGAGGACCTTTTATTATGGACTTGCTGCGTATTGTTGAAAGCTTATTGAGTAATTAAGTAGTAGAGTTTTGTTTATACCTCTTGGATCATCCTTTCCTTCAATCGACGCTCCGCCTTCGCTGTCCTTACACTGCTGGGAAGGTTCTGAAGAAGGGGGATCGAACTTCGCGAACTCAGTCTGCTACTGTAAGGTAACGAGCATGCATACTAACAAATCACGTCCATGTGCCAAAATTTCGATATTTATTCATGAAAAAGATACAAAAGCGGTAGACAATACAAAAAAACTGACAAATATACAATAGCGTATGTACAAATAGATCGTGTAAATTATAAAAGTTCCTTGCTACTGGCTATATTACAGCAGTCAGTATCTGTTGATAAATTAAGAGCCGGTGCAGATAGATTCTGAAACATACTCTCATCAAAAGTAAACGCACGAAGATAGGTCAGAGGAATAGTAGAGATGATAATATAAACGCAATATACCTGAACGTAGTGCACTTTTTTGTAAAAACTGGCTACTTTTCAGAATCTTTCAAGTGATTGTGGACGTCCAGTTCGTACAACAGAATTAAATTAATTATTGCAAGAATTAGTTGTTAGGTGTACGTATGTAGACGATTGTCAGTCTATTATGATATTGAAGATGGCTTATCTTACTGTTGATGGAACTGAACGGCAGTGCATATAAACAATATTTGCGTAAGCATGCCCTCTCGTATTTAATATCCTTTTCATACTTTCCGCAACCATTGGTTTACATGAAAAAAATTAAATGTCTAATTTGTGCATTAAGGGTTTGTGCAAAACATCACCAAAACCTTATTAGCAGAAACAGAATCTGCTATAAAATCGTACATAAGCCTGTGAACCGGTATGCTTCATTATTAAAAAAGCAACCATTGTCATATAATGAAGGTGCAGGTGTATTCTAACTATTATGTTGTAATAAGCATGCATGATATAGTTATACAATTGTCAATAATATGATGGAGAGGTGCTTAAGGCTAAAAACATATACATGTAAATTAATAAATGTTCACCACAAAGACAAAAATATTACACATCTATATACAGGATGAAATGACTAAAAACAAGCACCTCAAAGAACTTTCGGTTCAGAAAGTTACTCAAAATACTGATCTTTAACATCCCATCCTGTACAGCAAAACCTAATTTGTTTCTCTTGTAAGATAAGTTAGTAAAAGTATTTATACAATAAGAGTGTATCCACTAATGTTGATGAAATGGATCAACTAACACAACTTCCTCCATTCCCATTTAATAGAATGATTTTGCAGAATCCATTGCTTTAAAAATACATTTAGCTGCCGAGTAATAATACGTATACAATATAAAAGTTCTACCGTTACTAATAAAACGTTTGTAATAAGCAAACCACCATACCTTGTACTATAATTGTATGTACAAATATAAATTGAACAAAAACAATTAAAAAATGTAGAAATATGATAACAATGTACAAATATTAAGTAAATAATAAGAATAGCATTCATCGATAAATCTACACATTCTTGTATTCTTGTGATGAAAATAAATATTCTCGTCGAATCAATATTTTCGTTATGTCAACAGTCGGTTCTACATCCGTAAGTTTCGATAAGTCTAAAAAGGGGCACGATCACTGCGCCGCATTCAAGAAGAAATTATTAACTCAAGAAAACTAAAGGGACATAGTTAAATACATGTTCAAAAAGGCACATCATTATTTTCACTCGTTAAGTGTCAATATTCATTCTCATCCGGTTCTCGTGACCGTTGGAAAAGTACAACTAAAAAAAATTAAAACAATACCAGGCGAGAAGTAAAATATACGTTGAGGAGGATTTTAATCGCCACACATTTATGCGGGGAACGAGGTATAGGTACAATGTAGCTTACTTAGGTCGTCTGTTATCCTGATCTTCTAACGTTTCATCCAAATCTTCCAGTCCCTCATTTTCGTCGAGCTGAGCCCATGATTTCAGTTCGTCTCTCGTCAACGTAGCAATTTTCTTTTCTATAAGCAAAGTCATGTATCGTATTTATTTCTCGACACATTTATGAATTAAATTAAGCGTAGTAGGTAGCAGAATGTGTGAACTATTTATTTATAATGAAACTTCGTACCTTCTTCTTGTTTCATCTTTTCCACCTCATCCTGACTTAGAAAACTGAACACTTTATCTGAAATGCGAAAAGGTTTTTGTATAAATTTATAAAATTTGTGTGGCGAGAAATAGTTTCAATGTATTAGCGTTAAGATTGATTATTCCTTGTTGGACTGATATTCTCACCTGGTTTAGGAGAAGGTTTCAGGTGTTCTTCCATGGCACTTTCAAACAATTTCTTCTTATCGCTGACCGACATTTTCATAGGTGGTGGAGTCGGAGACGGTGTCGGTGAAAGCTGTATTTACAAGACTCGTGTCAATGATAAATATCACCACCATACAGCGCTGCTTACTATCAATTCAATCTTAACACATGTGTAGTGCAGTAAATCCTACGTTCAAAGGGAATTCCATACCCATCAACTGTCACCAGAGATATAACACGAAATACCAGTGCGACTAGAGTAGCTTGTTAATCCACTATGATAAATAAAATGATTCAAACCATCTAAAGGCATACCATGTGCTAAATGTAAGTACGCGTTTGTCGCACCAATATTACCCCTCTCTTAAAAAATCAAACTTATGTCTCAACTACTTTGTGGTGCGACGAATGCCGGCGGGTAAGTGTGCATCAGTGTTCTCAGTGTCAGAATATTTCGTTTAGAGTTAGTAACTGACATGCAAATTGAAACCCACCTCAACCAGAGATTTTCCATCAACAGAACGTGCTATCTGTCGTTTGCTAAAGGAAGCCGGAGTATCGAGATTCCCTGCGTAATTGGGAGCAGTCAAGGGGGTAGGCGGAAGTTGAAAACGGGGTTGACTACTTTGTACAGGAGTCTGATAAACTTTGTTATAGGAAGTTATTTGCGGCTGAGAGGGAAGGTTCTCATGCGCATACGGCGAGCATTCCTCGTTCACCGATTTGAACGCAACGGTGGGCGATTTAAGAATAGGCGACTTAATAGTGGGCGACTTGACGGTGGACGAGGAAGCTGTATCGCCAGAGCTATTCTTAGAGGTCGATGGAAGAGTGGCGAACGTAATGCTACGCTTAGGACCGGCAGAGTTCTTTTTCTTTGGAGAAGGTAAGGTTTGGGCAGAAGAAGCACAACAATCGAGATTCGTTGTTGCTGTGAGAGCAGAACCCGGAGACTTTGATGCAGTAGAATCCACTGATGTTCCAGCTTTTCCTATCGACTGAGTAAATCAGATCAAAAAACATGTTAGTAAAATTAGTACAAACTTAACTCGGTCAGTATAAATAAAGTAATGCGGAGGATGTTACGTGATTCTTGCTTCGTGATACGTCAATTGTCAAAGGGAATGGTGCACTCGGGGATTACTTAAATTTTTTATTGAGCTAAGATGTGACTATACCTTTCACAAGTTTCATCCCATCAATCATAAATCGTATATGACCTATATACTTAAGATGTTGACAATCATACTTTAAAAACAGATTTATTTCTGATACTACATGTCATACAAAATCTATATCAGAATTAAAAAGGAATTTCAAACTTATTCATCCAACCTCATTCCCTTTCTGTTCATCTAAACACTCAATAATAAGTCTCAATTGTACTATTATTGCAACAATTCATGCAGCTTTGCGCATCATTTTATTTGTATACCTTTCAAGTAATGTAAGTATATTAAAGTCAGTTTTATCAAGTTTCTTCACATTTGTACCCTATCACCATTTTTATTTTACATACCAATGCGCTTCAGGATTTTCTCAAATAAGATATCATTATCATTGTGATATAATGATAGGAACGGCATACGAATTAAACGTGTCATTGAATACGGGTACTCGTCTCTCTCTATAAATGGCTCGATTTATCGGAATACGTGTGACTGTTTCTCAACAAAAATCCTGAGCATTGATATGTCGCATTAAAAACACTGCACGAACCCTCAGTTTTACGTCAATCAACTGGAACTTCAAACGTTAACATCTTTCTTTTGTTTTATATTTAGATAAATAATATCTTACTTTATACTTTGTAATAATATATAAACATCTGGTCCATTAGAGTTATGTCAACATATAACATTTATAGAAAATTTATAGATTACGGTACATTGATTTATATTTCATTAATGATATGAGTTTACTGTAACAGTGAACATCATAAAATGGTAGCACGTTTAACTGAGAAAAATGCACGGCTCTCAGCAAAATGTTATTGAAATCGTTCTCCTCGTATTTTTGTCTCAGCTATACATAATTTTGATAATCCGGTAACTGATACTTTATAACTGATAAAGTGACATTTCTGGGCACATTATCTGGGCTAAGTGATACACGCATTGTACAATTACGATTACTTATAATAACGTTCGCGTTGAAATGCTTTGCAGATGAGTTGCATCTTATAATAACGTTACGAACTACCAAGTGATTATGTACAATTGGTGGCGTTTGAAATCAAGCCACCTGCATATGTACATTAAATGATATGACTCTACACTACACGAATATAAATAAATGATAGTACTTTCGGTGTTGGAAAGATGACTGGAAGAATATATGTTTATCAAAAGGAAACTAGCCAGTAATTATGACGAACCGCTAAGAAAATAGCTAATATAAATAACGCGAAATCTGAATACGTATTATTAAGAAACGGCCGAACATTGACACACGTCAATCAGTAATTCGTGTATCACAATTTCCTCTCGTAACAGTTCCCGACTTAGTACCCAGAAAAGATCAATATAGTCCTAAGCTCAATCAAAGTGATAGCAGCCAACCCTTGTGTACATACCGACTTTTTCTCGAAACCGATTACCAAACAAATCCAATAATCAGTGTACAAACATCCACTAGAAAATATCTGTTAAGTACAATGGGAAGTTCTTGACATTAACTTCTGTCTACCTATCACAGAAACATTTTTTTCATTTTCTCAATCGATATCTATGAACAAAGGAGTGACAAGTATATACACGAGTCTTTCGTTAAGGAAGATATCACACTTTCGCAGTGGCTCGAAATCTTTACCCCGTTAATCGCCTAAAGCAAGAGGAAACCAATCGCAGAAATAACCCAGCCGTCATTATAGATTCCCAATAATACACTTAACGTCGTAATGGCAGTATCAGTAACAAATGGAGTAACAATAGTTAATCTGTATAACGATGATACACACGAGAACGCAATAAACAGTGAGTATGCGAGACAATGTTTATGATTCCCTTAGAATAATTATTTATGGCACAGTCCCGCGTATTCAGAGGTATGGACGTAGACACAGAGAAAATGAGTAGAGGGTCGAACGACTCACTCCTGTTAGAGGGCAGCCAAAGTAGCGCTATCACCTTCCAGTGTCTGTAAACACGGGAAATATCTCTCTTTTTTGCGCTCAAGAGAGCATGCGACGCTATAAAAAAAACACTGACAATTGTACATTTCATGCGCCACTTAAAAAATATGTAATGGAGGAATTAACGACAGATATATGATATGTAGAAATTGTAACTTATCAGGTACATCACACGACTTAATAGAACATTGGTCTCTTGGCACAGTTGCGACGAGCAATATGTTACAGGGGCATGGTACCATTTATTTATAACGATTTTAAGAGTTTTAAATGTTCGAGATGATTTACATTCAGAAGTTTTATGAATCTACTGCGCCGAGTGAATATTGCAATCAATGTGAACCATTTCACTCATTTTATGCTTTGGAAATGTAATTTAGAAAATGCTTCATGGTAGTTGAAATCATAACAAATTAATTTTCATGGCCTGCTAACAGTCGTACGGTATTGTATGAGCGCTACTTTGTACTGATCATGAAAGATTCTTGTTCAACTGTATTACATTCATCGTAATCGTAAAAGAAAATCACTATTTTGAAATGATCTATTTAATAGGTATCTCAAGTTGTGTGTTGTTTCGCGATTGCATATTGAAGGTATCTTTTACTTAGTTATCATATACAATTATGAAGAGTGCACGTGAACTATACATGACTGAAGTATGAGAATCACGCATGCCTTATACTCCATACCAAAAATAAGATGTAGCAGTAAGCACTAAACACTATTATCATAACGAAACGTGTGTTTCAATTGACGTCTAAATGTAGTCAACAAATGCCTGCAAGAATGATATTTGTCTCACTCTAAAAACATACACTCACACCCTCGTCCTTGCTACCATAACAAAAACTACCCCAACTTTATACAAATATATACTGTCTTTTCTGACAAGACTTTCTTCGCCGTTTCTCAACTCACAAGCAAGCACTGAATTAGGATTTTAAATGCACGAGTGTGCTGTTAGTACTGTCGAAGAATACTTATAGTACAAGCTATCGGGTGCTGATAAATGAATCATGCCTCAAAACGTATACATGCAAAATCAATCTCGAAGATCAAGATGTACAAGAAACTGCGGAATCAGAATGGGTACTCACAGCGGAATTCTGAGGCGCTAACGTATGCTTGCTCATCACTATGGTGGTGGTCTTAAGATCCTTTGTACCACCCGGCGATTTCGGTGGCACAACCATGTCCACGGGACTATTTGATTTGTTTACTAACGATTCCGCTGCTCTCACAACATCCAAAACCTAAACCCCCAAGGTACCAGGCAAAATTAAATACACCCCTAACACATCACAATATCTAAAAAAATAAACACAACGATCCATTTAACCGTTTGCGGTCGGTGTCCCCGTCTCAGGGACATTTCTCTGTTGTCATAGAAGTCGGTGTCCGTTTTTTAAATTTTTCAATGGTCGTAAAAGTCGATATCCCAGCAGCGGGAACCTTCGAAAATGCAATTATTTTTTTGGGGCATGGAGGTGTGCGTCATCAACTCACGTACAATGTAATAAAAGAACAGAACAATGAAAAGCTACTAACATACTTAAATTTTGTGAAATGTTTAGTCGATCAGTTAGTAGGAAATTTCCGGCACCAAACACTATCTACACCACAACCTTTAACCCTTTGGCTGCTGAATACTTTCGGCCGAAGCGCTCGATCAGGACGAAACACTTTTCGCTAGTGTGAACTCTATTGATTGATTATCTAAGGCGCAACTAAGTTCTAATGATAATTGTTCATTTACGCCAAATGAAATAACGCAAGAAAGTTATTTGATAAAGAACGCATCTGTATTAATTGCGTACATTGATAATTGTGACTGCAATAGGGAAGAAATCGAAACAATTGGGGACGCATATATGCGCCCATAGTCGATACCGATAGATTTATAGCAGTCAAAGGGTTAACGTCATTCGTAGACATTAGATTAAATAATCAATTTCATATAATTCGTTCAGGAGGTAAGAAAAACTGTGGAGTATGTTCCAACAGGAAAACTGCATAAAAAAGAGGACAAACACACTCGTACTGTAATACTTGTACCCGAAAGCCAAGACTTCATATCGGTAATTGTTTCGCGAAATCTCATACTTTAGAACGTTACAGAGATTAAACATTTGTATTCTTATGTATTACACGTAGTAATAAACATAACAAACCACTTTCAACAAATTCTGTCTTTTAATACTCATATATTGACTTTAAATACTGTACGGAAAAGCAACTGCGAAATGCTAGATTTCATACGACCTGCTGATACTCTTAAGTGCGAAATCTGCCGACCGCAAAGGGTTAAAGTTACACGTAGAAGAAAATCGAAGTTAACACGTTGAATGCCGTGCGTATTTTACTATATGTAAACCGCAACTTGGTAAAGTGCTTTAGAATATGATTGAATTGTGCAAAATGAATATAATGCGAAGGAATCGGAGATCAAAGAATTGAATGATTGTTTAATATTCATTGCATTTACAAAATTATAAATGCTGCCGATTGGGTATTTTTTGAATTTTTCGTAAGAGCAAAAAATTGAATCATTGTTTAACATTAATTGCATTTACAAAACGATAAATGCTATCGATTGGGTACTTTTTGAATTTTTCGTGAGACCAAAGAATGAAATCACTGTTTAATATTCATTGCATTTACAAAATTATAAATGCTGCGATTGGGTATTTTTTGAACTTTTCGTAAGAGCAAAAAATTGGATCATTGTTTAATATTAATCGCATTTACAAAATTATAAATGCTACCGATTGGATACTTTTTGAATTTTTCCTGCAACCAAAGAATTGAATCACTGTTTAATATTAATTGCATTTACAAAATTACAAATGCTACCGATTGGGTATTTTTTGAATTTTTCGTGAGACCTTAGAATCACTGTTTAATATTTATTGCATTTACAAAATTATAAATGCTGCCGATTGGGTATTTTTTGAATTTTTCGTAAGAGCAAAAAATGGAATCATTGTTTAACATTAATTGCATTTACAAAACGATAAATGCTATCGATTGGGTACTTTTTGAATTTTTCGTGAGACCAAAGAATTGAATCACTGTTCAATATTAATCGCATTTACAAAATTATAAATGCTACCGTTTGGGTATTTTTTGAATTTTCCGTGAGACCTTTTGCGCCGGTCACCGATGACCGCCACGGCAGTCAACGTGTTAAAGCGCGTATCCGAAAGTAATGAAATATATCGAACCTTCTCAGGTGTAGACTTTTCTCTTTGTTCGACGAGAGCGCGCTCTCGTTCTTCTTGTTCCCACGCAACAAGTTCCGCTTTCATCTCTTGCTCTTGTCTTAAAGTGGCTGCTTCCTCGTCGTCACGGTCTAAACTAGATACGCTTTGCGACAAAGATTTAGTACCATCAGCCGTCACGTCCTTGAACTCACGAGATGTCTTAGACTCTTTTGAATCTCTGCCGTCAGAAAGGTGTAACGTCGCCTCGACCTCGTTTCTGTCGTAACCTTTACAAACTACCAACGTGATAGTGTTCCCTGAGCACCGTAGGATATTTACAGCTTCTTGATGAGTTGCACCCAACAACGAAGTTCCATTAACTTCTAATAATCTCATGCCGACCTACAATTCATTACGTATGCAAAAACAAAGTATATTTTTTGCTCGCGTGAACTTTTCTATCGTATTCGTAGGACCGTGAATTTCTGTACCTTTAATCGTCCATCTCGCTTAGCTGCACCGCCTGAATTAATTTTAGATATAAAAACTCCTTCGTCCGCATGGTCGAGCGGATTGCCTTTCTGTCCTCTAAGTCCACCCTTAATGTGCATTCCAAGTTTCTCTCCCGGCTCCTTCACTATTACCATTTCCTAAAAAATAAATCATTTCGTGGTTATTCTGAAATTCTTATTCTGAAATTCCGACGACGTATTTACTTTTATGACACTGACGTAACTAAAATATTCGGCAATCAATCCGTACGTTACGTTTTCATCAAGACATAAAAACATTTAATACAAAATATTTGTACGGTTATGATTTTAAAGGGTTCTCCTTCCCTGCCACGTCACAGGAGGCGTTGATAAATCTGCGGATGTAATATAAAGCGTACGAAGCACTTGAGAAAGCACTATATCTCTAAATAGAATAAAGCAAAAGCGAATTTTCGTGATTCGGTGCTCAGCGCTCGCAGCATGGTGTCGGGGTAAGCGCAATATTAAAAACACAAAATAGCAGGTCAATGGCATTGAGTACTTACTATCACAGGGATGTACTCTATTTCGACCAGCTTGTGGGACAAATTATACGAGATTGCATTAGGCAAAGAAACCGTTACGTAGGTCAACCATCGGGTGCCGTTCGTTGTGAACAAGAAGCAGTGATCGGTAAATGCAGTAAAGATATGTGTAAAATAGATGATTACACGTAACGCGGTCTAACTTAAGGGTTTATGCCTACTTGGGATCGGCGAAATTACATGATTTTCAACATTTTTTTTTGCTATTTTAGTGAGTACTAATTAAAATTCGCAAAACACTACCAAAAAGTACGTATTTAGTGGTACTTGTATACATTTTTTATAAGAAAATATTAAAAAATGGAGGAAATATAGCTCTTCTCCTAGAGCTTCCGTTTATTTTCATCACTTGCGGTGACCACGATTTCTCAAAAACTACTTCAGCGATCGGACTCTAATTTTATATACTTATTTGTCATTACAATAGGCAGGGCCTGAACGAAGGATTTGGGAAAATTTTCATTTTTACAAGAATGACAACACTTTTACGAAAAAAATCCATCTTTCGAGGTGAACTGACTTTCGTTTTTATGTTGTAACTTTTGTTTTTATTACCGAAATAAAAAATTGTTCGTTCAGGCCCTGCCTATTGACAAATAATATATAAAATTAGACGAATAAGTATATAATTTTTAGACTCAGTTTCGATCGCGTTTAACACGTTGACTGCCGTAGTTTTTGATTAGAACGGCGATGCTATGTAGCGTTTGACTGAATTATGCAAAATGTAAATCATGTGCAGGTATGTTTTAACAATAACTGCGTTTATAAAATAATTATTGCTACCCATTGTTTTTGGATCTTCAGATTGTGCCGGTCATCGCAGCCAACGTGTTAAAGTTTCAAGCTCTTTACTAATCATACATAGTAGCGCTCCAGTTAAACGCTTATAATTTTTTAACGTGTGCTCCGATTCTTATGAACTTTTGAGGAAATATTCTTAAAATGATGTACATTAAGAAAATGCAATAAAAAAATCAATTTTTTTCACCAACCAAAGTAGGCATAACCCCTTAAGCGATTGCTTTGCTTGTATATACATTTTAGATATTTGCATAGTACGTATTAATGCAGTTACGTTGCTCGAATGCATAATCATACTTTACACGATCGATGTTTATGTAAAACATCTTCTATTCTGCTGCAACTGCAATATTCTCTTTTAAGCAATATATGTATAAAAGAATCACTGTTCCAGCGGACCTCGATTTATACAATTATTAGTACCCATTCTGTGTCATTATACTTTAATAAGCGCAGTAGAACTAAGCATCTATTTCACACCAGATGAGCCAAGAAGAGTACAGTGATACGCAAGCAATGTTCACACGCGAGATATCAATAATCGGTTACCTGATAACTTTCTGGAAGAGGATCGTGCTGTACGGTAAGCACAATTTGTTCACCAGGTCGAAGTAATTCCATTACTGCCTCTTGATGAGTAGCTTTCGTTACGTCTGTTCCGTTCACTTTTAATATTCTATCGCCCATTCTTAACTTGCCAGACTTTGCAGCAATACCACCAGGTACAACCTGTTCGTAGAAGTATTCACCAAAATTAATGCCAATACTCTCATCTTATATGATCGATTATAGTATTAACCCTTAGCGCTCCGGCACATTTTCGCAGCGGAACGACTGAAACGGAGTTTTATTTTAAGTGAGAAGAATTACACGTGCTATAAAAAAGGTCAAAAAATGGTTTAATCGTAACAGTGCAGGGACTGATCACGTTTTAACTACAGTTATCAATTGCCAACGCCGACGATACCGCAGCATTTTAAGCGCAATCATGTTAAAAACATTCGGCTCCGCAGCGGAGCCTACGGAGGGCTAAGGGTTAAAACAAGAGATGAATATTTACGTGAGATATGAAAATCCCAGGTTCCTTTGCCCCAAAGGGTGTGCAGGAATGATCAGTTCCACCAATAATACTGAATCCGAGGGAGCCTTCCTTGACAAGCACAACGTCCTAAAGACGTAAAAAGACATCATTAAAGCTACGTTATTCCACTAACTTCGTTTTTGAGGTAGGATTTTCAAAGAACAGAAAGATTGCAAAGAATAGTATGAGAGGTAAATGGGAAAGAAACAGAACACTGAAACGAATGAGTTTTGGAGTGTCAGAAATCAGTGGTGATTGTTGTTGGTCAGTGGCATAACAGTGTGTTCTCGCGCACGGTACATGAATGTGTATCTTTAAACATGGATAGAAAGTGTGATGAACAAGACGTACACAACTCTGACGAAGCTGATTATCGGATGTTAATAGGAACTCAAACATTTTAATCTATGTCTTAAACTGGTCAGATCAGCAAACTGTTTAATTTAAACTACAAGCACACTTGCATACACTTTTTCTCTATCGTACACGCATTAATCCACACGCCCTGTTGTCAGACTGTAAATTGGTTCTCAAACAGATGATTTTTCTGTCACTTACCTATTTCCATGCCAGAAGATAAACACTGAGCGTATATTAATTAATACACTTACAACCCACCTATATGAAAATTACTTTGATCTAAATGACAGTAAACGTCTTCATTCGGTCAATCACGCAATCTCTATGGAAAATTATATTTTAAGCAAACGTCTTTGAAAATGATGCCAGAACGAACTTATAAACATGCAAAGGGTTTTCTGTGTCGAATTTTAATGAGAATTCAATACATTGGATAATCTTCACACTCCATAAATGAGACGTTGATGAAAATTATTTTAATATTAATGTTCTTTGTATTATGTATTTTCTCCTAACGTTACTAGCCCTAATATTTCTTAACAGAATAAAATGTTACTACAATTAAATGTATGACATGCAAGATATATTTTTCTATTAGTACCGTACACAGAACAACTATGAACAAAAAAAAACAATATCCCTTTCTCAATTTGTGATTATCGTCAAAACATGGAAATAAGTTAACAAGCAATAAAATAAACTTGTAATTGGCATGCAGGTGTTCATACTTTTCACAAAGTACAAACTGTGCTCTAAATATAACTCCACACACACTATTTAACACATCTTGCGCGGGCACTTTATTATTAAATTCCTTCTGCACAAAATAGCTGTAATTTTTAAACATTAAATTTTTTTAATAAAACTTTTAGTTTCTCTTTAAAAATCAATTTCTTTATTCCCTTTAAAAAATAAAAATAACTTGTCAATAATGAAAAACTAAGGAAATCAATAACTTAAAAATGTTTCAAAGTGTGTTATCGTTCAAAGCACTTTTTTTGTGCAAGGGTACGTTACAAAATTTACACTTATACCGCATTACACTGCGTCTCAACAAAAAACTATCCAAAATTTTTCTCAAGATATTTGGAAACCTGTTCCTCAAAATCTAGCGTATTACAACGTAATCGCGTCAGCAAAACGAATTCATAGGAATTCATTCTTGCAACGCACGTTTTGTATTATTGTAACGCATGTCTATCCGATCTTATTGTAAAAACATCACAAAAACCCATCGATAACAATAATCCATCAAGAATTCGTGGAAAACGACTTTAGTCGCTTCCCGCTTAACATGTGAAATCGGCGCAAAACGACTTTAGTCGCTTCCCGTTTAATATGTGAAATCGGCGCAAAACGACTTTAGTCGCTTCTCGCGCAAGATGTGTTAATAACACGGCATAGGATTATTACGCGTGCGATCTACTGCAATCACAAAAATAACATTCTTACTTTACATATACTGTATACCGCCATCGTTTCTAAACTCGTCAAAAAACATGAATTTCTTTCTCTACGATCTCACACGCCTGCATAATTCTTGTCTCTAAAGCTCACAATTCTTTCAATTCAAGAGTATTAAAAATGCTAAGTTCAACGAATCCCGGCAAACAACATTAAATAATGCAAAACTTTACTATCTTTATCATTTATCTTTTCAAACATGATTGTACCGCGCGACTTTAAAGGTGTACCAACCAGACAGTGTGCAATATGCCTCATGCAACTAACTACCAAGCACATACCTCGATGATAACTGGTTGCACCAGCTGGTTGTCAGTCACTCGAGTTACGACAGTCTCGGTGAGTGTGCTCTTTGTGATGGTCTCAGTAACTTTACCAAGTGTGGTAGGAGCTGGAGGAAAATTAACGTCCCCAGGCAGATTATCAGGCTGCTTGATCGTCACAGTCACAACAGGGCCCTGATGGGAGTCTGGTGAGGGCGAGGATGTCGGAGGTCGGAGGAAATGAGCGGGGATCATGGCTTGAAATTCCTCGTTGGTGATTGGCTTCGGTACCTGTATATCTTCCTGCGGGGATGGCGGTCTTGGCTCGGCGGAAGGCGCGGACGTGGAACTACTAGTATTAGTCGTGGGCGACGTTGGTTGTGTAACACTATGCCTGGGTGCAGGCTGTGGATGTGTCTGATTATTCGTTGGACTGGGAGACGTTGGTGGCTCATTTTTTATCGTGCTTTCGGACTCCGAGACGCCGTTCATTTTATGCATCTCGTTCACAGTTTCGGGTTTCAAAGGCGGAGGAGTCTTTGAGGTGGGACTTGGTGACAAGACTTTTTCGGCGTCCATGGAACGGCGGTAGCCCGCGTAGCCTGGTCTGTTTGCCATGTAACTGTTGGCGTTGTACAGTCCTGTGTACGGCCTGGGAGCACCGATGACGCGGGGTGATTTTTCTGAGGGGGTTACTACCGTGGATGGATTGGCTTGCGAAAGCGGTATCTCGCGCTCGACGACCAGTCGAACGAATCTTTCTAGCCCTGTAAGTAAACTCACGGCTTGCTCATGTTTCGCTCCTCTCATTTCGACGCCGTTGATCTGAACAAACATAAATAAAACCCATAGTTACGCTTTGTAAAGATATACTCACCGATTTTGTTTCGCACAAACTTGGCATCGGGTAACATATATTTTGGAGAAGAATTTTAGTAATGGAAACTTACAGATATTACTTTGTCTCCCACGAGCAATTTACCGTCTTTCTGCGCAACTCCGCCATCTGTTATTCTTGAAATGTATATCGCCTAGAAAGGCAGCAAACGGTAGGTGATGTAAAACTTGTCAACGTCATTTGATCAAAGTATTGTTATGGCTCAATGGTTTGATTATGTAAACTTACGTCACTGTTGTCTTTAAACGGCGATGAGCCCTCCCCACCAGCAATGCTAAAACCGAGTCCATTTTGGTCCCGTATCAACGTTGTATGCACAAGGACAGACACCATTGGCTCGCTGCTACTTTTTGCAGCCGGTATAGGCTCGGGAATTTTCTTCGTCTGAGTATAAAAAGGCATAATACTTCGACATTATATAAAACTGGCGTATGATTATTGTATATGACAAATAGAAAAATGTACCTTTACCGTGTCATGCGTCATGTCACCATTTTCCAGGTTATGTGACAAAGCTGTTGATGACACATAAGATGTTGCACTAGGCGCTCTGCTTGTGCTCAAACTAGAGCACACCGAGTCCTTTCGTGTCGATGCCTGCGCAAGAAGAATTAGTTAAGAGCGGCGTGCAATAAACTTACGTTTAGCAGACAAACTTTTAAGGTGCTGCTCACGAACCTGTTCATACGGTGGCACTATCCTTGTGACTTCTCTTAATACAACTAACACAAGCACGCGTCCACACGCTTTTAGAACCTCGACCGCATCATAATGATCAACATTTACTACAGACACTCCGTTTACAGATATTACTTTGTCCCCTACTCTTAGACCAGCCAAGTCAGCAGGACCACCTGAATTAAATGTGAATGGACGTATTTTTGTGTTCATCTGTTTTAGACTACATCATGATGTAACATTGTTAATGAATAATGTAGCCTACCTTCAGTAACTCTTGAAATAAAAATGCCCTCATCGTCACCTTTAAAAGGTGTGGAACCAATGCCTCCCGCTATTGATAAGCCGAGTCCACCAGTTGTTCGCTCTATATGAATTTCATATTGTTCTTCTCGTACCTCTATTGTCGGCTCTGCGTCTGACGTCGCACCTGGTAAATTGAATGCACATTCGCCGCATTAATTAGCACTACATAACAAGCAACACTATTACTGCAACACCTAATCAATACCTCTTCTCTTCTTAGTCTTAAGATAACAGCGGTACTTTTTTGACATTTTGAAGACAAAGATGCAAACAATGTAGCGCGCGTATGGTTACGTATGTACTATTGTACAATTCCTCAATCTTTTGATGCGGAGACACCATTAACTGATAAATGAATTACAAAGATAAGATACGTGCACCGTAAAGGTATCTTATCGTCGGGTCCCTCCCACTTTGTCGTACGAGTGAATCAATGAAGTTTCGTGCGAATAAAACCGCACCTCAATACACCACCAGACACTGCAGTAAATTACAGCGATCGAGCGTATAAAGTCATCGTAATTCGTGTACATACGGTCACACATTTAGACCGTAAATCGTAATTATTCTCAAACGACTTACCTTGACTATGTGTATCAAAATTCTCTGTCGACTCTGTCGGAGCTGGCGCAGGTGTGGAACTTTCATCATTTTTCTTCATTAACACCTATGCATACAACAGTACATTCCAAAACCCAATATTGCTCCGCGACTAATGATCAACGAATGAACGTATTACCAACCTGGGCGATTATGGAAGCTACTTTATCGCGGTCCATTAACGCGTGTATACGTTTATTCTTTAAGTGATGTGGAGTGTCCCTTCGATGCAGTCTATTTGGTCTTCCACTGTCGCCACCACCTTCGTAATCGGCGTCCTCTACGATGGAGAACTCGACGTGCCTTTGCATGTCCTCGTTTTCGGATTCGTCGTCGTCCTTGCCTTTTGATTCAGAAATTGAGCTATCGGCCCCTGCATCCTGTGTAAAGTAAAATTTCTAAGTCACTCTAGAAATCAATGTGCCATATAGTAATATGAAAGTCGCAACTTACAGTGGCGGATTCTGTAGTACATTGATTCGGAATGATATCTGGCTCGCTATTGGATTGAAGGTCTGAATTGACAGGCAACGTGCCAGTTCCGGAAGTCTTCTGTTCGTGTCCGATAGTCTCTTGTTCCGATGATGGTTCGGATGCTTCTGAAGCTTTCGTAATTTCCGACTCCGTTTTGTCCAATCCAAATGTCTGAGAAACGTCCTGTATAAAATAAATAGGTGTCGTACAGTATAAGGTTTCCAGGTATTTATTGTCACATTGATTTATATTATCACTTGCGTTGTTACTTATTGTACTATCTAAACCTGAATATGCGTACCTGATCATCGGTAGATCCGGAACGGCTGTCATTCTTTCCTTTGCTAAATAATTTATGAGCCTTCGCCTTCAATTCTTTAGGATGCGGGGTATTTTGTCGAACGAACGGTGTCTGCAACAAACACAACATAAGTATGTCACTACACCCAAAACCAATACCCATACGAAATTCTACCACATGCCTATCGTTTGAACCATGCGAATTAGTGATAAAATTAACGTTTACGCACAGAGGGCCTGGGAAAAATTATCAACTACCTTTATATGTCACTTCATCCTTTAATCATAACTCTATATTATACACAAGACTTTTTACATATTTTGAAAAAACTTACACAATACCTTAAAATATACGAAGGAAGCAGGTACGTTAATGTTAGCAATGACGCACGGGATATGTACATTTCAAATATCGTTCTGTATCGTCTGTTTCCCTTCTGTTCGTGCTAAGAAAGCGAATCGTAAGAATGGGCCCGTTTCATGCAAGTGATATATAGGAAAAGCGGTGCAAAGAAAGACGCTAGAAAAGTGCACGATTCTGTCAGACTCGATGAGCTCACCTCCTTGTCTGCCTCGGGCGGTTCGTCGGTGAACTTCACCGAATGCGTTCTCGATGCTTCCCTCTCCTGCCATCCTTCATCATCGCTACCGCCAAGTTCACGCATATCACCACCTTGAACGGCATTTCTCATCCCGACGAGCATGCCGAGTCTACTCGAGTCTGCGCAATAAAAACAATTATTATACGTACGTCATGAAATACATCACATCGCATTAAACGGTAGATTTAATGCTCACCGTCGGCATGGTATTCTAATTGTGGGAGAAGGAAGCAGGTAAGTACTTCCTGTCCGGTATCCTCGTCGACGTCTGTTTGAAATGTTAGCATCGGCTGCGCTTGGTTCTCGCTCAACCAAACGGCTTTCAAGTTTAAGTTTATCAACGAGTACGGCAAATACTGCAACCTGCAAGAAATTAGGTGAAGTGGCTAATGCGCTTGAGGGGCGTTACCCCCTGGGGTGATTAAGATTTAGAGTTGGAGCGTACCTGTTACCGGATACGTCTAAGACGTGGAGAGCTGTGCATTGACCAACTTCAACGGGAAGATACTGCAATTTGTTATCTCGTAATGATAGAACGCCTAGTTTCTTCAAGTTACCTAAAAATAACATGAAGTGGTAATGGCAGAGGAATAAGGTAACACGACGGTAAAAAATACACAAAAGAAAATAATTAAAAGTGGCCTTACCGATTTCCATAGGCAAGGATTGCAAACTATTTCTATCCACGTTTAAATTATTTAAAATATATAGTTTTCCTATAGAGGTGGGCAGTTCTAATAGAAAATTCTCCGTGAGAATCAACTCCTGCAAATTCTCACACCTGTAACAAACGTTATCAGTTTTATTATCCGCAGTACCTAAAACGAATCTTCAAACTTGAACCCTGCTTTTACGTACCTGCCTATGTTTGTGTTTAGAGTTGACAGTCTATTCTGGTCAACTTTAAGAATGGTCAGCTTTTTAAGCTCACCAAGTCCGTCGGGTAATTTTTCTATAACGTTTTGCGATAAATGCAGGTCCGTCAGCGATTCGAGACCGCCGATTTCGTCGGGAAGATCCTCCAAACGATTTTCCGATACGTCCAGGCAAACTAATGACTTCAATTCACCGATCTCGGGAGGCAAGTGCTGGAGCTGGTTATGATCTAGCCACAACTCCTGTAGCGCTGGTAATTTTCCTATGTGAGCTGGCTGAAAGCGTAATGTACGTTATTCAGTTACGTTTCGATTGAGTTTCAGCGGGAACGACGTTAAATTTTACTTACGTCCGCCAATATTAGTATCTTTAATGGACTGATGCATGTATCGCACGTAAACTTACCAGCTCTTCAATTTCATTGTCGCCGAGATCTAGTCGTTCGAGTTTGTACAGCTGGGAGAGCGATTCGGGCAAGGACTTCAGCAGATTTTCTCTTAACTCCAGCGACTGCAGTGCTTCCAAACTGAAGATAGAGAATTCAGATGAAAACGTGAAATCAATATGAATTAACACTTTGCCGTCCGGTGACACCACATTGGTGTCATTTTGTTACAATTGAAGAGTAACAGATGAACCAAATCTGTGCTGTCTTTAACACGTTCCCTGCCAGACCGTTTTTTGAAGACTTTCGTATGAACCCCACGCTTTACAATTGTAATCTTTTGTTTCTGGCGTATGCCTTACAATAATTAAAATAGTGCAAAAATCATAATTATCAAGGAAATGGTGTATAGTTTAATATGCATAATACAACAAACCAATAAATTTATTTTTCTAGGAATTAGTTTAACAAATACCTGACTGAACATTACTATGCGAAGCGAGTTGCATCCAACATAAGTTTAAAATATAATATTTTAGTTAAATTCAAGTTTGTATGCAATTACAAAGGGATGTTACGATGAACTTTGTTAAAACATGGCAAACATAAGTGTGGTTTATCCATACAACTATCGCAGAATGTTGCAACTTTTACAGTACAGTTTCTTGCCGTTTGGGAACCTAAATTTTTAACATTTCTTTCATAACAAATTTTGCAGCGCCTTCTTATCGAATTAAAGTTGCCTTCCTTTTTTTTAATTTCGTGTCGATTTTTTCTTGGTCCGATTCGTGGAGAATTATTACTATTATTACACGACATCAGATTCATTGTTATTTTTTCGGAATTCAATGCTTGTTATTTTTCGGTTTGTAAGACTGTCATATATAATCCATGAATTCACTACAGCTGTGTTCAGGCAAACTTCAAATACAATTTTTTTATACCGCTTTACTGATTTTCGTAGAGGACTGCAATATGAAGCCATTTGATCGGATATATCTACAGAAGACTTCCCGTCCTTATAATCCACAATAACCTTCGGTTTTGTAACAATATTCCCCCTTTTCTGCATAGCCACAGTTTCATTAGAGTCTTTCGTTGATAATAGAAGTACATCACGTTTGTCCTTCCATTTCAGTATTGTCAAACCATCATTGTTTTCCTTAGCAATATATTCATATCGCTGTAATTTTTTTTAAAGTAGGTCTTTTGGAATCCCACGGTGATTTAATCGTATTGTTCCAACCAAATGAGTGTTTTGAGCAACTAGCTTTTTGGCTAATTGACTGATCGAAATACAATACGGGGAATGCAGTTAAAACAAGTTACGGTGAAAAAAAAGTGCCCATCACGCCGCGATTAAATGAGGGCATCAGTAATAGTATTAAAATGCCCATAATTGACTGCATAATGACTTTTTAAAAAATTCTTCATTTTACAATGATAATACCAAATGGCTTGAACGGAAAGTTCAGTGGGGGACGCATACGTCCCATATCTGGGTGTCGTGGCGTTCAACGTGTTAAGACCAAAAACCCATAAAAAACACCTTTTGTGCCTTTCGGTTTTGTACTAATATAAAACTTGGGTGTTTAAACTTTTTTTTTTATTATACTTAGAACCTATATTGGATCTGATTTCTAAGAAACGTCTATGAAAATTAAAAATTTCATGGCAATTTCGCCGGGGCCAAACATAAAAATTGAACTGAAATATGCGGACGTCAAAGTGTTAACAATGAAATCGTGAAGTATGCTTGTAAAGACAGTACCTTCCAAAATCTGGCGGTAGGTCCGTGAGGGACATGTCATTAAGGCCGAGCACAGTTAAGTTTCTCAACTGTACGAAGCCCGCCGGGAGTCTATAAGATAGCAACATAGTATTATTAGTCGATAAAAAGCGATCTTACCTTGTGAACTTTTTCTCCGCGTCTTGTATGTTTTATGATCGGATATTTGACATTGTGAAAAAGATTGATCGATGTAAAATGAAACAGGGCGATGCAATGTGTTAAAAAAGTAGACAGTGTGAATGTTTGTCATTATGAATGTGGAGTAACTTTTACCTGGGAATAGGATTGCTGCTGAAGTCCGCCACCTGTAGTGCGCGCAAATTCTTGATATTCTCCGGTATGTCCGGTATGTCTGCAACGAGAATAACAAAGAAGTCGTACTTCAACCTGCCAATAGCCGAATCGCTCGAGATACAATTAAACGGAACGGCTAAAGGGCAAAATTTACGTAATCGCCTGTGCGAGAAATCCACGCAGCCCGATCGAATTGCATGCGGCACACCTTCTGTGCCTTAACCAACTCGCATTGTCATCTTTCTCATTATCCTCTTTTCCGTAAGCCCGAATTAACCCGGTAACACCGATGCGTAAAAAAATGAAGTACACAAAAGAGCTCGGCGCAGCGCAACTTATTTGAATATACTGAAAAATCTACCCAACGCATTTTTTTCTTGAAATCCCTACCCATGTGTAAATAAATCCGTGGTGCATAGTCTAAATCTGGCCCTCAAATTCTATTACATTCAATTATTAGGAGTGAAAAACTCAGCCAGATCGCGTGCAATAATAAAATATTTCTAATGCCATATCCCAGACAGCACATATTACTAAAAGATGTCCATATGACGACTTTTGAAAAATGTCTTTTCGGTATAATCTAATGATGTTTTATGGACATCTAAAAGATGCCAAAATATTAAAAATGTTTTTTGTACTAAAACTACCCAGACAGCACATATTACTAAAAAATGTCCATATGACGACTTTTGAAAGATGTCTTTTCGGTATAATCTAATGATGCTTTATGGACATCTAAAAGATGCCAAAATATTAAAGATGTTTTTTGTGCTAAAACTACCCAGACAGCACATATTACTAAAAAATGTCCATATGACGACTTTTGAAAGATGTCTTTTCGGTATAATCTAATGATGCCTTATGGACATCTAAAAGATGCCAAAATATTAAAGATCTTTTTTGTGCTAAACTCTAGTTGGCACCACCATTGTGAATTACTATTGTGAAAATTAGTTCGGTGCGGTTCGGTGAAACAAAAATAATTTAACGGTAAGTGTTTATTATACATTCATTTAGTTATAAGTAAAAAGAATAGTATTCGATTGGCATAAATTACATTGATTTTATAGTACGATGAAAAAAAAAATAATTAAATTAGAAAAACGAGATTATTTAGATTAAATTCTGTATACCTAAAGTCCAGTTAACCTTACTTTTTTTATTTTTCCTTTTTACCATTCTTCCTTTTTGAGCTTCCTTTTTGTATTATAACATGAAGTTTTTGTATTATAAGATGAAGTACACAAAAGAGCTCAGCGCAGCGCAACTTATTTGAATATACTGAAAAATCTACCCAACGCATTTTTTTCTTGAAATCCCTACCCATGTGTAAATAAATCCGTGGTGCATAGTCTAAATCTGGCCTCAAATTCTATTACATTCAATTATTAGGAGAGAAAAGCCCAGTCAGATCGCGTGGTAGCAATAATAAAATATTTCTAGTACCATATACGTTCCACTGAGAAGAAAATGAATTACTCCTGCAAACGTTGGGGTTTTGCCAGCCCCTGTTCTAAACTATTTCATTTGCGAAATGAAAAACGCATGCATACACGATGTGAATGCCGAAAGACTCTGCAGGTACGCAAAAAATGAACATCCCATCCATCATGTTGCGACGAAGGATCGCTTCGCACTGTAATATCCGTTCCTTGCGCGGAGTATTTTCGGAATTCCGGCAGTCTCGTAGAATTTTTCATCACCCCGTGATGGAAAATCGTGGCCCGCGCGAGTTCTCCCCTGCATTACCCCGGGAGACCGCGCAGGACATTTCCGGCTTTCGAATTGGCGATGTCTCGATGATTGAGGATCAGGAAATTGAGAGTCGAACGGAAGGAATGCGTCGAATTATTCATAAGAGGTTCAGCGGTCGACCGGGCTGCCTCGTCAATGAGCGTAAATTCAGTTCTCCCTGATCGCCACAGCATTGCTATTTCTCGCGCCTTACGTAAGGGGAAGCTATTTTCCACCCCATGCCGACCGTTCGACAATCATGTGACGCAAGGTACCTCACGAGTTTGGATTTCGACGCAGAGATCGAACGAGCGAAGCGGGTGCGACTGATCATAAACGCCCGAGAACAAAACATTCGATACGGGAAAGTTGCATAATTTCGAGATGAGGAAGCGGAGGAATTATCGGAAATATCGACCGACCGTTCGTTCGACGCGAACAAATAGAATCGCGCATAATACCAGATCTTCGCGCTCCTCGTAAGTAGCCGAGGCGTAAGATACTCAAACGGTGCACAATTTATGTCTGGAAATCGAACGATAACTCGCGTCGATTCGATGCTTCACGGTCATTTATTCCGCCGACACGGCTGCGTTCGTGCACGCACGATAAAGCCGAAGTTATGCGATTTCTGGAAAGATGAAAAAATGCTTTGTCGAAATATTGGGTTGTTTGGAAAGTAATTTCGTTTTTTTTTTGTGTGAAAATGAAAGACAATTTTCGTATAATGAACAAATATTTTATGAAATGATATATTGGCCATTCTGATTCAATACCTTTTGCCATCTTTCTGGTAGTAGCATGAGCCCACGCTCATAAAATGTTTGGTCTTTGCTGGCAAAAAACTGAGCGAGGTGGTTTTTGACTTCCTCATTTGAAGTGAAGGCTTTACCGTCTAAAGACCGTCTAAAAGATGAAAAAAACGCTTTGTCGAAATATTGGGTTGTTTGGAAAGTAATTTCGTTTTTTTTTTGTGTGAAAATGAAAGACAATTTTCGTATAATAAACAAATATTTCATTCAATTATATATTGGCCATTCTGGTCCAATACCTATTTGCCATCTTTCTGGTAGTAATGATTCCACGCTCATAAAATTTTTGGTCTTTGCTGGCAAAAAACTGATCGAGGTGGTTTTAGACCTCCTCATTTGAAGTGAAGGCTTTACCGTCTAGAGACCGTCTAAAAGATGAAAAAACGCTTTGTCGAAATATTGGGTTGTTCGGAAAGTAATTTTGTTTTTTTTTTGTGAAAATGAAATACAATGTTCGTATAATGAACAAATATTTTATTAAATTATATATTGGCCATTCTGGTGCAATACCTTTTGCCATCTTTCTGGTAGTAGCATGATTCCACGCTCATAAAATTTTTGGTCTTTGCTGGCAAAAAACTGAGCGAGGTGGTTTTTGACCTCCTCATTTGAAGTGAAGGTTTTACCGTCTAAAAACCGTCTAAAAGATGAAAAAACGCTTTGTCGAAATATTGGGTTGTTCGGAAAGTAATTTCGTTCTTTTTTTGTGAAAATGAAATACAATGTTCGTATAATGAACAAATATTTTATTAAATTATATATTGGCCATTCTGGTGCAATACCTTTTGCCATCTTTCTGGTAGTAGCATGAGTCCACGCTCATAAAATTTTTGGTCTTTGCTGGCAAAAAACTGAGCGAGGTGGTTTTTGACCTCCTCATTTGAAGTGAAGGCTTTACCGTCTAAAGACCGTCTAAAAGATGAAAAAACGCTTTGTCGAAATATTGGGTTGTTCGGAAAGTAATTTCGTTCTTTTTTTGTGAAAATGAAATACAATGTTCGTATAATGAACAAATATTTTATTAAATTATATATTGGCCATTCTGGTGCAATACCTTTTGCCATCTTTCTGGTAGTAGCATGAGTCCACGCTCATAAAATTTTTGGTCTTTGCTGGCAAAACACTGATCGAGGTGGTTTTCGACCTCATCATTTGAAGTGAAGGTTTTACCGTCTAAAAAATGTTGTAGTGACCGGAACAAATAATAATCCGAAGGTGCCTGATCTGGAGAATATGGTGGGTGTGACAACGTATCCCATTCAAGCTGTAAAATCTTTTGGCGAGTGACCAAACTTGTATGAGGTCTCGCATTATCTTGGTGGAACACTACATCTTTTCTGTTGATTAATTCTGGCTTTTTCTGTTGAAGTGCATCATTCAATTTGTCCAGCTGATGACAGTAGACTTCTGAATTAATTGTTGTGTTATCCGGTAAAAGCTAAAAAAAAACGATTCTTTTAAAATCCCACCAAACAGACAGCATCACCTTTTTTTATGGATATCGGCTTTGGAAATGCTTTGAGCCGGTTCATCTTTTTTGCTCCATGATCTCTTGCGTTTGAGATTGTCATATACAACCCATTTTTCATCCCCAGTAATGATGCGCTTCAAAAATGGACCGTTTTCATGACGTTTGAGAAGCGAAGGTGCCTGATCTGGGGAATATGGTGGGTGTGGCAATGTATCCCATTCAAGCTGTAAAATCTTTTGGCGAGTGACCAAACTTATATGAGGTCTCGCATTATCTTGGTGGAACACTACACCTTTTCGGTTGATTAATTTTGGCTTTTTCTGTTGAAGTGCATCATTCAGTTTGTCCAGCTGATGACAGTAGACTTCCGAATTAATTGTTGTGTTATCCGGTAAAAGCTCAAAAAAAAAAAAAAAAATGATTCCTTTAAAATCCCACCAAACAGACAGCATCACCTTTTTTGATGGATATCGGCTTTGGAAATGCTTTGAGCCGGTTCATCTTTTTTGCTTCATGATGTCTTGCGTTTGACATTGTTACATACAACCCATTTTTCGTCCCCAGTAATGATGCGCTTCAATAATGGACCGTTTTCATGACGTTTGAGAAGCGAAAGTGCGTGATCTGGAGAATATGGTGGGTGTCGCAATGTATCCCGTTCAAACTGTAAAATCTTTTGGCGTGTGACCAAACTTGTATGAGGTCTCGCATTATCTTGGTGGAACACTACATCTTTTCTGTTGATTAATTCTGGCTTTTTCTGTTGAAGTGCATCATTCAGTTTGTCCAGCTGATGACAGTAGACTTCCGAATTAATTGTTGTGTTATCCGGTAAAAGCTCAAAAAAAAACGATTCCTTTAAAATCCCACCAAACAGACAGCATCACTTTTTTTATGGATATCGACTTTGAAAATGCTTTGAGCAGGTTCATCTTTTTTGCTTCATGATCTCTTGCGTTTGACATTGTTACATACAACCCATTTTTCGTCCCCAGTAATGATGCGCTTCAAAAATGGACCGTTTTCATGACGTTTGAGAAGCGAAAGTGCGTGATCTGGAGAATATGGTGGGTGTCGCAATGTATCCCGTTCAAACTGTAAAATCTTTTGGCGTGTGACCAAACTTGTATGAGGTCTCGCATTATCTTGGTGGAACACTACATCTTTTCTGTTGATTAATTCTGGCTTTTTCTGTTAAGTGCATCATTCAATTTGTCCAGCTGATGACAGTAGACTTCCGAATTAATTGTTGTGTTATCCGGTAAAAGCTTAAAAAAAAACGATTCCTTTAAAATCCCACCAAACAGACAGCATCACCTTTTTTTATGGATATCGGCTTTGGAAATGCTTTGAGCCGGTTCATCTTTTTTGCTCCATGATCTCTTGCGTTTGAGATTGTCATATACAACCCATTTTTCATCCCCAGTAATGATGCGCTTCAAAAATGGATCGTTTTCATGACGTTTGAGAAGCGAACCACAGGCGTCAACGCGACGACACAAATTTCTCTCCGCGAGAACATGGGGAACCCATATATCGAGCTTCGAGGTTAAACCCAGGCCTTTCAAGTGGTCATAAACAGTTGAATTTGATAAACTTAACCTCTCACCGATCTCACGTGTTGTTATTCGCCGGTTTGCATCAACTAATGCCTTTATCGTGTCTTTATCAACTTCAACCGGCTTTCCAGAACGTGGTGCATCTTCGACATCAAAATTGCCGGATCGAAATTTTGTAAACCAGTTTTGGCACTGACGTACTGTCAACACATCTTCTCCATACACATCGGCTAATTTCTTTCCGGCTTAAACAGCATTTTTACCTTTTCTATAGTAAAACAGTAAAATATTACGAAAATGCTGCTTATTGCTCTCCATATTTAAAAGGGCACCAACCAAAAACCACTGCGTAGAATCAATTGGACTTTTTCACAGACAAGCCTTGCTATATCAGCTCTCAAAACATATGAGCCGTTTAGTTTGAAAGTGGCCTAACTCCGTTTTTCAATATTGTCCAGTTATCATTGTTACATGTATAAATTCATGTTATTTATCAGTAAATGTTATTTATCTCGATTTGAAGATAAATGGAGTTGGGCCACTTTCAAAATAAACGGCTCATATAATGATTATGCGGCTTAAGTGTGAAGTTGGGTGCAAAAAAATACAATTAAATCCTCTGTCGGGAAAAAACGAAATTACTTTCCGAACAACCCAATAGAATCATCTCGAGCTCGCGAGCGGATCGTGACGCAACGATTTCCGTCGCTGCGGCGATCGTGAGTTTAGAAAGAATGCAACGCCGGAGTAATACGCTCATTGCATCCCTGGTTAATGCTCGGTCTGTGATTCGCCGAAGCACGATCGAATCAGTCTGCCCACGCGATGTACCCGTCATCTTGTAACAGATAACCGGGACAATACGGTCCGGTGTACCATGATTCAGGATCGTGTATCGGAAAACGTGACAGTACATCGCATAGCAGCCGAAGCGATTAGATTCAGGAGCGCGGATATTTCGCTGGCAAGACGCAGAATCCATAATCCCCGCCGCTGCATTATGAAACATTCGACATTTGCGCCGGTGATTATGAAAGTGGCATAAGTCACGAATGCGAAAGAAGCAAGTGTGCCGCTTGCTTCCATACACAGAATGTCGGAAAAATAACGGAACTTTTTAAATTTACGGAAAATTATTGACATCATCTCCTAAAACAATATGTAATTTGTCAGAGTACCTTTTGTCACCCGACACAGAAATACGATAGAGCAAAAAGCTAATATAAAATTTTCTTTCAAACTTGGTAAAAGTTTTACAGAAACATTCGAAATGATGGAAAAAGTTTATGGTGATGATTGCTTATCCCGCACACGTGTGTGCGAGTGGTATAAACGATTTTAGGACGGATGTGATGCTTTGGAAGACGCCCCAAAGCCAGGCTGACAAAAATACAAAAATCGCGATGAGTTAGTAGAAAAAGTGCGTGAAATGATCGCTTACGATGCAAATTCGACTGTGAGATGGATAGCAGAGGAATTAAATACGAGCAGAGACATGGTTCACGAGATTTTAACAAAAGATTTAAACAAACAGAAAGTCTGTACTCGATTTGTTCCTCACGCCTTAACTGAGGAACAAGAAATTGGTCGTGTTGAACATTGTAAGGATCTTATTCAAACAGCTGGACGGAACCGCACATTCCTGAAATTTGTTGTAACTGGTGATGAGACTTGGTGCTTCAAGTACGATTCTCAAACAAAAGGCCAAAGTGCTACATGGAAGTCCGCATCCTCTCCGAAATTGAAAAGATTGCGTTTCCAGAAGTCACGAGAGAAGAGAATGTTGATTCGTTTTTACGACTCTAAAGGTATTATACTTCGGGAATTTGTTCCACAGGGTCAAAATGTCAGTGTTTGTGGAAGTTGGTTCTTGTTACACTCGAATGCACCATCTCACAGGTCCGTCGCTGTTCAAGAATTTTTGGCCAAAAACGAAGTCCGTGTTCTTTAACATCATCCGTATTGCCCTGATTTGTCTCCCTGTGATTATTTCCTGTTCCCGAAACTCATATTGGCTACGAAAGGAACCTTTTATGAAGATGTTACACAAGCCCAAAACGCCGTGACGAGGGTCATTGAGGCGATTCCGAAAAATTACCTAAAAAGATCTATGCAAGCATTGGTTGAACGTGCCCAGCGGCGTATCGATACGCAAGGTATGTATTTTGAATAAAAATAAACAAAATTGCCGAAATAACTAATTATTTTCTTTTAACATAGTTACAGTTTGGAGGTTATGAACGTTTATTACATGCTTCAAATTATTTGGTTGCCAATAGCGACATCTCCAAGTGGTATAGAACGACGGGCAATTTAAATTGAATTTTGACAGGATTTTGGCGCCGCACCCTGTACATTCTAAATGAACAGTGTCGCGATATCAGATTTATTGGTAATAAAAGACGCGACCCGGCGAATACGGTAATCAGATCGCCGGATAATCTGCGAATCACTGCGTCACGGGTAACTAGCGGTTTTTCAAGGTTGAACATACTCGTAAAGTCCGACGTCTACTTTTACGATGCGGTTCTCGTTTGCCTTCCCTGCCCATTCTTCCCTCTTTTCCTCCTGCCTTTCTCTTCCCCGTCCCTCTATCCTCCTCTCACCTCCTCCCGTGGTTTCATTCCGTCAGTCTACGGAATGCATAACCACGCTATGATTCATAATGCATCTCTTCGACCGTGTACACACTCATGCGAGAGACGGGCGGATCCGACGCGAAATCCTGGTGGCGCATATCTGAAGAAACTGCTGAATGGCGACATTGAGAAACGCCAATTGTGCTCGAGGAAATCTTGGCCGTTGATCGCGCATACGTTTAGAATGTGGGCAAAGACGCGTGAATTGAATCGGCTCGTCTGAATGCCGAGGCTTCGTCGTGGGCAGCTACGGGCGGAAGGTTTCAGATGGGAGAAACGCCAGCGTGTACGGATCCAAATTTATTAGCGAGATACAGTCGTTTCTGCAGTAGCGAAGGAATGCGCCGGTAATTGCGAAAGTCGCCTAAGTGAGACGTTGGAGGGCTCAAAAGATTTTAGGCAGTCTTCCGAGTCGGGAAAATAACGAAACTTTTTAAATTAACCCTTTGCGATCGGTGTCCCTGTAGCGGGGACATTTTTAAATCGTCGTAGAAGTTGATATCTCAGCAGCGGAAGGCTTAAAAAATGCAATTATTGTTTAGGGCATGGAGATGTGCAATATGCTCATACATACTGTATAAAATAAACAACAGAACAACGAAAAACCACTACACATTTAAATTTTGTGATATGTTTAGCCGATCAGTTACTAGGAAATTTCCGGCACCAGACACTATCTACACCGCAACCTTTAACGTCATTAGACATTAGTATAGTAGACATTAGTTTAAATAATTAATTTCATATAATTCGTTCAGGAGGCAAGAAAGACTGTGCAGTACGTTCCGACAGGAAAACTACGAGAAAAAGACGACAAACACACACGTATTGGGATACTTGTACACTAAAGCCTTGATATCGGTGATTATTTCGCGAAATATCATACTTTAGAACATTACAGACATTAAAAATTTGTATTCGTACGTATTACAAGTAATATTATAATAAGCACAACAAATCAGTTTCAACAAATTCTGTGTATTTTAATACCCATATATTGACTTTAAATTCTGTATGGAAAAAGTAACTGCAAAATATTAGATTTCATCCGACCTGCTGGTACTCTTAAGAGCAAAATCTGCCGACCGCAAAGGGTTAAACCAAAGTGCAGAGTATAATCGAAGAGCCGCGATTATCGAAAGTATTCGCGTTTTTTTTTATTACCGAAATACAAAATCCTTCGTTCAGGCCCTGCCTATTGTAATGACAAATAAGTATATAAAATTAGAGTCCGATCGGTGAAGTAGTTTTTGAAAAATCGTGGTCACCGCAACCGTATGTTTTAAGAACACAGTTTCAAGATAATCGCGTTTAAAGTTTCAAGCTCTTTACTAATCATACATAGTAGCGCTCCAGATAAACGCTTATAATTTTTGAACGTGTGCTCCGATTCTTATGCACTTTTGAGGAAATATTCTTAAAATTATGTACATTAAGAAAATGCAATAAAAAAGTCGATTTTTTTCACCAACCCAAGTAGGCATAATCCCTGAAGAGCCGCTATTGAAGCGACATTTGCCGATATGACCCGAGACTCGTTAAAACGGGCCTACGACAGATTCAGACCGAGAATGGAGGCGGTCATTGAAGCAAAGGGGGGTTATATTGAATGAATGTTTTCTTTATGACCCAACAAGCAATATAGTAACAAAAAAATTTGTTTACTTCTCTATTATTGCAATAACAATTATGCTCCAAAAATGTTTTGATTTTTCCGGATTTTGGCGCCGTACTCTGTAGAGTGCAGTAACCTGGCATCATCCCAATGACGGGTTTGATGCGGTGTTTGATGACGTTGGAAACCTCGTGCGGGAAAATGGCAGAGTAACAGGTCGCCTCGCAATTTCGTCAGGTAGCCCCGTCCGTTTCTCGACCTTTATGGAGACCGTCACGGATGCTAAGTCACGCGGCTTTTTTTTACACCCGCACATTTCGCCGCTAACAGGAACTGTGCAACAATTAAATCCCGAGGCTGAAATACGCTCGCCCCGTGATGTAATTTGCGCGTCAAAAAGCCTGTGACGAGTTTACGGTCGGGGGTCCGGTGCCGTTAAAATTTTATTGATGCGTAAATCAAAGTGCCCAACGCCGGAACAACTTTCTTAATCGGAGCGACGCCGGGATGATCTTTCGAGTTTTCTCGGCCGGTATTTACGCAAGCGGAAAACGCGTAAATCATTTGCATAATTTCTACGCGACTCTGTTTACACTGTCCATCCGCGAGATCAATATTTTACTTATACATGCCACGCGTGTGTACTTATGCCAGCTACAACATGAGTCCAAATTCTCATCTTCAGCGTTTTCCGAACAAAAAAAAGCAAACCGTTATGTCACGTAATTACGTGGCCACAAAAGCACAATAACATTCGCCAGGGACTTTGAAAGCGCGCCGAAAATAGAAACTTTCTCATCTCTCCGTCGATGCTAACGCAATAAACTCCTCCAGCATCTTCCATACATCTTCGCTCATTAAATTTGCGATGCGTATGCAAAAGTTCAAACCGCATTGTATAATGGGAAACGAAAGAATGCGCTGTTCTTTTCATCTCGTCTCAATTCAACGGTACTCCCCCTCGGGAAGAAAAAGGAAAGACGCGTTACTCGCGCTCGGAACGGCGAAAGTCTCGTTCTTTTCCTTTTACTGATAATGACCGAGTATAACGTACGCACGAGTCGCGTGACGGATGCCAGAAACGGCGGCACAGATACGAAGCACATTAAGAGAAGGAACAGATTCTCGTGCTCAAGCACCGAAGGATATACGCTCGTGCATTTGTCGGGACGAACGTAACGACAGTAACACGAAGCAATTACAACTAACAATAAGCGTGATTCCGCCAGGAAGAGACTTCTTCTCTGAGCTCTTCTTTGTTCGGAAAAGGTTGCTAAACGATCGACGAATCGCCTGATGACGGAGATTCACGTTTACCCACACTAAGCTGATCACAACTTTCGAAACCGGACGTGCGGCAATAATAATCAGTTTAACTCTTTAAACGCGTGAGTAAGCGTATTCTTCCGTGTGACGGACCGTTGCGTCATTTTTTGGCTTGTTTCGAGAAACCACATGCGTAATCGTATGACCCGTTACGTGTGCTACGCAAGAACTTCAACTGAAATGCTTAACGCGTTGATTGGCGTGCGTATTTTACTATATTAAAACTGCAACGTCATGAAGGATGACAAAATATGATTGAATTGTGCAAAATGAAAATAATGCCAAGGTATCGGAGGCTAAAGAATTGAATCGCTATTTAATATTAATTGCATTTACAAAATTACAAATGCTACCGAGTAGGTATTTTTTCAATGTTTTGTGAGACCTTTTGCTGCCATGCGTATTTTACTATATTAAAACTGCAACGTCATGAAGTACTACAGAATATGATTGAATTGTGCAAAATGAAAATAATGCGAAGCTATCGGAGACCAAAGAATTAAATCACTATTTAATATTAATTGCATTTATAAAATTATAAATGCTACCGAGTAGGTATTTTTTGAATTTTTTGTGAGACCTTTTGCTGCCGTGCGTATTTTATTATATTAAATCCACAACGTGATGAAGTACTACAGAATATGATTGAATGGTGTAAAATGAAAATAATGCGACGGTATCGGAGACCAAAGAATTGAATCACTACTTAATATTAATTGCATTTACAAAATTACAAATGCTACCGAGTAGGTATTTTTTGAATTTTGTGTGAAATCTTTTGCGCCGGAAAACAAGTGCACATAAAACCTTAACATTTTAACACGTCGACTGCCGTGCGTATTTTACTGTATTAAAAGTGCAACGTCATGAAATACTACAGAATATGATTCAATTGTGCAAAATGAAAATAATGCAAAGGTATCGAAGACCAAAGAATTGAATAACTATTTAATATTAATTGCATTTACAAAATTACAAATGCTACCGAGTAGGTATTTTTTCAATGTTTTGTGAGACCTTTTGCTGCCATGCATATTTTACTATATTAAAACTGCAACGTGATGAAGTAGTACAGAGTAGGATTGAATTGTGTAAAATGAAAATAATGCGACGGTATCGGAGACCAAAGAATTAAATCACTATTTAATATTAATTGCATTTATAAAATTATAAATGCTACCGACTGGGTATTTTTGGAATTTTTTGTGAAATCTTTTGCACCGGAAAACAAGTGTATGTAAAACCTTAACATTTTAACACGTCGACTGCCGTGCGTATTTTACTATATTAAAACTGCAACGTCATAAAGTACTACAGAATACGACTGAATTGTGCAAAATGAAAATAATGCGAAGGTATCGAAGACCAAAGAATTGAATCACTATTTAATATTAATTGCATTTACAAAATTACAAATGCTACCGATTGGGTATTTTTTTAATTTCTCGTGAGACCTTTGCATGTTTCTTCACGAAGTAGAAAATAGCCCGGTTACTTCGCAAAATGTTATAGTTTCGGAAAGAATTACTATTTATTAGTTAAAAATGATTGTTTCGAAAGAATCATTCAAATTATATTCTGCATAAAACTTTATGGGTATATATTTTATGAAATAATAATGAAATTTTCTGGTTTACGTTTTTCTAATATGTGATAACGTTTAATACAATCACGAATATGCAAATAATGAATTACTTGTCGTCTTTCATATTTTTTTTCTTTTCGAGAATACGATACCATCCTATTTATTTTCTCACCCATAACTAATATGTAGTTTGTCGTTCAGCCTGTTATCTGAACATGACGTAGAAGGATGTCCTCGCAGTTGCCGGCATTCCCCTCTCAGTTGATTAACTAACAATTTTATCAATTTTAAATAAAACAGAGGTTTCATTTTTTTTCATTACTTTTACTTGTGGTGAACCAAAAATATCTGAACGAACCAAATATTGGAGCAAACTTTGTGATGCAGCAATACAATGATTGCATACATTTTTATCCCTAATAACATGTAATATTTTCATACCCCTTCAGAGAGGACAAGAAAGTGCATGGGGTTAAATGCAAAGTTGGGAGGTCGAGTTTTGAAAAACATGGAATATAATAAAACACGTAGCACGCATCCTTGGCACTCTATTTTTAAAGTCACATTGCGTAACGGCCGCTTAGTCTGTGACTGACAAAGCGCGATAAAAAATATTACGGTGAACTACGACGAGATAGTAATTACGGACACGCTCGAAAGTACATCTGTCTTAATCTGCGTAAACGTAGTCTGCTCCGAGGCAATGAAACGACGCGTCTGAGTTCTGTGATGAAAATGCACATCGTCGCGGCAGACGATAGGGGAAATTCGCGAATGCTGAACGAGGGTAAACGAAAATCTATAACGTTCATTGTGTGCGTCCCAGTTTGCCAAAAAATCGTTTCCTCCCCCGTCATCTATATTCATACGGCTCGACATACGCGGGACTTGGGACGAAGCAAAAAGCACCTGAGCGGGAGAGTTATTTAAATTCGTCCGCGAATGAATCGGGGTCTGAACTCTTTGCTCCGTGGGAGTCTCCTCTGTCAAACTCCGCGGCCGTTCTGAATGGCAAACAATGACGAATGTGCGAATACAAAAGGCGCCCTCATTCATTATTTATAAATATCTCGGCCGCGATGTTTATGAGTAAACAAACGGATTCAATGCCAGTTTTAATCGTATGTGTGTACTGAAAGTTGTCAGCAATAGCCGCGTGTTGTTTTTCCAAAAAGCTTTGCATTACCCCAAAACACATTTTGCTACGATACGGACCAACTTCTCTTTTAACACTTTATCGAGTGCTATTGACTGAAGATGCCACTTACTAACGACCGACTCTGTTTTGGATATCGCGCAGAAATTGTGTATGTGCCTGTTTGTAAAGGTCTATAACTCAAAAATACTGATTGTGTTGTTGAGAATCATTTGGTTTCAAAGCAGTGTAATTTTGTTGTCATTTAGAAATGTCATATCATTTGATATTTATTTTATCTAATATAACCGTTGACCACTGAAAAGCCGATTAATCGGCTACCAGTAAATTACAGTTGGAATCAAAAAACCGATTAATCGGCTACCGAATATAAGAGTTGGAACGGAAAAACTGATTAATCGGTTACTGCTACAAAAACTGCCTTCGTCGAAAATCGTCGTCAGCAATAGTTGCGCGTCTTGTTTTTTTCCAAAAAGCTTTGCATTACCCCAAAACACATTTTGTCACGATGTGGACCAACGTTTCTTTTAACACTTTATCAACGGCTATTGACTGAAGATGCCACTTACTAACGACCGACTCTGTTTTGGATAATCGCGTAGGAATTGTGCAAGTGCCTATGTGTAAAGGTCTATAACTCAAAAATACTGATTGTGTTGTTGAGAATCATTTGGTTTCAAAGCAGTGTAATTTTGTTGTCATTTAGAAATGTCATATCATTTGATATTTATTTTATCTAATATAACCGTTGACCACTGAAAAGCCGATTAATCGGCTACCAGTAAATTACAGTTGGAATCAAAAAACCGATTAATCGGCTACCGAATATAAGAGTTGGAACGGAAAAACTGATTAATCGGCTACTGCTACAAAAACTGCCTTCGTCGAAAATCGTCGTCAGCAATAGTTGCGCGTCTTGTTTTTTTCCAAAAAGCTTTGCATTACCCCAAAACACATTTTGTCACAATGCGGACCAACGTTTCTTTTAACACTTTATCAACGGCTATTGACTGAAGATGCCACTTACTAACGACCGACTCTGTTTTGGATATCGCGCAGAAATTGTGTATGTGCCTGTTTGTAAAGGTCTATAACTCAAAAATACTGATTGTGTTGTTGAGAATCATTTGGTTTCAAAGCAGTGTAATTTTGTTGTCATTTAGAAATGTCATATCATTTGATATTTATTTTATCTAATATAACCGTTGACCACTGAAAAGCCGATTAATCGGCTACCAGTAAATTACAGTTGGAATCAAAAAACCGATTAATCGGCTACCGAATATAAGAGTTGGAACGGAAAAACTGATTAATCGGCTACTGCTACAAAAACTGCCTTCGTCGAAAATCGTCGTCAGCAATAGTTGCGCGTCTTGTTTTTTTCCAAAAAGCTTTGCATTACCCCAAAACACATTTTGTCACGATACGGACCAACTTCTCTTTTAACACTTTATCGAGTGCTATTGACTGAAGATGCCACTTACTAACGACCGACTCTGTTTTGGATAATCGCGTAGGAATTGTGCAAGTGCCTATTTGTAAAGGTCTATAACTCAAAAATACTGATTGTGTTGTTCAGAATCTTTTGGTTTCAAGGCAGTGTAATTTTATTGTCATTTAGAATTGTCATATCATTTGATATTTATTTTATCTAATATAACCGTTGACCACTGAAACGCCGATTAATCGGCTACCAGTAAATTACAGTTGGAATCAAAAAACCGATTAATCGGCTACCGAATATAAGAGTTGGAACGGAAAAACTGATTAATCGGCTACTGCTACAAAAACTACCTTCGTCGAAAATCGTCGTCAGCAATAGTTGCGCGTCTTGTTTTTTTCCAAAAAGCTTTGCATTACCCCAAAACACATTTTGTCACGATGCGGACCAACGTTTCTTTTAACACTTTATCAACGGCTATTGACTGAAGATGCCACTTACTAACGACCGACTCTGTTTTGGATAATCGCGTAGGAATTGTGCAAGTGCCTATTTGTAAAGGTCTATAACTCAAAAATACTGATTGTGTTGTTGAGAATCATTTGGTTTCAAAGCAGTGTAATTTTGTTGTCATTTAGAAATGTCATATCATTTGATATTTATTTTATCTAATATAATCGTTGACCACTGAAAAGCCGATTAATCGGCTAGCGGTAAATTACAGTTCGAACCGAAAAGCCGATTAATCGGCTAGCGGTATATAACAGTTGGAACCGAAAAGCCGATTAATCGGCTACCGGTAAATAACAGTTGCAACCAAAAAGCCGATTAATCGGCTAGCGGTACTTCATTACACAAAAACTGCCTTCGTCGAAAATTGTCGTCAGCAATAGTTGCGCGTCTTGTTTTTTTTTTTTTAAAGCTTAGCTTTACCCCAAAATACATTTTGTCACCACGATACGGACCAACATTTCTTTTAACTTCATTACTCAAAAACTGCTTTCACACAGGAAAGGCCTCACTTATCTCCTGAAAACCCCAGTAAAGTCACATCCTTCAATTCGTTCCCCACGAAACTCGCCTCGTCCCACTCTCGCGCAAATTCGATGCGTCCCCATCATTAGCGCGTATCCAGTTTCAAAAATATCGAGCAGTTCGTCATGCGCAAACTCTCTCGCACGTGTGCCTGGTTCGTCCCTCGCTTAACATTATTTTCGCCAGCGCCGCCCCCTTTTCCGTGTACACAAGAAAGAAAAAGAGAGAGAGAGAGAGTGAGTGAGAGAAAGATGAAAGGGTAAAATGAACAAGAGAGTGAACGGTGTTCGATTTTCGTCTAAACGCGGAACCCCGCTCGATTAGTCCCTTGCCGTACCATTTAACTCGAAAGAATTTGGGCCCAAAAAATGCGCAGAAATGTTTAGGAAAGGACCCAAAGCAAACACGTATTGTTGGAAGTTGAAACGAATTATATCTTACGATTGCCTCTGAAGTAATCGTCTGCTCATTAATGTCATGCGATGATGCTCTTGTAGAATTGAAATGAATTTAAGACGAACAATTTTGAAAAATACTTTAACTCATTGCGTACGACACGCTGCTCGCCCAACGTGCTTCCAGGGCCCGCATATTTTCGAGCACTCCAAGACAACTTTGTGCAATGCATACATGCATTTTTTTAATTCGCATTTATAAAATATTCATCTTCTTTCTTCGTTTAATACCAGCACTTATTGCAACAATGTCGCTGTCGTCCCTAAGTTCACTTTCACTTGAAATGTTATTTGGTACATCAGATAAATCATCAAACAATAATTCATTTTGGCTTTCATTTTCTTCATTTCCATGAGACATGTTTGACTTTTCTAGAATTAGGGTTTATTTTGTGAACTAATTCAGAAACTGTTTCCTCACAAATTAAAATGCTATCATTCAAATAATAAAATGCACAATAGTAAAATCTTTTATAAGATACGATAGACTAATGGACCGGACTCACTGATGTAATTGTGATACTGGCCGATTCTTTTCTACTGTTTCGACATTTCGACATTCATTCATTTCACGAATCTTCTGTTATAAGCTCACGCAAGGCTTCGTTATCTTGGTATCGTAATAATGACAATATTATCATGTTTAATTTCTCAACTCGTCAAGTCTCGTCACCTGGCCACAACGTTCGGTTTGCTAAAGACGAGATTTCTCGTCACCCGTACGCAATGAGTTAACACTTTGACTGTCATGATGGTCACCGGTGACCGACGCAAGAGATTTTACTGAAGTTCCAAAATATTTGCATTGGGTAGCAATTATTATTTTATAAATGCAGTTGTTATTAGAATAGTGATCCAATCCTTTGGTCTCCAATACCTGCATATTATTAACATTTTGTATAATTCAGTCGAACGCTGTAATATTTCATAGCATCGCCGCTCTAATATAATAAAATAAGCTTGGCAGTCAACGTGTTAATTTTGTTTTCATATCTATATTTCTGATACAATATATACATTTTGATCACGAGTCAGACTCGCGATCTTCACGTTCGGCTCGAAATTTTCATCGCGACCCAAACTCGTCAAAGTACAGCAAGGGCATTCACGCTCATTGGCGAAACGCCGCGGAATTGGCCGTTAATTAAGAAACCGATGAATACAGGCGAAATATAGTCGTTCCGTGCTCGACACGCTCCAGTGTAAACTATAAACGCTATAAATAGCGCGAAACGTCCACCCTCGGCCTTTAGCAGCCTTTGCCTTGAGAGGTGACTGCGGTTGGGAGGGGAGGAAAAAGAGGATGAAAATCACGGGAGGGGTGGATTCACGTTGCACGCCAGGGTGGAGAGGAAAAGAGAAAGGAAAAGAGAGAGGAAAGGAGAGAGAAAAAGAGAGAGAAAAAGAGAGAGGAAAAGAGAGAGGCGGAGAGACAGAAAAAGAGACGCGCAGGCAGGCGTGGGGAAGCGGGCAAAGAGGAAAAGTGGACGAGAGCGAGAAAAAGAAACTCGACGGGGAGCGTATTCGTGCGTACATATTTCATGGTCATGCGTAAGCATGCGTGGCCGTGCCGTGTGCCGTGAGACGACGGACATTCGTGGGCAGAACGACTGTGTTTCCTAAGTTAACCCTTTGCACTCGGTTGTCCCCTCTGAGGGGACAATGTAAGTCTAGCATATCACTCGGTTGTCCCCTCTGAGGGGACATGAAAGTTTATTAGCGATTACGGAGAATGAACTTATTCCACCGCAATTTTTTAAGAAACACGTGTTCTCCTGTAGTGTTCTATTAAAATGGCACAAAGAAAACAAATCGAAATATGATAAAATTAACAAGATGCATGATAAATAAATCAACCGTTTTTCACGTCGAAAAAGAACGTGCGAAGTGCATTCACGACGGACTATACTTCTAATACCTCTAAAATCTCTAATTGAGCAATTTGTATATTTAGTGGATTAGGCATACAAAGGTACACGGGTATGGCTCAATGATATGGGAAACTTGATAAGATAATAAAGAAATCCGAAAACTGAGAGAAGAAATTTACAAGATCTCAGTTCGTAGTTCGCAATTCGAATCTCAGAAGAAAGAAAACAGCAAAAACCAATGACACACCACAAGTTTGCGAAAAGTCTTGTAAAGCAGTTGAGACGTGATTTTCGAGAATCTCGAATACGTCCATCTACATATTTGTCAGACAATAGACTGAATAATAAGCTGCATATTCCAAATGTGGGAGAAAGAATACGGGATTGTATTGTCTGTTCTGACAGGAAAACACCAGGTGGAAGGCGGTAAACAACATTTTATTGTGAAACATGTTCAAATCAACCTGCTATGCATATTGGGAATTGCTTCAGACTTTATCATACTGTAGAAAATTATAAAAAATGAATTTTGATTTTTTTTTGTAAAGCTGTGTTCTTCAATGTCCACAAATTCATATAAACCAAATTTCATTACAATTCTTTACTTGGTTCTAAAATTATACTCTATAATATCATGTTTCCAAGTGTATACGTGTTCGCGAAAAAGTGGCGTCGAGTTCCTGGTAGGTAACGTCCGAAACGGTGCCGAGTGCAAAGGGTTAACCCTTAGCACTCCGGCACATTTTCGCAGCGGAACGAGTGAAACTGAGTTTTATTTTAAATGAGAAGGATTACACGTGCTATAAAAAAGGTCAAAAAATGGTCTAATCGTAACAGTGCAGAGACTGATCACGTTTTAATTACAGTTATCAATTACCAACGCCGACGATACCGCAGCAGTTTAAGCGCAATCATGTTAAAAACAGTCGGCTCCGCAGCGGAGCCTACGGAGCGTTAAGGGTTAACCCATGGCACATTTTTGTGCCACTGCCTACCAGCAACTCCGGCCCATTTTCGCAGCGGAACGAATGAAACGAATGAACGAATGAAACGTCACAGGTACCGGTGCAAAAGATTTCACTAAAAATGCAAAAAATTCGCAATGAAGCTTATTTGCAATCTTGTAAAAGCAATTGATATTGAAACGATACTTCAATACTTTGCCTTCTAACAAGTCTGCGTTACATTTATTTTGCAGGATTTAATCATAGTCTGTAGTATTTCATCGCATCGCGGTTCTAATATAGCAGAATACGCTTGGCAGTCAACGTGTTAAGTGAGAAGAATTGCACGTGCTTGTGAATGTTTTTAATTTTATCTATTTTATACATATGCATTTTCTTCTTGCAAATAAAAGATAAATTTAAAATTTTGTAATTCACTATGGTGTGATATCTTTGGAAACAATGTCTCATGTGCACCTTGGGTTTACTTGGGCAAGTGTCACAGTAATCACCTGTTTGACGTCTGCTATCCTTTTGTTTCCTTGTGAAGCACACAACCCAATCCCTCTTTTATTTAGTATAATTTCAGAACCACTACTTGAAGTGTCAGAATTATACTCAACATCGGCTTTCGCAATATCTTTTGACACTTGAAAATCAAACACGTATTTACTATCACTCAACCCTAAATTCTCATCATAATAATTATTTTCCTCGATGTTGCTAACCATACAAAAGGTCAAAGTGGTTTAATCGTAACAGTACAGAGACTGGGCACGTTTTAACTACAGATAACAATTGCCAACAATACTTCTACCTGATAGAATGGCGGTATTACACCAGTTACTTTTTAGCCAATGAATTACATAAATTGAAATGTCATTTGACTGGGACAATACTAACTAATAGAAAAGAATTGACAGATGCAATAAAAAAACGACTTCCAAGAGGAATATCAATGGTAGTCTATTATAGAAATAATAATGTGATATTGGCGTGGAAAGATAAGAAGATCGTCACGCTCTTGACAAATTATTACAATGTTTATGTTAGATTTCGTTACCCCTAACCGATAGAAAAGCGGTATTACACCAATTCATTTTTAGCCAATGGATTACATTAAATTGAAATGTCATTTGACTTAGACAATACTAACTAATAGAAAAGAATTACCAGATGCAATAAAAAACAACAACTTCCAACAGGAACATCAATGGTAGTCTATCATAGAAATAATAATGTGACTTTGGCGTGGAAAGATAAGATCGTCACGCTGTTGACAAATTATTACAATGCAGAAATGAGTAGTGTTGAACGAGTACTCTGGCATTATGTTCAAACTGTGATTAGGAAAACCCAATGCTATCACGAATTATATCAAATTCATGGGCGGCGGTAATTTTAGCAAGATAATATTTTCGAAAGGTGGAAAATACAGAAACTATCAAAATATAACGTATTTAATACAAAGGCAGGATTACACCGATTGCTTTTTAGCCAATGAATTACATAAATTGAAATGTCATTTGACTTGGACAATACTAACTAATAGAAAAGAATTGCCAGATGCAACAAAAAAACGACGACATCCAACAGGAAAATCAATGGTAGTCTATCATAGAAACAATAATGTGGTACTTTGGCATGGAAAGATAAGAAGATCGTCACGCTGTTGACGAATTATTACAATGCAGAAATGAGTAGTCTTGAATTCCGGCATGGTGTTCAAACTGTCATTAGAAAACCCAATGCTATCACGAATTATACCAAATCTATTTTGCGGCGGTAATTTTTGCAAGGTTATATTTTTGAAAGGTGGAAAATAGAGAAACTATTAAAGTATAACGTTTTTGTAAGAAAATTTGTATATAAGATCATTATATTGTACCCTGTAAGACACTTGACGCATCTGCGAAAATCGCTTCGGCCTGCTACCTTATTACCCACCCGAAAAAGTCGTCGTCCGCAAAGCAAAAATTAGCGCCTTTCCCGCGGCACGAAAACTCTTGACTTTCGAACAATGAAACGTTCTGATCGGGGAAGAAGAATGCAGCCGCGCGCCGGCTGACCTAATTCAGAACGTCCACTGTAGATATTGAAAAAACTTTTATAGCAGCGGTCGAGTAATCTGTCGACGCATTGTGCGCGTCCGCGCGTTAATTAACCGACGTGACGGAAATCCGACGTTCTCGTGGGTGTGCTGATGAATCAGCGTGCATTATCCGGAATGAAACTTTGCGGTTGAAGTCAAGCACGGCGCCGCCGCGTTATTGTTCATAAATTAAATGCAGCCACTTTTCCGCCCTGGCCGCTGCTTAACTGTCAACACGCTCGCCCATAAAAACCCCCGTTCCCCGACATAGTACTATAATTCCCTCCCGGTATCGCGTTGCGCTCCGATTACGTCGTCAATGGCGAACGATGCCTCGAACGAAAAACCTCCTCGCGGCATGCAATTTCCTCGATTCGCCCGGTCGGCGAAAAAAATAATCCCGCAACTGGTTCAAGGCGACGCGCCGCGACAACATTGGCTTATTGTCCCTCGTGACGTGCGATTTCTGGACTTTTAACTGGAACGATGAAACAGACGCCGTTGTAGAAAATCGCGGCCGTTATTTTCACCCGTCCCCGACAGGCTTCGCAACCGTGAACTGGCCTCGATCTGTTCGAGCGATTCCTCGCGACGCGGATCGATGTTTCGAAATGGTTGATCGACTCGGCGACAAAAAGAAGGAAACATAGTAGGGGGGGAGAGGAAAAATATTATCATTGCCGTGCCGTCGACCCTCACGATCTTGATACCGCAAACCGTCGGTGTGTGCGTGCACGCATGTTTACGATAGCGTTCAGGCAAAGGGGTAAGTTTCCTGAACCGAAACCTGTTGCTGTCCTCGCGAACTCATATTTCTTGCACGCAACGACTTTTCACTGTCATATAGCGCTTTTGTCGCCGACAGGAACGTCGGGCGGGTCTGTCGGGGGCCGATGAGGGGTCGAACGCGCGCCAGTAGATAACGCTGCGGATATGCGGAAATAATTATGGGGATAGGAATAGACGATCGTGGGTTTCTGAACTAATGAACGCTGCATCGCGATTAGACAATCTGCGGTATGCGCTTTAGACGCCGCAGGTGCAACGCTCTTGAATTTTCCAATAATGTGGAACAGTTAAGCGGTAATGTTAGCGTGGCGTGTGTAGAACGCGGCTCTTTTTTGTCGTACACACAAGCAGGCGCGTTAATGAAAAAGCGAGTCTGCCTGAACCTGTTGCCACCGTGAGAAGTTACGACACTCGGCTGAGTCTTAGTTTTTCACTGTCAAGTGGCCTGCGTTTAGGCCGATGATACGACGTTGGTGCATAGACAATGCCCGAAAACGCAAGCGAAATAGAAATAATCGTTCAATGAAACTGTTGTTAAGCGGTAATGTTAGCGTGGCGTGTGTAGAACGCGTCTCTTTTTTGTCGTACACACAAGCAGGCGCGTTAATGAAAAAGCGAGTTCTGCCTGAACCTGTTGCCACCATGAGAAGTTACGACACTCGGCTAGTCTTAGTTTTTCACTGTCAAGTGGCCTAGGCCGATGATTCGACGTTCGCGCATAGACAATGCGCGAAAACGCAAGCGAAATAGAAATAATCGTTCAATGAAACTGTTGTTAAGCGGTAATGTTAGCGTGGCGTGTGTAGAACGCGTCTCTTTTTTGTCGTACACACAAGCAGGCGCGTTAATGAAAAAGCGGGTTCTGCCTGAACCTGTTGCCACCATGAGAAGTTACGACACTCGGCTAGTCTTAGTTTTTCACTGTCAAGTGGCCTAGGCCGATGATTCGACGTTCGCGCATAGACAATGCGCGAAAACGCAAGCGAAATAGAAATAATCGTTCAATGAAACTGTTGTTGTCCAACTTGACCGACCGTAAAAGCTAACGGTCACGCGTGCGGTCCTAATTACACGGCAAAACTTGTAGCAATTAGCATAGCGACATGGCGTAAACATCGAAGACCTATCACAAAGCTATTATTACCGCAGCGGTCAATTAAGAAATGCCATTCACAAAAGGAATACCGAACGACGAGCCGTCGCCAACAACGCACGTCACATCGATATCAGCGCACGCGATAAATGAGACAGTATTAAAATTCGTCGTTCATGTTGTCGATAACCTTTTGTCTGCTGAGTACTTCCAACCGAAGCACTAGCTGAGGACCAAATACTTTTCACTAGTGTGGACTCTGTTGATTGATTATGTAAGGCGCAACTAAGTTCTGATGATAATTCTTCATTTATGCTGATTAAATAACGCAGAAAATGATTTGATAAAGAACGCATCTGCGTTCAGTTTATACGTTGATAATTACGGCTGCAGTAGGTAAGAAATCGAAACGATCGGGAAACGTGTATATGCACCCATTGTCGACACCGACTGATATCAACGGACACATATATGCGTGCATAGTAGTCAAAGGGTTAAACCTCATATTTTCCCCACGCCGTATTTAACGCTTTAAGGACCGCTAAGAAATCTGTAAGAAATACCCCTGGGACTGCACGTTTTTGGGAAACTTGTGCGTTAGAAAAAATCATAACTTTGTTATTTATGAAGCAATGTTTGTAAAGCTCTCAGAAATTGTATAGTTATCATAAGTTATAATTATCAAAAGTTTTTCACTTAAAAATAAATTTGTATGAAATTTATAGAAATTTGATGCATTTTAGGTATCGTATGAAAAAAATGGTTAAAAAGTTATCTAAAGAAATTATCATAAAATTTTATTTGAAAGTCAATTTTATCAGCGTTTGTAGTATTTTTTAAAGTATGATGTTGCGTGAAGCACCGATACATAAGAAAAAAGACATGAAAGCAATCGAATTTAATGCATTAAATATTAATGTAAATACTTAAATAGACAAAATATCATAGTTACAAGGTATCAAGGTAAGTGACATCTAAAGACAGCGTGTAGAAAACATGAGAAAAGTCGTGAGCGGTTTGTAACAGTTCGGATACGAAACAAGAGAAAATTCATGAGCAGTCCTTAACACTTTACGTGCGGGTCTCGGAATATTCCATTTTGTATGGACTACGCGTCCACACCTTTGCATATACAGATTCCCTAGTAAAAGCTGAGCAAAAGTAAAAAAGGATCATTTAAATCCGATGTATACGTACTCTGCTCTCAATACTTTAGTAAAGCGTATAAATTTCTTGGAAACGCCAAAAGTTGCCGCGTTATGTAGAAGGTGCCAAGCGCCCCGCACGTAAAGTGTTAATCCGACGGTACTTTGTTTAATTAAACACCATTCAGAAATTTCGTGAAACCCACCGAGAGGCCGAAAACACGCCCAACTATGCGCCATTACCACATTCCATTACCTAATCGCCGTTGCCGCCTTACGTGCAATAAAACGGTGACAATCGCGCATTAAGAATGACACATTAAGAAATGAAAAGCTAGACGAAACGCGAGCGATCCTACACGAGGCTCCCACGCGTAAAGCAACATGCCCCACTCTGCGCGTAATTGTCGGCCGCGGATCGATCGCCGGGCTCGGTGTCATTCACTTAATGAAATTATTACGGCTGAAAAGTGTGCCGACGCATTTGGGACCGCGTCCAACACCGACAGGTCGACCTGCGCACAGTTCGCACACGCGGATGCGTGGGCGTGTTAATCAAAGTGCGAGTTTCCTGAACCCAAACCTGTTGCGGCCTGCGGACTTATCTATCTCGCTCCGTCCTTCTCGCTCTTTAGCCGACTCACGCAACTAGTTTTCGCTGCACCTACACGACGAGTCGATTTTTGCGCGTTGCTTTCCACGAGAGCCGACGCTGTCGCGTAGAATCCGCCGCTGGCACAGGTGGAGGACGTCGCGAACGAAGTTTGACGTTCCGTGAACGAGGGACACGGGCAAATGTCGTCGTAGTTGTGGCGATGCGTTGTAAAGAGCCCCGATGGAAATTGACGAGAGCCTTCGGGCTCATTTTATCGACGTAATTTACCGTTTGCGGATGGAGCTCGTATCCGCAAAAGATAACAGCGGCTAGGCGTACCTTGGCGAAGGGAATTATTTTTAAACGCCCGAGCCAGCAGACCTGCGGCTTTACTTAAAGTTTCTGCTCTCCTCGCTCTCGCGCATTCTCGCGCATTCTCTCGCATTCTCTCGCTCCCGGAGCGTACGAGTCTACTATTTTTCCTTCGATAATGTATTCTACATTCATAAAAGGTATTTTCATAGATATTGATTTTCCAGTAATTATACCTCGCGAGGGGTTATTGGACGACGTATTTTAAAAGCGTCTTACGTAAGTGAAATTCAACCTCGCCGCTTGTTGTCGACGCAACAGCGTTTTCGGCGCATGTTTTTCGAAGTACGTCAATTAACACGTTGACTGTCGTGCGTATTTTGCTGTATGCTGTATTATATATGCTATGAAATACTACAGCGTTTCACTGAATTATGCAAAATATAAATAATGCGCAGGAATTGGAAACCAAAGGATCGCATTACTATTCTAACAATAATTGCACTTATAGAATAATTATTGCTACCCATTGCGAATATTTTGGATCTTCAGTAAAATCTCTTGCGTCGGTTAGCGATTACCATTACGGCAGTCAAAGTGTTAACACGTTGATTGCCAAGCGTATTTTACTATATTAGAACGGCGATTATATGAGATACTACAGCGTTCGGCTGAATTATGCAAAATGTAAATAATATGCAGGTATTGGAGACCAAAGCATCGTATCATTATTCTAACAAGAACTGTATTTATAAAATAACTATTGCTACCCATTGCGAGTATTTTGGATCCTCAATAACATTTCTTGCGCCGGTCAGCGGTTACTATCACGGCAGTCAAAGTATTAGCACGTTGACTGCCAAGCGTATTCTACTGTATTAGAACGGCGATGATATTAAATACTACAGCGTTTCACTGAATTATGCAAAATGTAAATAATGCGAAAGTATTGCAGACCAAAGCATCGCATCATTATTCTCGCGCATCTCGCGACAACTAACATGTATAACATGCCATTTTAGTATTCCTGTGGAAATTCTCGGAGGGCCCCTGGGTGCGTATTTTACTATATTAGAACGGCGATGATATGAAATACTACAGCGTTCGGCTGAATTATGCAAAATATAAATAATATGCAGGTATTGGAGACCAAAGCATCGTATCATTATTCTAACAAGAACTGTATTTATAAAATAACTATTGCTACCCATTGCGAATATTTTGGATCTTCAGTAAAATCTCTTGCATCGGTTAGAGGTGACCATTACGGCAGTCAAAGTGTTGGCACGTTGACTGCCAAGCGTATTTTACTATATCAGAACGGCAATGATATGAAATACTACAGCGTTCGATTGAATTACGCAAAATGTAAATAATGATGAGGTATTGGAGACCAAAAGATCGCATTACTATTCTAATCATAACTGCATTTATAAAATAATTATTGCTACCCATTGCAAATATTGTGGATCTCCAGTAGAATTTCTTGTGACAGTTAGCGGTGACCACTGTGGTAGTCAACACGTTAACTGACATTTCGTTTTTCAAAATGCATCTCGCGACAACTAACGTGTATACCACACCATTTTAGTATCCCGGTGAAAATTCTCGGAGGGCCCCTGGGTGCGTATTTTGCTGTACTAGAACGGCGATGCTATGAAATACTACAGCATTCCACTGAATTATGCAAACTGTAAATAATATGCAGGTATTGGAGACCAAAGCATCGCATCATTATTCTCACAATAACTGCCTTTATAAAATACTTATAGCTACCCACTGCGAAGATTTTGGATCTTCAGGAAAATCTCTTGCGTCGGTCGGTGGCAACCATCACAGCAATGAAAGTGTTAGCACGTTGACTGCCAAGCGTATTTTACTATATTAGAACGCCGACTCTATGAAACACTACAGCGTTTGACTGAATTATGCAAAATGTAAATAATGATCAGGTATTGAAAACGAAAGCATCGCATCATTATTCTCACAATAACTGCATTTATAAAATAATTCTTGCTACCCACTGCGAAGATTTTGGATCTTCAGGAAAATCTCTTGCGTCGGTCGGTGGCAACCATCACAGCAATGAAAGTGTTAGCACGTTGACTGCCAAGCGTATTTTACTATATTAGAACGCCGACGATATGAAACACTACAGCGTTTGACTGAATTATGCAAAATGTAAATAATGATCAGGTATTGAAGACGAAAGCATCGCATCATTATTCTCACAATAACTGCATTTATAAAATAATTCTTGCTACCCACTGCGAATATTTTGGATCTTCAGTAAAATCTCTTGCGTTGATCCACAGTGACCATCGCGGCTGTCAAAGTATTAAATCATGCCTCCTTCACTCGCAAACATCCGCGTCATTTTTCCTGCACCGACGATCCGTGTATCAACAGTTGCAGCGATTAAGCGCGGCATTAACTACGTACCATGATCGACCAAACAACCGGCACAGACAACCGTACGTCTTTGCAGCCTATAATTCACCGAATGCGCGGACGTAAAAAGCAAGAGGAAGTATGCCTCGATCGGGCTCTGCTCCGTATGGCAGTCTCATTACGGGACTATCGCCGGCGGATTGCGTGTTCGGCGTGTAATTGAATTTTTACTTTCACCGGCTTTTCGTGACGGTCGATGAACCGTCTGGCTTGCGCGCGCGCGCACACGCTCGGCTCGGCTTAATTATACGGGAGTGAAAACGGCAACATTACGCGGGGCATATCGCATTAACGACGGACGTATCATCCAATGCGATCGACTCTCGACGGTGTCAATGCCGCTCAACGTTCACCCCTTTTTTCTCGATCGCCCAGCGGCACGAGGACAGTCTCGCAGCTAGATTAACGCGATTTAGAAACCTTTCGACGCGGAGTCGATCCGGCGAGCGAGCATAGTTTTGCCTCGCAAATCGTTAGGGGAGATGCACCAGATAGCACGGCTGAAGTGAGATACCGAAACTCGGTAATTGGAACAAGGTTTAGGAAAGTGCGAAGTTACGAATGCGCGCGCGCGCGCGCTTTACGGAAGTTTTCGCTTCGATTAAAACACGGAGCGGTGTACGTCCCGGAGATAGCGATGTTGGTAATTTTTTGGATTTAATTAAAGTGCGGGTTATGAGGGATAATGGACGCGGAGAGGAGTCTTTAGTTATTTGACGCTGATGCGATTTAGTCGTTATCTCCGTCGTAGGAGGTTCCCCAAGTGTCGAGGTCGAAAGTGACGACCCACATAGTGAAACGGGAACATTGTCTCCGGCGATAAAAGTGTATGACGAAACTAGATAAGATCTGCCGATTGACGTGATTACCGATTCACAACCGTAGATGCCCGAACGCGGGCGTTGCTCTGTTAACACGTTGACTACTGTGCGTATTTTACTGTATTAAAACTGCAACGCAACGTGATGAAATGAAAATAATGCTGTATCGGAGAGTAATAATTAAATCATGCAAAAAATAAAATGGATAACGTGATAAAGTACAGAGATTGAATTAGAAAATAATGCGACGGTATTGGAGACCAAAGAATTGAGTCACTATTTAATATTAATTGCATTTGCAAAATTATAAATACTACCGTATATGAATTTTCCGCAACAGGATATGATTGAATCAATATCAATTAGAATTGAATCACCATTTAATATTAATTGCTTTACAAAATTATAAATACAATTGATTTTTTGAATTTTTCGCATATTTTATATACTAAAACTGCAACGTCATAAAGTACTACAGAATATAATTGAATTGTTAATGCATTCGCGAATTTTTTTAATATTAATTGCATTTGTTTTTGAGTCAAATCATTTGCTATCGGTCACCTGTGACCACCGTGGCACTGAGTATGTTAACATGTTGACTGCAAAGCGTATTTTGCTACATTAGAACCGCGATGCGATGAAATACTGCAGAGTATAATTAAATCGCGCAAAATGGAGGTAACGCAGAGTTGTTAGGAGCCAAATATTGAAGCACCGTTTCAATATCAATCTGCTTGATATTGAAACAATATTGCAAACAGCGCTTTATTATATTCTGCAATTTCATTCGCGGTGCATGTTTAACACACCGTGGCAGTCAACGATTTTACTACAAATGTTAACTTTCAATCTTGTAAAAGCAGAATGGCAACAACTCTGCGTTACCTCCATTTTGCGCGATTTAATTATATTCTGCAGTATTTCATCGCATCGCGGTTCTAATGTAGCAAAAGACGCTTTGCAGTCAACATGTTAACACACTCAGTGCCACGGTGGTCACAGGTGACCGATAGCAAATGATTTTACTACAAATGCAAAAAATTCGCAATGAAGCCTATTTGCAATCTTGTAAAAGCAATTGATATTAGAATGGTGCCGCTCTAACAACTCGTTACCTTCATTTTGCGCGATTTAATTATACGTTTTCATCGCATCGCGGTTCTAAGCAAAATACGGTTTGCAAACGTTTAACGGCATACACATTGTAATTAACATAACACTTTTCGTGCTGTATTTTATTACGTATATTATTTTTACCAATACGAATTTTCACCTCCTTAATGTCACAAATTTTGCATTTGTAAATGTCCATTAAAATGCACATTTACAAATTATAAATAAATAAATATTTCTGCAAAAGTATAACGTTGCCTTCATTCACATGAATTAAATTAATTTTAGTATAAAAATAAATTTCTTAAACAAAAAAAAAATCGGATCTGAAGGGGTTAAAATCGCCTAAAGATGATTGGATTTTATCAGGAACGATTGGGGAGAATACGAAAATTTGACGGATATTCAACAAATTCGGGAAGACGTTCATTGCACGTCGTCGAATTTCTGCAATGGCTGTTGAAGATATATTTACTGGAACACCAGCATTTGGCCGGTTTTGCTGAAGTTCGAAGTCGAGTCGAGCGTGAGAGATGGAACGTAAAAGCAATAAAAGTGTCGATAGGATACGTAATCTGGATGAAAATTGAAGCTGTCGATCGGTGTTTCGAATTTATCGCCCAGAATCGACTGGATTCGCTAAAAGTGGATGGAAATTGTGTATTTCCGCCCGTAGCGGAATTTGACAAATTTGCGAGTAAATTCATCACACGTCGCCGAACTTCACCCCATGTGCATACTTCAAAGGTACATTTACCGGGATGATCGGGTTTCTTGAAGTTTGACACGTCGAGATGGGTCAGAGCAGTAAGCGATAAAATTGTCGAAGGGGGTTACGTCTGATGTATGAAAATTGAAATCGTCGAACGAGGCGTAGAATTTATAGGTGTCGTTCAGGGAAGAATCCTCGAAGGTGGAATGAAGTTTTGCCTCCGACTGTGGCAGAATTCTACGGGAAGAGAGTGCAAGATACGAGCTCTGCAATGTAACGGAGACGGGTGGCGTTTAACGGGCTTCAGACAACGGTTGTAAAAACCTGGCAGCGTTCTCTTTGTCGTACGTTTACCTATATTATTGGATCGGTTATTGAACGCGTTTCATAATGCGAAACATATTGCGATATCTCGCAAGGTGCCTCGCGGTGAGTTGTAAAGTCCCTGAGGATATTTAGGTTACGGGAGAGCAAGAAAAAATTCGGTCAAAATGAAAGGGGCGAATACGGTTGGCCACTTCTTTTGAAAGAGGCAAGATGCCGTGATTGGACACGATCTCGCTCCGTGAACACGTTGGAAATGCAGCAATACCGTGTCATGAAAATCCGATGCGCGAGTCGCTATCTTATCACGTAAATACTATGTAGAACGAGCGTAAACTTCCCGTAAACGCGCTCGTACGATTTCACAGTCGCGCGTGCCGCGAGGTAAAGGTTCGTAGGGCATCTAAATTTAACCCGCACCTTACTTTCTGTAGAATCATCTAATTGACACAGTTCGCCCTTTGCCACGAGCGCGTCACTCAAACATCAGCGATCCAATCAATCATTCTACATTAACACGTTGACTGCCAAGCTGATTTTGTAATGTTAAAACCGCGATGCGATGAAATACTGCAGAGTATAATTAAATCGCGAAAAATAAAAGTAACGCAAAGTTGTTAGAAGCAAAAATACTGAAACACCATTCTAATGTCAATTGCTTTTACAAGATTGCAAATAAGTTTTATTGCAAATTTTATGCATTTTTTAGTAAAATCTTTTTTAGTAAAATCTTTTGCATGTTAGAACTGCGATGCGATGAAATACTGCAGAGAATAATTAAATCGTACAAAATAAAGGTAACGCAAAGTTGTTAGAAGCAAATATATTGAAGCATTATTCTAATAGCAATTGCTTTTACAAGATTGCAAATAGGCTTCATTGCGAATTTTTTACATTTTTAGTAAAATCTTTTGCACCGGTTAGCCATGTTCGAAAAGTGAATGCAGCGTGCGATGAAACAATGGAGTCTGACGTGAATCTCAACGTTGCTCATCATTCACAAGGCACGGTCTCTTGCGTCTCGTAACCTGTACTTCGTAACGAACTGTGCTTAATTAATACATTACAGTTTCCGTGCGACAGTGTAGAGATTAGTCGACACGCGCGGTATGTGGATCCTTAACCCTCTATGGGCCGAATTTTTTTTGGTGGCTATACAAAATCTATGTAACGTAAAATCAACGAATATCAACATCGAAATACATATTAACAATGAATGCAGCAGTTTCAACAATTTTATTATAACGAATAGATTTTGTAACTTTGAAGTAATAACGGCTTAGAACGTTTGCACTTGTGTGTATAAGAGCTTAAGTATGGAATTCCATAAAATAGTTGGCGTTTGGCATTAAACATAGATATACGTTGCATTTCCTTATCTGATGATTTTTTACTACTAAATTCATCGTCGCTATCAATAATATTTATACGTCGTCGGGCAAATACTATTGGATGATCTTCTTTAGAATCAGAATCTGATAAAGAATCTTCGGATTTATTACTGCTAATGCTTCTTATACCTATTTCTCTTTTATTTTTATATGATTTTGTATCCATATTATTATCCATATATCCATAAAACTAAAAAGCAAAGAAAATACAAATGTTATCGCAAATACACCGAACCCTACCATTATAACCCATTGCGTCTTGAAAGTCACAAAGCTATATCGCATGAAAATAGTAATAAAATGATTGTTTAAATGCAAACAAATAAGACATTATTGATATACAAACTAAAAGCTATTGCGTACGTTTTTTTGTTTAACAAACACCGATAGAAGAACAAATAATGACAATTGCACAAGACGGTTCCTTTGGCTTCTATTTGTAGACAACTTGCAAAAGCATTTACTCTGACATTTAAATACAAACAAATAAGACATTATTGATATACAAACTAAAAGCTATTACGTACGCTTTTTTGTTTAACAAACACCAATAGAAGAACAAATAATGACAATTGCACAAGACGGTTCCTTTGGTTTCTATTTGCAGACAACTCGCAAAAGCATTTACTTTGACATTTAAATGCAAACAAATAAGACATTATTGATATACAAACTAAAAGCTATTACGTACGCTCCTTTTGTTTAACAAGCACCGATAGAAGCACAAATAATGACAATTGCACAAGACGGTTCCTTTGGCTTCTATTTGCAGACAACTTGCAAAAGCATTTACTTTGACATTTCCGGTTAGAACTGATAACCGCATCAAGCATGTTATTGGTTACTAAGAATACATTATATAACAAGATGTATATGTCATGTAGTCAAAAAAATTAAATTATTTAATAAAATATCGATTTACCGATGTGACTTCAAAGTTCCGCGGGCCCATAAAGGGTGAATTTGATGGTCCCATTATACATATATCTCGTTCTTCGTTCAATGCTCGCACACTACTAACAATTACAAACGAACATCCACAGCACAACGAAGCACTCGGGAATGAAGGGCGATGATAGATACAAACATTAACCTTTCGCACTCGCCACGTAATCGTATTACCCCGGCAATCAAATCTACGCGTCATGTTATGATTCGTCCTATGCCCCACCCACCGCCAAGAGAAACACATTAATCACTTTACCTCGTCACAAAATGAAATTGTTAGGTTTCTTTACAACGACGTATTCTTGAGGGGAATAGACACGTGCGTATGGTGACAACCACGTGCAAACAACAGTGCACACATATTTAACACCTTGCCATACTTTGACGAGCCTGACTCGTTTTAATGATTTCGGATCAAACGTGAATATCAGAAGTGGGACTCGTGGTATTAAGTTCAAGCCATATATTAGACGGTGGGTATTATTTTATGGAGATAACGGCAAAAAGCTGAGTAAACTCGGTAGTACTTCCTGGTACGACTAAATATTTTCCTTGGAAGGTATGCTTTATTTTTGGGCGCGGTATTTTCACATTCCTGTTGACGTAGTTACGTTTAGAAACGCTCGGAAATATGAAATTTCTACTAAAATGTTGTTTACATATAAAGTACTTTTAATTTAATTTTAAAACTATTATTTGCACTCTATTATAAAGTAGTTATAGTATTGTCACCTATGTTTTGAAGTAATATCTCTGTACACATCGTTGCCTTTAGTATATTGCATAAAATATATACATAGGAGTAAAAACAAATTAAAATACTATTTGCAAATTTTTGATGCGATTTGATTTGATTGATTAAAGTGCATGTGTCGTTCATAAGCATGGGATTGCTATGAGAATTTTTCCACAGCTCGATTTGTTTTGCGACTACCTCGTGCATCATTTTGCGCTGTTTGGCGAACAGAATCTTCTGACACATTGATACGGCAAGGATTGAACCCTTTGACTGCTATGGACGCATATTTATGTTTCTCAATCGTTTCGATTTCTTACCTATTGCCGCCAGAATTACCAACATACGAAATGAATACAGACGAAAATTACTCATCAATTCATTTTCTTGCATTATTTAATTTGGCGTAAATGAAAAATTACCTTAGTTACGCCTTACATAATCAATGAATAGAGTTTGCACTAGCGAAAAGTATTTCGCCTTCAACGAGCGCTTCGCCCGGAACTATTCAGCAGTCAAAAGGTTACACCTTTACATCCCACGATTTTATATTATGTAACTATTTTTGAGATAAATGTTTATAAACTTTGTAACCCTTTGACTGCTGAATACTCCCTACCAAAACGCTCGCTGAGGACGAAATACTTTTCGATAGTTTGAACTCTATTCATTGATTATCTAAGGCGTAACAAAGTTCTAATGATAATTATTTATTTACGCCCAATTAAATTATGCAAGAAAATGATTTAATAAAGAACGCGTGTGTATTCATTTCGTAAATTAACACTTTGACTGCCATGCGTATTTAACTATATTAAAACTGCAACGGAATAAACTACTACAGAATACGATTGAATTGTGTAAAGTGAAAATAATGCGAAGGTATCGGAGACCAAAGAATTGAATCGCTGTCTAATATTAATTACATTTACAAAATTATAAATGCGACCGATTGGGTATTTTTTGAATTTTTCGTGTGACCTTTTACGCCGGTCGCCGATGACCACCATGGCAGTCAAAGTGTTAAGGAATCATATATGATATATGTGCCCATAATTATGAAAGTGGTCTAAGTCATATATTTCTTGTTTCGAGATATTTAATGAATTGCATTTGAATAAATTAAAAAATATTTTTACATTATGCGACATTTTAATTTATAATTTTATTAGTCTTAATTAATGGAAATTTACTATGAATATGAAATTTTGTGTGAATTTTATACGATAATATTATTTTTAAAGATTGAATTGACTTAGACCATTTTCAAAATTAACTGAATGTCCTATAAATGACTTAACCCTTTGAGTGCTGAATACTTTTGGCCCAGGCGCTCGCTGAGGACGAAACACTTTTCGCTAGTGTGCACTCTACTGATCGATTATTTAAAGTGCAAATAAGTTTTAATGATGATTCTGTATTTACGACAAATTAAATAATGCAAGAAAATCATTTGATAAAGAACGCATCTGTATTCATCTCATACATTTATAATTGTGGCTGCAGTAGGTGAGAAATCGAAACGATTGGGGACGCATATATGCGCCCATAGTCGACACCGACAGATTTCGGCGGACGCATATATGCGTCCATAGCACTCAAAGGGTTAAAGCAATAAAGAACTTTGAGTTTTATTTGAAACAATAATTTGATTGAAATAATTCGTGAACATTTATTACATTTATTAATTATTTTTAAACAGTAATCCATTTTTATCATTATTTCGAGTATTTAAGATTCTTAAAATGTTCCTGAAAAACTGGAGGGATGTACGGTAGTAAACTCATAATATCTTTATGTTTTTCTTCCGATACTGGTCTAATGGTGGTGTATAATGGAAGTAATTTAACATTTCCGTATATTTTTGGTCTTCCTTTTTTAGGTGAAAGATCCAAAACGTGAAATTTAGAATCATCTAAAGATGTTTTATAGAACATTTTATAAGGTTCATTTTTCAAGAATCTCATCCATTGAATTTGTAGCCAAGAGACAGATTCACCCGCGGTATTTTTTTTACTCTTTTTGTTATTGATTAGATAAACCGGAATGAAGTTGTCGTTATTATTAAAATTTGATTGTCATTTATTTTATTATGTAGTTCAGAAACGCGTCAAAGAAGGCCACGTGCCATTTTCAAGTTGTTTATATAATTTATTTAAATTTTTGACTTAGACCACTTTCATAATTAAAACTAAACGAATTCCATATAATGTTGAAATTACAACCACTATCTAATGGTTCATTTTTGACAATTTCGTAAAAATTACATTGAATAAATTTAGTTAAAAATAATGTGGTATGAAATAACTGATAAACTCATTTTTTTTAAATTTTGACTTAGACCACTTTCATAATTATGGGCACATATAAGAAATCGAAACGATTGGGAAACGCATATATGCGCCTATAGTCGACACCGATCGATTTCGGGGGACGCATATATGCATCCATAGCAGCCAAAGGGTTAGTGATGTATTTTCATTTTACTTTACATTGCACACATGGTGTTCAATCCACTCCTCGCAATAAATTCCATAGCAAACATGTTTTTTTATTAAAAATGAACAATATAAAAAAAATTTCGCTCCTGGGAACCGTGTTCGAAAAAAATCGTCGTCTCGAATGGGTTAAACAGCGCAAAATACCAGACGCGTCACGCCTAGCCAAGTCGTAACCGAAATCATTGAAGCCGCGACAACTAGACGCGGAGCTATTAAAAAGTGCTATTAAAAGCCATTTCAATCGAGGACCACTTTCATTCTGAATGCCGACCGCGAAAGACACAGAGGGCCGAGAGTGCTTCGTTCGTCTCCCGCGTGTTTGCGGTTCTCGACAGGGATCCGCAGGACAAAAACAAAGCAGCCCGACGATCGGCGAGGGTTCGTCGTGCGCTGCGGGGCATCCAGGAAAGTGGAACGCTTTTGTCGACGTGTTCGCCGAGAAAAATGCAGCAACTTTTAACCCTCCCCGCAGAGCGCGCGATTCTGAAATGGCCTGCTGCACATCGTCGAGATCCCTTAGACTGTGCCCTTACCCTTACTTTCGCAAACGCACCCTCGCCCGATTTGCAAGGCGTCGCACAGGCGGCCGAGCCGTGGACGAGAATAAATTTAATAAAGTCCGCCGTTGACGCCGCGAGACTGTGCACAATTAAAAGTACAGTTCGCGATACGCCGCGCATGCAGCGTAGACAGATATTAACCTTTTGCAAATGAATGCCGTCGCTGCGGCGGCGAAGATATTTTCATTAGCCGCGACGCGATGATGTGCATCTTCCCACTGTGCAGTGGCTCGTTTCTACGTCTATACCGTCAATTTGTGGTACCGTTGGCGGAGGCCTGTCAGATTACTGCTTACACTTTGACTGCCGTGGGGATTTTGCTGTGTTAGAACGGCGATGCTTGATATTTCAAATGACAAATGCAGCTAAAAATGTGTATGCTGGAGAAAAACATTGGCACGCTGAGACTAATACTGTGTTTGTTAAAATAAAATTATTCCGCAAATGGAAAATATCGAATATTCGAATTAAAATCGGTATGGTCATATACAGAATCGATATTTGAAATGACAACGCCACTAAAAATATGTATGGTGGCGAAAAGCTTTATCACGTCGATACTAATATTGTATCTGTTAAAATAACATTATTCTGCAAACGAAAAATATCGAATATTCCGAATTAAAATCTGTATAATCATTTAGATATAATTAACATGTTGACTGCCGTGTGTATTTTGCTGTATTAGAAGGGCGATGCTGGATATTTCAAATGACAACGCCGGTAAAAATATGTATGCTGGAGAAAAGCATTAATACGTCGAGACTAATACTGTATCTGTTAAAATAACAATATTCTGCAAAGGAAAATATCGAATATTCGAATTAAAATCTGTATGATCATTTAGATATAATTAACACGTTGATTGCCGTGCGTATTTTGCTGTATTAGAGCGGCGATGCTTGATATTTCAAATGACAATGCAGCTAAAAATATGTATGTTGGAGAAATGAATTATCACGTCGAGACTAATACTGTGTCTGTTAAAATAACATTATTCTGCAAATGCAAAATATCGAATACTCGAATTAAAATCTGTATGATCATTTAGATATAATTAACACGACTGCCGTGCGTATTTTGCTGTATTAGAACGGCGATGCTTGATATTTCAAATGACAAATGCAGCTAAAAATGTGTATGCTGGAGAAAAACATTGGCACGCTGAGACTAATACTGTGTTTGTTAAAATAAAATTATTCCGCAAATGGAAAATATCGAATATTCGAATTAAAATCGGTATGGTCATATACAGAATCGATATTTGAAATGACAACGCCACTAAAAATATGTATGGTGGCGAAAAGCTTTATCACGTCGATACTAATATTGTATCTGTTAAAATAACATTATTCTGCAAACGAAAAATATCGAATATTCCGAATTAAAATCTGTATAATCATTTAGATATAATTAACATGTTGACTGCCGTGTGTATTTTGCTGTATTAGAAGGGCGATGCTGGATATTTCAAATGACAACGCCGGTAAAAATATGTATGCTGGAGAAAAGCATTAATACGTCGAGACTAATACTGTATCTGTTAAAATAACAATATTCTGCGAAGGAAAATATCGAATATTCGAATTAAAATCTGTATGATCATTTAGATATAATTAACACGTTGATTGCCGTGCGTATTTTGCTGTATTAGAGCGGTGATTCTTGATATTTCAAATGACAATGCAGTTAAAAATATGTATGTTGGAGAAATGAATTATCACGTCGAGACTAATACTGTGTCTGTTAAAATAACATTATTCTGCAAATGCAAAATATCGAATATTCGAATTAAAATCTGTATGATCATTTAGATATAATTAACACGACTGCCGTGCGTATTTTGCTGTATTAGAACGGCGATGCTTGATATTTCAAATGACAACGCTGCTAAAAATATGTATGCTGGAGATAAGCATTAGCACGTCGAGACTAATACTGTGTCTGCGAAAATAACATTATTCCGCAAATGGAAAATATCGAATACTTGAATTAAAACCTATATGATCATTTAGGTATAATTGAAAAAGTAGACTCTTGTCACCATGTGTTGATATGTACTCTTTGTTTGATATGTCAGATCCACCCTGGAAGTGTTGGCCAGTCTTTTGTAAATATTTATCAAAGAATGTGTACGTTATATGCGTTTATAATATACATTTGACGACGTTAAGTTGTAATATTATGGCAGAAGCGCGTTCATCAGGTACTGAAAATATATGATATACAGAATTGATATTTCAAATGGTAACGCTGCTAAAAATGTGTCTGCTGGAGAAAAGCATTAGCACGCTGAGACTAATACTGTGTTTGTTAAAATAAAATTATTCCGCAAATGGAAAATATCGAATATTCGAATTAAAATCGGTATGGTCATATACAGAATCGATATTTGAAATGACAACGCCACTAAAAATATGTATGGTGGCGAAAAGCTTTATCACGTCGATACTAATATTGTATCTGTTAAAATAACATTATTCTGCAAACGAAAAATATCGAATATTCCGAATTAAAATCTGTATAATCATTTAGATATAATTAACATGTTGACTGCCGTGTGTTTTTTGCTGTATTAGAAGGGCGATGCTGGATATTTCAAATGACAACGCCGGTAAAAATATGTATGCTGGAGAAAAGCATTAATACGTCGAGACTAATACTGTATCTGTTAAAATAACAATATTCTGCAAAGGAAAATATCGAATATTCGAATTAAAATCTGTATGATCATTTAGATATAATTAACACGTTGATTGCCGTGCGTATTTTGCTGTATTAGAGCGGCGATGCTTGATATTTCAAATGACAATGCAGCTAAAAATATGTATGTTGGAGAAATGAATTATCACGTCGAGACTAATACTGTGTCTGTTAAAATAACATTATTCTGCAAATGCAAAATATCGAATACTCGAATTAAAATCTGTATGATCATTTAGATATAATTAACACGACTGCCGTGCGTATTTTGCTGTATTAGAACGGCGATGCTTGATATTTCAAATGACAACGCTGCTAAAAATATGTATGCTGGAGATAAGCATTAGCACGTCGAGACTAATACTGTGTCTGTGAAAATAACATTATTCCGCAAATGGAAAATATCGAATACTTGAATTAAAACCTATATGATCATTTAGGTATAATTGAAAAAGTAGACTCTTGTCACCATGTGTTGATATGTACTCTTTGTTTGATATGTCAGATCCACCCTGGAAGTGTTGGCCAGTCTTTTGTAAATATTTATCAAAGAATATGTACGTTATATGCGTTTATAATATACATTTGACGACGTTAAGTTGTAATATTATGGCAGAAGCGCGTTCATCAGGTACTGAAAATATATGATATACAGAATTGATATTTCAAATGGTAACGCTGCTAAAAATGTGTATGCTGGAGAAAAACATTGGCACGCTGAGACTAATACTGTGTTTGTTAAAATAAAATTATTCCGCATATGGAAAATATCGAATATTCGAATTAAAATCGGTATGGTCATATACAGAATCGATATTTGAAATGACAACGCCACTAAAAATATGTATGGTGGCGAAAAGCTTTATCACGTCGATACTAATATTGTATCTGTTAAAATAACATTATTCTGCAAACGAAAAATATCGAATATTCCGAATTAAAATCTGTATAATCATTTTTTAGATATAATTAACATGTTGACTGCCGTGTGTATTTTGCTGTATTAGAAGGGCGATGCTGGATATTTCAAATGACAACGCCGGTAAAAATATGTATGCTGGAGAAAAGCATTAATACGTCGAGACTAATACTGTATCTGTTAAAATAACAATATTCTGCAAAGGAAAATATCGAATATTCGAATTAAAATCTGTATGATCATTTAGATATAATTAACACGTTGATTGCCGTGCGTATTTTGCTGTATTAGAGCGGCGATGCTTGATATTTCAAATGACAATGCAGCTAAAAATATGTATGTTGGAGAAATGAATTATCACGTCGAGACTAATACTGCGTCTGTTAAAATAACATTATTCTGCAAATGCAAAATATCGAATACTCGAATGAAAATCTGTATGATCATTTAGATATAATTAACACGACTGCCGTGCGTATTTTGCTGTATTAGAACGGCGATGCTTGATATTTCAAATGACAACGCTGCTAAAAATATGTATGCTGGAGATAAGCATTAGCACGTCGAGACTAATACTGTGTTTGTTAAAATAAAATTATTCCGCAAATGGAAAATATCGAATATTCGAATTAAAATCGGTATGGTCATATACAGAATCGATATTTGAAATGACAATGCCACTAAAAATATGTATGGTGGCGAAAAGCTTTATCACGTCGATACTAATACTGTATCTGTTAAAATAACAATATTCTGCAAAGGAAAATATCGAATATTCGAATTAAAATCTGTATGATCATTTAGATATAATTAACACGTTGATTGCCGTGCGTATTTTGCTGTATTAGAGCGGCGATGCTTGATATTTCAAATGACAATGCAGCTAAAAATATGTATCTTGGAGAAATGAATTATCACGTCGAGACTAATACTGTGTCTGTTAAAATAACATTATTCTGCAAATGCAAAATATCGAATACCCGAATTAAAATCTGTATGATCATTTAGATATAATTAACACGACTGCCGTGCGTATTTTGCTGTATTAGAACGGCGATGCTTGATATTTCAAATGACAAATGCAGCTAAAAATGTGTATGCTGGAGAAAAACATTGGCACGCTGAGACTAATACTGTGTTTGTTAAAATAAAATTATTCCGCAAATGGAAAATATCGAATATTCGAATTAAAGTCGGTATGGTCATATACAGAATCGATATTTGAAATGACAACGCCACTAAAAATATGTATGGTGGCGAAAAGCTTTATCACGTCGATACTAATATTGTATCTGTTAAAATAACATTATTCTGCAAACGAAAAATATCGAATATTCCGAATTAAAATCTGTATAATCATTTAGATATAATTAACATGTTGACTGCCGTGTGTATTTTGCTGTATTAGAAGGGCGATGCTGGATATTTCAAATGACAACGCCGGTAAAAATATGTATGCTGGAGAAAAGCTTTAATACGTCGAGACTAATACTGTATCTGTTAAAATAACAATATTCTGCAAAGGAAAATATCGAATATTCGAATTAAAATCTGTATGATCATTTAGATATAATTAACACGTTGATTGCCGTGCGTATTTTGCTGTATTAGAGCGGCGATGCTTGATATTTCAAATGACAATGCAGCTAAAAATATGTATGTTGGAGAAATGAATTATCACGTCGGAACTAATACTGTGTCTGTTAAAATAACATTATTCTGCAAATGCAAAATATCGAATACTCGAATTAAAATCTGTATGATCATTTAGATATAATTAACACGACTGCCGTGCGTATTTTGCTGTATTAGAACGGCGATGCTTGATATTTCAAATGACAAATGCAGCTAAAAATGTGTATGCTGGAGAAAAACATTGGCACGCTGAGACTAATACTGTGTTTGTTAAAATAAAATTATTCCGCAAATGGAAAATATCGAATATTCGAATTAAAATCGGTATGGTCATATACAGAATCGATATTTGAAATGACAACGCCACTAAAAATATGTATGGTGGCGAAAAGCTTTATCACGTCGATACTAATATTGTATCTGTTAAAATAACATTATTCTGCAAACGAAAAATATCGAATGTTCCGAATTAAAATCTGTATAATCATTTAGATATAATTAACATGTTGACTGCCGTGTGTATTTTGCTGTATTAGAAGGGCGATGCTGGATATTTCAAATGACAACGCCGGTAAAAATATGTATGGCGGCGAAAAGCTTTATCACGTCGATACTAATATTGTATCTGTTAAAATAACATTATTCTGCAAACGAAAAATATCGAATATTCCGAATTAAAATCTGTATAATCATTTACATATAATTAACATGTTGACTGCCGTGTGTATTTTGCTGTATTAGAAGGGCGATGCTGGATATTTCAAATGACAACGCCGGTAAAAATATGTATGCTGGAGAAAAGCATTAATACGTCGAGACTAATACTGTATCTGTTAAAATAACAATATTCTGCAAATGCAAAATATCGAATACTCGAATTAAAATCTGTATGATCATTTAGATATAATTAACACGACTGCCGTGCGTATTTTGCTGTATTAGAACGGCGATGCTTGATATTTCAAATGACAAATGCAGCTAAAAATGTGTATGCTGGAGAAAAACATTGTCACGCTGAGACTAATACTGTGTTTGTTAAAATAAAATTATTCCGCAAATGGAAAATATCGAATATTCGAATTAAAATCGGTATGGTCATATACAGAATCGATATTTGAAATGACAACGCCACTAAAAATATGTATGGTGGCGAAAAGCTTTATCACGTCGATACTAATATTGTATCTGTTAAAATAACATTATTCTGCAAACGAAAAATATCGAATATTCCGAATTAAAATCTGTATAATCATTTAGATATAATTAACATGTTGACTGCCGTGTGTATTTTGCTGTATTAGAAGGGCGATGCTTGATATTTCAAATGACAATGCAGCTAAAAATATGTATGTTGGAGAAATGAATTATCACGTCGAGACTAATACTGTGTCTGTTAAAATAACATTATTCTGCAAATGCAAAATATCGAATACTCGAATTAAAATCTGTATGATCATTTAGATATAATTAACACGACTGCCGTGCGTATTTTGCTGTATTAGAACGGCGATGCTTGATATTTCAAATGACAACGCTGCTAAAAATATGTATGTTGGAGAAATGAATTATCACGTCGAGACTAATACTGTGTCTGTGAAAATAACATTATTCTGCAAATGCAAAATATCGAATACTCGAATTAAAATCTGTATGATCATTTAGATATAATTAACACGACTGCCGTGCGTATTTTACTGTATTAGAACGGCGATGCTTGATATTTCAAATGACAACGCTGCTAAAAATATGTATGCTGGAGATAAGCATTAGCACGTCGAGACTAATACTGTGTCTGTGAAAATAACATTATTCCGCAAATGGAAAATATCGAATACTTGAATTAAAACCTATATGATCATTTAGGTATAATTGAAAAAGTAGACTCTTGTCACCATGTGTTGATATGTACTCTTTGTTTGATATGTCAGATCCACCCTGGAAGTGTTGGCCAGTCTTTTGTAAATATTTATCAAAGAATGTGTACATTATATGCGTTTATAATATACATTTGACGACGTTAAGTTGTAATATTATGGCAGAAGCGCGTTCATCAGGTACTGAAAATATATGATATACAGAATTGATATTTCAAATGGTAACGCTGCTAAAAATGTGTCTGCTGGAGAAAAGCATTAGCACGTCGAGACTAATACTGTGTTTGTTAAAATAACATTATTCCGCAAATGGAAAATATCAAATATTCGAATTAAAACCTGTATGATCGTTTAGATATAATTAATACGTTGACTGCCGTGCGTATTTCCCTGTATCAGAACGGCGATGCCTGATATTTCAAATGACAAATGCAGCTAAAAATAAGTATGCTGGAGGAAACCAATAGCACGTCCAAACTAGTACTGTGTTTGTTAAAATAACATTATTCCGCAAATGGAAAATATCGAATATTCGATTTTAAACCTATATGATCGTTTAGATATAATTAATACGTTGACTGCCGTGCGTATTTTGTTGTATTAGAACGGCAATGCTATGAAATACTACAGCGCTTGACTGAATTCTGCAAATGTAAATAATGTGCAGGTATTGGATACCAAAGTATCGTATCACCATTCTAATAATAACTGCATTTATAAAATAATTTTTAGTACCCATTGCAAATATTTTGGATACCTGCAGGTATTGGAGACCAAAGAATTGCATCACTATTCTAACCATAACTGCATTTATAAAATAATTCTCGCTACCCATTGCGAATATTTTAGATCTTCAGCAAAATCTCTTGCGCCGGTCAGCGGCGACCATCACGACAGTCAAAGTGTTACAGTTTGACGTATATTATTTAAGTTCCCAGCGCGTCATTTCGCGTCGTACGGAACATTTTTTACTCACGCCTAAGTATACGCTAAACGGTCCGCGGCCACGGAGTAAAACCGGTGAAACGACTTAATTTGAAATGGAAAACATTTCTCGCGCGAAACTTCAAGTGCGGCGTAGCTTTTGCGGAACGGATAAAAGACGTCGCCGAGATGATAGGCGCACGGGAAAGAGAAACAGCGCCTGTGTCAGACCTATTTCCACTTGTAATGGAAAAATGAGCAGTTTTCTCCTCGCGCCGGGGACTTTTGCCGCGAACGTTAACGTCGCGAATCGCTGTGGAAATCGAGTTGCGTCGGATCGTCGATAAAACGCTCGTGCGACGCTTCGCATACCGAATCGTTGATGGAAACTCAATAAGGCACCGCAATTGGGTTACGCAAAGCGCGTACATACACGCGTTGGCTTCATGGACGTTCTCGATTAGAGCGATGCACGGCTTACAAACACATTTCCCGTCATCCCTCCTTCATTAGATACGATATTTCTAAAAAAAAGCTCGCCCGCTCGTTCCACGTGGAGCTCATGGCCATAGAATTTAACTGAATTGCCCACTTATTCATTTTCCTATTAAAAAACAGCACTCTAGCCAACCTCGTTTATAAAGTAGACAAACATACGGTGTAGTCATAATATTATTAGGTGTACAAATGAATAATCCAATTTTTTCAGCTAAATTCAAGGTTTGTTTTAAAACAAAGTAAATTAAATTTTTTAATCAAAGTACTCGCTGTTGCTTTCTATGACTTTAAGCCATCTTTCAGGCAGCTGATGAATTCCATCTCGAAAAAATGTTACATCTTTGGATACGATAAAATCGTCAAGCCATTTTCGGATCTCATCGATTGATTGGAAGTGCATATCGGACAAGACGTTTTGCATCGACCGAAACAAGTGGTAATCGGTTGGAGCAAGGTCTGGTGAATACGCCGGGTGCTGCAAGACGTCCCAACCAAGGCTCATTATGATGTCTTTTGTATTGGAAGAAATGTGTGGCCTAGCGTTGTCATGTAATCATTTCACTGGACGTTCTCCTTTGCCGGTATACGGGCGTTTTCGTTTCAATTCCTGACTCAAGCAGATTAATTGGCGTTGGTAGCAGTCCGCAGTAACTGTTTCACCCGGTTCCAACAACTCATAATAAAGTACGCGCTTGATATCCAACCAAATGCAGAGAAGAACCTTTTTTCCGAAGCGATTTGGTTTTGCGACCGATGTTGATGGTTCGCCAGGATTTACCCATGACTTTCTACGTTTCGGATTGTCATAGAGTATCCATTTCTCATCGCCCGTAACGATTTTCCACAAGAAAGACTTTCGACGCTGCTTATTGAGGAGAGAAAGACGCGCTGCCACTCGTTGATTTTTGTTGGTTTCACTGAGTTCATGCGGAACCCATTTTCCTTCTTTCCGGATCTTTCCCATCTCATGTAGGCGTTTGGAAATCGTTTGCTGCGTTACTCCCAACTGTTCTGCAAGCTCCTTTTGCGTTTGTGCCGAATTCTCAGCGAGCAGTTTTTCCAAATCATCTTTATCGCACTTCCGAGGGCCTCTAGGGCGTTGTTTGTCGTTTAGACTGAAATTACCGCTTTTAAACCGCTTAAACCAAAAGGCGCACACATCGTATGATACATCACCTTCGCCGAGGAAGGAACAAATCGATTCGCATGCACTTGCAGCATTTTTTCCTTCTTGGAATTCGTAAAGAATGCAATGTCGAATATGCACCTTATCTGTTGCCATTTTCGACTCTACTCAACTGAATAATATTAAAGATTATGTTTGACTTTTTGTAAAACTATTTGTTATTTTAAATAGCTATATGTCAACACTGCATAACCACAAAAGAGTGGGAAAATCTATTCAATTTAAAATTGATTTCATAAACGCTCAAAATAATTTGGATTATTCATTTGTACACCTAATATTAAATATTCGGTTTACTACTATTAGCTGTGCATCGCGTAAAGCTTAAATTGATACTAAATGTAAATGTTAAACTGGATTTAATCCAGTCCCGTACATAGTCGTCGCTTGAGCGTGAATTCACTTCCTCGAACTTACACTTAATGAGGAGTGATACTGAACTTTCGAACAAGCAAAACACGTAAACGCTAATGGGATTATCAATAAGAGCTTCGGCTCTAGACAGCGCGAGCACGTCAAAAGACTTAAATTCCCTTTCACCCCGCACTCCAGCCGTTCGACAGAGAATAATTTGCGAGAAGTAAATTGGACAACCGTTCACAAAGCGACTATCTTCGCTCAAATCAGAACGTTTCAATTACAGAAATATACAGCGTCGCGAGTTACGATAACGCTGAAGCGTAAATTGGACATTCTGCTCGCCCGTCGGGTGGCATCGTTCAAAAGCGAGTGTATCAATTTTCGAAATATGAAATTAGACTAACACATATTTGTGCACGCACACAAATACATACCCCCCGATCCTACAGCGGTGTATATTGGCGCCGTCATTTAACAGAACAGACAGCGAGTAATATGCGAATGTGACACGCGATGGGAATAAATCTTGTCAGTCGTTCACGCGTCACGCTGAACTTTAATTGAATAATTTTTCCCGCGATCCCTAACGTCGCCCGACCGGCGTCGAGATAAATCGCAATATTGCTACTCTCGGTCCACAAACTTTCGCGATAGTTCCGTCTGATTTTCTGTTAACGCTAGATTGCCTAAGGAAGTCATTTTGACTGCTTTTCAACTTCCATTAGAAAAACAATTATGTATGTAGGAAGTTAATACGTGAAACTAGATAGTATAATATTTATAAACATTAACAACACAATGAAGATGCTTTCGTCTTTTTTCCTAGTCTTTCGTCGTTTCGCCTTTTCGTCTTTACGTCGTATCGTCTTCACGTCTTATCGTCGACTGTCCCCTAAGCAACCAAAATAACAACAATTCAATAAACTCGTCACCTATGATACATCAATATAATAATTGAGGATCGTAGGTGACCTTTCCTCGCCAACTAGAGGACCCTGTATTTGAGATCCCACGTGTATATAATAACATAGCTTCTTATAATTTTGTGACTTTTTGTACAACATATAAATGTGTTTATTAATCATTGTAGTTGCCTCCCCCCTCCTTCATTTCCGATATATACATATGTGTTATACCTGTATTGCCCAAAAAGAGTCATTTTGACTGCTTGGGAAATTTTAAATAATCAAATGACTCTTATTACTGAATTGAGTCCTATCCCGCCTACTTTTTTTTCGTGACGCTAGCATGAAAACTTCATCGTGTAAATAGCCCCGTTGCTCAATAAGCTAAAGTAGTACTTGTTATTCATATCTTTATGCAGTAATACTTGTGCTAACAAGTTGTTTATTTTGTATCATTTGCGCCCTAAATTCATGAAAGAAATGTCGAATAGAAGTAAATTATTGGAAAAGCTAACGAACATAAGTGAAGAGTGCTCCGATATAGAATAAAATGCAATAAAGTCTGAACTATCGTTTGAAGATGAAACGGTTCATACTCAAAGTGAAACATCTGAAACTGAAGATAGCGATGAAGAGTTGATCACCAATGATGAAAATGAAAGTGTCATCAATATGCCCAGGAAAAGGTGTAGGGTACTAAGTAGTTCAGACTCTGATGAAGAAACTAAAAACAACTTTCAGGATACCGAAACAGCTGCCGATGGTACTGTGTGGTCAAAATTTGACGAAGATGGTATTCCTGGAAGGTTACCATCTACTTGTATTTTCAAGAGTGTGAAAGGGCCAACAGGCTACGCAAAAAGGAACATTATGACAGATAATCTTATCAGTGCATTCTCGTTGATAATAGATAACTATATTATCAAACATACATATAAGAAACATCATTACCGGAAATACGCGCATTTATTGGGATTCTATATGCTCGTGAAGCTTACGAGACAAAAAATTTTTAATTGAGTTATTTATGGTCAGCAAAGTGGGGTCCCGAATTTTTTAGAAAAACTATGGCCAGAAAAAAGTTCAAGCAAATCCTACGATTTATTCGTTTTGACAAAAGAACCGAAAGAAGTAGGCGCCAACAATCAAATAAATTTGCCTTGGTTTCGAAAATATGGGATAAGTGCATTAAATACAGTTAACACTTTAACGACCGCTACCCGATTAATCGACTCTTCGGTTCCAACTGCTATTGACCGGTAGCCGATTAATCGGCTTTTCAGTGGTCAATGGTTATATTAGATAAAATAAATATCAGTTTACATTATGACAATTCTAAATGACAATAAAATTACGCTGCTTTGAAACCAAAGGATTCTCAACGACACATTCAGTATTTTTCAGTTATAAAGCTTTACAAATAGGCACATACACAATTCTTGCGCGATATCCAAAACAGAGTCATCTTCAGTCTAATAGCGGTCGGTAAAATATTAATATTTACTAATAACCTGTTATATAACTGTAAATAATATAAAAAATATTAAAAATTAATTTTAAACAAATTTCTTTACACATTAGTTATTCTTTCACAACGCAGTCATTTTTACTGCTTTTGGGCAATATAGGTACAGGTAACCCTCCTATAACACGGTAGTTAGGTTCCTAGAAAATGCCGTGTTGTGTGAAACCGTGTTGCATGAGACCCAGAGCTAGTACAAAAAGGGGAGTTACGTTCCAAAAACTTATTAAAAACAAATATTTTTTTAAATTTTACATAAACAACTTAATATTTATTGAAAATATAAATGTATGTACCACACAAAGTAAAAAAAAAATTAATCTAACGCAACCATAATTTAATGAATTTATTCGTCGTCACTACTCAGTATAATTAACCGAGAACGTTTTTTCGGTGGAACAATATCGCCTTCACTTTCAGAACTTTTTTCTCTATTTAAAGTTTTTGTATGTTTTCCCCTCTTAAAAAACTAGGTTCACTAACTACTACACAACTACTAGGTCATTGTAAATTTCGCGGTATGGAGCTAAACAGTTTTGCAACTCCCTTTTGAATCTTCGACTTCTTTCCGTGGAAGGGTCTGTATTCAAGAAAAATGACTCGAGATTTTCCGCTAAGCGTAGGCCTTCTCGTATTTTTTTTAATGTTAAATTCTTAACTGCACAATCTTCATCAGGGCTAGCGTCCTCAAAATCGATTTGATTTGCATCTAGGGATGCCATTTCCATCAAATCCGCTTCGTCAACTTCTTCTTTCACTAATAAATCTTGAATGTCTTTGGTAGCCATATCCACAAAACCTTCGCCCCCGATTGATTTAGCGACTTCTAATATGGCACCATTTCATTTTTTGATGTTTCACGCATGATTTCTGTTTCAACTGAAGAGGGCCATATCTTTTTCCAACACGCATTTAAGATTGATGTTTTTATTTCTTTCAGCGACAAAGATATGTCCCCAATGTCCTACGGGGGACACAGTCCCCGATAAGAGGAACAACCGTGTTATAGGATGCCGTGTTGTAGGAGTGTTCCCGCAATTTACGAATCGTGTTATAGCGAAACCGTGTTATAAGATACCGTGTTATAGGAGGGTTATCTGTATATACTAAGTTTCAGTCTTTCTAGTGTTAATTTACCGCTCGCCCATCCACGACGTCGATGAAACGACGCGAACACGCACGTCGCAGAAGCTGCCTGCTCCCGGCCACTGATAGGCAAAGTGATGAGGAGCGTCGATTTGAAAAGCGTCGAGCAGCATTTTACATCGGCGAGATTGCACGAACGTGAGGTATTACTCAACGGCCGTGACACTCGACGATACGTGAAAAGCTTTTCGTGACACCATCGGATACGAAGATGCAGACGTCTGCCAACGCGAATCAACGTCGTATTTCACGATCGTGACTGTGAAACTATTTGCGCCATCCTCGTGACGTCGAGCCAGACCGTACGTAACGTCAGGGACGATGACAACCCTCTGGCATTAATATCCAGTTACCTCGAGTAAGCATTTCGTACATATTGTATATGGGCCATTAGCTGACGCGAGCTTTTTTAAATGAGCGGGCCTTTGTTTCTGTGTTCCTGCGTTTCTCGTCGTTGCCCAAATGTGTGAATGCATCATTGTTGTACGAAACGTTTCAGACGCTTTCTGTAGAATGAAACAGGCCCTACTAATTGTGGTTATTTAAGGCAGTTTTCGCATTTACTCGATTTATGACGAATTACGGGAAGTTTGTCTGAGTTAATGTGCTTCGCAGAGTACATATTTTTGCACATCTTGAATTTCTGAATGGCATTGTTGGATAATAAATGTTATGCGATTTCTATGAAACGAAGCATACGCTACTGCTTGTGAATACTAAAAAACATGGTAATTTTTCAATTTACTCGATTCACTTTGAATTACGTAAAGGATTCGGTCGAATTGTATGGTTCTTAGCGTATGTGCTTTTTACTCATTTTGAATTTCAGAATGGTACTGTTGGATAATACATTTTATACGATTTCAATGAAACGAAGCATACTGTTTGTGAATACTGAAAAAAATGGTAATTTTTCAATTTACTCGGTTTGCTTTGAATTACATGAAGGATTCACCCGAATTGTATAGTTTGTAACGTATGTGCTTTTGACTCATCTTGAATTTCAAAATGGTGCTGTTGGATAATACATTTTGTGCGATTTCTATGACATGATGCATACGCTACTACTTCTGATTACTGAAAACAAGGTTATTTTTCAATTTACTCGATTCACTTTGAATTACGTAAAGGATTCAGCCAAATTGTATGGTTCTTAGCGTACGTGCTTTTTACTCATCTTGAATTTCAGAATGATACAGTGGGATAATACGTTTTATGCGATTTCTATGAAACGAAGCATACGCTACTGCTTGTGAATACTGAAAAACATGGTAATTTTTCAATTTACTCGATTCACTTTGAATTACGTAAAGGATTCAGCCGAATTGTATGGTTTGTACCATATATGCTTTTTACTCATCTTGAATTTCAGAATGGTGCTGTTGGATGATACATTTTATGCGATTTCTATAACGTGATGCATACGCTACTACTTCTGATTACTGAAAACAAGGTTATTTTTCAATTTACTCGATTCACTTTGAATTGCGTAAAGGATTCAGCCGAATTGTATGGTTCTTAGCGTATGTGCTTTTTACTCATCTTGAATTTCAGAATGGTACTGTTGGATAATACATTTTATACGATTTCAATGAAACGAAGCATACTGCTTGTGAATACTGAAAAAAATGGTAATTTTTCAATTTACTCGGTTTGCTTTGAATTACATGAAGGATTCACCCGAATTGTATAGTTTGTAACGTATGTGCTTTTGACTCATCTTGAATTTCAAAATGGTGCTGTTGGATAATACATTTTGTGCGATTTCTATGACATGATGCATACGCTACTACTTCTGATTACTGAAAACAAGGTTATTTTTCAATTTACTCGATTCACTTTGAATTACGTAAAGGATTCAGCCAAATTGTATGGTTCTTAGCGTACGTGCTTTTTACTCATCTTGAATTTCAGAATGATACAGTTGGATAATACATTTTATGCGATTTCTATGAAACGAAGCATACGCTACTGCTTGTGAATACTGAAAAACATGGTAATTTTTCAATTTACTCGATTCACTTTGAATTACGTAAAGGATTCAGCCGAATTGTATGGTTTTTATGTACCATATATGCTTTTTACTCATCTTGAATTTCAGAATGGTGCTGTTGGATGATACATTTTATGCGATTTCTATAACGTGATGCATACGCTACTACTTCTGATTACTGAAAACAAGGTTATTTTTCAATTTACTCGATTCACTTTGAATTACGTAAAGGATTCAGCCAAATTGTATGGTTCTTAGCGTACGTGCTTTTGACTCATCTTGAATTTCAGAATGGTACTGTTGGATAATACATTTTATACGATTTCAATGAAACGAAGCATACTGCTTGTGAATACTGAAAAACATGGTAATTTTTCAATTTACTCGATTCACTTTGAATTACGTAAAGGATTCAGCCGAATTGTATGGTTTGTACCATATATGCTTTTTACTCATCTTGAATTTCAGAATGGTGCTGTTGGATGATACATTTTATGCGATTTCTATAAAGTGATGCATACGCTACTACTTCTGATTACTGAAAACAAGGTTATTTTTCAATTTACTCGATTCACTTTGAATTACGTAAAGGATTCGGTCGAATTGTATGGTTTGTAGCGTATGTGCTTTTTACTCATTTTGAATTTCAGAATGGTATTGTTGGATAATACATGTTATGCGATTTCAATAAAACGGGGCATACGCTACTGCTTGTGATTACTGAAAAAAATGGTAATTTTTCAATTTGCTCGATTTACTTTGAATTACATGAAGGATTCAGCCGAATTGTATGGTTCTGTAGCGTATGTGCTTTTTACTCATCTTGAATTTCAGAATGGTGCTGTTGGATAATACATTTTATGCGATTTCTATGACATGATGCATACGCTACTACTTCTGATTACTGAAAAAAATGGTAATTTTTCAATTTGCTCGATTTACTTTGAATTACGTAAAGGATTCAGCCCAATTGTATGGTTCTTAGCGTACGTGCTTTTTACTCATCTTGAATTTCAGAATGATACAATAGTGAATGGCCGTAATACGTTTTATATAGCGATTTCAAACAGACCTGTCTAAAACAGTTAACAATATTCGCATTACAAGATTCAATCAAATTGCTCCCAAGGATAATGACGTGGCGGAAATGAAACAGTCCAAAAACACGATTAAATCGCGTAATTTTTCAATTTACTCGATTCAACTCTTCAATTACGTAAAGGACTCAGCCGAATTGTATCGGTTTGTATAATACGCGTATATGCTTTTCGCAGCTAACACTTTCATTTCAGAATGGTGCTGTTGCGAACATGATGCAAATGCGTATGTGAAAACAGGCTCGTAACGAGCCAACGTTATGAATCAGTCGCGGCGGCATCTGCGGAAAGCAACTCTTTATCAGCAGCGCTAATTTCCACGATTACGCGAATCGAAAGCTCGGCCGGAGAACCGACAGCGAGCAGGCCTTGAACGAGTCAGTAAGCAATCTACTATGATTAGCCGTGTTATGGGCGGCTAGACGCTCGATGTGTCTCCTTGAAAAATGAGGAACGTCAGAAACTGACGCGCGCCGCAAACCGCGGAAAACCATGCAATCAACCTGATGAAGATAACGACCGCACGCGCGTGTGAGCGCCATTAAATTAGCCCTTTGACTGCGAAAGGCGTATACGAGGGCAGTCCGATAAGTACTTAGCCTACAAAAGAAAAACGAAAATTTTGGAAACTTGACGATTTATTTTTCAACATAGTCTCCTTTTAACTCCATACACTTGATCCAGCAATGAAATCTGGGCATATCCTGCATGAAATATTGGGTATAAGGCTTTGTGCTCGATGGGTGCCGCGTTTGACTCTCCGGATAACAAGCGCATCCGTGAATTTCAGAATGGTTTGACTGTTTAATAATACATTGACTATAGTCACCGAACGTTTGACGCTGAACATGAACGGTGACTATGTCACCGTACGCCTGATACGCGCGAAAAAATGGTAATTTTGTAGGCAACAATGTGTCGCCGGCCTTCCATCTGTAGATGATACTGCGTCACCGGCCTCTCATCGAAGGCGGTCGCGCTGCTTATTTGTTTTTACGCAAACGAAACCGTTGGCCTGCGCGAGCGAGGACTCAGTCGTCGTCCCGCAGACAAAGTGTGCAGAACAGTCGAATTGTCAGTCCAGCCGCGTTGCGAGAAATCTGTGTGCACTTTTGCCCTTCCTGTATTTTTTATTACATTCAGTTTAACAGCATCTCAGTCTTCTCACTCTTTTCCCCCCCCACAGTAATTCAGAAGTGGGATTATCGGGCCAGCGTGTAACCGATCGGAAATCTTGACATTAGTGACGAACCTTTAGATTTTTGTTGTTCGACTTTAGACGGTTATCTGAGAACGGTAGTGCACCTTAGACCTTCTCCACGACAATGGTGTTGTGTTTGAACTTTGTTCGTGGTGAAAACATTTAGATTAGCGCTACGTTCGGGGTGAAACCTTTAGATTTTGAACGAGATCACGTTTCGTACGGAAGTGTGTCATTTAGAACAATGAAGAAAACCGATTTGTTAAAACGTTCAACGGATGCGGGAGTCAACGTGGAAGAATTGGGACCGACCGACGACTCAACAAGAAGAGCGCAATTAGAATTACTGCAAGCGCAGAAAGATCTGGCAGAACGAGAGGCACAACTCTTACGGAGGGAATTAGAATTTATGCGGATATCGCAAAGCCCTAGCGAACCCGTTCCAACCTCGCGGCAACGAAGTCTCAGCTGGCAGAATGTAGCGGACTTATTCGGTGAGTTCGATGGTGTATCGAAAAATTATGAAGCTTGGGAACGTCAGGCCAAGCGCCTCATTGCGTCTTATGGCTTGAACGAAGATGAGGCTAAGGCAATGATATGCGGCAAACTGAAAGGAAAAGCCCAAACATGGTACCACTCTAGACCCGATTGTGTTGATTTGGGATCGGAAGAATTGTTGCAAGAGCTGAGGAAAATGTTCAACCTACGACCAAACAAATTGCGTCTCAGAAAAGAATTTGAAGCGAGGACGTGGCAAATCCACGAGACGTTCACTGAGTACGTGCATGAGAAAGTGTCTCTAGGAAATTATGTGCCGATAGATGAGGACGAGATCGTGGATTACATTATTGAGGGTATTCCGAACGAGAACTTACAGTTGCAAGCGCGCATACAACGGTTCAAGACGACAGCCGACCTACTGGAGGCATTCTGCAATGAAACACTTAAAGTTAGCCTGGTAAATATTAAACCCAATCGCCGCACAGAAGAGAACAACTTGATGCAAAGAAGGACGAAGGAACCGCCCAAGGAAAGAGACGTGGAAGAAGTGCGCTGCTTCAATTGCAACGGTTTAGGACATTGGTCGATGGATTGTGACCGGCCAAGAAGGGAAAGAGGCACGTGCTATCATTGTGGACAACATGGTCATCGAGTGTCGCAGTGCCCGCTGCTGAAGGAAAGCGTGAACCAGGTTGTGCAAGAGCCGAACGACGTTTTCCACAATACGTCGCAGTATAAGTTAAGGAACAATAGCGACGTTCACGCGGTAACCTTAGACAGTCTAATCCACACAGATAGCCGAGTTAGTTTTGTCAAAGAACGATACAATCCATCTAAATTTAGAACCAGATCGCCCAAACAGTGTTCACCCTTGTGCGAAATTAATGATAATAAACCAGAAGTTTTAGAAGCAGTTTTTAGCACCGGTACATTAGAAAATCAAGAAGTTAGCCCCGACATGCGTGTTGTAACGAACCAAACAATTAATGCTTCGGTAATTTTAGATTGCGATTTTGTAAAGAAGGCGAATTTAGAAGTTAGTATGCGTTCAGGTACGGTGAACGAGAGAATGAATACCGAGTTAGGCACCGACGATGTGGAATCTGTTTCTGAACAGGTGGTATCAAACGAAACGCTTCCGATCGATATTAAATTGCAGACGATAACTTTAGATGATTTAGTTAGAAAAGAAGGAATCTTTAAATTCGAACAGCCTGAGGTGCAAGGGTCCGAAATGTTAAAAAATGACGCACCTATTTTATTAGTTTATTCGCCTCACGATGAAGCAGAAATATATCGTGATGCAAACGCTTTAGGGTACGGCAGCATTTCGATACAAAGAAACGCCGACCGTAAGATCGTGACGGACCGCCAGACCCTAAACAAAAGGGAGATAAGCCCCCGAGTTGCGCGACGGATACTTGAGCTCCAAGAATGTACCTACATTTTCGGACATAGGTCTCGAACCATGATGACGCATGTGGACCCGTTTAGTTCCAGCCCAAACATTTTAGTTTTCGGAGATAGCTCGTGTGAAAGAAATCTCGCGTTGTGTCCAGACAACAATAAACGCTTTTTAAAACTACGGCGCCAGGTCATAGACGGGATTAAGAATGCGTCAGAGGCAATACAGATTAAGGCATCGAGAAATTTTGAACAGGCCGTCGTTGCCGATGCTAACGGATTTCAGTTTTCGCAGGTACCATACCGAGGTACCTGGAAACAGTCCGATATGCGCACCTGGGTACAGGATCGTACAATTAATTAAGAGACATATGAATTGACAGTGATTGAGTGATTATGAACAGAATGTGCGTTTGTTGTGATTGCGAATAGTATTAGTTATTTTTATTATTTGTAAATTAGGCCTGTATTGCGATGCCGGTAAATGCCAAATACCGGCGATATCTTTTAGTTTAGTTTTTAGGCTTTGTTATGTTAGTATAGTTTTGTCAACAATTTAGTTATGAGTTTATAATAAGTCGAGATAAGCTTTGTATTCGTATGAACGTGCGTTTAGTTTAGTTGCGCGACTGTTTTGTAATCGGGACGATTACATTGTCAGGATGGCCGAGCTGTAGGCAACAATGTGTCGCCGGCCTTCCATCTGTAGATGATACTGCGTCACCGGCCTCTCATCGAAGGCGGTCGCGCTGCTTATTTGTTTTTACGCAAAAGACGAAACCGTTGGCCTGCGCGAGCAGTCCGATCAGTACGTCCCGCAGACAAAGTGTGCAAACAGTCGAATTGTCAATTTTGCGAGAAATCTGTGTGCACTTTTGCCCTTCCTGTATTTTTTATTACATTCAGTTTAACAGCATCTCAGTCTTCTCACTCTTTTTCCCCCCACAGTTTGGAACTCATATTGCTTATATAAATTCAGAACACGTAAAGATATGTCTGTCTGCTTTTCATCTTAAATGATAAGGTTTTACGCCATACAGACGATTTTAGAAAACTCACTCCGGCGCAAGCGCATCCGTTCAGACCAGTTCAGCGCGGCGGAAAATTGTTTGACAAAGGGTTAAGCGCAATCCGAAAGAGTTTCTACGTTGTTTTGTGACTGTCGACGAAACGTGGATCCACTGGTACACACCAGAGACCAAGGAACAGTCGAAACAGTGGACTGCGCCCGGCGAATGTGCTCCGAAGAACCGTTTTCTGGGATTCACAAGGTGTGATCTACATAGACTACCTGGAGAAGGGCAAAACAGTCACAGGGCTGTACTATGCCGAATTATTGAACCGATTCGACGCCGAATTAAGGAAAAATCGGCCCCATTTGGCGAAGAAAAAAGTGCTCTTTCACCACGATAACGCACCGGCTCACACCTCTGCCCAAGCTACAGCCAAATTCGTTGAATTAGGCTACGAACAGCTGCCCCATCCACCGTATTCTCCAGATATGGCCCCGTGTGACTTCTTTTTCTTCCCAAACTTGAAAAAGTCACTCGCTGGGCAGAAATTTGAGTCGAATGAGGAGGCTATCGCCGCCACGGAGGCCTACTTTGCAGATCTCCAGAAAACGTATTTTTCAGACGGGTTGAAGAAGTTGGAGCATCGCTGGATCAAGTGTATCGAGTTAAAAGGAGACTATGTTAAAAAATAAATCGTCAATTTTCCAAAATTTTCCTTTTTCTTTTGTAGGCTAAGTACTTATCGGACTGCTCTCGTATATACGCCCTCAGAAATCCATCGATATACACGAAAGGCGTAAATATGCGGCCTCTGTATTTTTGTACTATTATTACCTTTTTAGTACCTTTATTACCGTTTTACTGATTGATTCAACATTCAGTTTATCATCCCATGGAACATAGCAACTAAATATCGGCAATTGTTTCAATATCATTCAGTCAATCGCCTTCATATTACACTGCTCTTGTATTAGGGGGACCGGAAAGTAATGTCGTTTTTTACGCTAAATACAAACACATACATTTATAACGAGTCTTTATTTTTGATCAATGATGCATTCCCCATCATTGTCAATAACCTTTTGCCATCTGGTGAGTAATTTTTCAATCCCTGATCGATAAAAATTAATTGGTTTTTCGGCAAAATATCTAGAGATGGCATTTTGGATATTATTTAAATTTGCAAATGTTTTGCCGCTTAAAAAGTGTTGCAGTGCCCGGAATACGTGGAAATCCGATGGTGCAACATCGGACGAATATGGTGGATGAGGCAGCACCTCCCACCCCAATTCATCCATTTTTTCTGGGGTTCTTAACACGTCGTTGTTTAACATTAATGGTGTTCCTGATCGATACGGATCGGAAAGATCAAAATTACCTGATTTAAACTTGGAAAACCACCTTTGGCATTTACGAATGTCGAATGCATTCGGATAAACATCGGAAATGTTTTTGGTTGCAACTGTTGCATCATTTCCCTTGCGAAACTCAAAGAGCATGCAATGCCGGATGAGTACCTCTTGAAATTTGGCTGGCCATTTTACCCATATTACAAAAAAAAAATGTAATTTAATTATCAGTAAGTAAAGAAGTCACTATAACCTCACAATGTCTTTGGCACGCCTCTGAACCACACAATGAGCTGAAAAATGACAGTCAACTATTGTGTCTAGTTGTTTATAGTTGACTAGGTAACTACTAAACGTGTGTCTTTACTGTATATGTAAATATTTACTTATTTAATTTTGTGATTAGTGTTTGAATTTATCCATTCGTTATTTTTTTTAATTACCGATTATTATTGAAGGAATGCATAAATTAAGTCAAGTAAATGAAAATAGTTCAAAAAGTTACTAAAGATAAATAAAAAAATTGATATTTTTAATTTTTTTGCAATTATTATTTTTTAAAATATGCGAATGTTATCAAATTTCCGGGTACTGTTTCGGTCACTAGTCACTGGACAACCATGCGAAAAACGCGCCGTCCATATTGATGGATTCATCCAAGAGTGCGCCGCAGTCAAAGGGTTAATAGCTGACTCAAAATACATATTTTCGCATCCCGGCGCGAGTGACTTATCGTTCGATCGATTGGATTCCATTGAAAAACGTCACCTTCGTCTACGTATGCACGTAGGCGCGGGCATTTGTACTCTGTGTGCGTGTGCACAGTCTTGCTCCCGCAACGTGCTCTATTAGACGTGACCTTCCTTAACAAAGGTCACAGGCTAATTAGCCTGGGCATGTAACGCGTCGCAAGGCCGCGAGAGAAGAATCTTGGCTTTCCTTGACGGCGAAAAAAGAACCAAACGATAAGCTCCCTCGACCCTCGCGTACGTTACCTCGGGCGCTTTATGCAAAACGTCTAACTGGCCGGTTCACGCTGTCCGAACCGCGCGAAATCGTTACCGGAGTTTCCTCGGCGAGCGAAAAGGAAAAAGGCACGTCAGCGCGCGAACGCGTGAAAATTTGCAACGCCTCTGCGGGCAACCCTCGAACGTGGGCAGATTATCCGGTGGGGTTACTTTTACGTTCTTAATCGGCCGCGTGAAACCCCTCGGAATGCCTGGGGTGCGCAGCAATCTTCACCGCGGCCGAATGCTGCTGAGAATCTTTAGTGTCGACGACTGGGACAAGTTAATTCTGACAATTTATTAACGCGCGCGCCTGAAATGGTTCGGACAGATGCGGGTCTGCGAACCGATAATTACGAAACATGCCCTAATTGTTTTCTATTCTGGACCATGGTTATTCGGTAGAATTCATTTCTCGTTTCCAAAGGGCCACAAATAACCCATAAGAGTTGCTTTGCGGTGATTGAATGTCACCGAGAATCTTTAAAATGTCGATTGGCTGGCACAAGAAATTTCTGACAATTTATTAATATGCGCGTATGAAATGGCTGAAAGATGCAAACTGATAATTCTGAAACATGCCCTAACTGTCTTCTATCCTGAACTATGGTTATTTGGTAGAATTAGTTTCTTATTTCTAAGGGGCCACAAATAACCCATAAGAGTTGCTTTGCGATGATTGAATGTCACCGAGAATCTTTAAAATGTCGATTGGCTGGCACAAGAAATTTCTGACAATTTATTAATATGCGCGTATGAAACGGCTGAAAGATGCAAACTGATAATTATGAAACATGCCCTACCCGTCTTCTATCCTGGACTTGTTATTCGGTAGAATTGTTTTCTTATTTCCAAAGGGCCACAAATAACCCATAAGAGTTTCTTCGCCATGATCGAATGTCGGTGAGAATCTTCGCCATGTCAAATGGCTGGTATAAGTAAATTCTGACAAAATTCTAATTTATCAACACGCACGCGTGAAATAGCTCAAAAAGATGCAAACCGATAATTACAAAATATGCCCTAACTGTGTTCTATCCTGGACTGTGGTTATTTGATAGAATTAGTTTCTCATTTCCAAAGGTCCACAAATAACCCATAAGTTTTTTTGCCATGATCGAATGTCGCCGAGAATCTTTAAAATGTCGACTGGCTGGCACAAGAAAATTCTGACAATTTATTAACACGCGCACGTGAAACAGCTCAGAAAGATGCAAACCGACAATTACGAAACATGCCCTAACCGTCTTCTATTCTGAACTTGTCATTCGGTAGAATTGTTTTCTCATTTCCAAAGGACCGTAAATAACCCATAAAAATGTCTTCGCCATAATCGAATGTCAGCCAGAATCTTCAAAACGTTGACTGGCTGGCAGAAGAGGATTCCAAAAATTTATCAACAAGCGTCCGTGAAACAACTCAAACAGATGCAAACCGATAATTACGAAACATGCCCTAATTTTCTTCTATCCTGAACCGTGGTTATTCGGTAGAATTGGTTTCTCATTTCCAAAGGGCCACAAATAACCCATAAGACTTTTTCCGAATGTCGCCGAGAATCTTCAAAACGTCGACTGGCTGGCAGAAGAGGATTCCAACAATTTATTAACACGCGCCCGTGAAACAACTCAGACAGACGCAAACCGATAATTACGAAACATGCCCTAACCGTTTTCTATCCTGGACTGTTGTTATTCGGTAGAATTGGTTTCTCATTTCCAAAGGGCCACAAATAACCCATAAGACTTTTACCGAATGTCGCCGAGAATCTTCAAAACGTCGACTGGCTGGCAGAAGAGGATTCCAACAATTTATTAACACGCGCCCGTGAAACAACTCAGACAGATGCAAACCGATAATTACGAAACATGCCCTGTCTTCTATCCTGGACTCTTGTTATTCAGTAGAATTGGTTTCTCATTTCCAAAGGGCCACAAATAACCCATAAGACTTTTTCCGAATGTCGCCGAGAATCTTCGAAACGTCGACTGGCTGGCAGAAGAGGATTCCAACAATTTATTAACACGCGCCCGTGAAACAACTCAGACAGATGCAAACCGATAATTACGAAACATGCCCTGTCTTCTATCCTGGACTCTTGTTATTCAGTAGAATTGGTTTCTCATTTCCAAAGGGCCACAAATAACCCATAAGACTTTTTCCGAATGTCGCCGAGAATCTTCGAAACGTCGACTGGCTGGCAGAAGAGGATTCCAACAATTTATTAACACGCGCGCGTGAAACAACTCAGACAGAAGCAAACCGATAATTACGAAACATGCCCTAACCGTTTTCTATCCTGGACTGTTGTTATTCGGTAGAATTGGTTTCTCATTTCCAAAGGGCCACAAATAACCCATAAGACTTTTACCGAATGTCGCCGAGAATCTTCGAAACGTCGACTGGCTGGCAGAAGAGGATTCCAACAATTTATTAACACGCGCCCGTGAAACAACTCAGACAGATGCAAACCGATAATTACGAAACATGCCCTGTCTTCTATCCTGGACTCTTGTTATTCAGTAGAATTGGTTTCTCATTTCCAAAGGGCCACAAATAACCCATAAGACTTTTTCCGAATGTCGCCGAGAATCTTCGAAACGTCGACTGGCTGGCAGAAGAGGATTCCAACAATTTATTAACACGCGCGCGTGAAACGACTCAAATAGACGCGGCGCGTCCAATACAAGCCAATAATTACGAAACCCGTCGACGTCGGCGTATCTGGCGCATTGTTCTTAAATTACCATTTAGCAGAAAGAGACTTGCGCGAGTGTTATAATCGTCCGATCTGCTCAATCGACAAAACGTCCCAGATAGACGTGCCCCGCGAAGACGCGTTACGCAATAATCGATACTCAGCGTTTATTCAATTTCCAATTAGATCCCGCTATTCCCCTCCGCGGCCGCCTTGAAGATTCATCGCCGCATTTTCCGCAACCTCCGTCCGTCGCCGACAGGAAAAGGGAGAGCGTCCGCTCAAAAGCGCACGATATTTTCCCAGAGTTCCCCCCGTGCGCTTTACCCGCTTAAAGCGTTTCGCACGCCGTCCCAGAGCGCAATTTCACAAAGTTGCGGCTTGCTGATTAATAAAGTTTTCCCGGGCTAAAAAATCTGCCGGGCTTTATCCCCGCTGGCATCGCGCCTCACTTGCTATCTTGAAAGCGGCCGACTAAGTTAAGCGGTCCGCTTTATTTCTACGCTCATACCGCTCATTACGCCGCTCTACATTGTACCCACCGACACCCGCGATCTATATGGAGTGTCAGTGTCACGAAAACGGCAGAAATTATTGGGTTGTTCGGAAAGTAATTTCGTTTTTTCCTTACAGACGATTTAATTGTATTTTTTTGCACCCAACTTCACACTTAAGCCGCATAATCATTATATGTTTTGAGAGCTGATATAGCGACAGGCTTGGGAGCGTGAAAAAGTCCAATTGATTCTACGCAGTGGTTTTTGGTTGGTGGCCTTTTAAATATGGAGAGCAATAAGCAGCATTTTCGTAATATTTTACTCTTTTACTATAGAAAATGTAAAAATCAGATGATATTATGACAATTCTAAATGACAATAAAATTACACTGCTTTGAAGCCAAAGGATCTATACGATTCGCTCGCGAGTTCGAGATGATTCTATTGGGTTGTTCGGAAAGTAATTTCGTTTTTTCCCGACAGAGGATTTAATTGTATTTTTTTGCACCCAACTTAAGCTGCATAATCATAATATGTTTTGAGAGCTGATATAGCAAGGCTTATGTGTGAAAAAGTCCAATTGATTCTACGCAGTGGTTTTTGGTTGGTGCCCTTTTAAATACGGAGAGCAATAAGCAGCATTTTCGTAATATTTTACTCTTTTACTATAGAAAATGTAAAAATCAGATGATATTATGACAATTCTAAATGACAATAAAATTACACTGCTTTGAAGCCAAAGGATTCACGATTCGCTCGCAAGTTCGAGATGATTCTATTGGGTTGTTCGGAAAGTAATTTAGTTTTTTCCCGACAGAGGATTTGATCGTATTTTTTTGCACCCAACTTCACACTTAAGCCGCATAATCATTATATGTTTTGAGAGCTGATATAGCAAGGCTTGGGTGTGAAAAAGTCCAATTGATTCTACGCAGTGGTTTTTGGTTGGTGGCCTTTTAAATATGGAGAGCAATAAGCAGCATTTTCGTAATATTTTACTCTTTTACTATAGAAAATGTAAAAATCAGATGATATTATGACAATTCTAAATGACAATAAAATTACACTGCTTTGAAGCCAAAGGATTCACGATTCGCTCGCGAGTTCGAGATGATTCTATTGGGTTGTTCGGAAAGTAATTTAGTTTTTTCCCGACAGAGGATTTAATTGTATTTTTTTGCACCCAACTCCAGATTTAAGACGCATAATCATAATATGTTTTGAGAGCTGATATAGCAAGGCTTATGTGTGAAAAAGTCCAATTGATTCTACGCAGTGGTTTTTGGTTGGTGCCCTTTTAAATACGGAGAGCAATAAGCAGCATTTTCGTAATATTTTACTCTTTTACTATAGAAAATGTAAAAATCAGATGATATTATGACAATTCTAAATGACAATAAAATTACACTGCTTTGAAGCCAAAGGATTCACGATTCGCTCGCAAGTTCGAGATGATTCTATTGGGTTGTTCGGAAAGTAATTTAGTTTTTTTCCCGACAGAGGATTTGATCGTATTTTTTTGCACCCAACTTCACACTTAAGCCGCATAATCATTATATGTTTTGAGAGCTGATATAGCAAGGCTTGTGTGTGAAAAAGTCCAATTGATTCTACGCAGTGGTTTTTGGTTGGTGGCCTTTTAAATATGGAGAGCAATAAGCAGCATTTTCGTAATATTTTACTCTTTTACTATAGAAAATGTAAAAATCAGATGATATTATGACAATTCTAAATGACAATAAAATTACACTGCTTTGAAGCCAAAGGATTCACGATTCGCTCGCGAGTTTGAGATGATTCTATTGGGTTGTTCGGAAAGTAATTTCGTTTTTTCCCGACAGAGGATTTAATCGTATTTTTTTGCACCCAACTTCACACTTAAGCCGCATAATCATTATATGTTTTGAGAGCTGATATAGCAAGGCTTATGTGTGAAAAAGTCCAATTGATTAGACGCAGTGGTTTTTGGTTGGTGCCCTTTTAAATACGGAGAGCAATAAGCAGCATTTTCGTCATATTTTACTCTTTTACTATGGAATACGTGGAATCATGCTACTACCAGAAAGATGGCAAAAGGTATTGGACCAGAATGGCCAATATATAATTTAACCCTTTACACTCGATTGTCCCCTCTGAGGGGACAACGTAAGTCTAGCATATCACTCGGTTGTCCCCTCTGAGGGGACATGAAAGTTTATTAGCAATTACGGAGAATAAACTTATTCCACCGCAATTTTTAAGAAACACGTGTTCTCCTGTAGTTTTCTATTAAAACGGCACAAAAAACAAATCGAAATATGATAAAATTAATAAGATGCATGATAAATAAATCAACCGTTTTACACGTAGAAAAAGAACGTGCGAAGTGCATTCACGACGGACTATACACTTCTCTAATCCGTTGAGCAATTTGTAGATTTAGTGGATTGGGCATACAAAAGTACACGGGTATGGCTCAATGATATGGGAAACTTGATAAGATAATAAAGAAATCCGAAAACTGAGAGAAGAAATTTACAAGATCTCAGTTCGCAGTTCGCAATTCGAATCTCAGAAGAAAGAAAACAGCAAAAACCAATGACACACCACAAGTTTGTGAAAAGTCTTGTAAAGCAGTTGAGAGGTGATTTTCGAGAATCTCGAACACGTCCATCTACATCTTTGTCAGACAATAGACTGAATAATAAGCTGCATATTCCAAATGTGGGAGAAAGAAAACGGGATTGTATTGTCTGTTCTAACAGAAAAATACCAGGTGGAAGGCGGCAAACAACATATTATTGTGAAACATATACAAATCAACCTGCTATGCAAATTGGGAATTGCTTCAGACTTTACCATACTGTACAAAATAATAAAAGATGAATTTTGATTTTTTTTTTTTTGTAAATATGTGTTCCTCAATATCCACAAATTCATATAAACCAAATTTCATTACAATTCTTTACTTGATTCGAAAATTATACTCTATAATATCACGTTTCCAAGGATGTATGTTTTCGCGAAAAAGTGGCGTTGAGTTGCTGGTAGGTAACGTCCGAAACGGTGCCGAGTGCAAAGGGTTAACTCTTTGCGCTCGACCGGTGCCTATATCCACCACGGCATTTTACCGTGCGCCAACTCGACCGGTGCCTCTCAGGCACCACTCGCATCGATGCGGTAAATTGAGTGGTAACGGTATTTATTTGTGTTTGGCCTAACAAATATCGCTTGACAAGTCTACCTGGCCTTTTGTAGATCATTTTATGAGGTGTCTACATAGCTATAAAGATGTCTTATCTCAAAAACACAAACGAATTTCAATGCGTGCATTATGTCTTGAGAATAATAGAATGCTGATAGACGTCGCAACGCTTCTTTCAATTCGCTTCTTTCAAAAAAAGGTACAAAAAGAACCAATCACAATCCAATTAGTTCGAATTCAACCTTTTTGGCAATCGCAATATTTCTTTCAAAGTTAGTGAGCCCAATAAGTATGGAACACGACGAAGAAATTACTTCTAGTGAAGATGAGTTCAATTTTTCGGCAATAACGAACGAAATTACATCACTACATAGACAGCTTGCCCATAAGAATGAAGACGGAAGTGATGAAGATAGTGACGACGTTATAGGTGTAAGAAGACGAAAAATCCGAATAATCGATAGTGAATCTGAAAGCCAAAGTGGCCAAAAGCCAACGTAGCACAGCTTCTACTTCACAGAGCACTTCTGAAATGATCCGACTCAATGGGAAGCTGCATGTTATTTTGATGGGACAAAAAAAGGATTGCAAAGTTTCTTTCCAACGAAAGTCCGGCCAAAAAAGACAAACTGTGTACTATTGTGACACATATCCCGACAAGCCAAGAATGCACATTGGAGATTATTTTACAAAATACCACAAGAAGAAAAATTATAGAACGTAATCCTTAATAAATATCCTTCATTAAGTTAAATAAATGTATGTAATGTTAAAATATACCAGTTTAAAGTGTCCCATTGTGCTTAAAATTATTTTAAGTTAACAGAAACGAACTCATGAAATATCTGCGCGCGCGGCAGATTACTGTCGAGTTGCTGGTCAGCCCGAGAGAAAAGCGCGTCGAGCGCAAAGAGTTAATAAAATATTTGTTCATTATACGAAAATTGTCTTTCATTTTCACAAAAAAAAAAAAAACGAAATTACTTTCCGAACAACCCAATATTTAGCGAAGGACACGCGACCGCTAGTAACGTACTGTCCGAGCCTTCAAACGTGCACCGAGCTCTGGGCCGGCTTCGTGGCAATCGCATTTGCGTGTCAATAGGAAACACGTCCGCGGAGGAGAAGCGGACGACGAACGGGTCTGGCGTGTAAGTGCATTCGAACGTGAGTCCCGTGGCATTTCAGCTTTCCAGACGATTCACCGGCCAGGCTCCATTCCGAGAGCTCCGTAGGAATCAACCGTTTGCACGGGGCCGATCTCCACTTCCGGGTGGAGTCTTAATGCCACGGAGCCCTGTAACGCCGAGCTCACGCGATCTCGGCGATTAACTGGCATGTCGATGTATCGGGAAATGCGCTACGACGAGGGCGATTCTTTACGGTAAAATCGAACTCGGCCGGGAGGAATGCGTGCGGAGTTGCGGCTGAAGGAGTCGAGTGCGGACAAACCGAGGTCCGGATCAGATCGTGAAGAGTTCGGTTCAGGAGTGCGGCAGATTAGGAATAAATCGGTTGATGGACGTGTTGGATGACAAACAATTTGATTTACGAACGAATTTTTCAACACAGAGTGTCTCAAATGACGTACTATATTGAGTTATGAACACGCAGTCATGAAAGAGTTCGGTTTGAGAAGTGCGTCAGATCATGAATAAAATATATATATGTGGGATCTTAGATACAGGGTCCTCTAGTTGGCGAGGAAAGGTTACTTATGATCCTCAATTATTATATTGATGTATCATAGGTGACGAGTTGATTGAATTGTGTTATTTTGGTTGCTAAGGAGGGTGAAGACGATAAGACGTAAAGACGAAAAGGCGAAACGACGAAACGACGACAGATTAGGAAATAAGATGAAAGTGACTTGATTGTGTTGTTGTTGTTTATAAATATTATACTCTCTAGTTTCACGTAATAAATTCCTACATATATACACATATATATAATAATAATAATAATATTCGGTTTATGAATGCGTCGGATGACAAACAATTCGATTTACGAACGAATTTTCTAACACAAAGCTTCTCGGATGACGTATTATGTCGTTGTTATGAACACGCAGTCATGAAATGGTCAGTTGAGGAGTGCGTCAGATCACGAATAAGTATATATAATATGTATATATATAATATATAATAATATTCGGTTTATGAACGCGTCGGATAAAAGCAATTCGATTTACGAACGAATTTTCCAATATAAAGCGTCTCAGATGATGTACTGTATCGAGTTATGAACACGTAGTCATGAAGAGAGTGCGTCAGATCACGAATAATGTATATAATATATATAATATATAATAATAAACGGTTTATGAACGCGTTGAATAAAAGCAATTCGATTTATGAACGAATTGTCCAATACAAAGCATCTCAGATGACGTACTGCGTTGAATTATGAACACGTAGTCATGAAAGAGTTCGGTTTGAGAAGTGCGTCAGATCATGAATAAAATATATATATGTGGGATCTTAGATACAGGGTCCTCTAGTTGGCGAGGAAAGGTTACTTATGATCCTCAATTATTATATTGATGTATCATAGGTGACGAGTTGATTGAATTGTTATTTTGGTTGCTAAGGAGGGTGAAGACGATAAGACGTGAAGACGAAAAAGCGAAACAACGAAACGACGACAGATTAGGAAATAAGATGAAAGTGACTTGATTGTGTTGTTGTTGTTTATAAATATTATACTCTCTAGTTTCACGTAATAAATTCCTACATATATACATATATATATAATAATAATAATAATGTTCGGTTTATGAATGCGTCGGATGACAAACAATTCGATTTACGAACGAATTTTCTAACACAAAGCTTCTCGGATGACGTATTATGTCGTTGTTATGAACACGCAGTCATGAAATGGTCAGTTGAGGAGTGCGTCAGATCACGAATAAGTATATATAATATATATATATATAATATATAATAATATTCGGTTTATGAACGCGTCGGATAAAAGCAATTCGATTTACGAACGAATTTTCCAATATAAAGCGTCTCAGATGATGTACTGTATCGAGTTATGAACACGTAGTCATGAAGAGAGTGCGTCAGATCACAAATAATGTATATAATATATATAATATATAATAATAAACGGTTTATGAGCGCGTTGAATAAAAGCAATTCGATTTATGAACGAATTGTCCAATACAAAGCATCTCAGATGACGTACTGCGTTGAATTATGAACACGTAGTCATGAAAGAGTTCGGTTGAGGAATGCGTCAGATCACGAATAATATATATAATATGTGTATATATATATGACATATAATAATATTCAGTTTATGAACGCGTCGAAAGACAAACAATTCGATTTACGAACGAATCTTCCAAATCGTTTCAGATGACGTACTGTGTTGAGGATTGCATCAGATCACGAATAATATATATAATATATAATAATATTCGGTTTATGAACGCGTCGGATGAAAGCAATTCGATTTACGAACCAATTTTCCAACATAGACCGTCTCAGATGACGTACTGTATCGAGTTATAAACACGTAGTCATGAAGAGAGTGCGTCATCTCACGTACAATACATATAGTATATATAATATATAATAATATGCGGTTTATGAAAGCGTCGGATGACAAACAATTCGATTTACGAACGAATTTTCTAACAAAAAGCTTCTCATATGACGTACTGTGTCGAGTTATGAACACACAGTTATGAAGAGAGTGCGTCAGATCCCGAATAATGTATATAATATATATAATATATAATAATATTCGGTTTATGAAAGCGTCGGATGACAAACAATTCGATTTACGAACGAATTTTCTAACAAAAAGCTTCTCATATGACGTACTGTGTCGAGTTATGAACACACAGTTATGAAGAGAGTGCGTCAGATCACGAATAAAATATATAATATATATATATATATATATAATATTCGGTTTATGAACGCGTCGGATGTCAATCGATTCGATTTACGAACAAATTTTCCAATATAAAGCGTCTCAGATGACGTACTGTATCGAGTTATGAACACGTAGTCATGAAGAGAGTGCGTCAGATCACGAATAATGTATATAATATATATAATATATAATAATAAACGGTTTATGAACGCGTTGAATAAAAGCAATTCGATTTATGAACGAATTGTCCAATACAAAGCATCTCAGATGACGTACTGCGTTGAATTATGAACACGTAGTCATGAAAGAGTTCGGTTGAGGAATGCGTCAGATCACGAATAATATATATATTATGTGTATATATATATGACATATAATAATATTCAGTTTATGAACGCGTCGAAAGACAAACAATTCGATTTACGAACGAATCTTCCAAATCGTCTCAGATGACGTACTGTGTTGAGGATTGCATCAGATCACGAATAATATATATAATATATAATAATATTCGGTTTATGAACGCGTCGGATGAAAGCAATTCGATTTACGAACCAATTTTCCAACATAGACCGTCTCAGATGACGTACTGTATCGAGTTATAAACACGTAGTCATGAACAGAGTGCGTCATCTCACGTACAATACACATAGTATATATAATATATAATAATATGCGGTTTATGAAAGCGTCGGATGACAAACAATTCGATTTACGAACGAATTTTCTAACAAAAAGCTTCTCATATGACGTACTGTGTCGAGTTATGAACACACAGTTATGAAGAGAGTGCGTCAGATCCCGAATAATGTATATAATATATATAATATATAATAATATTCGGTTTATGAACGCGTCGGATGTCAATCAATTCGATTTACGAACGAATTTTCCAGTACAAAGCGTCTCAGATGACGTACTGTGTCGAGTTATGAACACGCAGTCATGAAGAGAGTGTGTCAAATCACGAATAATATATATAATATATAATAATATTCGGTTTATAAACGCGTCGGTTGAAAGCAATTCGATTAACGAACGAATTTCCCAACACAAAGCTTCCCAGATGACGTACTGTGTCGAGTTATGAACACGCAGTCACGTCAAAAAGGAAGGAAGGTTGTCCTTACATCTTTGATCCGTGAAATTTGTGCAAAATGGGCCAAGGTACGTTTCGCAGAACGATATCACGCTGATAAAGCAGTAGCGAGCAGAAGCATAAACATTTTCGATAATAATGTCATGCGTCGCTTTAGAGGCATTTTAAAACATTAACAAAAAAGCTATACTGGGGACTTTTAGTGGGTGAGAGGCCCAGTGGGACTGAAGCAGTCGACTAGTACCAAGAGACAAAAAAAGAAAAATAATGCCCTCTAAATAATATTTAATTTCCTGACAAACTTCCACTTGCAACTCCAACTTCAACTCTTCTCCATACAAATATGGTAAAAGTAAAATAACTTTTCGTTTGTACTTCCTCTGCATACAGTCGTGTTTATATTTTTTGTTGTACATTTAATTATTTTATTGAGTTTACACGGAGTACCGTTGTATAAATGCACATAAGCCATCATCTGGGGTCCAGGAGCGGATTAATTTATTTTACATTAATTCCAATGGGGCAAATTGTTTCAATTTACGAAGGAGCTTCAGTAACGAATTAAGTTCGTGAACAAACGTTTCACTGTACCCGTAGCATGCAAGCTTCGAAATTCGGGTTGGGTAAAACTCGTTCTACTGAAGAGCGTCGGGCACCCATTCCAGCAAGTTAAAAAAAATGCAATGCAGTAGACTGCTGTATAACGAGAGTTCCTACAACGCGAAACCGTACAACACGCTAAGGATATTACAATGAGTTTTTTGTATAAAGCGATTCTCGTATTATATGTTACAATAAAATTCGGGATTTCACAGTTTATTTTAATCGAACGCGATTGCTTGTTATCCTCAACGTAACTGATTTTTTTTAATAATTTCGTGCAACGCGATTTCATAAAACGCGTAACGTATTAAACAAACTGTATGGTAGTTTCCTCTACTTAACTCTTCTTTGCATGATTTTTTCTTTATTGGTGAAATAAATCAAGGTGATATAATTCATGTTCAAAATTAAAGGAAAAATGGTTAAAAAAATCTTAGTATATATTCTTTTCTATAATCCTTCTATCTAAATAATAGTTCTTTTATATAATTTTTGGGCGTTCAATCTTATGATGGAAATTTCCACCATCATGCAAAGAAGGGTTAAAATATTCGGACAGTTCGAAACATTAAAGTAGATTAGGGCCGATCAATTCCAACTAAAAGAAGACATTCAATCACTTTTGAGACAAGACAGACAAGTCCCCACAAAATTCATGCCAATTTATCCACACATCATAAAACTACGCAAAAATACTGAATTTTCAAATGATGTTCAGTACCGTAATGGCCCAATATTGTATTTGTAGACTGCTCCAAAATGTATGAGTATCGCGAGAAAAGAAAAAAAATACTGCAATATTTTCAAAAAAATTAAGACTAACTTTTTTCGACAAATTTGTAAAAAATTCGAGTTTATTATCCCGCTTCTAGTAGATCGAATTTCAGAGGTATCCGCGAATATTCGTGCGACCTAAAATATTTAAGTACTCCGCTCGGTTCGAATAATCCAGTCCAGTCGAGATCGGTTCGTTATTTGCCAGTACTCGAACAGCTCTACTTGCGGCGCAGACTCGGTCAATATTTTCAAAAAACTAGGAGTAACTTTTTTCGACTAGTTTCTAAAGAATTCGAGTTTACCCCGCTTCTAGTAGATCGAATTTCAGAAGTATCCGCGAATACTCGTGCAACCTAAAATATTTAAGTACTCCGCTCGGTTCGAATAATCCAGTCCAGTCGAGATCGGTTCGTTATTTGCCAGTACTCGAACAGCTCTACTTGCGGCGCAGACTCGGTCAATATTTTCAAAAAACTAGGAATAACTTTTTTCGACTAGTTTCTAAAGAATTCGAGTTTACCCCGCTTCTAGTAGATCGAATTTCAGAAGTATCCGCGAATACTCGGGCAACCTAAAATATTTAAGTACTCCGCTCGGTTCGAATAATCCAGTCCAGTCGAGATCGGTTCGTTATTTGCCAGTACTCGAACAGCTCTACTTGCGGCGCAGACTCGGTCAATATTTTCAAAAAACTAGGAATAATTTTTTTCGACTAGTTTCTAAAGAATTCGAGTTTATCCCGCTTCTAGTAGATCGAATTTCAGAGGTATCCGCGAATATTCGTGGAACCTAAAATATTTAAGTACTCCGCTCGGTTCGAATAATCCAGTCCAGTCGAGATCGGTTCGTTATTTGCCAGTACTCGAACAGCTCTACTTGCGGCGCAGACTCGGTCAATATTTTCAAAAAACTAGGAATAACTTTTTTCGACTAGTTTCTAAAGAATTCGAGTTTATTATCCCGCTTCTAGTAGATCGAATTTCAGAGGTATCTGCGAATATTCGTGCAACCTAAAATATCTAAGTACTCCGCTCGGTTCGAATAATCCAGTCCACTCGAGATCGGTTCGTTATTTGCCAGTACTCGAACAGCTCTACTTGCGGCGCAGACTCGGTCAATATTTTCAAAAAACTAGGAGTAACTTTTTTCGACTAGTTTCTAAAGAATTCGAGTTGACCCCGCTTCTAGTAGATCGAATTTCAGAGGTATCCGCGAATATTCGTGCGACCTAAAATATTTAAGTACTCCGCTCGGTTCGAATAATCCAGTCCAGTCGAGATCGGTTCGTTATTTGCCAGTACTCGAACAGCTCTACTTGCGGCGCAGACTCGGTCAATATTTTCAAAAAACTAGGAGTAACTTTTTTCGACTAGTTTCTAAAGAATTCCAGTTTACCCCGCTTCTAGTAGATCGAATTTCAGAGGTATCCGCGAATATTCGTGCAACCTAAAATATTTAAGTACTCCGCTCGGTTCGAATAATCCAGTCCAGTCGAGATCGGTTCGTTATTTGCCAGTACTCGAACAGCTCTACTTGCGGCGCAGACTCGGTCAATATTTTCAAAAAACTAGGAGTAACTTTTTTCGACTAGTTTCTAAAGAATTCGAGTTTACCCCGCTTCTAGTACATCGAATTTCAGAGGTATCCGCGAATATTCGTGCAACCTAAAATATCTAAGTACTCCGCTCGGTTCGAATAATCCAGTCCTGGCGAGTTCTGGTCGTTAATAGCCAGTACTCGAACAGCTCTACTTGCGGCGCAGACTCGGTCAATATTTTCAAAAAACTAGGAGTAACTTTTTTCGACTAGTTTCTAAAGAATTCGAGTTTATCCCACTTCTAGTAGATCGAATTTCAGAGGTATCCGCGAATATTCGTGGAACCTAAAATATTTAAGTACTCCGCTCGGTTCGAATAATCCAGTCCAGTCGAGATCGGTTCGTTATTTGCCAGTACTCGAACAGCTCTACTTGCGGCGCAGACTCGGTCAATATTTTCAAAAAACTAGGAATAACTTTTTTCGACTAGTTTCTAAAGAATTCGAGTTTATCCCGCTTCTAGTAGATCGAATTTCAGAGGTATCCGCGAATATTCGTGCGACCTAAAATATTTAAGTACTCCGCTCGGTTCGAATAATCCAGTCCAGTCGAGATCGGTTCGTTATTTGCCAGTACTCGAACAGCTCTACTTGCGGCGCAGACTCGGTCAATATTTTCAAAAAACTAGGAATAACTTTTTTCGACTAGTTTCTAAAGAATTCGAGTTTATCCCGCTTCTAGTAGATCGAATTTCAGAGGTATCCGCGAATATTCGTGCGACCTAAAATATTTAAGTACTCCGCTCGGTTCGAATAATCCAGTCCAGTCGAGATCGGTTCGTTATTTGCCAGTACTCGAACAGCTCTACTTGCGGCGCAGACTCGGTCAATATTTTCAAAAAACTAGGAGTAACTTTTTTCGTCTAGTTTCTAAAGAATTCGAGTTTATCCCACTTCTAGTAGATCGAATTTCAGAGGTATCCGCGAATATTCGTGGAACCTAAAATATTTAAGTACTCCGCTCGGTTCGAATAATCCAGTCCAGTCGAGATCGGTTCGTTATTTGCCAGTACTCGAACAGCTCTACTTGCGGCGCAGACTCGGTCAATATTTTCAAAAAACTAGGAGTAACTTTTTTCGACTAGTTTCTAAAGAATTCGAATTGACCCCGCTTCTAGTAGATCGAATTTCAGAGGTATCCGCGAATATTCGTGCGACCTAAAATATTTAAGTACTCCGCTCGGTTCGAATAATCCAGTCCAGTCGAGATCGGTTCGTTATTTGCCAGTACTCGAACAGCTCTACTTGCGGCGCAGACTCGGTCAATATTTTCAAAAAACTAGGAGTAACTTTTTTCGACTAGTTTCTAAAGAATTCGAGTTTACCCCGCTTCTAGTAGATCGAATTTCAGAGGTATCCGCGAATATTCGTGCAACCTAAAATATTTAAGTACTCCGCTCGGTTCGAATAATCCAGTCCAGTCGAGATCGGTTCGTTATTTGCCAGTACTCGAACAGCTCTACTTGCGGCGCAGACTCGGTCAATATTTTCAAAAAACTAGGAGTAACTTTTTTCGACTAGTTTCTAAAGAATTCTAGTTTACCCCGCTTCTAGTACATCGAATTTCAGAGGTATCCGCGAATATTCGTGCAACCTAAAATATCTAAGTACTCCGCTCGGTTCGAATAATCCAGTCCAGTCGAGATCGGTTCGTTATTTGCCAGTACTCGAACAGCTCTACTTGCGGCGCAGACTCGGTCAATATTTTCAAAAAACTAGGAGTAACTTTTTTCGACTAGTTTCTAAAGAATTCGAGTTTATCCCACTTCTAGTAGATCGAATTTCAGAGGTATCCGCGAATATTCGTGGAACCTAAAATATTTAAGTACTCCGCTCGGTTCGAATAATCCAGTCCAGTCGAGATCGGTTCGTTATTTGCCAGTACTCGAACAGCTCTACTTGCGGCGCAGACTCGGTCAATATTTTCAAAAAACTAGGAATAACTTTTTTCGACTAGTTTCTAAAGAATTCGAGTTTATCCCGCTTCTAGTAGATCGAATTTCAGAGGTATCCGCGAATATTCGTGCGACCTAAAATATTTAAGTACTCCGCTCGGTTCGAATAATCCAGTCCAGTCGAGATCGGTTCGTTATTTGCCAGTACTCGAACAGCTCTACTTGCGGCGCAGACTCGGTCAATATTTTCAAAAAACTAGGAATAACTTTTTTCGACTAGTTTCTAAAGAATTCGAGTTTATCCCGCTTCTAGTAGATCGAATTTCAGAGGTATCCGCGAATATTCGTGCGACCTAAAATATTTAAGTACTCCGCTCGGTTCGAATAATCCAGTCCAGTCGAGATCGGTTCGTTATTTGCCAGTACTCGAACAGCTCTACTTGCGGCGCAGACTCGGTCAATATTTTCAAAAAACTAGGAGTAACTTTTTTCGTCTAGTTTCTAAAGAATTCGAGTTTATCCCACTTCTAGTAGATCGAATTTCAGAGGTATCCGCGAATATTCGTGGAACCTAAAATATTTAAGTACTCCGCTCGGTTCGAATAATCCAGTCCAGTCGAGATCGGTTCGTTATTTGCCAGTACTCGAACAGCTCTACTTGCGGCGCAGACTCGGTCAATATTTTCAAAAAACTAGGAGTAACTTTTTTCGACTAGTTTCTAAAGAATTCGAGTTTATCCCACTTCTAGTAGATCGAATTTCAGAGGTATCCGCGAATATTCGTGGAACCTAAAATATTTAAGTACTCTGCTCGGTTCGAATAATCCAGTCCAGTCGAGATCGGTTCGTTATTTGCCAGTACTCGAACAGCTCTACTTGCGGCGCAGACTCGGTCAATATTTTCAAACAACTAGGAATAACTTTTTTCGACTAGTTTCTAAAGAATTCGAGTTTATCCCGCTTCTAGTAGATCGAATTTCAGAGGTATCCGCGAATATTCGTACGACCTAAAATATTTAAGTACTCCGCTCGGTTCGAATAATCCAGTCCAGTCGAGATCGGTTCGTTATTTGCCAGTACTCGAACAGCTCTACTTGCGGCGCAGACTCGGTCAATATTTTCAAAAAACTAGGAGTAACTTTTTTCGACTAGTTTCTAAAGAATTCGAGTTTATCCCGCTTCTAGTAGATCGAATTTCAGAGGTATCCGCGAATATTCGTGGAACCTAAAATATTTAAGTACTCCGCTCGGTTCGAATAATCCAGTCCAGTCGAGATCGGTTCGTTATTTGCCAGTACTCGAACAGCTCTACTTGCGGCGCGGACTCGGTCATTGGCACGGAAAGACGGAAAAATATTGGCAACGATCATTTCCCAACGTCGCTTGCACCGCGCTCCGAGCCTGTTCCCGATGATTGAGACTCCCGTTGTCGATAGTCAGCCGATTTGACGAAATCGGACGTTTAATGAAATTTCCGATCGCGCGGAGTGTCGGGATAATACGCGGCGGAATTATTGAACGGTGAACAATGTGTGCCGCGGATAGTGTCGGTCCCATTACGATTAACCCATCACAGCGGCTCAGCCTATTACCTCTCCGGCTTGATGCACAACAGAATCCGTAACGAAGATTGGCATTATGGACTCCGCCGAATCCGGAGTTTATGTCGCGTGACCTAGACCCGCCGGGTAATTATGTTTTTTTAATGCTAATACGCGGAACAATCGCGGGCTGTTCGATTACGAAACTTCGCGGAAGCTATTCGACGGCTGGCTTTTTCGTCATAGACGCTGACGTCGGAGCCGTTAAAAATGCGTTTCAATCAAGTCGCCGTGGTCTTATCAAAGGCCGCGTAGTTCCATGCCACCACCTACACATACAGTCGCGCAACGACCACAATTAACACCGCGTACCCCACTGTATGCTTTGTAACCGCAGTAAATTTTCGCGTGACTTCCGGGTTCTCACCGTCGACATGAAAGGCAGACGCGCGCACAGTTACTTTATCCAAAATGTCCTGAAACGGTCGGTAGGTACGCCGTTTATTGTTCGGATATAGCGCGTTCGCGCTAACTTTTCGTATAGTTGACGTTGCGGAAGGTAAATTGCGCAATTAGAGTTTTCGCGCACTTTTGTCATCGAAACTCCAAGGGAAGCGAACGTGTTTTCGGGTTTGAGGGAAGGCCCGATTCACGGGAGAAAAGTAAAAGGTCAAATTCGAAGAGTATTGTTCGGTCTCTGGCGAATCATTAACACGTTTACTGCTAATCGTATTTTGTTGTATTAGAACGGCGATGCTATGAAATACTACAGTGTTTGATTGAATTATGCAAAATGTAAATAATATGCAGGTATTGGAGACCAAAGGATCGCACCATTATTCTATTAATAGCTGCATTTATACATTTATTATTCCTACTCATTGCGAATATTTTGGGTCTTCAGTAAAATCTCTTGCTTGTAATTGTTAACACATCATTAACGGCGCAAAAGATTTGATTAAAAATGGAAAATATTGGAATAAAGCCTACTGGCAATCTTGTAAAAGCAATTGATATTAGAACGGTGCTTCAATACTTTGGCTTTTGACAATTTTGCGTTACCGTCATTTTACATTCACCTTGGAAAACTAGACATCAGTATTATTAAATTTAGTTATTAACACGTTGACTGCCACGGTGGTCACCGATGATCGATGCAAAAGATTTTATTACAAATGTAAAATATTGCAATGAAGCCCATTTGCAATCTTGTAAAAACAATTGATATTGAAACGGTGCTTCAATACTTTGGCTTGTAACAACTCTGCGTTACCGTCATTTTACATTCACCTTGGAAAACTAGACATCAGTATTATCAAAATTAATTATTAACACGTTGATTGCCACGGTGGTCACCGGTAACCAGTGCGAAAGATTTTGTTACAAATGTAAAATATCGCAATGAAGCCTACTTGAAATCTTGTAAAAGCAATTGATGTTGAAACGGTGTTTCAATACTTTGGCTTCCAACAAATTTCTCTAATTCTTTCCGTCAACGGATTGCTATCATGGACCCTTTGATTGCTAAGGACGCATATATGCGTCTACAGTGTCGAATATACGTGCAAATGTGCGCTTCGCAATCGTTTCGATTTCTTACCTTATTGCAGCCACAATTATCATATTGACTACCACGGTGGTGACCGGCGCAAAAGATTTGATTAAAAATGTAAAATATCGCAATGAAGCCTACTTGCAATCTTGTAAAAGCAATTGATGTTATAACGGTGCTTCAATACTTTGGCTTCTAACAAATTTCTCTAATTCTTTCTGTCAACGAATTGCTATCATTGACCCTTTCATTGCTATGGACGCATATATGTGTCTGCGGTGTCGAATATGCGCGCATATGTACTAAAAATGCAAAATATCGCAATGAAACCTACTTGCAATCTTGTAAAAGCAATTGATGTTGGAACGGTGCTTCAATACTTTGGCTTCTAACAATTCTGCGTCCCCTTCATTTTGCACGATTTAATCATATTCTGCAGCATTTAATCGCATCACGGTTCTAATACGCAAAAGATTTTATTAAAAATGCAAAAAATTCGCATTGAAGCCTATTTGCAACCTTGTAAAAGCAATTGATATTGAAACGGTGCTTCAATACTTTAGCTTTTAACAACTCTGCGTTCCCTTCCTTTTGCACGATTTAATCATATTCTGCAGCATTTAATCGCATCACGGTTCTAACACACAAAAGATTTTACTAAAAATGCAAAAAATTCGCAATGAAGCCTATTTGCAATCTTGTAAAAGCAATTGATATTGGCACGGTGCTTCAATACTTTGGCTTCTAAAAACTCTGCGTTATTTTAATTTTGCACGATTTAACACTTTGACTGCTGTGATGGTCACCATTGACCGACTCAAGAGATTTTACTGAAGATCCAAAATATTCGCAATGGATAGCAAGAATTATTTTATAAATGCACTTATTATTAAAATAGTAACGCGATCCTTTGGTCTCCAATACCTGCATATTACTTACATTTTGCGTAATTCAGTCAAACGCTCTAGTATTTCATAGCATCCCGTTTTAATTCAGCAAAATACGCACGGCAGCTAACGCATTAACAAATATTACGTGACGGTTAACGCATTAAGGAGTTATAATAACAGCTTCACGGAGCGATGACGTTACGAATGCCATTAAGGCTGTTATGCACCGAGGACAATAAACTAGCTGGAACCAGGAAACAGTCGATGTCAAGATAAGTTGGCATACACTCGCGTTTCTGCAAAGTGGACGCAGACAACTGTGCAAGCAATCATACTTCAACTCCATCCGAAGATATCACAAGGCAGAGCACACATTCTAAACGTACTCGCTCCGTTTATGCGCGTGAGTGCAATTTTTCGTGCGACCCGATTCGCTCGTCGTTTTATAACCCAATAAACCCCAGCCCCGTATCATATTCCGTATGCAACAGCGAAACCTTTCCGCTGCCATCAAATCCGCGCCCTCGTGTTTACGGATAATTCGTCCTAACGTTCTACACAAACCCACGCAACATATTCAGCCACCATCCGACTCTGAATCCGCCCCGGCCAGAGGCCATGTAATTATCTAGCAATCCAATTAATCGACTAAACTCGCCAGGCCACTTTACGCCGGATCGGTCCCCGCCTAAATTACCAATTTATCGTCTATCGGCGGGCACGTTCTCGCGCGCGCGAACTATTCGCGTCATTTCCATTTTTACAGGCCGCGTCCTCTGTTTAGGAATTCACAGCCCGTGCGCTCGCTCCATCCTTCACGGATTCTTCGGAATATTTCTTCCGATCGCCTCGGCGGTCTTCGTCATCGGCGCGAAAAATACGTTATCCCGTGATTCGGTGTCACGAGCGACGATGCGTCAAGGAAGAAGCCTCGATAGACGGAGAACGATCTTATCACGAGTCCATATATATTATGCGCGTGAAGCTGCGCGCGGCATTGTTACGGTATTGTTGTGGCCAAAGCCATTGTGCCGGGCAAACGTAATTCTGCGCAAAGTGGAACACGGAGTTAGCCGGGAATAAAAGAGTCGCCCTTCAGACGGGCCGGTAACGACGTTTGATAAGGATCGAAATCGCAGTGGGTGATGCTACCTGGTAGTGCGATGGGCCTTCAATCGGTCTTTCAAATCCAACCTTCCGTCTCGCTCCACGACTTTTCAATTCTACTTCGAACTCGCCGACGCCGCTGATGCGCGTCGGTGTACACGCGCGCTTTTATACACACGTCATTTTTTATCCAACTTCAATATGCCGCCGCTCCGATACTCTAAGTTCGGCGATCAATCGACGCTGAGAGTTCAGTGTGCGCGGAAAACAAGTGTACGGAAAAAGCTTAACATTTTAACACGTTGACTGCCGTGCGTATTTTACTAAAACCGCGGCGTGATGAAGTACTACAGAATACGATTGAGTTGTGCATAATGAAAATAATGCGAAGGTATCGGATACCAAGAAATTGAATCGATCGATTGAAAAATACTGACTGGGTATTTTTGTAATTTTTTGTGAAATCTTTTGCGCCGGAAAACAAGTGTACGTAAAACCTTAACATTTTAACACGTTGACTGCCGTGCGTGTTTTGCTAAAACCGAAACGTGATTGAAGTACTACAGAATATGATTGAATTGTGCATAATGCAAATAATGCGAAGGTATCGGATACCAAGGAATTGAATTACTGTTTAATATTAATTGCATTTACAGAACTATAAATACTACTGATTGGCTATTTTTTGAATTTTTTGTGAAATCTTTTGCGCCGGAAAACAAGTGTACGTAAAACCTTAACATTTTAACACGTTGACTGCCGTGCGTATTTTACTATGTTAAAACCGCAACGTAATGAAGTATTGGCTATTTTTTGAAATTTTTGCAAAATATGATTGAAAACTGATGAATGATGATTGAAAAATAATGCGAAGGTATCGGATACCAAGGAATTGAATTACTGTTTAATATTAATTGCATTTATAAACTATAAATACTACTGATTAGCTATTTTTTGAATTTTTTGTGAAATCTTTTGCGCCGGAAAACAAGTATACGTAAAACCTTAACATTTTAACACGTTGACTGCCGTGCGTGTTTTGCTAAAAATCGCAACGTGATGAAATACTACAGAATATGATTGAACTGTGCATAATGAAAATAATGCGAAGGTATCGGATACCAAGGAATTGAATTACTGTTTAATATTAATTGCATTTACAGAACTATAAATACTACTGATTGGCTATTTTTTGAATTTTTTGTGAAATCTTTTGCGCCGAAAAACAAGTGTACGTAAAACCTTAACATTTTAACACGTTGACCGTGCGTATTTTACTATATTAAAACCGTAACTATTTAATATTAAGAATATGATTGAATTGTGCATAAATAATAAATGCTACCAATTGGGTATTTTTGTTTAATATTAATTGCATTTACAGAACTATAAATACCGATTGTATTTTTTGAATTTTTTGTGAAATCTTTTGCGATGACCATTTTAACCACTGCAGTCAACGTGTTTGCAAAAATGACTCACGCCATGAAAAATGTCGAAGGTATCGGAACCAACTTTGAATGACGTTAATGTTAATTGCAACAATATTACAAATGCATCGATTTATTTTGCGAGAACGTCGAAAAATACTTTTTCGAAAAAGTCGCGGAACCAACGTAAATCGCACTCTTGGCATGACATTTTGTCTTTGATCTTTTAACACTTTAATGACCGCTCACGAATTTTCTCGTGTGTCGTGTCCCAACTATTACGGACCGCTCACGAATTTTCTCGTATTTTCTACACGCTGTCTTCAGATATCATTTACTTTGACACATTGTATCCATTATACCTTGTCTATTTAAGTATTTACATCAATATTCAATGCATTAAACTAGACTAAACGCATTCTATACATTTCGTACAAATTTATTTTTAACACGTTCGCGGACATTAAAAGTTTCAGCGAGGCGCAAAAATTGATTGTCATTTTATTTTTAAATTGATCGTGATATCCGAAATTTGATTAAACACATTTTATAAGGGTAGTCAAATTATCTTTCTATCTATTTATATAAAATAATTTACTTCAAGATTTGAATGCTATAGCATTCAGTCCGCGAACGTATTAAATAAAAAAGTTATAATTATTGAAAAACATATTTTTTTAATAATACCAAAAATACTTCCAATTACACAATTTCTAAAAGTTTCACAAAAATGGCTTCATAACTATCAAACTTATGATTTTTTGTAAAATGTGCGATCCCAGGCGTATTTCTTACAGATTTCTTATCATTCCTTAAAGAGTCAAAATGTTGAGGCGCCGCCAGTTTTTTCCTCAATAGCCCCCCTTGACGACGGCGTCCCGAAATTTTATTCCAAATCCCCCGATCCTGCCACCTTCGCAAAACTCTATCTTCCCGAAAATATTTTCGCGACATGCCTCGAAAAGCTGCCGCCTTCATTTTCAGCCAAAGACGATGAATGGGCGCGCTGATTTTATCTACTCGTCGCCGAGACAGTTTACCGCAACTGAAATCGCATTACGCAGCCGACACTACGTACTTGGACTTCTTTCCGCGTTTCCTGTTACCGACTCTATCATGGACGCGCGATAATTAAGTGCGTACCACGTGAGCGAAAGGCTACGAAACAGTTGCGCACTTGACGACTCCGGACACGTACGCGGGAGAGTTGGTAGGAAAAAGTTGCGTCTGATAAACCGGAACCACCACAAGGATCCATTATCGCTTATCAAGCCCGCGGTAATTGCCAATCGGGAGCAATTGCGTCATGCAGGTCGGTGCACTATCGACCCGTTATCGACGCGGGCCGCCAAGATTTTGAGTGTCCGGTTTATTTTCGTCAATTTGTCGGATTCTGCCCACGCGTAGATACGGACTGCGCGCGTGCATTATGTAATGCATGCGGAAGTACGAACGAGACGGGTATGAGCGCATATCTTAACACTTTGCGGATCAGGCATTCTATTGCTAACCGTACCCAGTGGCCGGATATTTTTTTGCGTCAAATATCTTTAAATTAGTGATGATTTGTTAGTAGTTAACAGGTTGACTGCCACGGTGGTCACCGGTGATCGGTGCAAAACATTTGACTAAAAATGCAAAAAATTCGCAATGAAGCCTGTTTGGAATCTTGTAAAAGCAATTTCTATTGGAACGGTGCATTCTAATAGAGCAAAATACGTTTGGCAGTCAATGTGTTAAAAATCATTGTCCCGTGAAATATTTATTTTTAACAACTTTAAAAATGAATGTTTTTTTAATTTTTTTCAATACGTAAAAATGTGTAAAAACTAAACATTTTTTAAAGTATGATATTTCGTAAAACATGACACTAAGTGTAGTGGAACACGACAAAGTCCTCACAAATATTCATTTTCTTGTCATCACTTGATGTATCCGTTAAACTGTCCGCAAATATTTCTGTAATATTGCTAATCGTTTTGTCGCTATCCATATTTCAGAGCTTCAAATAATTAATTCGCAACACAAATTACGAAAAACTGCGACTGACAATCACGCAGGAACTGTGTGATATCTCGTCACCTGCCTCAAACGACAGAATATGCAAGACGATATATCTCGTCAATGGCCCCGAACGACGAAACAGCAATGACGAGATATCTCGTCATCCGTCCGTAAAGTGTTAACACTTTGCGGACCAGGCATTCTATTGCTAACCGTACCCAGTGGCCGGATATTTTTTTGCGTCAAATATCTTTAAATTAGTGATGATTTGTTAGTAGTTAACAGGTTGACTGCCACGGTGGTCACCGGTGATCGGTGCAAAACATTTGACTAAAAATGCAAAAAATTCGCAATGAAGCCTGTTTGGAATCTTGTAAAAGCAATTTCTATTGGAACGGTGCATTCTAATAGAGCAAAATACGTTTGGCAGTCAATGTGTTAAAAATCATTGTCCCGTGAAATATTTATTTTTAACAACTTTAAAAATGAATGTTTTTTTTATTTTTTTCAATACGTAAAAATGTGTAAAAACTAAACATTTTTTAAAGTATGATATTTCGTAAAACATGACACTAAGTGTAGTGGAACACGACAAAGTCCTCACAAATATTCATATTCTTGTCATCACTTGATGTATCCGTTAAACTGTCCGCAAATATTTCTGTAATATTGCTAATCGTTTTGTCGCTATCCATATTTCAGAGCTTCAAATAATTAATTCGCAACACAAATTACGAAAAACTGCGACTGACAATCACGCAGGAACTGTGTGATATCTCGTCACCTGCCTCAAACGACAGAATATGCAAGACGATATATCTCGTCAATGGCCCCGAACGACGAAACAGCAATGACGAGATATCTCGTCATCCGTCCGTAAAGTGTTAACACTTTGCGGACCAGGCATTCTATTGCTAACCGTACCCAGTGGCCGGATATTTTTTTGCGTCAAATATCTTTAAATTAGTGATGATTTGTTAGTAGTTAACAGGTTGACTGCCACGGTGGTCACCGGTGATCGGTGCAAAACATTTGACTAAAAATGCAAAAAATTCGCAATGAAGCCTGTTTGGAATCTTGTAAAAGCAATTTCTATTGGAACGGTGCATTCTAATAGAGCAAAATACGTTTGGCAGTCAATGTGTTAAAAATCATTGTCCCGTGAAATATTTATTTTTAACAACTTTAAAAATGAATGTTTTTTTTATTTTTTTCAATACGTAAAAATGTGTAAAAACTAAACATTTTTTAAAGTATGATATTTCGTAAAACATGACACTAAGTGTAGTGGAACACGACAAAGTCCTCACAAATATTCATATTCTTGTCATCACTTGATGTATCCGTTAAACTGTCCGCAAATATTTCTGTAATATTGCTAATCGTTTTGTCGCTATCCATATTTCAGAGCTTCAAATAATTAATTCGCAACACAAATTACAAAAAACTGCGACTGACAATCACGCAGGAACTGTGTGATATCTCGTCACCTGCCTCAAACGACAGAATATGCAAGACGATATGTGCCCATAATTATGAAAGTGGTCTAAGTCAAAATTTAAAAAAAATGAGTTTATCAGTTATTTCATACCACATTATTTTTAACTAAATTTATTCAATGTAATTTTTACGAAATTGTCAAAAATGAACCATTAGATAGTGGTTGTAATTTCAACATTATATGGAATTCATTTAGTTTTAATTATGAAAGTGGTCTAAGTCAAAAATTTAAATAAATTATATAAACAACTTGAAAATGGCACGTGGCCTTCTTTGACGCGTTTCTGAACTACATAATAAAATAAATGACAATCAAATTTTAATAATAACGACAACTTCATTTTTAACGAAATCACTAGAAGAATCAATAACAAGAAGAGTAAAAAATACCGCGGGTGAATCTGTCTCTTGGCTACAAATTCAATGGATGAGATTCTTGAAAAATGAACCTTATAAAATGTTCTATAAAACATCTTTAGATGATTTTAAATTTCACGTTTTGGATCTTTCACCTAAAAAAGAAAGACCAAAAATATACGGAAATATTAAATTACTTCCATTATACACCACCATTAGACCAGTATCGGAAGAAAAACATAAAGATATTATGAGTTTACTACCGTACATCCCTCCAGTTTTTCAGGAACATTTTAAGAATCTTAAATACTCGAAATAATGATAAAAATGGATTACTGTTTAAAAATAATTAATAAATGTAATAAATGTTCACGAATTATTTCAATCAAATTATTGTTTCAAATAAAACTCAAAGTTCTTTATTGCTTTAAGTCATTTATAGGACATTCAGTTAATTTTGAAAATGGTCTAAGTCAATTCAATCTTTAAAAATAATATTATCGTATAAAATTCACACAAAATTTCATATTCATAGTAAATTTCTATTAATTAAGACTAATAAAATTATAAATTAAAATGTCGCATAATGTAAAAATATTTTTTAATTTATTCAAATGCAATTCATTAAATATCTCGAAACAAGAAATATATGACTTAGACCACTTTCATAATTATGGGCACATATATCTCGTCAATGGCCCCGAACGACGAAACAGCAATGACGAGATATCTCGTCATCCGTCCGTAAAGTGTTAACGTTTGCGAAGCCGCGATTCGCCAACGAGATGATTCCCGTCTAATCGAATACCGATAGCGCTTTTTCTTCGCTTCTTGCCGGCGGTCTTGATATTTTCTGCTTGACTAATTAATAGCGGCCGACTTCAGCGTATGCACGCGTGCTGGTCATTAATTACGGTGGGACACTGGCGCAAAAAGTAAGAATAGCGTAATGGAATACGGCCGTGGGCTGAGAGGAATGCGATTGTCAGAGAATAGGGAATTGGATGGCGCTTAAATACCAATGGTTTCTAACTTAGTACGCATCTGTAGAGAATCGGGATAAATATCTCGAAACGCTGACTCATGTGAATTAAAAGCGTACGTGACGGATTGCGTAGTAAGAAAAATAACTTGTTAACCCATTCGAGACGACGATTTTTTTCGAAAAACAGTTAACAAGAAAGAACTCACATTAGACTTGCGCCACTTTCAAAATAAACGGTTCATATAATATAAGATATATCAGGCAAAATTATTTTTTTTCGGGCATGCCTAAATGTTGTCCTTCGACTGTGTCTAAATGCCGTCTTTTAACCCATTCGAGACGATTTTTTTCGAACACGGTCCCCAGGAGCGGATTTTTTTTCTGTATATTGTTCATTTTTTATAAAAAAAAACATGTTTACTATGGAAATCACCCAATTCGTAAGTGAATTCACATAAATAAGATCATTGCACACCAGGTGTGCAGCTCGCTCCTCGGAAAATTTTTATTGCGAGGAACGGATTGAACACCACGTGTGCAATGTAAGGTAAAATGAAAATACATCATTAAAAAATGTATGAACATTTGTTTCAAAAATAGTTAGATAATATAAAATCGTTATTTTGTTTTCAATAATAAAGAACAGAATATAATGCAAAGAAAATGTTTAAAAAGTAGTCAAAAGTTAAAAAAAGATAAGTTGAATAATGAAAAAAATAACAAACGAGAAATAAATTTTTAGAAAAATGTCTACAGACAACAAAGTAATGTAACTCAGTAATAAAAAAGAAAATATAATTTGTAAATACACTTTTAGCAAATAGTACACTGATCGTAAAGTAATTATACATTAGTTGGTTGATGGTAGCGCTTGAAACATTCTCCCAAACATAATCCAGGATTACCGACACAAGCAGGACAAGAGTAATTATCACATTTATATTTTCCTTCTTTGTAGGACTGTCGGCAATTCATAGTATTTTACATGTAAGGAAGGCTTCAAATAATTTTTAGATTTTTGGTACACAGTAAAACCAATGTCAAATTTTGTTTTCCTGTACCTTGCAGATTTGTAAGATAAAATGAAAATACATCATTAAAAAATGTATGAACATTTGTTTCAAAAATAGTTAGATAATATAAAATCGTTATTTTGTTTTCAATAATAAAGAACAGAATATAATGCAAAGAAAACGTTTAAAAAGTAGTAAAAAGTTAAAAAAAGATAAGTTGAATAATGAAAAAAATAACAAACGAGAAATAAATTTTTAGAAAAATGTCTACAGACAACAAAGTAATGTAACTCAGTAATAAAAAAGAAAATATAATTTGTAAATACACTTTTAGCAAATAGTACACTGATCGTAAAGTAATTATACATTAGTTGGTTGATGGTAGCGCTTGAAACATTCTCCCAAACATAATCCAGGATTACCGACACAAGCAGGACAAGAGTAATTATCACATTTATATTTTCCTTCTTTGTAGGACTGTCGGCAATTCATAGTATTTTACATGTAAGAAAGGCTTCAAATAATTTTTAGATTTTTGGTACACAGTAAAACCAATGCCAAATTTTGTTTTCCTGTACCTTGCAGATTTCATTAGTTCAAGGAAAATCTTATTTCAACGACTAGTTTACTCAGAAGAACTGATAATTGCACATTACTGTTATTGCACACACGGTGTGCAAGCCGTCTTATAGCCTCGGAAATCAATTGCACACACGATGTGCAATCGGTCTCGAATGGGTTAACGAGTTAACGAAAGAGCAGCGTGAAATTTTTTCGGTGAGGGAATCTAATTTTTCATCCACGATAACGTAGTATGCGAAATGTGTATTTTGTGAAATTGATGAAGTTTCACTCTGTGCACCTAGAATCGTTTTATATGTTCCGAAGCTGAGAAACGTTGCTGCTTCGGCAACTATGTCTTGGAACGCAGATATTTTCTCATTGAAATAGCTTAACGTTAATACATTCGCGCACACGTCTGCAAATGCAGGCAGAATATTGATGGCTGCATATCCGAACGTGTTCAAAAGAAGGAACGAAGAGACGGAATGTCTGAAAATCGTACGCTTCTCATCTATTCGCTTGTACTGCGAAAATGTACAGTATTCCGCGAACGAATCGGCGTTGCACTAAAAGTGTCTGCAAATGTGTCGACGCGAGACGTGTGAACTCGGGTGCAGGTTATTAACTACTCAGTGTGGACGTATTATTTTAGAGATCCATAAATGTGCTTTGAAGACGCGACAAACTTACGTAAGCCGACCAGCCAGCTGTCCACTGACACTTAACGTCAATGGTGTCTAGTTGCTAAACAGAAAACCCATTTTCTATACTGATTTAACGCGTTGACTGCCACGGTGGTCACCGTTGACCAGCTCAAAAGATTTTACTAAACATGCAAAAAAATTCGAAATGAAGCCTATTTGCAATATTGTAAAAGCAACTGATATTGGAACGATGCTTCAATGTTTTGGCTACTAACAACTTTGCGCTACCTTCATTTTACATTCACCTTGGAAAACTAGACATCAGTATTATTAAAATTAATTATTAACACGTTGACTGCCACGGTGGTCACCAGTTACCGGCGCAAAAGATTTGACTAAAAATGCGAAAAATTGAAAAAATGAAGCCTATTTGCAATCTTATAAAGGCAATTGATATTGGAACGGTACTTCAATACTTTGGCTTCTAACAATTCTGCGTTACCTACATTTTACATTTATCTTCGAAAATTAGAGATCAGTATTATTAAAATTAATTATTAACACGTTGACTGCCACGGTGGAACCCCTGACCGACGCAAAAGATTTTAATAAAAATTCAAAAAATGCACAATAAAGCCTATTTGCAATTTTGTAAAAGCAATTGATATTGGAACGGTGCTTCAATGCTTTGGCTTCTAACAACTCTACGTTACCTTCATTTTACATTTATCTTCGAAAACGACATCAGTATTATTAAAATTAATTATTAACACGTTGACTGCCGCGATGGAAACCGTTAACTGGCGCAAAATATTTTACTAAAAATGCAAAAAATGTGCAATGAAGCCTATTTGTAATCTTGTAAAAGCAATTGATATTGGAATGGTGCTTCAATGCTTTGACTTCTAACAATTCTGCATTACCTTCATTTTACATTCACCTTGGAAAACTAGACATCAGTATTATTAAAATTAATTATTAACACGTTGACTGCCACGATGGAAACCGGTGCCTGGTGCAAAAGATTTTACTAAAAATGCAAAAAATTTACAAAGAAGCCTATTTGCAATCTTGTGAAAGCAATTGATATTGGAACGATGCTTCAACACTTTGACTTCTAACAACTCTGTGTTACGTTCATTTTACATTCACCTTGGAAAACTAGACATCAGTATTATTAAAATTAATTTTTAACAAGTTGAGTGCCACGGTGGAAACCGATGACCGGCGCAAAAGATTTTACTAAAAACGCAACAAATGCACAAAGAAGCCTATTTGCAATCTTGTAAAAGCAATTGATATTGGAACGGTGCTTCAATGCTTTGGTTTCTAATAACTCTGCATTGCCTTCATTTTACCTTCATATTATTAAAATTAATTATTAACACATTGACTGCTACGGTGGTCACCGTTGACCGGCGCAAAAGTTTGACTAAAAATGCACAAGGAAGCCTAATTGCAACCTTGTAAAAGCAATTGATATTGGAACGGTGCTTCAATGCTTTGGCTTCTAACAACTCTGCGTTACCTTCATTTTACATTTATCTTCGAAAACGACATCAGTATTATTAAAATTAATTATTAACACGTTGACTGCCGCGATGGAAACCGTTAACTGGCGCAAAATATTTTACTAAAAATGCAAAAAATGTGCAATGAAGCCTATTTGTAATCTTGTAAAAGTAATTGATATTGGAATGGTGCTTCAATGCTTTGACTTCTAACAATTCTGCATTACCTTCATTTTACATTCACCTTGGAAAACTAGACATCAGTATTATTAAAATTAATTATTAACACGTTGACTGCCACGATGGAAACCGGTGCCTGGTGCAAAAGATTTTACTAAAAATGCAAAAAATTTACAAAGAAGCCTATTTGCAATCTTGTGAAAGCAATTGATATTGGAACGATGCTTCAACACTTTGACTTCTAACAACTCTGTGTTACGTTCATTTTACATTCACCTTGGAAAACTAGACATCAGTATTATTAAAATTAATTTTTAACAAGTTGAGTGCCACGGTGGAAACCGATGACCGGCGCAAAAGATTTTACTAAAAACGCAACAAATGCACAATGAAGCCTACTTGCAATCTTTTAAAAGCAATTGATATTGGAACGGTGCTTCAATGCTTTGGTTTCTAATAACTCTGCATTGCCTTCATTTTACCTTCATATTATTAAAATTAATTATTAACACATTGACTGCTACGGTGGAAACCGGTGACCGACGCAAATGATTTGACTAAAAATGCACAATGAAGCCTACTTGCAATCTTTTAAAAGCTATTGATATTGGAACGGCGCTTCAATGCTTTGGCTTCTAACAACTCTGCGGTACCTTCATTTTGCCCGATTTAATCATACTCTGCAGTATTTCATCCTATCGCGGTCCTAACATAACAAAATATGCTCGGCAGTCAATGCGTTAAAAACTGATCATGGTCGATCAACGTTACGTATCGTACTTAATGACAAGTGTGAATTTTCATATCGATCGTCTTTTTTTCAACACGCCTGCTATATACGTTCCGATATGTACAACAAAAACGTCGATTATCGAATGTCACACGTTGATTATCGGTCCTGGTATTATCAGCACGGTTCCATTCTGTTTTTTATAGCGGCTTTCAAGGCGAGAGCACTCCTTTATTTATGAAACCGACGTGCTCAATAACATTTGCCGAGTATTTCGACACGGTAATGCTGTTGGCTCGAATTCGGAACACGTTGTTAACGTACTCTCACTAGTGGGACCCTTCCACGTCTCATATAAACGTAATCTGTTGCGCTACCTAAAACGGGTAACAGGAGGGTACTTGTAGAGCCAACACATGCTGCAGACGTGGAACTATTTCTTTATCATTGTCCCTGAAAACAGCACGAAACGTCTTCAACTCAAACACAGGGACCGTAACAAGCATTTATAACTTCCACTGAATACGCCACATATGCCTCACTCTATGTGCGCCTATAACCATAAATGTGACCTACGCCAGGATTATAACAAAATTCTATTTTAACACGTTGACTGTCGTATATAGAAACCGCAACATGATGAAGTACTTCTGTATATGATTAAATTGTACAAAATGATAATAATGCGAAAGTATCGGAGACCAAAGAATTTCATCACTATTTAACACTTTAAGGACCGCTCACGAGTTTTCCCGTGTTTTTTACACGCTGTCTTTAAATGTCACTTATTTTGATACATTGTATGTATTTTGTCTATTTAAATAATTGCATCAATATTCAATGCACTGAATTCGATTACCTTCATGTTTTTTTCGTATTTAAATTTTTTAGTAAAAAAAGTTATGATAATCATTAAGAACACATATTTTTTTAATAATACTTAAAATACTTCCAATTATACAATTTTTTAGTTTTCACAAAAATTGCTTCATAAGTAACACAGTTATGATTTTTTGTCACATACAAGTATCCGAAAAACGTGCGGTCCAAAGCGTATTTCTTAGATTTCTTAGCGGTCCTTAAAGTGTTAATATTAATTACATTTGCAGAGTTATAATGGTACCGATTGGGTATTTTTTTAGTTTTTCGTGAAAAATGTTTTCAATTATACATTTTTCCGGCCTTTTGCACCAGTTACCGATGACCCCTACGGCAGTCAACGTTTTAATTTCTTTCACCGCATTCGATGACGCAGAAGAAACCGCCTGATTAACCTAATTTTCTGGATCACCAACATCGACCATTTTCGCAATCACACAACAAATAAACCCCACCAGTTCGTCCATACCCTACTGCATGCGCAGTGCGGGGGGGTTTTCATTACAGGTGGTGCAACAACAGGGTATTTAAGGAAGATCAATGTCCGTCCCATACACGTCGAAAATAAGAGCACGGTAAATCTCGGAGTACGCCGTTACGTGGAACACATACTGGGCCTACACCTGCTATCCAGTACATGCGTGTCTCTGTTCAAATAGTACAAACTGTACCGCGCTCGCGTTATCGTCCGCCCGTAAGAGGCGTGTTTCTGTCGTGTGAGAACATCGCGGCAATAGAACGAGAGCGACGCACCGTGAGAATTGCGCGCGAAACAAAAAAGTGGCAGTTCGCGTCGTGTCAGAAACTCTGAATGCGCGAAACATAATGGGCCGAGAGGGAGGAGGGAAGAAGAGGGACGCGCGTATGCGTGACGGTATTTAAACCACTCTATATTTGCGTCAATTTAATTACACGCCCGGCTTCTGTGTCACGCACACGGAGGAATGCGCCTGCGTTTATTGATAAAACGAGCGGGCACGACGTGTCAGGATATAGTAATTACGAGCGGTTACTTCTGGCATGCGGCTAGGCGGCCTAAAACTATGGACGCCAAGTCGGCCCGATGCATTGATTAAACATCTCGTTCCAGTGCGGCGGGCAGGTGTAACGAAAATAAAACGGCGACCGTGAGGGGCGACGTCGATTTTTAACCCTGAACAACTAGAACTGGCCCGAAGGTGTATGTGTTACAGTGAAACACCGAAATCTGGAAAATGTCGACTTTCACCGGTGAATGTCAACATTCACATAGTCGCTTGGTGTATGTGTGAAATATTTGCTAGATACCCTTATTACTGACGTTGCGTACTTACAAATTCTTTAACACGTCGACTGCCAAGCGTATTTTACTATATTAGAACGGTGATGCTATGAAATACTGCAGCGTTCGACTGAATTATGCAAAATGGAAATAATGTGCAGGTATTGGAGACCAAGGGATCGCATCACTATTCTAATGAGAACTGCATTTACAAAATAATAATTTCTACACATTGCGAATATTTGGGATCTTCAGTAAAATCTTTTGCACCGATTAGTGGTGATCATCGCGGTAGTCAAAGTATTAACACATTGACTGCCAAGCGTATTTTACTATATTAGAACGGCAATGATATCAAATACTACAGCATTCGACTGAATTATGCAAAATGTAAATAATATGTAGGTATTGGAGACCAAAAGATCGCATTATTATTCTAAGCATAAGTGCATTTATAAAATAATTATTGCTACCCATTGCGAATATTTTGGATCTTCAGTAAAATCTCTTGCGTCGGTCAGCGGTGACTATTACAGCAATCAAAGTGTTAGCACGTTGACTGCCAAGCGTATTTTACTATATTAGAACGGCGATGATATTAAATACTACAGCGTTCGATTGAATTATGCAAAATGTAAATAATATGCAGGTATTGAAGACCAAAGCATCGCATTATTATTTTCGCGCATCTCGCGACAACTAACGTGTATACCACGCCATTTTAGTATTCCGGTGGAACTTCTCGGCCTAAATTCTATGACCTTTTATATATATATATATGTTACCGTGAATGACCGAAATTGGAGAATGTCGACTTTCACCGGCGAATGTCAACAGATACCAAATACGTCGGTGAAAGATCGAATATTTCATTACATTATTGTACATTCGGACCCTCTCCGGTGTGTGTCGACAATTAGTGCATGGTGAATGTCAACATCTACCGGTTTAAGTCCGAAATAAGGGTATTTAGCAAATATTTCGGACATGCACCAAGCGATTATGTGAATTTTGACATTCACCGGTGAAAGTCGACATGCTCCAGATTTCGGGGTTTCACCGTAACATATTCATTCTTGGGATTAATGTGATAATCGCTCTGTTCGCAGGACCCAACAAACAATATAGTAACAAAAAAAATTTTTTACTTTCCTATTATTGCAATAAAAATTATGTTCCAAAATGTTTGATTTTTCCGGATTTTGGCGCCGTACCTTGTACATTCGGACCCTCTCCGGTGTGTGTCGACAATTAGTGCATGGTGAATGTCAACATCTACCGGTTTAAGTCCGAAATAAGGGTATTTAACAAATATTTCGGACATGCACCAAGCGATTATGTGAATTTTGACATTCACCGGTGAAAGTCGACATTTTCCAGATTTCGGTGTTTCAACATAACATATTCATTCTTGGGATTAATGTATCCGTGAGCAACAAACAATATAGTAACAAAAAAAATTTTTTACTTTCCTATTATTGATAAAAATTATGTTCGTTTGATTTTTCGGATTTTGGCGCCGTTAATCCGGTGTGTGTCGAGAGAGAGAACGGTTCAGTTTAAGTCGAAAAAATTCATCAAATATTTCGACCGGTAAGTTATGTCCCATTTTGACATTCCCGGTGAAAACATGCTCTCCTTTTACTTAACATATTCATTCTTGGGATTAATGTGATAATCGACTCTGTTCGAGGACCCAACAAACAATATAGTAACAATTTTTTACTTTCCTATTATTGCAATAAAGAGATGTGTTTTTCCGTTTCAACGATCGTCGGATCTCCGGTGTGTGTCGACATCGCCGTTAGAAAGTAAACACGCTGCCCTCGTAACGTATCACGACAAAATTAGACGCGATCGGCGCGATAGAACATCCATTACGCTTTATTATGTTGCTTTCCGATCGCCGTGGCGTTTATCGCCATTATTCCGAGAGAGCGAACATTCAGTATACAACCGTGTTCATCAAAGCGATCATTAAGTAAATCCCACTGAACGTTGACACACGCGATGTGCATGCACTCGCAACTATTTTGCCGTACGCCTAATTATCCGCTAATCAACGAACATACCGCTTTGTCCCGTGCCAAGCGAAAATAAAAGTCGCGACTGACGGTAAACAGCGAGTATAAACAGTTCAACGAAAACGTTCGGCTTCTTATAACGCATTAGATACAACCGTGTTCGAACGATATTACGTGCTGACATCCGCGATTACACGTGCCGATGTAATTTGACGATCCGATCGGCGGAAAACTGTGGGTCGAATCGAGCGAAAATAAAAGTCGTGAGTGACGGTAAACAGCGAGTATAAACAGTTCAACGAAAACGTCGGCTTCTTATAACGCGGTGGGTCAACGATATCGGTTGAAATCCGCGATTACACGTGCCGATGCAATTTGACGATCCGATCGGCGGAAAACCGTAGGCCGAATCGAGCGAAAATAAAAGTCGTGAGTGACGGTAAACAGCGAGTATAAACAGTTCAACGAAAACGTTCGGCTTCTTATAACGCGGGGGTCACCGATATCGGCCCAAATCCACGATTACACGTGCCGATGCAATTTGACGATCCGATCGGCGGAAAACTGTGGGTCGAATCGAGCGAAAATAAAAATCGTGAGTGACGGTAAACAGCGAGTATAAACAGTTCAACGAAAACGTTCGGCTTCTTATAACGCGGGGGGTCAACGATATCGGCTGAAATCCACGATTACACGTGCCGATGTAATTTGACGATCCGATCGGCGGAAAACTGTGGGTCGAATCGAGCAAAAATAAAAATCGTGAGTGACGGTAAACAGCGAGTATAAACAGTTCAACGAAAACGTTCGGCTTCTTATAACGCGAGGGGTCAACGATATCGGCTCAAATCCACGATTACACGTGCCGATGCAATTTGACGATCCGATCGGCGGAAAACTGTGGGTCGAATCGAGCGAAAATAAAAGTCGTGAGTGACGGTAAACAGCGAGTATAAACAGTTCAACGAAAACGTTCGGCTTCTTATAACGCGGGGAGTCAACGATATCGGCTGAAATCCGCGATTACACGTGCCGATGCAATTTGACGATCCGATCGGCGGAAAACTGTGGGTCGAATCGAGAGAAAATAAAAGTCGTGAATGATGGTAAACAGCGAGTATAAACAGTTCAACGAAAACGTTCGGCTTCTTATAACGCGAGGGGTCAACGATATCGGCTGAAATCCACGATTACACGTGCCGATGCAATTTGACGATCCGATCGGCGGAAAACTGTGGGTCGAATCGAGCGAAAATAAAAGTCGTGAGTGACGGTAAACAGCGAGTATAAACAGTTCAACGAAAACGTTCGGCTTCTTATAACGCGGGGGGTCAACGATATCGGCTGAAATCCGCGATTACACGTGCCGATGCAATTTGACGATCCGATCGGCGGAAAACTGTGGGTCGAATCGAGAGAAAATAAAAGTCGTGAATGATGGTAAACAGCGAGTATAAACAGTTCAACGAAAACGTTCGGCTTCTTATAACGCGAGGAGTCAACGATATCGGCTGAAATCCGCGATTACACGTGCCGATGCAATTTGACGATCCGATCGGCGGAAAACCGTAGGCCGAATCGAGCGAAAATAAAAGTTGTAAGTGACGGTAAACAGCGAGCATAAACAGTTCAACGAAAACGTTCGGCTTCTTATAACGCGGGGGTCAACGAAATCGGCTGAAATCCACGATTACGCGTGCCGATGCAATTTGACGAGCCGATCGGCGGAAAACTGTGGGTCGAATCGAGCGAAAATAAAAGTCGTGAGTGACGGTAAACAGCGAGTATAAACAGTTCAACGAAAACGTTCGGCTTCTTATAACGCGAGGGGTCAACGATATCGGCTGAAATCCACGGTTACACGTGCCGATGCAATTTGACGATCCCATCGGCGGAAAACCGTAGGCCGAATCGAGCGAAAATAAAAGTCGTGAGTGACGGTAAACAGCGAGTATAAACAGTTCAACGAAAACGTTCGGCTTCTTATAACGCGAGGGGACAACGATAACGGATGAAATCCACGATTACACGTGCCGATGCAATTTGACGATCCGATCGGCGGAAAACTGTGGGTCGAATCGAGCGAAAATAAAAGTCGTGAGTGACGGTAAACAGCGAGTATAAACAGTTCAACGAAAACGTTCGGCTTCTTATAACGCGGGGGGTCAACGATATCGGTTGAAATCCGCGATTACACGTGCCGATGCAATTTGACGATCCGATCGGCGGAAAACTGTGGGCCGAATCGAGCGAAAATAAAAGTTGTCAATGACGGTAAATGCGAGTATAAACAGTTCAACGAAAACGTTCGGCTTCTTATAACGCGGGGGGTCAACGATATCGGCTGAAATCCACGATTACACGTGCCGATGCAATTTGACGATCCGATCGGCGGAAAACTGTGGGTCGAATCGAGCGAAAATAAAAGTCGTGAGTGACGGTAAACAGCGAGTATAAACAGTTCAACGAAAACGTTCGGCTTCTTATAACGCGAGGGGTCAACGATATCGGCTGAAATCCACGATTACACGTGCCGATGCAATTTGACGATCCGATCGGCGGAAAACCTTAGGCCGAATCGAGCGAACGATGCACCCGGCAACCGTGATAGGAAGAGGAAAGAAAATATACCGGTAACGGTAACTTGCCCACTGCAAAGGTAGAATCTTTTATTAGTACTTGTTACTAGTGCGGTTGCTCTCACTCGCAGCCGTGAGAGACAAGTCTTCTCCTTGAGAGCGAACGCGGAGTATAGACCAAGGTTCCGTTAATGGACCCATTCGTCGGACTCCACTTTTCTTATTACTTAACGCTTTTGTACGCGCATTATCATGTCCGCCGAGCTCATTGACGTCCGTCAAAAAAATGCCCACGTGCTTCATTGTGGGAGCCCCGTTAATTCCGACCGTCCCGACAAAGAGAAGCCGGCCTGCGCGCAGAAAGAAAGAATCGCGCGAAACGCGTTCGGCGAGAGTGAAGGAGAGGCGCGGAAAAAAATGAATCGCATTCCCACGACGCGACTTTCACCTTTTCTTTTTCGCCGGGAATTTCCTCCGGACGATCGTCGCCAGTTTTTCTGTCAGAGCCTACGGACGCGTCCGGCAAAGCCGAAGGTATTCGTGGAGGGGAAGAGAATTTGTGCGGCACAAAGAGCGGACTTACCGTTCCTGGAGACATCGAGCTCCACGAGGTTTTCGAAGTTCTGGATGTCTGGCGGCAGGCGGTGAATCTCATTGTCGCTGAGGCCAAGCTTACGCAGTCGCTGGAGTCGGAAGAAGTTCTGCAACAAGAGCGATAATCGGCGTAATATGGCAGAAGCTCACCTGTCAGCGAGTAATGACGGCTGACATCTACCCGGTGCCTTAAGTACGCCGTGTGCGTCTTGGTTCGAGCCGTAGTACGATGAAACAACGATATGTCATGGACACAATGGGTGGAGGAGGAAGGAGACGAGAGTGCGAGCGAGAGGGACCGAGCCACCGCCAACGAGAGCAAGAGGAACGCAAAAGAGCGAGAGAGAGAAAGCGAGAGTCCCTAGCGATAAACTCCGAGTAGCGGTATATTGCTTACCTTAGGTAGATCGCGGATATGATTCGCGTCTAACAGAAGCTCCTCCAAACTTCTCGAGTATCGCAGTATATCATCGGGGACGCTCGGCAGAGAGCAGTGACGCTTGTCAACGTATTCCACCTGCCTGTTACACCCTTTAAAAATCGGAATGCAGCGGAACATGGTACGCTTTTCACACTATCAATCACGTCAAAACAGCACCGAACATAATTATCTCGCGGGGTACGGCGGGCGGCGCACAACCAATGGCTATTTGCACATTTTTGCCTGGCCGAGAGGAGACGGGTGCCCGGAGAGAACGCGATGAGGACAAACCAGCGGCACGACACACACTTTCACGCCCTACTCGGCTTTAAACGCGCTCTCGGCTTGTGCCCCGAAGTCTGACGTCATCACGTCCACAAACCACTGATCACGTCGCTCTAATACGACACAGCTACGAACGAACCTGCACGCCGAAAGACGGACGCCCCTCCTCGAGCAACACTGACGCGGACTATGTACCGTTAACTAGAGGGCGAACCCCGAAGAGGGACGCGGATCAAAATCAACGGACGAAAGCAACGTGACGGGCGTAACAAGTGGCGGACGAACTTACTGACTGGAAGATCACGAAAACGGGCAAGGCACGAAATAAGACGCGGACTGGGAGGAGAACGGAGGTGTAGGGAGATTGTTGTCAAATCGGACAGTGAAGCCGGAGAAGGTTTAGTTGACATTCTAGGAGGGTGATGGCGCTAATGGCGGTAAGGAAGGTGGTTTTGTTGGGGACCGGTAGATGAGGCGTGTGGTTTGTACGTTTCTCGTTGGTGGTTATAGGTGGGATAATGGCGCGGATGCAGAAATCAAAGAGGAATGGGGAGGATTCGGGGAGCTAGGGTTTATAGATGAATTTAAGGGGTTGAGTGTCATATAGTCGCCCGACCAACACTCCAACTTGGCAAGAGAGCATAGCATTGTTGCATGTGTCTATTTAGTGCGTGTCAAATTGCCGCCGTAGCGAAAGGGTTAAGGGGTTGAGTGTCATGCAAATTTAGCGCGTGTTGCCCTGGGTGCTACAGTTTTATTTTAAAGAAGACATGAAGTTTTACGAAATATAATGTTGTTAAGTTACTGATGTAATATTGTAATTGTAAAATTGTATGGCATTTACAGTGTTTTTGTTGAAAGAAAAACACTTTTGGTACAGACGATTACTATGAGGTATCTCGTAGTTGGCAGTCAATGGCTTAATGCGTTGAGTGCCATGCGTATTTTACTATATTGACCCTTTCAATACGGCCGTCTTTTGCACAATTTGACTTTATGCTCACTCTTAAAAATGTGATGATTATGAATTTTTTAGGAAAAGAACATTTCTTTCGAAAGCTACGGCTGGTTGAGAATAGACACATGCAAGAATGCTATCCGTTCTAACAAAAAAAAAGCAACATACGGAATAAGAGGTCCAACCAAAAGGGTTAAAATCGCAATTGATGAAATAGTACAGAATATGATTGAATTGTGGAAAATGAAAATAATGCGAAGGTATCAGAGACCAAAGAATTGAATCATTATTTAATATTAATTGCATTTACAAAATTATAAATGCTATCGATTGGGTATTTTTTGAATTTTTCGTGAGACCTTTTGCTGCCGTGCATATTTTACTATATTAAAACCGCAACATGATGAAATACTACAGAATATGATTGAATTGTCTAAAATGAAAATAATGCGAAGGTATCGGAGACCAAAGAATTAAATCACTGTTTAATAGTAATTGCATTTACAAAATTATAAATGCTATCAATTGGGTATTTTTTTAATTTTTCGTGACACCTTTTGCGCCGGTCACCGATGACCACCATGGCTGACCATGACCACCATGTGTTAACACATTGGTGACCGGTCACGAGTTAACTCGTGTTTGCACTTGCGTCGGCTATTTTAATTTTTGAAACGCAAGGCAATATAGAATATAGCAAAATTTTGTTCATTGTGTTCAATCGCGTCTGCTTTATTATAAAAAATATACTTTTCTTGGTACTGAGGCTTTTCTTACAATTCTAGTATTAGAATGTGTCAAGAACGACGGAACGTGACGGTGAAGTATTTTTCAATAAATTATACGTGAATGTATATAATATATACGTTATTATATATATACATATAATTACATGTTATAAAAATATTTGGAAAATGATTATTGAAAATTAAATAACAAGGGCATAATCTAGCTCTTTAAAAATAATGTAATGAAGTCTTGCGGCAATTTTTTATAGTATAATTGCGAAGTAAATGAATGCTAGAATGTCGGAAGTGTACACGTATCGGTCAGTATTAAAAAAAAACTGGTATGTAATGTACTCAACTTTTTTGGACGTTTAAAAATGTGCAAGGTTTGGATGAGCAAAACGCCGTACGCAATGTGTTAATATTAAACATACCGGTAGTTTGCACCTATCTATTCTTACCATAAGGTTTTGATCTGTTATGAAATTAATGTTGATTTTCAGAAAAAAAAATCCTAGTTTATTAACACTTTGACTGCCGTGATGACCGCTGACCGGCGCAAGATTTTACTGAAGATCCAAAATATTCACAATGGGTAGCAAACAAATAATTATTTTACAAATGCCGTTATTGTTAGAACACCGATGCGATCCTTTGGTCTCCAATACTTGCACATTATTTATATTTTGCATAATTCAATCAAACGCTGTAGTATTTCATAACATCGTCGTTCTAATGCAGCAAAATATGCAGCAATCAGATGATATAAAAATTTACAGAAAGTCAAATAAGCGAAAGAAATAATAATGAATGTACGATTTTAACCTAAATTTTGGAAGGGGTCTTGTTTGACACAAACCGAAGGTTATGATGCCACAATGTCACGCTACATGGATATTTATTTTAAAAAATTTCGCGTCACGTGAATGCGTGCGATTAATAATGTGATAAAGATTCAATTTCGGTATATGGTATATAGTGATATGCTTTAGTTTCTCTGTGCAGACAATGGGATATGTGTTATTGGTATAGGTCGAATAAATGGTTATGGAATTCGATTGCGTGGAATGTTGAATAGGCAGTTTGCGCGCCCTAGTTGATGCAATAATTCAGTAACGAAATAATACATGACTGTAATGTTGCAATCTTACGTTTTTAAGTAGGACGAAGCTTGCAATTTCTGTATTCACACTTCGAAGCCGACTCAAAGTTCACGGTACTTTTTAACAATTTTCACGATTAGTCCTTTTCAACCGTTTCTCTCGACCACAAAGTATCCACGAGAAAAATTCAAAATCCATGACGCTCCACTCGATAGGATAATTTTCCACTAGACGACGTTCAGTTATAGAACTTAGCACCAGATGGCAGACTAGCTCAATCTGTCGATAATCTAGATCATATGTTAGGCGTCTCTATTCATCTATCGTGTTAACGAACAAAACACATTTTCAATGTTTTTAATCCACCCCACCATGCGTTCAGCTTACGTGAATACCTGTAAGCCCATCAATGGGTTACACCTACCTGGTTTCTCCAACTTGCCAGGTCTTTCGACTCTGAGAAGGTCGTACTATTATAGTATAAATCTGGTGATTGATTACTTTTCTATACACGCATCATTTAATGGTAAGGATTCAATAGGGTATTCTATTGTCCTTTATCAATCTTCATCTGTTATTACCCACCGTCTATCTGTTTCGAAGCTGTGAAATAACATATGCTGATACACGATATTTGAACAGCTGGCAGAAACAATCAAAGAATGATTAATAATGAATTAACGGTTGATCGGATATTAACGTAAATACTTTGTACCGAATGATCCAACCAGTCTAGTAACAAACACATCTACGGACTTTGCTTTTTCTGTTATCACTGGCAAAAAATGACTATATGTTTTCATATTTCAGGATGACGTGTGATAAAGCGGCGGTAATCAAGTTTGGACCGTAATTCACATTTCTTTGGAAGGCGTAGTATTGAACAGTGGACTGTGCATTGTTATTAAGCAAAATGGGGATTGCTCTAATGTCTGAACTTCTGGAGACGTACGCTGGAAGGGACAAAATGTTGAGGATACTGTCCTACGCTGCAAAGTTAGCAACAGTATCAGCTCCGTCAAAAGATGCAGAAATGAAACTGAAAGCTATTAGTAGCCAGATGAGTAAGTGCAGAATGATACTGAGGTTGTTCGATGACATTCCAATGCTTCACTATGCAGTGACATATGGCTGGGGTGATAAGGTACAAACTCATTTCAATTGACGTAACGTTATCTTCACTTTTTTCTTCAAGAACTATGGAATATTAACACGTTCCCTGCCAGACCGTTTTTTGAATACTTCCTGTTCAGGCCAATTGTACAATTGTATTATTTTGTTTCTGGTGTATGCCTTACAATAATTAAAATAGTGCAAAAATCATAATTATCAAGGAAATGGTGTATAGTTTAATATGCATAATACAACAAACCAATAAATTTATTTTTCTAGGAATTAGTTTAACAAATACCTGACTGAACATTACTATGCCAAGCGAGTTGCATACAACATAAGTTTAAAACATAATATTTTAATTAAATTCAAGTTTGTATGCAATTACAAAGGGATGTTATGATGAACTTTGTTAAAACATGGCAAACATAAGTGTGGTTTATCCACACAACTATCGCAGAATGTTGCAACTTTTACAGTACAGTTTCTTGCCGATTGGGGACCTAAATTTTTAACATTTCTTTCGTCGAATAACAAATTTTGCAGTTCTTCTTGCCTTCTTGGAGAATTCGAATTAAAGTTGCCTTCCTTTTTTTTGTAAGACTGTTATATATAATCTATGTTTTTGTTGATTTCTTCTTTGTCCAATTCAAAAATCATAATTATCAAGGAGAATTATTACTATTAAATTACACTACGACATCACTGAATTTACATTGCTCCAATTTTTATAATATTTTAGTTAAATTCAAGTTTGTATGCAATTAGAAAGGGATGATGAACTTTGTTAAAACATTAAATTTTTGTTGCAACTTTGTAAGACTGTTATATATAATTTCTTTCATAACAAATTTTGAATTTTTGAAGAAGTTGCCTTCCTTTTTTTTAATTTTGTGTCGTTTTCTTCTTGGCCCAATTCGTGGAGAATTATTACTATTATTACACGACATCAGATTCATTGCTATAATCCATGAATTTTTGAAGACTTCCTGTTCAGGCCTCGTGGAGCGCATACACCCCACGCTTTACAATTGTATTATTTTGTTTCTGGCGTATGCCTTACAATAATTAAAATAGTGCAAAAATCATAATTATCAAGGAAATGGTGTATAGTTTAATATGCATAATACAACAAACCAATAAATTTATTTTTCTAGGAATTAGTTTAACAAATACCTGACTGAACATTACTATGCCAAGCGAGTTGCATCCAACATAAGTTTAAAATATAACATTTTAGTTAAATTCAAGTTTGTATGCAATTACAAAGGGATGTTACGATGAACTTTGTTAAAACATGGCAAACATAAGTGTGGTTTATCCACACAACTATCGCAGAATGTTGCAACTTTTACAGTACAGTTTCTTGCCGATTGGGGACCTAAATTTTTAACATTTCTTTCATAACAAATTTTGCAGCGCCTTCTTATCGAATTAAAGTTGCCTTCCTTTTTTTTTAATTTCGTGTCGATTTCTTGTTGGTCCGATTCGAGGAGAATTATTACTATTATTACACGACATCAGATTCATTGTTATTTTTTTCGGAATTGAATGCTTGTTATTTTTTGGTTTGTAAGACTGTTATATATAATCCATGAATTTTTGAAGACTTCCTGTTCAGGCCTTTTTGTCAAATTAAAGGCCTTCCTTTTTTTTAATTTCGTGTCGATTTCTTCTTGGTCCAATTCGTGAAGAATTATTACTATTATTACACGACATCGCATTTACAATTGTATTATATATAATCCATGTTTTTGAAGACTGGTGTATGCCTTACAATAATTAAAATAATTAAAAAAATCATAATTATCAAGGAAATGGTGTATATTTTAATATGCATAATACAACAAACCAATAAATTTATTTTTCTAGGAATTAGTTTAACAAATACCTGACTGAACATTACTATGCCAAGCGAGTTGCATCCAACATAAGTTTAAAATATAATATTTTAATTAAATTCAAGTTTGTATGCAATTACAAAGGGATGTTACGATGAACTTTGTTAAAACATGGCAAACATAAGTGTGGTTTATCCACACAACTATCGCAGAATGTTGCAACTTTTACAGTACAGTTTCTTGCCGATTGGGAACCTAAATTTTTAACATTTCTTTCGTAACAAATTTTGCAGCGCCTTCTTGTCGAATTAAAGTTGCCTTCCTTTTTTTTAATTTTGTGTCGATTTCTTCTTGGCCCAATTCGTGGAGAATTATTACTATTATTACACGACATCAGATTCATTGCTAATTTTTTTCGGAATTCGATGCTTGTTATTTTTCGGTTTGTAAGACTGTTATATATAATCCATGAATTTTTGAAGACTTCCTGTTCAGGCCTCGTGGAGCGCATACACCCCACGCTTTACAATTGTATTATTTTGTTTCTGGCGTATGCCTTACAATAATTAAAATAGTGCAAAAATCATAATTATCAAGGAAATGGTGTATAGTTTAATATGCATAATACAACAAACCAATAAATTTATTTTTCTAGGAATTAGTTTAACAAATACCTGACTGAACATTACTATGCCAAGCGAGTTGCATCCAACATAAGTTTAAAATATAATATTTTAGTTAAATTCAAGTTTGTATGCAATTACAAAGGGATGTTATGATGAACTTTGTTAAAACATGGCAAACATAAGTGTGGTTTATCCACACAACTATCGCAGAATGTTGCAACTTTTACAGTACAGTTTCTTGCCGTTTGGGAAACTAAATTTTTAACATTTCTTTCATAACAAATTTTGCAGCGCCTTCTTGTCGAATTAAAGTTGCCTTCCTTTTTTTTAATTTTGTGTCGATTTCTTCTTGGCCCAATTCGTGGAGAATTATTACTATTATTACACGACATCAAATTCATTGCTAATTTTTTTCGGAATTCGATGCTTGTTATTTTTTGGTTTGTAAGACTGTTATATATAATCCATGAAAGCACTACAGCTGTCTTCAGGCAATGTTCAAATAAAATTTTTTTATACCACTTTACTGATTTTTGTAGAGGACTGCAATATGAAGCCATTTGATTGGAGATATCTACAGAAAACTTCCCTTCATTATAATCCACAATAACCTTCGGTTTTGTAACAATATTCCCCCTTTTCTGCATAGCCACAGTTTCATTAGAGTGTTTCGTTGATAATAGAAGTACATCACGTTTGTCCTTCCATTTCAGTATTGTCAAACCATCATTGCTTTCCTTAGCAATATATTCATATCGCTGCAATTTTTTTGAAAGTAGGTCTTTTGGAATTCCACGGTGATTTGATTGTATTGTTCCAACCAGATGAGTGTTTTGAGCAACTAGCTTTTTGGCTAATTGACTGATCGAAATACGAGGAATGCAGTTAAAACAAGTTACGGTGAAAAAAATTGCCCATCACGCCGCGATTAAATGAGGGCATCAGCAATAGTATTAAGATGCCCATAATTGACTGCATAATGAATTTTAAAAAAATTACAATGATAATCTCAAATGGCTTGAACGAAAATTCAGCAGGGAACGTGTTAATCGAGTCTTTCTCTGCTGTTTAGTTTCCTAATGCAATAATTATTGCACAAGGAATTTCAGTAAAAAGCAAAAATAAGCTACAGATTTACAATATTTTTCTAGAGACATCTAAATTTCATATATACTCTAATAGGAGCCTGATTGGTTACTCAGATGGGTAGAATTGATGGACATTGTTGTGGGTCTAGTTTATAATCCCATTGAACACATCTGCTGGGCTGGTGAGCACAAAATTGTGTCTATTGATGTTGACAAATGGGATAATGCAACAGTTTGGTTCTGGATAGTCTCCCTTAATCTCTCCTTGATAAAGTAAGACTTCTTCTTATGTAAAATAAGCCGTTTATTTTGAAAGTGGCCTAACTTCGTTTTTCAATATTTTCCGGTTAGCATGGTTACATGTACAAATTCATGTTATTTATCAGTAAATGTTATTTATTTCGATTTAAAGATAAATGTAGTTAGGCCACTTTTAAAATAAACGGCTCAAATGTGTAGTTAAAAAATCCTGTCATAACTCGTATAATTCTTGTTTTTTCAGGTCATTGAGAAAGTACAGCCAATTGGAGAAACACAGAATCCAGTTAAACAAGAAAACACCTGTGAATAGGTAAACACATAAAAATAATCAATAAATATGATATCAAATTGTCAACGCTAAACTTTCATATAATTTTATGTTTCGCAGTTCAACTTTGAAGGTACTGAACAGTCGAAGAAACGATCTGCTGCTTGGCTGTACAAGATTATTATTAGATTTGAGTTACGCTGTCAGTTACCTTCCGCCTGGTACACTTTGGGGAGGGCGTTTAAAAGCATGGCAGGTTGGAGCGCTTGGTACCATATCATCCTTGATTGGTCTTTACCAAGCGTTAAAAGTACTGTATGTACAAAAGAAGTATTCATAATTGCCAACTCGATCAACGCAATAGTCATGTGTAAATATTACACTGAAAATTGTACATATAATTAATTGATGATATTTCTACAGAGATTTTATATTGTACGAAGCACTAAATGAAATAAATGATAACATATCTTTTATAATTTCCCCACTGCCGTAATTGATTCACTGACAAAATGTTACGGTTTGATTTAAGTATGTACATATACTTAAGAAAGAACATTTTATTGTTTCCAATAAATTAGTTTGCGGTACAAGGTCGGTTTTAACAATGATATAGGAAAAAGCTAAAGCGATATAAACTATTGATATTTAGATAAAGCTTTGTTTGTATTAATGAGTATACATAAGTTTGTATTTATTATTATCCCGTTCACTTTCTATTTTACACGTACATCCTAGGAATCATCCTATTGTCGTGTAGACTTAAGTGTTATTATTAATAAAAAAATCAAGAAATAGGAGAGGCACTTCGTCTCTTGAAATTAAAAAGCAACATTTTGTCTCCTATGGTTTCGTTGATCCGTTAAAAGTTTTAAGAAAGCTTGACATTATGCATACCAATAACAGTCTTTTTTTGTTTAACAGTAAATCACCCTGTGTACTGCATGGTATCAATGATTTAAAAATAATTTGTGTCTTCCACATCGGAATAAAATCTACGAAGATTACGTTAAAAGGCACGACTTATTAAAAGTTTGTAAACAAGATATTTCGGATAAAAGAGCATCGTTAAAATTTGTTTCAATTTTTCCTAATCCTTAATCGATACTCCACAAATACTCCGTTTTCCTGCTCCGAACATTTCTTTCCGCATTAGCAAAATGATTTTTATGGTCTAAAAACTTCATAGAGTTCTGAAGCTTTTGAACAGTACACGTAAGTGTATGTATGTATATATATGTATATATATATATACATATGTTTGTATATATAATTTTAAGGTAAAGCGTTCCTTGTCATTGTTTACTTATTCATGTAACAACCGTATTCTTATTCTTACTTATATATCATTTCAACGTAATATATTTACTATTTGTTCCACTGTTTCATATTCTCGAAATATATATATTACGAGTACGTTAAAAGTGCAATTGAAATTTTGATCACTGTTATCAAATTTATATTTAAATTGAATATATCTTCGTTGACTGCAGCTAACATTTTTATCGATCACCTTTGTAATTAGTGGATGTATATATTGCACTTCGTGTAAGGTCCAATTACAGACTTTATAAAGTGTACTATTCTTACTCCTACAGTGACTACTTTCTTCAGTACACCCGCCCGTTGAACACTTATATTGCGGATAAATATATTTGTGAAATGGACAATATAATTTGCACCAAAATATTATGATAATAATCAAAAAAGTATAAACGTATGCTCAAACATATTTTTTAGGCTTTAATGTTACCCAATGCAAGTAGGCATGAAAGGAATAAACCGTAAGTACGGAAAAGAACGGAAGGGACGAAGGTAGTGTCAGGAAGAAAGGCAAAACGGTGAATCATTAAAAGAAGCAATGCAACCAAGGAGCAACTGCAAAAATACGAATTTTAATTCAATCAACAAAATCGTATCAAAACATGGAAAACGCGAGTATAGAGTGTGAAATGGGGGAGAAATTTCTTTGAAAGAAAAAACACAACGTATCATGATAACAAAAAAAATATAAAAAGAAAATCAATTCACTACAATCCGCTCCAGAATCGTAGACCGTGTACTTCTCCATTTCGTCAACAGTTAAACAGTCCCTGCGTACGATGGTTATGAGAACCAACCGCTTCAATTAACAATATAAATTATGATTACAGTGAGCGCATCGGCATCATTCCTATACTATACGGTATAATGTAAAAGGAACAGTGGGCAATATTATTGATAACTGTCGAGATTGGAAGAACGGCCTGCGGGCTGGTTTGATACTTTTCAGAAAAGTCGGCTCCCCTGCTTGCAGATAACTTAATTAAATGGCACAAAAAAATCTATAACAATCAAATTGTTATTTCTGCCTTCGAACATATAGAAATATACGCTTTCTCTCGTTAAAATAACAATTCGCAATTAAACCTCGCCAAGCGTTAACTGTCGTGGCGACCGCGAAATTTTTAGAAATCAGTAAGCTCCCTTATTGACGAGCTTTCGACATGATCACAGGGAAAACAGCTGAACGACCCTCTTTTTATAATGTAAAAAAGTATCATCACTGTAAAAAAACACAATTCAGCCCACACGAATTCAACAGAAAGACATTTAGCCTAATGCATAATTGCCGCGCAGTTTTCGCGTATTACATTGATATAATTATATAATTTCTCGCGGTAAAACAATTAACAAGAAGAAGCAGTCCCTATGTAAATATACTAAATAAGAGTACTCTTTTGGCTTAAACCCAGGCGTGACCTGCCTTCTCGTAATAGGAACTTTTCTAATAAACACGATTTTCTTTACTTATTTTTGTCTTTTTATCGCGAATTATCCCTTCGCGCGAACGAACTCTGTAACTATAAGGAATGAACTGTTGCATTCGTTGATCCGCTTATACGTCTGGTATGTCTTTGTATCGTCAGACTAGATGTCCGCAGCTCTGCGATAAAAATTAAGTTTGCACCCTATCAAAATATTCAATCGGCGCAACGTCCATACCAAAAGGAACAGTAAAAAAAAAATAAGTGAACGTAGCTGCACGAGATGCCGTTCTGTATCGCTCTTAATAAATAGCAGAGTAGTTTGATCCGCGTGTGTTATGATTAATACCGACGTTTGGCGTCAATCCGACAGTTTGATTGGTTTTGGAGCTGCGCATCATTGGCTTGTGATGTTGCATTGACTCCATAAAGTGCTGCCATTGCCAGCAACTGCGACAAAAGTATCGGAAGCAGTTCTGTGCAAAGAGAAAGCGTGTGTTACAGTTGGAGGAATTATAGTTGACGGTGATACATATATAATCAGAGATGTAATCAGTCTTTTTGATACCTTGTCACGACAAAAGTATGGTCCTTGCTGCACAGAACACCCAGAACATATGGAATCTTCTAAGTAAGGATCAATCTGTACCTAAAGAAAGTAAAATTGTCACGTATAATGAACATATTGTATGGTCGCGGTATATTACCTTTTTTGTAAACTTGGCGGTTTTTATTTCTATAAAGGCAGCTGATACTGCCTTCATGTATGAATGTTTTGTGCTGAATGTAACACGGCCAGACCCCATAGGATATTTATGTTTATCTGTATCGATGCCTACAAAAATATAATAAAAATAAAATAATAATACAGTTACAAAACTATTCACACTAATGCGAATGCAATTTATCAAATAGACGTATTTAGCAACGCTAGAATATACCTGCATAAATTACTCCACGGAAAAGATCGTCCATTATTTTTGCCAAGCCTGCGGCAGTCAACATACCGTGAAGTGCACCAACGAATACAGTTTTGTGCGGATCGAGCTTTTGCGATGGGTATTTAACATGATTACTGTCATCCAGTACCCAAGGAATTACTTGTACCTGCACATGTATTACATACATTTTGTTCCAGCAAAATGAAAGAAACAGTTACACGATATTCTATACGACATACCTCTTTTGCTTTCATACGTTTCGACGATATCTTATAGTACCAGCTCCCACCATTAGAGTAATCATGCGTACAGCAAGCCAATAATGCTTTCACCTACCCATAAACAATTGCATGTATTTATCTAACCCTCAATTGTCTTCATTCAGAACGTGTAATTTGTTTTTGTACAATTTTCATACCTGCTTTTCAGATTCAAAGATGATGTACACATATCCTCTAGGCTGTGTTGCAGATTGTTCCTTTCCAGGCCATTCGACGCGAATTTGCCCAAATTGCTTGAAAGTCGCTATTAACAGAGACTCCGTGATATCCCAAGGTACACCTCCTAAAAATACCTTCGACGCGTAGCCTGACGGTTCCTGAGTACGTTGAGGTAATATGCCGCTCCAGGTACACGTAGGATCACAAAGAGCTGCAAGTACACCGTTCACCGTTCAAATTCCGTACGCTTTTTGATACGAGACGAAAATCCGCGGCAATGCTGCTAATCTCGTACAGAACTCATGCGCGAAAGCTTTGAATTGCATACCAGCGGCATTTCGATGCAAGCGTGCAGCACGATCCAGCGATATCTGTAATTCCGTAATATTCAAGGAAGGCGGATTGATAGTCATACGAAGATTTCCGGACTGGCAGCAACCGTTCTCGAAGAGTGTGTTCAGGAAGGTGTTATTTTGCGCTGGGTAATGATGCCCACGATTATACCCATGTGAGTGGTGATGATGGAGAGCCGAGGAATTCTGGTTAGACGATGACAAATACTTTTTCATTGCCATACGTTGAAAGGCAGCCGTCGCCCTGTTGTTTGAGCACAGATCAATTTCTGGCGACATCGACGAAATAGACTGAGAATAACAGGGGTGCGACGACGAGTTCAACGAAAGGCTATTCTAAAATTTAACATAAAGTTAAACATCATATTAATAATTTAGCAGTACGGTATAACGTGTTCGTTCTTCGCATTTAAGCAAGTACCATTATATCCGAGAGAGAGCTATCTGTACTACTTAGAATGCTCGTTTCAGAGTCCGCTGGTGAATTTGAACGTGATCCGTTGCATCCCGGCACATGTGGATGTTCCCAAGTGGGACTTCCACAATCACTGAAATTGAACATATTTTCAAGAGTGTTATTACTGAAGGTCTCTACTAGCTTTAGTTAATCCATCGTGTTATTCTGAAGGATTACCTGTACGGCGGTGAACCACGAATTGGCCGACCATAGCACGGAGAATATCCCGATGTTGGGGTGCCAAACGACGTCCGGTTCATGTTAGGCGACGCAGCATGTGTATTCTTCGACGCAGAAGGGTATTTGTAGGGATTTGAGTAGAGACTATCCGGGGTGCCCGGACTGCTTGGTGTAGCAATTGAGTTCGGTGAACTCGGGGTGTCAAGAGTTGACGAACTTGCACACAATCCACTGTCATCGCACTATTTTAGACCCAAGAACAAACGGTTAAACAAAAAGCATGTGTACTCTTCGACGCAGAAGGGTATTTGTAGGGATTTGAGTAGACTATCCTATGATGCAATCGTCACATAAACATAATGCAGACATATTGCAGACCTCAGACCTGTACCATTTTTTCATTTTAAATCTTTAATACGTTGACTGCCAAGCGTATTTTGCTACGTTAGAACCGTGATGCAACAAAATACTACAGAGTATGATTAAATAGTGTAAAATGACGGTAACACAGAATAGTCGGAAGACAAAGTATTGAAGCACTGTTCCAATATCAATTGCTTTTACAAAATTGCAAATAGGCTTCACTGCGAATTTTTTGCATTTTTAGTCAAATCTTTTGCGTATTTTTCTCAAGCGTATTTTGCTATGTTAGAACCGCGATGCGATTAAGTACTGAAGAGTATAATTAAATCATGCAAAATGAAGGTAACGCAGAATTGTCGGAAGCCAAAGTATTGAAGCACCGTTCCAATATCAATTGCTTTTACAAGATTGCAAATAGGCTTTATTGCGAATTTTTTGCATTTTTAGTAAAATCTTTTGCATGTTAGAACTGCAATGCGATTAAATACTGCAGAATATGATTAAATCGTGCAAAATTAAAGTACCGCAAAGTTGTCAGAAGCCAAAGTATTGAAGCACCGTTCCAATATCAATTGCTTTTACAAGATTGCAAATAGGCTTTATTGCGAATTTTTTGCGTTTTTAGTAAAATCTTTTGCACCGGTCACCAACCATAAGAGTCAACGTGTTAGTTAGGTTTTTAGACCCAAGAACAAACGGTTAAACAAAAAGCATGTGTACTCTTCGACGCAGAAGGGTATTTGTAGGGATTTGAGTAGAGACTATCCGGGGTCCCCGGACTGCTCGGCGTAGCAACTGAGTTCGGTGAACTCGGGGTGTCAAGAGTTGACGAACTTGCACATAATCCACTGTCATCGCACTATTTTAGACCCAAGAAGAAATGGTTAAACAAAAAGCATGTGAATTCTTTGACGCAGAAGGATGTTTGTAGGGATTTGAGTAGAGACTATCCGGGGTGCCCGGACTGCTTGGTGTAGCAATTGAGTTCGGTGAACTCGGGGTGTCAAGAGTTGACAAACTTGCACACAATCCACCGTCATCGCAGTGTTTTAGACCCAAGAACAAACGGTTAAACAAAAAGCATGTGTACTCTTCGACGCAGAAGGGTTTTGTAGGGATTTGAGTAGAGACTATTCGGGGTCCCCGGACTGCTCGGTGTGGCAATTGAGTTCGGTGAACTCGGGGTGTCAAGAGTTGACGAACTTGCACATAATCCACTGTCATCGCACTATTTTAGACCCAAGAACAAACGGTTAAACAAAAAGCATGTGTACTCTTCGACGCAGAAGAGTTTTGTAGGGATTTGAGTAAAGACTATCCGAGGTCTCCGGACTGCTCGGTGTGGCAATTGAGTTCGGTGAACTCGGGGTGTCAAGAGTTGACGAACTTGCACACAATCCACTGTCATCGCACTATTTTAGACCCAAGAACAAACGGTTAAACAAAAAGCATGTGTACTCTTCGACGCAGAAGGATGTTTGTAGGGATTTGAGTAGAGACTATCCGGGGTTCCCCGACTGCTCGACATAGCAATTGAGTTCGGTAAACTCGGTTTGTCAAGAGTTGACGAACTTGCACACAATCCACTGGCATCGCACTATTTTCGACCCAAGAACAAACGGTTAAACAAAAAGCATGTGTACTCTTCGACGCAAAAGGATATTTGTAAGGATTTGAGTAGAGACTATCCGGGGTCCCCGGACTGCTCGGCGTAGCAATCGAGTTCGGTGAACTCGGGGTGTCAAGAGTTGACGAACTTGTACACAATCCACTATCATCGCACTATTTTAGACCCAAGAACAAACGGTTAAACAAAAAGCATCTGTACTCTTTGACACAGAAGGGTATTTGTAGGGATTTGAGTAGAGACTATCCGGGGTTCCCCGACTGCTCGACATAGCAATTGAGTTCGGTAAACTCGGGGTGTCAAGAGTTGACGAACTTGCACACAATCCACTGTCATCGCACTATTTTACACCCAAGAACAAACGGTTAAACAAAAAGCATAAAAAGCATGTGTACTCTTCGACGCAGAAGGGTATTTGTAAAGATTTGAGTAGAGACTATCCGGGGTCCCCGGACTGCTCGGCGTAGCAATTGAGTTCGGTGAACTCGGGGTGTCAAGAGTTGACGAACTTGCACACAATCCACTGTCATCGCACTATTTTAGACCCAAGAATAAACGGTTAAACGCGATTAAATAACAAACCACGTAATGTGTTGCGTTCAGTGTGAAAGATGATGCACGAAAACTGCGAGGTCTTGCAACCGGATATGAAATACAGGAATGTGCTCATTCAGTTCCTCACGCCTGTATGCTAGTTTCAATGTAATATCGCAGTATACCGCGAAAACACGAAGTAACACCGGTTTTTCGCCGAATTCGGTGAGTTTGCGAAAGCCGTTGAGTAGAGGCATCAGAGAAGGAGTCGCCTCTGATAGAACAGTTTGGCTCAAGCCTGCGAATTCTTGGCTCCGCCTGAATCGGGGTCGCCCTAGCACGTCGGCATGTGTCATTTATTTTATCCAGGAACATTGTACATCCGAGCCTAATGCGCGTATTTCGATGGACCCGGCGATATTTCATGCACCCACCCTACGCGATCCGCATGAATGATGCGCGTAATAACATTAAAGGCTGCGAAAAGAGCCAGAATAAAGTGACCATTAAAATGCCTGATCAATAAAGTTCAGTATTGTGACTTGCCGTCGTCATACATTATCCCCAATGGATACCATTAAACAGAGTACAATAATTGAATATGTTCTATAGCAAAATTCAGTTTTCCATTTATTGTACGTTTATTGTCTCTTTGCTGTCTTGAAAAACCAAATACCGTCGGTGCGCGAAAAATTTGATGGCAGCAAGTTGTACACTTAGTTCTGAGCGATAACTCTAAAATGTTATAAATGCTTGAATATACCTGCATAAATTACTCCACGGAAAAGATCGTCATCTAATCAATAAAATTCAGTATTATGATTTGCCGTCATCATACATTATCCCGAATGGATACCATTAAACAGAATACAATAATTTACATGTTCTATATCAAAATTCAGTTTTCCGTTTATTATCGCTTTGCTGTCTTGAAAAACCAAATACCGTCGGTGCGCGAAAAATCTGATGGAAGCAAGTTGTACATTTAGTTCTGAGCGATAACTCTAAAACGTTATAAATGCATGACCTGTATACCACGCGGAGTCTGGATATGCCGATGATAAAATTTCTATTAAGAGATGAAATCTCGCTCGTGTCTATCGCGTCTCGCAAAAATCGGCATTCCAACGGGGCTCACGGCGATGCCGATTGCTTCCGGTTCGACTATTGAAATGTCAGGAGCAGCTATGCACCGCCAGCTTCGCAAGTTCCCCGGCCACTTCCCAACCTACCGAATAAGCTTACATTTAAATATTCATTGTTCGGCGAAAAATCAAGATTTGCCGCCGCCCAATCCATACGTACTTAACACGTTGACTGTCAAGCGTATTTTGCTATGTTAGAACCGCGATGCGATTAAATACTGCAGAGTATAATTAAATCGTGCAAATTGAAGGCAACTCAGAGTTGTCAGATGCCGAAGTATTGAAGCACCGTTTCAATATCAATTACTGTTACAAGATTGCAAACAGGTTTTATTGCGAATTTTTTGCATTTTCAGTAAAATCTTTTGCGTATTTTGCTCAAGCGTATTTTGCTATGTTAGAATCGCGATGCGATGAAATACTGCAGAGGTTGATTAAATCGTACAAAATGAATGTAACGCAGAGTAGTTAGAAGCCAAAGTATTGAAGCATCGTTCCAATATCAATTGCTTTTACAAGATTGTACATCGGCTTTATTGCGAATTTTTTGCATTTTTAGTAAAATTTTTGCGCCGGTCACCGTGTATTTTGCTATGTTAGAATCGCGATGCGATGAAATACTGCAGAGGTTGATTAAATCATGCAAAATAAAGGTAACAGAATAGTTAAAAGCCAAAGTATTGAAGTACCGTTCCAATATCAATTGCTTTTACAAGATTGCAAACAGGCTTTATTGCAAATTTTTTGCATTTTTAGTAAAATTTTTGCACCGGTCACCGCGTATTTTGCTATGTTCGAATTGCGATGCGTTAAAATACTGCAGAGGTTGATTAAATCGTGCAAAATTAAGGTACCGCAGAGTAGTTAGAAGCCAAAGTATTGAAGCACCGTTCCCATATCAATTGCTATTACAAGATTGCAAATAGGGTCCATTGCAATTTTTTGCATTCTCAGTAAAATCTTTTGCGTATTTTGCTATGTTAGAATCGCGATGCGATGAAATACTGCAGAGTATAATTAAATCATACAAAATGAAGGTAACGCAGAATTGTCAGACGCCAAAGTATTGAAGCACCGTTCCAATATCAATTCTTTTTACAAGATTGCAAATAGGTTCCATTGCAATTTTTTGCATTTTTAGTAAATCTTTTGCGTATTTTGCTCAAGCATATTTTGCTATGTTAGAATTGCGATGCGATGAAATACTGCGGAGGTTGATTAAGTCATGCAAAATGAAGGTAACGCAGAGTAGTTAGAAGCCAAAGTATTGAAGCACAGTTCCAATATTAATTGCTTTTATAAGATTGCAAATTTTTTGCATTTTTAGTAAAATTTTTGCGCCGGTCACCGCGTATTTTGCTATGTTAAAACCACGATGCGATAAAATACTGCAGAGTATAATTAAGTCGTACCAAATATAGGCAACTCAGAGTTGTTAGACGCCAAAGTATTGAAGCACCGTTCCAATATCAATTGCTTTTACAAGATTGCAAATAGATTCCATTGCAATTTTTTGCATTTTCAGTAAAATCCCTTGCGTATTTTGCTCAAGCGTATTTTACTATGTTAGAATCGCAATGCGATGAAATACTGCAGAGGTTGATTAAATCGTACAAAATGAATGTAACGCAGAGTAGTTAGAAGCCAAAGTATTGAAGCATCGTTCCAATATCAATTGCTTTTACAAGATTGTACATCGGCTTTATTGCGAATTTTTTTCATTTTTAGTAAAATTTTTGCGCCGGTCACCGTGTATTTTGCTATGTTAGAATTGCGATACGATGAAATACTGTAGAGGTTAATTAAACCGTGCAAAATGCAGGTAACGTAGAGTTGTTAGAATCCAAAGTATTGAAGCACCGTTCCAATATCAATTGCTTTTACAAGATTGCATATAGGTTTTATTGCCAATTTTTTGCATTTTTAGTAAAATCTTTTGCACCGGTCACCACCGTAAGAGTCAACGTGTTAAACAATTTTGCGCGGAGGGCAATTTGCGAGAGGGCGAACAATACTTCGCGGAGGAGAAGTTGGACGTAATTTATGAAGTAATGCCATGACGGAGCAGTTGCAACAAATACATCGAGAATCGATACATCTATGGCCAAGACCGAACCAGGGAGGGGCTCTGAGAGAAAGGGTCAATGAGAGAGAATGAGGTTGGGGAAGGAAACGGGGAAAAGACGGTAATGAAGATGCTCGGCAAGATGAGGGAGAAGAAAAAAGACAGGGCGGCTGAATGTGAACAAAAAATTAGTCAGAGCGTTCGGGATAAAGTTTGAGAGACAGTTGGAGATACTCCAATGGGGATGATCATTGTTCCGGTTATTGCATTGGCAGAGCCCCCCTCCCCCAATGTCTGAGGCTTAACATTGTCCATGGCACATTTGACGTTTTTATCGCCGCTCCGTGCGTAATATTTACAGGCTGCCAAAATTGCAACGAGTGCAGTACACTTGCCCGCCTCCCGTGTCCATTAAGTGCATCCTACTCGCATTGTACACTTAAAACGGAGCCATACACGGTGCAAAGCACAGGACATAAAACTTCAATGTATCGCCGTTTCTACTAAGGTTATGAATTTAATTTAGCGTCACTCAGATATTATCCGCAACGGTTACGCGTTGTTACGACTACCTTCCGACGTTTTCCTGCACCGAATACAGCTCGTTGGCAGTATTTTGAATGGCCGAGTAATACTGATTGACAACGCTCCGCTTATATATCGTACAATTAGCGAAACTATCGCATGCGTGTAACCGGAACATTGGCTCTTATCGCGTCACTCATTGGCGGTATTAATTTCCCTCGATCCACCTACTCCGCTCGCCGATTGTCACGAAATGAACAGCAGGGACACTCTCCCTATCTCATTGTGGCTTTCACGGTTGTCGTAGATGTTTGCCCAACAATCAATCTCCCGTTTCGTCACGACATATTCCACAACAGCGCATCTGCATTAATGTTACCAGAAAATTTCTGTTAACATCAGCGACCACTTTGCTGCAAAATTCGCCCGACGAACCATAGCATTTTCGTCCATGTCGTTTTGCGCTTGCTAACGACGAAATTTCACGAAACAACCGCACGTATGCGTATAGTTACGTGTATGTGGATACATGGAGACACAGCTATATGTTACTACAGCGAAACACTACCTGATAATGATTCTGCTGAGTTGCGCCTTGGCTGCGGTTCTGGCCGTAATACTGATACTGACGATAACCGGCGGATCCAACTGACGATTCGCTGCCCATCAACGATCCACGCGGCAGACCCAGTCCAAAGAGATCCGAGATCGACATGTCTTCTGTCCGTAAAAACAAACATCCATTGAAAGTGTCAGCAAAATGATTTCCCGTATGGGATCCCGAGTGGACCGACAGTTGACAAACGGCAGACGAACGAGAGACGTTCTACCGGAACATTCATTGGTCAACGAAGATCGTTTTTCTTCAGTCGATGCATTTCTTCAGAATATGCGTGCACAGGGTGTCGTCGAAAAAACGAACATACTATTTTGTGATACTTTTCAGACGAAATGTTAATTATATTAATGACGGACTTGGTGGTCAAATTTTTATCCGGTACGGGATTTCCGCAAACCACCGCTAATTGTTTGTGTGGCATAAGCAAGATTACTCCGGATATAAGTGTGCAAATTATGTAATGCTAACAATATGAATACGTATCATAGGTATATAAAACAAATAATAAACGTAAGAAATAACTAAAAAAAAATTGATCACCTTCACACAAGTACCCGTGATACAATTAATTTTTCTATCATCCCACATGCAGACAACCTACCATAAGGAACATTTTCCAAGTTTGCGGAAAGCGAACTCGGAAAACATGATGCAACCGTCACACAGCATAATGCAAACGTATTGCAGACCTCAGACCTGTACCATTTTTTCATTTTAAATCTTTAATACGTTGACTGCCAAGCGTATTTTGCTACGTTAGAACAGTGATGTGACAAAATACTACAGAGTATGAATAAGTAGTGTAAAATGACGGTAACGCAGAATTGTCGGAAGCTAAAGTATTGAAGCACCGTTCCAATATCAATCGCTTTAACAAGATTGCAAATAAGCTTCATTGCAAATTTTTTACATTTTTGTCAAATCTCTTGCGTATTTTGCTCAAGCGTATTTTGCTATGTTAGAACCGCGATGCGATTAAATACTGAAGAGTATAATTAAATCATGCAAAATAAAAATAACACAGAATTGTTAGAAGCCAATGTTTGGAAGCACCGTTCCAATCTCAATTGCTTTTACAGGGTTGCAAATAGGCTTTATTGCGAATTTTTTGCATTTTTAGTAAAATCTTTTGCATGTTAGAACCGCGATACGATGAAATACTGCAAAGTATAATTAAATCGTGCAAAATTAAGGTAACGCAGAGTTGTGAGGGACCAAAGTATTGAAGCACCGTTTCAATATCAATTGCTTTTACAACATTGCAAATAGGCTTCATTGCGAATTTTTTGCATTTTTAATCAAATATTTTGCGTATTTTGCTATATTAGAATCGCGATGCGATTAAATACTGCAGAGTATAACTAAATCATGCAAAATAAAGGTAACACAGAATTGTTAGAAGCCAAAGTATGGAAGCACCGCTCCAATATCAATTGCTTTTACAGGATTGCAAATAGGCTTTATTGCGAATTTTTTGCATTTTTAGTAAAATCTTTTGCATGTTAGAACCGCGATACGATGAATTACTGCAAAGTATAATTAAATCGTGCAAAATTAAGGTAACGCAGAATAGTCGGAGACCAAAGTATTGAAGCACCGTTTCAATATCAATTGCTTTTACAACATTGCAAATAGGCTTCATTGCGAATTTTTTGCATTTTTAATCAAATATTTTGCGTATTTTGCTATGTTAGAACCGCGATGCGATTAAATACTGAAGAGTATAATTAAATCATGCAAAATAAAGGTAACACAGAATTGTTAGAAGCCAAAGTATGGAAGCACCGTTTCAATAGCAATCGCTTTTACAAGATTGCAAATCGGCTTCATTGCGAATTTTTTGCATTTTTAGTAAAATCTTTTCGCACGTTAGAACCGCGATACGATGAAATACTGCAAAGTATAATTAAATCATGCAAAATAAAGGTAACAGAGAATAGTTTGAAGCCAAAGTATGGAAGCACCATTCCAATATCAATTGCTTTAACAAGATTGCAAATAAGCTTCATTGCAAATTTTTTACATTTTTGTCAAATCTCTTGCGTATTTTGCTCAAGCGTATTTTGCTATGTTAGAACCGCGATGCGATTAAATACTGAAAAGTATAATTAAATCATGCAAAATAAAAATAACACAGAATTGTTAGAAGCCAATGTTTGGAAGCACCGTTCCAATATCAATTGCTTTTACAACATTGCAAATAGGCTTCATTGCGAATTTTCTGCATTTTTGGTAAAATCTTTTTCGCCCGTCACCGGTGACCATCTTGGCAGTCAACGTGTACTTTCTATTATAACTTTTTATCTAGTGTGCCGATTTTGGACTTTAAATACTCAATAAACTTGTACATTCTTCAGCTAGCGAGTGCTTGAGACCGTTCGACATCGATTCTAAATACCCCTGAAGAACTCACCGTCACTGGCATTGAGTTTGGAAGACTGCGAGCAGTTGGCATCGCGTGTGAAGGTCTGCTGAAAACTGGAGGGCGGTGGCAGATCCAGGAGATTGTTGATCGACTGTAGCTGATGAAGCTGTTCCCTCTCGCGTTCCCGTTGCTGGTCACGCTGCTGAAACTTCTCGCGATGCTGAAGGTGCAGTTCTCTCTCCCTATTCGGAAACTGCGTCTTCGGGTTGAGAGCGTCCCGTCCAGACAACACATCCCTTCGGTGCTGCAGTTGCTCGCGTTGGCTTTGGCTAAACTGTTGCTGCACATGGTCCCGTTGCTGGTGCAGCTGCAACTGCTCGCGATCACGATACTGTTGCAACAGTACCTGGTCCTGATCGCGTTGCGCTTGTAACGGCATGCCGCCGTGCGACTTGTCATTCCTTTCCGTGGCGTCTGTTGCATTCGCTCCTTCGGCGTCGTACGATAAATCCAACTGCACGGCAATGAAGAGGTACTGATTAGCTGAACAGTTAAGCGGGTCGTCGGCGATAACGATGGAAATGTTGTAACGTTATGCGAGCGGCGAAGGATACTAGTTCTACGACAAAACTGATGATTACATTGACTCGTTCCGTTTGTAAAATTGCGACATTGACCTGCGCGACCGAACCACCTGTTTCTTTCTACCTGATACACGAAACGTAGTTTTGCGAGAACTTTCGCACAATAAGTTCAGCACGGACGTTGACAAAGGAGAAATGCGAGGAGAGATAAGTCCGGGCGCATAGCAGTCAAACGTAAGTAATACGTCTACGCGGCCAAGTGTCCAGGAAATATACTGGGAACGCAAGTCGCGCCGGTATCTGCGCAATATTCGGTGGAGTATTCTGCAAGATGAATGACCGAGCCGCGGTCTTCGTCCTCTCCCTTTTTTCTAATCCACGGCGACGGACAGACTGAGTTGCGCGAGTTCGAAGTTCTACAATGTGTAGTGGCGATCGACCGTATCAAATATCTCCTCTCCGTCGACCTAATTGTGCCCAGTGCTCGAGAGCGTTACGTGAAATCACCTACCCAAGAAATCGCCGATGTCATCTCTCTGAACGATACCGACGAACTATGAGCTCCGAGCTTTCGGCAGAGCAACGAAAACAGGGACTTGAAGGACGCCACTCCCAGGCTCGTGTTCGTGGAATTCGGAAAAAAAATTCTATAGGGCCGGGAGACATTAAACCTCTCAGCCTTTCCCGCGAACCCCGTACTTCTCGGAATTCGGTGTTTCCGAGTTTGAACGCGCAGAAACGGAATATTTATACGGACGTTTATTTGACATGGCGCGTTGCAACTTAAGACGTTGCCGTGCGCGAGAAACTAGCGAAGGGGCATGACACTTGGAAAACGGAATACAGGTATCCCCTGCTTCACGAAACTTCGCTTTACGTCACCTCGCTTTCACGGAAGACGTTAGTATCCGTTTCGCTACCCTGAAAGAAATCCGAAATGGATTTTTGCTTTTACGAATGAACACGAGGAAACTACAACAATAGCGAGCGTGTGTTTCGTGGCAGGGTCCTATAGACGCAGTAACACAAAGAACTACGCAATACTACAAAGTATCGTGTAAACCCATATACAATGTTCAGAAGAACACTTTACATTATACGAGTTATCAATGTTTCATGTCTATATCCTAGGCGTTATACGCTATTTGGTATCATATCGTAATTTTTCGAATGCACAAACGCTCAACTAATTTTTGCATTTATAAACCCGTAGCAATTTTTTTCAGTTTACAAGAGTTCAGTTTTAGTTTTAAAGAGCTACGCAATACTACAAAGTATCATGTAAACCCATATACAATGTTCAGAAGAACGCTTTACATCATACGAGTTATCAATCTCTCGTGTCTATGTCCTAGGCGTTATATGTTATTTGGTATTATATCGCAATTTTTCGAATACTCAAAAGCTCAACTAATTTTTTCATTTATAAACCCGTAGCAATCTTTTTCAGTTTACACTATTTCAGCTAGCGAGAGGTTTCACCGAAGCGACACGGTTGTGCAAAGCGAAGGAACCTGTGTGTTATTTCGTCTGGTTCTCGTAGTTTGCCCCATTTTGCGTGTAACTTGCATCGTAACTCCTACGAGCACCAAGTACCAGAGTTCCTGGAGAAAATCGATTGTCTCGTCCAAAAGAATAAGACCTACTCCGCGGTGAGAAGCTAGAATGAAGGGTTATAACGTTTTATGACAGTCTTCGATGAAAACTCGTTACGCAGATGCGATGGGTAACCTACGACCCATACAATGATTTACGCACGTACGTTACTTGCATCTGCATTTCGTATGCAGATATGGATTTGTCGAGTTGCTAAAACCTCAGGTGTACCCGGGTGCAGGGCAGAAGTAAACACGGACAACGGCTAGTTACTATGTTACAAGAACAGGATCAATGTTATATGCAAATCAACATTGCCGAGCGTCAGCCCAAAGCAGGAACGTCAACATTTAGCCAAGCCTCGAACGTTGGATCTACCGCATACGACTTACTGCAACCATAAACGTCCTAATTACAAACGATGAACATTAACGGGGAATAAAAAAAGTGAAATTTAACCAGAGGGGAATTGTCTCATCGTTCCTATTTGTTGCACCCATCGACGTTGTCGATAAGTTTGAAAGTTTGAGGGCGGTTTCAGAGGGCGCAAGCGGAACTCGGCGATGATAAAGGCGTGTCTGTCTATTAGCGGTAAGAGACGCAACGTGTTTTGCACGTGGACGTGTTGCGGCACGGTAGGACGATTAACGTGTTTGTTTACAACCGGGGACACAGGACATTCCCTTCGACACCGGTTATACAATTAACCCCGTATCGCACTGTCCGCTACACGTTTCAACACGATGTTTCGATGCTCCAATTACACGGTATATTCATTTGCGGTCTCGTGAGGCCACGTCTCCGGCATGACTGAAAACGTGCACAGCAGAGCGACAAAAGTTGTCTCTAACGTGCACGAAGGCAGTGCACGAAGTTGGCAGGAGTCGACTAGAATAAATTCGATGTAGCGAGACAAGCGGAAGACCTTAGAAAAATTACTGAAACGACACACTTACCGATTGCATTAACGTAGGCATGTCTGTGGGCGTGATTTCTGGGCACCTCCGAGGATATGCGGCGAATAACGCTTAATCCCTTCGTGAAGCTCGAATCGATGTGTCGGCAGAAGCGTATGACACGCGAGTGACGAGTGACAAATTCGCTGCCCACGAGAGAGACGCACAATATCGTTGGCTCGCGTGACAAAACTAATATATCGCGAGACCGAGGCGAAACTCGTGCCTAACTTTCTAATCAGTTAGCGAACGACGGCGGAGTCTTAGGCATCGAATTCTCGGGGCGGTGATGAAAACTGTATCCCGCCGGGTATGATAATCGCCGGGGGATGGGATTTCGAGCGATTCAACTTCCGCAGCGGCCCATTTATGATTTTCTTATTCCGCCTCGCTGACAGGCGAAAGCCTCGTGCCTTTCCTCGCCCCGACCCGTACGCCTTTGAATGTGCCTCGCGAAATCGATGCCCTGTGTCGATTCTGCCCCGATAATTGAGATGTATCTTAATGCAGACGTAACAACGATGGAGACGGAACGTTCATTCCTCTCCTCGTCGCAACGCACCGCGCACTGAGACGAGGATCTACCACTTCCTCTCTTTGCGTCGCTTCGTCTGACTTCTCAAAACGCCGGCCCGACCGGCGAACGCGCCCTCGCAGATTTCGTTTGTTGTTGCGCGCGAAACAGGGGTGTACGCTTTGATTTTTAACCGCGGTGCCCGTCACGCATCAGCGACAAACGCAAATTTGTTTAAACTGATGATTCGCTTCATGCGGTCGACGGTAATTTCGGGTAGTCTAAAAAAAAATGTGGCAAATGACACACGACTTGTGTTTGTGGCAGAATAATGCATAAATTTCAGTTTAAAACAAAATACATATAAATAATAAAATTATAGATCTGCGATAGGCAAATTTGTTTGTACTGATTTACTGCGAATTAATTCATTGATTCGCTTTATGCGGTCGACGGTAAGTTCGGGTAGTCTGAAAAAATGTGGCAAATGACACGCGACTTGTGTTTGTGGCAGAATCAGTTTGTCTATTTGATCCTTTCTTCATGCAACGGAGACACCTTTCAGTTGGATTGGGGTATTAAAGAAAATACGTATAAATAATAAGATTACAGATCTGCGATAGGCAAATTTGTTTGTACTGATTTACTGCAAATTATTTCATTGATTCGCTTTATGCGGTCGATGGTCATTTCGGGTAGTCTGAAAAAATGTGGCAAATGACACGCGACTTGTGTTTGTAGCAGAAGTAGTTTGTCTATTTGATCCTTTCTTCATGCAACGGAGACACCTTTCAGTTGGATTGGGGTATTAAACAAAATACGTATAAATAATAAGATTACAGATCTGCGATAGGCAAATTTGTTTGTACTGATTTACTGCAAATTATTTCATTGATTCGCTTTATGCGGTCGATGGTCATTTCGGGTAGTCCGAAAAAAATGTGGCAAGTGACACGCGACTTGTATTTGTGGCAGAAGCAGTTTGGTACCTTTTTCGTGCAACGCAAACACCTTTCAATTAGATAGGGTATTAAGTTAAATACATTTAGAAATAAGATTACAGATTTGCGATATGGAAATTCGGTTGTACTGATTCACTTCAAATCAATTCGACCGTTCACTTCATGTGGTCGACGACAATTTCACACATTTCAGTAAATGACACGCAATTTGTGATTATCACGACAAAAGCAGTTTTTACAGCATTTACATTGGGGAATTAAACAAAATATATATAAAAAATAAGATTACAGATCTGTGATGGGCAAAGACGTTTGTACTGATTTACTCTAAATTAATTTGATGATTCGCTTCATGTGGTCGACGGTCATTTCACAGATTTCAACAAATCCCATGCAATTTGTGATTACCACGGCAGAAGCAGTTTGTTTATTTGCTGCTGTGTAAAAGCACTTCTTCGTGCAGCACAGATACCATTTAGATTGGAAAATTAAATTAAATACATATAAAAATAAAATTACAAATTTGCGATAGGCAAATCCATTTGTACTGATTCATTCCAAATTAAATCTACGATTCGCTTCATGCGGTTGGTGGTAATTTCGTGTAATCTGAAAAAAAATGTGGCAAATAACACACGACTTGTGTTTGTGGCAGAAGCAGTTTGTCTGTTTGGTACTTCCTTTGTGCAGCACAAACACCTTTCAGTTACATGGGGTATTAAATTAAATACATTTAAAAGTAAGATTACAAATCTGTGATAGGCATAGACGTTTGTACTGATTCACTTCAAATTGATTCAATGATGCGCTTCATGTGATCGACGGTAATTTCACAGATTTCGGCAAATCCCACGCAATTTGTGATTATCACAGCAGAAGCAGTTTGTCTATTTAGTGCTGTGTAAAAGCAGGCACCTTTCAGTTGGATTGGGGTATTAAACGAAATACGTATAAATAATAAGATTGCAGATCTGCGATAGGCAAATTCGTTTGTACTGATTCACTTCACATTAATTTGATGATTCGCTTTCATGGTCGACGGTAATTTTACAAGTTTCGGCAAATTACAATTTTTGATTATCACGACAGAAGCAGTTTGTCTGTTTGGTGCTGTCTAAAAGTACTTCTTCATGCAGCGGAGACACCTTTCAGTTGGATTGGGGTATTAAACGAAATACGTATAAATAATAAAATTATAGATCTGCGATAAGTAAATTCGTTTGTACTGATTCACTTCAAATTAATTTGACGATTCGCTTCATGTGGTCAACGGTAATTTCACACATTTTGGCAAATGACACGCGATTTAAACACACCTTTTAAAATGGGAACTTAAACAAAATACATATAAAAAATAAGCGTGTAAGAGCGTCATACCAATAATGCTATGAAATATCGTAGCATAAGACTAGTTCAATCTCTTGTGAGAATACATGAAACGTAATCAACAATGGTAAGTGATGATGTTCGATGATCAACAGTCGGCTGAGCTTACGTAGAAATGTTTAAGTACACTGTGTAACAATTATTATTTATTTATTTCGTAAAAAATGTATATATATTTAGTTATATTCTATATGTGCAGTAGATGAGTCTAACATCTCTACTTCAGAACTCATGTCGCTAGTGGAATAGTTAACAACAACGTCCCGTGAACGTTCTGTTTTGTCCGAAGTGTTATCTTCGGCTTTGCCGGAATCTTCTCCCCATCCTGAGAATAAATTAACCCGTAGTTTGTCTATTTCCTGATTTTGCGTACCTGGTATGTTACTGCTATTCTCCAAAGATTCTGTAACTTCGGTTTCCGGTCTAGTATCAGGAAATTTGTATTTAGGAATGTCCGGAGGTGCGTCTAAATGGTATTTGACGAAAATCAGTTATCAATGTCTTGTCTCCCACGTTATAAGCGTCACATAAAAAGACTTATACCAGGATATGGCGGTGACTCATCGATGAGACGTTCCATTACATATCCCAACATTGTTGTTGTAAACGTGTCATCCTTCTTAAGACCAAGTGCTCTATGAAAAGCGTCAACAGCCTCTTGAGTATTTCCCATTAGCGCGTGTATAAAACCCATTGCGGAATAAGTTGATGGATTCAACGGATTCAATACCAATGCCTGGAAAGGTACACAAAAACTGAGCACAAGAAAGTTCCATTCCACCAATACGTAGCTTAGGTACAATGTGACGTTATAACTGACCTGGTGATGATACTCCAACGCCTCTTCGTACTTCTTCATTTTTCTACAAGTATGCCCCAGATTGTTCAAAAGCGCTTCCCACGTCCTCGGCAACATCACGTCCTTCAGGCCACCTTGGATTCGTTTCATGGCTTCCTTAAACTGCCGTTCCGCAGTTTTGTAACTGTATTCGATGAAACGACAACCCTTGATAAGTTAGGTAGACTTCCAAACACCACGGAAGGTTAGAGGCACACTAATCAGTGCGGTGAAGATCGAATATTCATAATTTCTTTTTTGATTCGAATATCTTACTTGAGAAATTACTTACTCCAAGTTATAGAACGATATAACGCCGGTTTCGTGAATCACAAACGGATCGTTTGGCGCTATTCCTTGTGCCTGTTGGAAGAACTTGTCAGCCAATTTAAGATTATTCGTCAAGCCACATTCGAGTCCGATGTACAAAAGCGGTAGGTGGCAACCTTTCATCAACTGCGAGGCTTTAAAGTACGCGGCCATTGCCTGATCGTGTTCGTTTTCTACTGCGAATGAATGACCATATGCTAACCAAGCAGGTCCAAATAACCTGTCCAATGCGGTGGCTTTAGCCAAATACCTCCGCGCTGGGTCACTTTTACCTTCAAACAAAATTATTTTCCTTTTGCATTTACGATAAACGAAAAAATCTGACAAAATTAATCAAAAGTTTACCTATGCTATAGTAATAGCAGCCAACCGCAAACCATGCAAGCGCCATATCGGGATACAAGTCGACTAATTTGTGCGCTAAGTAAAATAATGCTGCAAAACAAATAATGTAGTAAGAATTAAAGAATATTGAAAAATCCGTTGTGTGAATAAATTTTTAGCTTACCGTTAGTTTTCTTTAGTTCAACGAGACAGGCAATATGAACTGGGAGGCATGAGTTATGGTAAGGATCTTTTTTTAGGATTCTGCAACAACGGCAAGTAGTTAGTTTACAGTTGTATGAGTGTTGTGAGATGTTGTTATGAGATGAAGTACTTATGGCGTTTACCTTTCTGTGAGTGAAAAGCACTGATGATAGTCGCAGTTGTAATATAGTCTTTCTGCTTTTGAAACTTCCATGTCTAAATTATCCATTAATCTGTCAGTTACGAGAACACCCATGACACTGCACGTCACCAACGATTGCTTTTTACTTGGCTCATGGTACTTCTTCAATTTACTTTCATACAATAAGCGTAAGAGTTCTGCCTCAGATTCTGTACACTGTTCCGCAAACGGAAGAGATTCTAACAGTTCCTTTTCTAAAAAGAAAATCGTCTACATTATAAATATTCTAAAACTTTCTAAATAAGTAACGGTACCTTCTGCTGCAGATAACATTTGATTTTGTACAAGAGCTTCGAATGCTTGATAAGAATAGACATCACAGTGTAGAGCTTGTTTGTAACAATCCGTTGCTACCGCCCTATTATCCATTGCTTCATATACCCTTCCTTTTACATACAATATAGAACTTTGTACCTAAAGCATATATACACAGTTATTAAAAGACACCTCTGTTGGAAATTGTGGATTCACAACGATAACTGTTTACATTTTTTGGTGCATCATCTAATATATATGTGGATTCAGCGACACTAATCCCTGACTGAGTTATATTTGTACATATTTCAGACTCATTAATGACTTGCAACGCTGCAGTGTATTCCTTCGCTTCCAGCAGACTTCTTACAGTCAGATAATGACACATCACGTCAGTCTGTAATACAAGCTAAATTAGTTTATGGATATAAACACGCTTCGGATTAACAATACCACAATAAAGTTTATAAGCAAACCTTTTCCAACCGACGACTTCTGATGAGATGTGCAGCTCTGTGATATTGTTTCATAAGATACATACATTGTGCCAATGTACACACATCCTTGGGATCCTCGTTGCTCAATGACATTACCTTATCAGCCCAAAATAACGCTGCACTATAGAGGTGCTGCAAAACAAAACAAGCATTGCACGTCGTCCAGCGTTCTACCGTTCAACCACATCAACTTACTAGGTCAATATACGACTTAACCAGCTTCCTACAATTATCTAAGTCTATATTCTTAGCGTCCGCTAAATTGTGCATTTTATCGCAATCCGAGGCCGTCGTTTCACGCGCCATACTCGGGCATCTACACGTTCTAGGTTAGATATTTTTCAACAACAATATCCTGAAAGAGCAGCATCATAATGGTTCCTGCGCATAAGAACGTAACGTTCGTCTTACAGCGGACGATGCCGTCCCACTAACCAATCGCAGAGTGTACCGATCGTCAGTACCTTAACCCCTTCAGACCCGAATTTTTTTTCGTTTAAGAAAAATATTTTATACTAAAATTAACTTAATTCATATGAATGAAGGTAACGATATACTTTTTACAGAAATGGTTATTTATTTATTTATAATTTGTAAATGTACATTTTAATGGGCATTAAAATAAATTTGTAGAAAGCAAAATTTGTGACATTAAGGAGATCCTGAGAAATATTTTTGTAAAAAAATAAAATTGGTATTCGCAAAAATAATATACGTAATAAAATACGGCAGGGAAAGTATTATGAGCGTTATAATGTGCACAGGGTCCGAAGGGATTAAGACGCACGATTGGTCAAGGCGAAATTCCTGATTGCGCCCGATTTCTAATTTAATCCAACTCTGCCATTGACTTTCAGCGGAATAAGTGATCCCGAACGTCTCGCTCGAGTAATTAAACGATTATTGCGAAATTCCCACGTCTTTCGCCTCTATGCTTCCATAGTACCGTCCACGTTCCACTCGAGGCGCTGTTTTCCGGGTTCATTGAAGGATTTCGAATATAAATATGTATTTATTTATTTATAATTTGTAAATGTATATTTTAACACGTATTTTTGCTATATTAGAAAGGCGATACTATGAAATATTACAGCGTTTGTCTGAATTATGCAAAATGTAAATAATGTGCAGGTATTGGAGACCAAAGGATTGCATCACTATTCTAACAACAACTGCATTAATAAAATAATAATTGCTACCCATTGCAAATATTTTGGATATTCGGTAAAATCTCTTGTGCCGGTCACCGGGGACCATCACGGCAGTCAAAGTGTTAATGGACATATGGTCCTTATGCAATATTTGTATAAAAATAATAAATATAATATAATAATAATATATATAATATTGATTTCTAAATCAACCCGAATCTGCCATCGCAATAAGCGATCCCGAACTTCTCGCTTCAGCAATTGAATATTGCGAAATTCCCACGTCTTTGCCTCTACACCTCCATAGTACCGTCCACGTTCCACCCGGGGCGCTGTTTTCCGGGTTCATCGAAGGATTTCGAATATAAATACGCACTTATTTATTTACCATTTGTAAATGTATAGATTAACGGACATATGGTACTTACGCAAAATTTGTAACGTTAAAGAGATCGTAAGAAATACTTGTATAAAAATAATAAATATAATATAATATTGATTTCTAAATCAACCCGAATCTGCCATCGCAATAAGCGATCCCGAACATCTCGCTTCAGCAATTGAATATTGCGAAATTCCCTCGTCTTTGCCTCTATGCCCCTATAGTACCGTCCACGTTCCACTCGGGGCGCTATTTTCCGGGTTCATGGAAGGATTTCGAATATAAATACGTACTTATTTATTTACCATTTGTAAATGTATAGATTAATGGATATATGGTACTTACGCAAAATTTGTAACATTAAAGAGATCGTAAGAAATATTTGTATAAAAATAATAAATATAATATAATATTGATTTCTAAATCAACCCGAATCTACCATCCCAATAAGCGATCCCGAACGTCTCGCTTCAGCAATTGAATATTGCGAAATTCCCACGTCTTTGCCTCTACACCTCCATAGTACCGTCCACGTTCCACCCGGGTCGCTGTTCTCCGGGGTCGTCGGATATCAAACATAAATATTTATAATTTGTAAATGTATATTTTAATAGACATATGGTCCTTACGCGAAATTTGTAACATTAAACAAATCCTGAGAAATATTTGTATAAATATAATATAATATTAATTTCTAAATCAACCCGAATCTGCCATCGACTCCCGGCGCAATAAGGGATCCCGAATTTCTCGCTTCAGCAATTGAATATTGCGAAATTCCCACGTCTTTGCCTCTACGCCTCCATAGTACCGTCCACTGCCCATCCGGGACGCTGTTCTCCGGGTTCCTCGAAGGATTTCGAACATAAATATGTATTTATTTATAATTTGTAAATGTATAGTTTAATGGACATATGGTACTTATGCAAAATTTGTAACATTAAGGAGATCCACAGAAATATGTGTATAAAAATAATAAATATGATATAATATTGATTTATAAATCAACCCGAATCTACCATCCCAATAAGCGATCCCGAACAGCTCGCTTCAGCAATTGAATATTGCGAAATTCCCACGTCTTTCGCCTCTACGTCTTCATAGTACCGTCTATGTTCCACCCGGGGCGCTGTTCTCAGGGTTCGTCGAAGGATTTCAAACGTAGATATGTATTTATTTATTTATAATTTGTAAATGTATATTTTAGTAGACATATGGTTCTTACGCAAAATTGGTATAAAATAATAAATATAATACAATAATAATATATATAATATTGAATTCTAAATCAACCCGAATCTGTCATCGCAATAAGCGATCCCGAACTTCTCGCTTCAGCAATTGAATATTGCGAAATTCCCTCGTCTTTCGCCTCTACGCCTCCATAGTACCGTCCACGTTCGACCCGCGGCGCTGTTCTCCGGGTTCGCCGAAGGATTCCTCGCGTTCTTATCTACCGCTAGGATTCCTCGGGGGTACACACGGGCAGTGGTGGTGGGAGACAAGAAAGATGGCAAGGAACGAGCGAATCGCGTGCTAAACGCAAGCGGGATCCAACTCGTGCCAGAATCCGGGACGTTCGCGTGTACGATTTCGCCCGTCGTCGAGTTTGCGCCCGTTCGTCGGCTTAAACGGCCACAACCGGGGCTCGCGAATGATGTGAGGACAGGCTCGGTGCCGCGAGAAACGCTTTTCAAAAGCGCTGCCCGAAGCGGAACGGCGAAAAACCCCCTCGACTCGACGGGAAGCAATGTCAAACATGCGGCGAGTGCTCTCGCACAAGGGTATCGCAAATCGACGGAGCGTTTCGACAAAGATTAGTCAGTGAAACCGGTGCCGATGAGCGTGAATATATGGCGGCGCGAGTACTTTTGCTTAGCATCTTGTTTACAGAAGTGCTAAAGCCCGCTTGTGCTGCAGGTACGTGCTAATCGCCGGCGGTTCGTCGCCTACCATCGATTACGTTTGTTTATACTCGCAAACGTCGCATGGCAAAAGGCCCCGTGCACATGCCCCGAGTTTTACCCGCGGCCTGCGGAGATATCCCTCACACCCCTGCCTGCTTTTTTGCGTCTTTCGATTCGCCTCTCCGTTTCGCTGCTCTATATCGCGCTGTGCACGTGGATATACACGTAACTGAACTTTCAATGAGATTACGCAGCGAGCGGACGTTGTCATGCTTTTCTATGTACGGTCGGCTTTTTGTGTGCTGGCTTGTGACGGGCGCAATGCGGTGAAGTTCGCTTTAATTGCTTTCGCGAGAACGGTGCTGGGGCCGTTTGTTTCGGCAGGGATCTCGGGGGAAGTCGGGCAACAAGTTTCTGGGCATTCATGACCTTCCTCAAATTTTTGGTTGCTGATGGGTGAATGAGAAATGTAACTGCGGGTTGGTGTTTAAGTATGAGAGGATGGAAACGTGTGGATGCATATAAGAGAGATGGTTGTGATAGACATGTGTAATTCAATATAGCCTCACTTGCACTATCTATAAAAGTACTTAGAACTATCTTACTATGTAGAAGTTATGTGTCCACAAGTTTGAGATGCTCAGGGGTTCTGCTTTTGTTAATATGTATTTCAACTTGTTTGTGTAATATTGTAACAATTACACATCATTCATGAATTTAATGTAGTTTTGGTTTATGCCTTTGTGTTAGTATATTTTGTATGATATAAGTTCAATTATTAAATACATAATTAGTACTTTTCCGGCTTTTAAATATTAATTTCCTCAAATTTTTGCTGCGGGTAAGTATAATGTGAGAGATGGTTGTGATAGACTTTTATAGTCACTTGCACTATTTTACTTTCTTACTATGTTTTTCTATAAATGCTTTGTAATATGGGTTTCAAATTGTTTGTGTAATATTGTAACAGTTACATGATATAAGTTCATATTAATTGCATAATGTGCTTGTACCATGTTGCCTAATTAATTCTAAATACCTTAAATAGGTTTATCTCATAGATTAGTACTTTTCCAGCTTTTGGGAGGGATCTCGGGGAAAGTTGAGGCAACAAGTTTCTGGGCATTCATGACCTTCCTCAAATTTTTGGTTGCTGATGGGTGAATGAGAAATGTAACTGCGGGTCGTTGTTTAAGTATGAGAGGATGGAAACGTATGAATGCACATAAGAGAGATGGTCTTGATAGACATGTGTAATTCAATATAGCCTCACTTGCACTACCTATAAAAGTACTTAGAACTATCTTACTATCCTTAAGTTACAAATCCACAAGTTGGAGACTGCTCTGGGGTTTTTTCTTTGTTAATACGATTTTCAGCTTGTTTGCATAATGTTATAACAGTTACATGGTTTTCTTGAATTTAATGTTTTGCTTTGTCTTTGTATTAGTATTATTAATTGCATTAAAAAATATTAATTGCATAATGTGCGTTGAGTAATTTTACTTTGTTTCTCTTAAATAAATGTTTTGTATAATATAAGTTCATATTTGTACTATGTAGCCTAATTAACTCTAAATACCTTAAATAGGTTTATCTCATAGATTAGTACTTTACCGACTAGGTATTAGTCATCTTTATCATACATATGTCTTTAAGTTTTCTGACTGACTCTCACATCTCTAGGTGTTAAAGGAATTGGAACAGGCATAAGCATTCGGAATGTATCAAAACCAGATAGCTTAGACACAAATTCAACCAAAGGCCCTGGCATAACATTGGAAATTCAACCGAGCGGTCATGTAATACTAGGGAAGAAGGGAATCACACTTAGTTGTATAGCTAGTTCCAATCAAGATATATCCTGGTTACACAATGGAATTCCAGCACCACCATGTGGCATTACGCGTTGTACACTTCTGCGTAATGGCTCTCTTCATTTTCACAAGGTAGCAAACTTTAAATGCGAATTTTCAAAAGATGCAGTGTCGGACGATAATTGGATTTTAGTAATAATACATATGTCAATCCACTGTTGTTCAAATAGTAATTTTATGATCTCTTCTTTTTACAATAGAAACAAAACTTACAAATGGTGCAAAAGTATAAGGAGAAAGAGAACATTAGTACAACAAATTTTAGAAATGATAACAGAGATGAATATCGTTGTATAACACGTACTAATTTAGGACTGTTGCGTTCATCACCTACTTTCATACAAATGGCAGGTATGTACAAAATAAATCAATGTTTCTTCATGTCATCATTGGATTAAAGCTCAAATGATCATCACTTTTATGTTTGCTTTTTCAGAATTAGCCCATATATTTAAAGAGGCACCAGAAAATATAACTGTACAAGAAGATGAAATAGCAAGATTAACTTGCTTAATAGACAGTGTCCCCTTTCCTCCTAATATTACATGGCAGCACAATGGAGTAACTGTGTTACCAACTCAAAATGATTCAAAGTAAGCCATGAAGTTCTATCATAATTTATGTCACAATTTTACTAAACTGAGGATAACTTTCACAGCACATTCTTTTCTAAATTTTACAGATATTCTCTGGTACCACCAGGTGTTCTATATATAAGTGCAACGAAACTCTCAGATGCTGGTTCATATAGGTAAGAATTCTTTTTGATTTAGAAGAATTCTTTTTAAGATTTTGTGTGCTGAATACGTGCGATTATATTTGGACATCTTCCTTTTTAGATGCATAGTTACAAACGAATTCCTCAAAAAGACCAAAAGGAGCAAAGAAGCAAGGCTGACAGTTGTTTCCAGAGCAGTAAACAATGTATCTTCTAAACCACCCACGTTATTTCCGCAAGTTTCATATAATCATTGGCTACTTAATGGATCAAGCTTAACATTAGCATGTGCAGCATCTGGGCATCCAACTCCACTTATAACATGGACGTTTATTCCTCGTTATACAGGTACGTTCAGATTAGTATTTATGTACTATTTAATGATATATATATATTATATTATATATATATATACAGATATATACTATTTATTGTGTTACAGATAACGATAATGTTGCACAACCTCGAATAATACTTAACTCTACCACTGGTATTGGTATGTTGCAATTGAAAAATGCAAGTATTTCCGACGCTGGTGTCTATCTATGTTCCATGAAAAATTCAATTACGAACGATGTAGAGGTTCAGGTACGTAGAATCTTTACTACTTCATAAAGTCATACATTCATTTATTGAATATAGTGTTTATTCTTGGCGCAGAATATAACGGTTGATATATTAGTACCGCCATCGTTTCTAAAAACACCTACAAATCAGTTTTGTCCTAATGGGAGAACCGCAAGATTTGAGTGTCAAGCGCAAGGACTACCTGTTCCGCAAATTTATTGGTTGAAGGATTCGTTAAACATAACTATCAACGGTAGTATATAACGCTGTCCTGCAGTATTATTAACGTGTGGTTTTAAGCAAATGTGTTAAGTGAAATATGATGTTTTCTTTAGGACGAAGGACAACTTATGCGAAGGAATTCAATAAAATGGAACTCGCAATTTCTGCGACTGTTCCATCAGATTCTGGTTTATACCAATGCGTAGCGGTGAATTCGGCAGGAGAAATTTGGGCTGCTGGTCGGCTCCAAGTTAATACATCGCGCAACAGTCCCGCTGCTCCTACATCTTTAAAGTGTCATGCACTATCGCCGGTTAGAATATTCATTTCGTGGGACCCACCGAAATCTCTGCCATCTACCAGCATTACAGCTTATACCGTCCATTATAGTCCTGTTGGTGAGTACGTCTGATTTCAGTTTCTATGCAGTGTCACTTCAGATACACGAAGGTTTAGAAATATGTTACTGTTACTTGTGTCACTGTAACACTCACTTTTGTATAAAACAAACGAAAATGGGAAAGAACAAATTTCTCTGCCCGTTTTCAATTTCTGTGCACTGTCATTTGAAATATACATTCAGAAATAGGCTACTAGTACACTTGTCACTTTTGTTTCAAGTGAAAGAAGGTGGAAGGAAAGAAGTTTCTTCGAGTTGTAATTTCAAATGAATGAAAATTCAAAAATATGTCACTATTTTATCACTGTCAAAAGTGGGAATTTCTCCGCCCGTTTTCTGTTTCTACACACATTGTCATTTGAAATATACATTTAGAAATAGGCTACTAGTACACTTGTCACTTTTGTTTCAAGTGAAAGAAGGTGGAAGGGAAGAAGTTTCTTCGAGTTGTCATTTCAAATGAATGAAAATTCAAAAATATGTCACTGCTACTCTTATCACTGCAATACTCACTTTCGTTTAAAATAAACAAAAGTGGGAATTTCTCCGCCCGTTTTCTGTTTCTACACACATTGTCATTTGAAATATACATTTAGAAATAGGCTACTGGTACACTTGTCACTGTAACATTCATTTCTATTTCAAGTAAAAGAAGGTGGAAGCAAAGAAGTTTCTTCCAGTTGTCGTTTCAAATGAATGAAAATTCAAAAATATGTCACTGACACTCTTGTTACTATAACACTCACTTTCGTTTAATATAAAAGAAGGTGGGAAGGAAGAAATTTCTCCGTTTTCAATTTCTACGCATTGTCATTTAAAATATACATTTTTTTTAGTTTCTATGTAGAAGGGAAAAAGGTTCTTAGAGCTGTCATTTGAATGAAAATTCATATGTCATTGGTACTTTTATCACTGTAACACTCAAAAACAAGTGAAGGTTAAGAAATTTCTGGTTTTCACACTTGTCATTTAAAATATACATTCAGTAACATTCACTTTTCACTTTCGTTTCAAGTGAAAGAATGTAGAAGGGAAAAAGGTTCTTAGAGCTGTCATTTCAAATGAATGAAAATTCAGAAATATGTCATTGGTACTTTTATCACTGTAACACTCACTTTCGTTTAAAACAAATGAAGGTGGGAAGGAAGAAATTTCTTCGCCTGTTTTCAATTTCTACGCATTGTCATTTAAAATATACATTCAGAAATAGGCTACACTTGTCACTGTAACATTCACTTTCGTTTTAAGTGGAAGAAAGTGGAAGTTTCTTCGAGTTGTCATTTCAAATGAATGAAAATTCAAAAATATATCATTGGTACTCTTATTACTGTAACACTCACTTTCGTTTAAAATAAATGAAGGTGGAAGAAGAAGTTTCTTCGAGTTGTCATTTCAAATGAATGAAAATTCAAAAATATATCATTGGTACTCTTATTACTGTAACACTCACTTTCGTTTAAAATAAATGAAGGTGGGAAGAAAGAAAGTTCTCCGCCCGTTTTTAGTTTCTACGCACTGTTATTTGAAATATACGTTCAGAAATAGGCTACTGGCACACTTGTCACTGTAACATTTACTTTTGTTTCAAGTAAAAGAAGGTGGAAGCAAAGAAGTTTCTTCCAGTTGTCATTTCAAATGAATGAAAATTAAAAAATATGTCACTGGTACTCTTATCACTGTAACACTCACTTTTGTTTAAAGTAAACGAAGGTAGGAAGAAAGAAAGTTCTCTGCCCGTTTTCAGTTTCTATGCACTGTCATTTAAAATATACAATTTGTAATAGGCTACTGGTACACTTGTTACTTTTGTTTCAAGTGAAAGAAGGTAGAAGGGAAGAAGTTTCTTCGAGTTGTCGTTTCAAATGAATGAAAATTCAAAAATATGTCATTGGTACTTTCATCACTGTAACACTCACTTTCATATAAAATAAACGAAAGTGGGAAGGAAGAAATTTCTCCGCCCGTTTTCAGTTTCTACACACTGTCATTTAAAATATACATTCAGAAATAGGTTGCTGGTATATTTGTCACTATAACACTCATTTCCGTTTAATATGACAGAAGGTGGAAAGGAAGAAGTTTCTCCGCCCGAGCCAGGGAATTCTACGTCTGTGGAGGTAACAAAACTACTCGAACCGTTTACGAATTATTTCTTCTACATCCGTGTGTGGAACAACCACGGTGCTAGCGACCAGTCGGCCACCATCTCGTGTTCTACGGCTCCTAGTGGTACGGAAATACCAATAAAGACATTCCAAGTTTACGGTTTCACATAAAGTAACCAGTGTTTCTTTCCTTAGTACCAAAAACAGCACCAAAAATCAACGTGGTCATTCTTACTAGTACAAAACTGAACGTATCTTGGATACCATTAACTAAAAAGGAATCGCGCGGTATAGTAGTTGAATACAAATTGCAATGGAGACTTCATCAACATCCTTCGTCGAGGGTGCTCTTTTTACCTGCTGGCATTGAATGTTATACTTTAACAGGTGAGCGATAATTAACCCCTTGGGTACGGATTTATTTGAGGAAATATTTGCATGTGGAACGGATATAATTTTTGATTGCTTGGAGCAGTATGTAAAAGCAGTACATTTTACGTAAGAATTTATTTATTTCTAAAATATTGGTGACATATGTAGTATTAAGATGTCTTCAAGTAATTAGAATTACAAAACAAAAATAAATTAATAACAACGAAATAAAATTAAATGAAATAAATTCAAGCTATAACAAAAAACCAATTACTAATAATTATGCAGAGTGTGATATTTTTCAAAGCAAGTAGGTAAATGCAGTGCTAGTTTGCATTGTTTGCACTGCCACGTAGTCTCTTTCCTAATATTATGCTTATAACAAACACGGCACCCAAGAGTTTAATTTTTGGTTTGACGTCTTAGACACGTCATCCGCTCCTAGGAGAAAAAAGTAAATCACGTGTCTCAGACGTCAAATGTACCCAAGGGGTTAAACAATAGTAATAAAATTGTCTCGATAACAAAAACCTTGAACGATGTAATGAACTTTACAGATTTAATACCTGGAGCACAATATGATCTTCGGGTGCTAGCAAGAACAAAGCAAGGATGGCCTAATATGAGCGAAACGCAACTCACATGGACTACTGTGACTATGCCATCCCCTGAATCGGATCAGTTCACCATCAGGAATATTGTAGATATTCAATTACTAATTGTGAATGCTTCAATAGTTAAGGTGAGTAGAAATATTTTTGAATCCTACTTGTACTATGTGTATAATCGTGTATATGGGTTATTAGGTGAAGTGGAAAATGAATATAAAAGAGAACGAACAAACTGAAACTCAGTTTGATTCTTGGCAAGTATACTGTGAAAATCAAGACGGGCAGAAATTGGCAACTATAGTTTTACCGCGGGATATTACCGAATATTTATTTACTAACCTTGGTGAGTATTGCACAGTAATGTAAGTACCTTATATGCTGGTAGAAATATTGAAGTGATATTGGGAGCAGGATATGGTATTACGATGGATGTCGAATTTTGCAGATATAAATCTTTCTTACACAATGGGTTTGTGTATGGTAAATTCAGGTCAAGCGACGGGTTGTTTGACGAAACATGTAGAAACCCTCGAACACAGTTCTAGTAAGTATATCGTTTATATCGATTTAACCCATTCGAGACCGATTGCACACCGTGTGTGCAATTGATTTCCGAGGCTATAAGACGGCCTGCACACCGTGTGTGCAATAACAGTAATGTGCAATTATCAATTATTTTGAGTAAACTAGTCGTCGAAATAAGATTTTTCTTGAACTAAAGAAATCTGTAAAGTACGGGACAACCATATTTGGCGTTGGTTTTACTGTGTACCGAAAAATTTAAAAATTATCTAAAGCCTTTCTTACATGTAAAATACTATGAATTGCCGACAGTGCTACAAAAAGGGAAAATATAAACGTAGTAATTACTGTTTCAACCAACTAATGTATAGTTACTTTACGATCACTATACTATTTCCTAAAAATGTATTTCCAAATTATATTTTTTTTTTATTACTGAGTTACATTACTTTATTATCTTTTAGACATTTTTCCAAAAATTTATTTCTCGTTTATGTTATTTTTTTCATTATTCAACTTATGTTTTTTTTACTTTTTACTATTTTTTTTTAATTTTCTTTGCATTATATTCTGTTCTTTAGTATTGAAAGCAAATTAACGGTTTTATATTATCTAACTATTTTTGAAATAAATGTTCATCAATTTTTTTACATTACTTTATTACAAATTATATTACTTTATTATCTGTAGACATGTTTCCAAAAATGTATTTCTCGTTTATGTTACTTTTTTCATTATTCAACTTATGTTTTTTTAACTTTTTACTATTTTTTTAATTTTCTTTGCATTGTATTCTGTGATTTATTATTGAAAGCAAAATAACGGTTTTATATAATCTAACTATATTTCAAATAAGTGTTTATACATTTTTTAATGATGTATTTTCATTTTATCTTACATTGCACACATGGTGTTCAATCCGCTCCTCGCAATAAAAATTTGCCGACGAGCGAGTTGCACACCCGGTGTGCAATGATCTTATTTACGTGAATTCACTTAAGAATTGGGTGACTTCGATAGTAAACATGTTTTTTTTATTAAAAATGAACAATATAAAAAAAAAAATTCGCTCCTGGGAACCCTGACCGAAAAAAGTCGTCGTCTCGAATGGGTTAACAAACTTCTGGAAAATATCTAATACGTGTATACATTTTATTTAATCAGGCAATGTACCAATGGCTCTAGAAGCTATACCCGTGTCACCTGCCTCTATAAATGTTACGTGGATATTAACTGATTTACATAATGCGAACTCTTTTGAGCTTTGTTACCACGCAGTTCATGCTGCAACCTTTGAAGGCTTTAAATGTTTTATGCTGTACGTATAGATCTAATACCATACTATAAAATCTTCAAGATAATTATATATATCAATGACTAAACTTTTGTTTCAGTAACGATACAAAGGCAACTGTTGATAATTTGAAACCTTTTACTTTATACCAATTTAAAGTGCGGGCTATTCGACACAACTCAAACGAGAGTAGTCTTTACAGTGAATCTGTTGAGTGCTATACTAATGAAGATGGTAACTTAATCAAAAATTATTAAAATGACAGCGATTGAAGCAGGATTATTTTTATAACTAAACATGTTTTTAGTTCCTGGAAAAGTAGAAGAGGTACAGTGGTTCTTAGGCAACAGTACCAAAGTGCGAATTGCATGGAAGGAACCGAGTAACATAAACGGCATCATCCAAAATTACTTTGTTGCTTACACGATGGATCTGTCCGAGTCGCCGATAAGTTGGGGTAACGTGACGGTACCCGGCAACAAAACTTCAACCATATTGCCGGGCCTTACCCCGGGAAAACGTTATTTTGTGATTGTACAAGCGGCGACGAAAGCTGGTTACGGAAAGCCGTCAGATCCGATCATTATTATTACCGGTGGTAGCACTATTAAAGTATTTACATCATCGGATGAACAGAAACCACCGCAATACTCTAAACCAGATCAAAGCCTTGGTAAGATTCATTGCCATTTGCAGCCTACCTTTTGTTTGCGCATTCATTTGTTTGCAAGATTCATTGCCATTTGCAACCTACCTTTTGTTTGCACATTCATTTGTTTGCAAGATTCATTGCCATTTGCAATCTACCTTTTGTTTGCACATTCATTTGTTCAAAGATTCATTGCCATTTGCAACCTACCTTTTGTTTGCACATTCATTTGTTTGCAAGATTCATTGCCATTTGCAATCTACCTTTTGTTTGCACATTCATTTGTTCAAAGATTCATTGCCATTTGCAATCTACCTTTTGTTTGCACATTCATTTGTTTGCAAGATTCATTGCCATTTGCAATCTACCTTTTGTTTGCACATTCATTTGTTTGCAAGATTCATTGCCATTTGCAATCTACCTTTTGTTTGCACATTGCCATTTGCATTTGTTTGCAATTTGTTCAAAGATTCATTGCCATTTGCAATCTACCTTTTGTTTGCACATTCATTTGTTTGCAAGATTCATTGCCATTTGCAATCTACCTTTTGTTTGCACATTCATTTGTTTGCAAGATTCATTGCCATTTGCAATCTACCTTTTGTTTGCACATTCATTTGTTTGCAAGATTCATTGCCATTTGCAACCTACCTTTTGTTTGCACATTCATTTGTTTGCAAGATTCATTACCATTTGCAACCTACCTTTTGTCTGCACATTCATTTGTTTGCAAGATTCATTGCCATTTGCAATCAACCTTTTGTCTGCACATTCATTTGTTTGCAAGATTCATTACCATTTGCAATCTACCTTTTGTTTGCACATTTATTTGTTTGCAAGATTCATTGCCATTTGCAATCTACCTTTTGTTTGCACATTCATTTGTTCAAAGATTCATTGCCATTTGCAACCTACCTTTTGTTTGCACATTCATTTGTTTGCAAGATTCATTGCCATTTGCAATCTACCTTTTGTTTGCACATTCATTTGTTCAAAGATTCATTGCCATTTGCAACCTACCTTTTGTTTGCACATTCATTTGTTTGCAAGATTCATTGCCATTTGCAATCTACCTTTTGTCTGCACATTCATTTGTTTGCAAGATTCATTACCATTTGCAGCCTACCTTTTGTCTGCACATTCATTTGTTTGCAAGATTCATTGCCATTTGCAACCTACCTTTTGTTTGCACATTCATTTGTTTGCAAGATTAATTGCCATTTGCAACCTACCTTTTGTTTGCAAGATTCATTGCCATTTGCAATCTACCTTTTGTTTGCACATTCATTTGTTCAAAGATTCATTGCCATTTGCAATCTACCTTTTGTTTGCACATTCATTTGTTTGCAAGATTCATTGCCATTTGCAGTCCACCTTTTGTTTGCACATTCTAATTTTTTCTTTTTTATATAGGTGTGATACTCGGGGTAAGCATAAGTATCGGCTTTATCACCATCTGCTTGTGCAGTATTTATTGTCGACGAAGATGCGAGAGGACACAGTCGTTAAGAGAAAGTAGCCAACCGCTTAAAGCACGCGCTTTGATACGGAATGGAAACGGGTGTTGCATAGCCCAGTCCTCTATGCCAGCAAGTCAACACATGAACGTTACTGTTACTCCCAATGAAATTGAGCTTGCTGTCCTATGTCCATCGTCTCCGATTACAACTAATCCGCAATCTGACACAAAGGTATTTTAATGGGAAACATGATAGGGAAACGTACTGTATGTATGTGGCAATGTGTGTAGTGTGTGGTATCTTACACTGGTGATGATTGCTAGGGTGGACATTCTAATGGTGTTGTTGAACCTGGCGCAAAGGAACCTTTATTGTTACCATGGGACGCAAATGGTGATTACAAAGACCGCCAAATAACTGAAAATCCGCAAGTACGTTTCATTCTAAGACATATGATATTTTGTTATGTATGACAAATAATATGAAAATAGGGCGCACGTTTGGATAGGAGGAATTCTAACTTCGTTTTTCAATATTTTCCGGTTACCATGGTTACGTGTACAAATGCATGTTATTTATCAGTAAATGGTATTTATCTAGATTTTAAGATAAATGGAGTTAGGCCACTTTCAAAATAAACGGATCAAATCGTGTAAAATAAAGGTAACCCGGAGTTGTCAGAAGCCAAAGTATTGAAGCACGGTTCCAATATTAATTGCATTTACAAGATCGCAAGCATTCATTGCGAAATTTTACATTTTTATTAAAATCTTTTGCGTATTTTGCTCAAGCGTATTTTGCTATGTAAGAACAGCGATGTGATGAAATACTGCAGAGTATGATAAAATCATGCAAAATGAAGGTAACGCAAAGTTAGAAGTCAAAGTATTAAAGCACCGTTTCAATATCAATCGGTTTTACAAGATTGCAAATAGGCATCATTGTGAATTTTTTGCATTTTTAGTCAAACCTTTTGCGTATTTTGCTATGTAAGAACTGCGATGCGATAAAATATTGCAGAGTATGATAAAATCGTACAAAATGAAGGTAACGCAGAATTATCAAAAGCCCCAGTATTGAAGCACCGTTCCAATATCAATTGCATTTACAATATTGCAAGCATTGCGATAGTTTACATTTTTAGTCAAATCTTTTGCGCCGGTCACCGGTTTCCACCGTGGCAGTCAACGTGTTTTAATTGAATATGTTGGGCGCAACGAAGTTCTAATGACAATTTTTCATTGACGCCAAATTAAATAATGTAAGAATATTTTGCTATGTTGGAACCGCGATGCGATAAAATACTGCAGAATATAATTCAATCATGCAAAATTAAGATAACCCAGAGTTGTCAGAAGCCAAAGTATTGAAGCACGGTTCCAATATTAATTGCATTTACAAGATTGCAAGCAGGCTTCATTGCGAAATTTTGCATTTTTATTAAAATCCTATGCGTATTTTGCTATGTAAGAACCGCGATGCGATAAAATACTGCAGAGTATGATTCAATCATGCAAAATGAAGGTACCGCAAAGTTAGAAGCCAAAGTATTGAAGCACCGTTTCAATATCAATCGGTTTTACAAGGTTGCAAATAGGCATCATTGTGAATTTTTTGCATTTTTACTCAAAGCTTTTGCACCGGTCATCGATGACCACCGTGGCAGTTAATTGAATATGTAAAGCGTAACGAAGTTCTAATGTAGAACGCATCTGTATTTATCGCATGCGTTGATAACACGTTGACTACCAACCGTATTTTGCTATGGTAAAACCGTGATGCAATAAAATACTGCAGAGTATGACTAAATCGTGAAAAATTAAGGTACCTCAGAGTTCCTAGAAGCCAAAATATTGAAGCACCGTTCTTGACAATTCTCAATTCTCAATTCTCTTCTAATGACAATTCTTCATTTACGCCAAATTAAGTAATGTAAGAAAATTATTTGATGTAGAACGCATCTGTATTTATCACATACGTTGATAACACGTTGACTACCAACCGTATTTTGCTACGTTAAAATCGTGATGCAATAAAATACTGCAGAGTATGATAAAATCGTGCAAAATTAAGGTAACGCAGAGTTGCCAGAAGCCAAAGTATTGAAGCACCGTTCCAATATCAATTGCATTTACAAGATCGCAAGCATTCATTACGATATTTTACATTTTTAGTCAAATCTTTTGCGTATTTTGCTCAAGTGTATTTTGGTATGTTAAAACCGCGATGCGATAAAATACTGCAGAGTGTGATTCAATCATGCAAAATTAAGGCAACGCAGAGTTCCTAGAAGCCAAAATATTGAAGCACCGTACCCGACAATTCTCAATTCTCAATTCTCTTCTAATGACAATTCTTCATTTACGCCAAATTAAATAATGTAAGAAAATTATTTGATGTAGAACGCGTCTGTATTTATCGCATACGTTGATAACACGTTGACTACCAAGCGTATTTTGCTATGTTAGAACCGCGATGCGATAAAATACTGCAGAGTATGATTCAATCATGCAAAATTAAGGTACCGCAAAGTTAGAAGCCAAAGTATTGAAGCACCGTTTCAATATCAATCAGTTTTACAAGGTTGCAAATAGGCATCATTGTGAATTTTTTGCATTTTTACTCAAAGCTTTTGCACCGGTCATCGATGACCACCGTGGCAGTTAATTGAATATGTAAAGCGTAACGAAGTTCTAATGTAGAACGCATCTGTATTTATCGCATACGTTGATAACACGTTGACTACCAACCGTATTTTGCTATGGTAAAACCGTGATGCAATAAAATACTGCAGAGTATGACTAAATCGTGAAAAATTAAGGTACCTCAGAGTTCCTAGAAGCCAAAATATTGAAGCACCGTTCTTGACAATTCTCAATTCTCAATTCTCTTCTAATGACAATTCTTCATTTACGCCAAATTAAATAATGTAAGGAAATTATTTGATGTAGAACGCGTCTGTATTTATCGCATACGTTGATAACACGTTGACTACCAACCGTATTTTGCTACGTTAAAATCGTGATGCAATAAAATACTGCAGAGTATGATAAAATCGTGCAAAATTAAGGTAACGCAGAGTTGCCAGAAGCCAAAGTATTGAAGCACCGTTCTAATATCAATTGCATTTACAAGATCGCAAGCATTCATTACGATATTTTACATTTTTAGTCAAATCTTTTGCGTATTTTGCTCAAGTGTATTTTGGTATGTTAAAACCGCGATGCGATAAAATACTGCAGAGTGTGATTCAATCATGCAAAATTAAGGCAACGCAGAGTTCCTAGAAGCCAAAATATTGAAGCACCGTACCCGACAATTCTCAATTCTCAATTCTCTTCTAATGACAATTCTTCATTTACGCCAAATTAAATAATGTAAGAAAATTATTTGATGTAGAACGCGTCTGTATTTATCGCATACGTTGATAACACGTTGACTACCAAGCGTATTTTGCTATGTTAGAACCGCGATGCGATAAAATACTGCAGAGTATGATTAAATGAGCCGTTTATTTTGAAAGTGGCCTAACTCCGCTTTTCAATATTTTCCGGTTATCACGGTTACATGTACAAGTTCATGTTATTTATCAGTAAAACGGCTCATATAATGTTTATGTAACGTTTCGCAGGAAGAGTACAAAAGACGAGGCAGCAGTGTTTCAAGTAAGCAACCAGAGCAAGAACAAAACTTAGAAGATACGCAGCTTACAATGGTCAATTGTACTTTAGGCAGTAGTAGTAGCAGCCTAAATTCCGGGTGTCCTGACGGTGATGTATTGCCGCAAAAAGCAACCTGTGTATCCGTTCCAGTGCTTGGACCAAATGGATGAGAATGCACGGCAATACGATCAAAGTGTTCAGATATACCTATCAGAACTGAGTTACAGCAGGTAGGAATATAAGAATGTCCTTTCCCATAAGGTAAAAGAGTTCTGTCGCAGTATCGGTAGGAAACGGCACGTAGGTGTTAAGGGTATAAAATATAAACAAAGTTTTCGATGAATGTGCTAAAACGACAAAGTATTCACGTACAACAGGCGCATTCGACAAGGATAAGAGAAAAGGAAAACGTTGTCGAGGTCACGGCTCGGCAAATTTTTCTGATACCTGATTTACAGAAGCCAAGCTGCGATACTGTAAAGAAAACTTAATGTTTCGTGAACAATGTGTGTCTGCAACTATCGACGCGACGAAGATGTTATCAATGTTTCGCGCACTCATCCGGCATTGTACAAATTCAATGGCGCCATGAGACGAGAGAAACGTGTTGATGATACTTAACAAATATTTGCCAGACAACTTGCTCATACAAATCTCGATCGCTCGCGTCACCTGTTAAGGCTAAACAAGACCTATGAAAAAGAAATTTAAGAAGTAGAAGTGAAATGAGATAAAGCTAAATTTTCTCAAACTTTGTTGTATATAGTGTAGTTGTTAACTGTGAATATGTTCATAAAAATGTCCCTATTTGAGAGCCCAACAATGAAAAGTAAAAACCATGGATATGCATTCCTTTGCGCTGGGGATCACAAAATCATTGAATGCCCGTTCGAGTCTGGCCTAACGAGAAAAAAGTAACAGCAAATTCAGCATTCAATAATCTATTGCTTTTGCAGAAGAACTAATGTCAGTCATTCCACGTTCTTAATGTCTTGTTTTTTTTTTTTGTTTATTTAGATAAGTCTAATTTTAAACACGATTCCTTAGGAATAGAGGAACAAGGACTGGATCTAAGCATAGAATGCTTTTTTCAAATACATGCATTTAGTGACGCGTAACAGCAACGTTCCAAACTAGGCGTCTAGTTTATTAGACGGAAACGTTCGATTGTTTTGTTGCGAGGTTGTTTTACTCATTGTTTCCGCTGAAGTAAGCGAATTTCGATACCCACGTTTTGATCGAGGAAACGAACACGGACAGGACATGACTTACTGACAGTGCTCTTTTTCGAATTTTTCGAATTTTGTCGAGATCATAGGTACTACTATGAAACGATGAACTAATTCTTTGAGGGATTCCATCAAGCTAGTTGATAGGACATTACTTCTTTTAAGGAATCGTTAAAATCTTAATTATTGGTAAAAACGTTTTTGTAGGTGGTAGAACGTTCTCGTTTTGGGAGTCTCTCGATTTAACGTCCAGCAGATTCTCAGATGAGACGTTCGTAGTAATCCTTGTTCCTAACTGTACAACATTCTGAACCTTTTTCTGTATATGTTTTTATATCTTTAAGACCAAATGGCATACGAGATAATTCTTCTTTTTTTTTATGCTATTAGTACGATTATTATCGCTTGAATATTGAGCATGTTAATTGATAGAGCAGTTCTCGAAATTAGATGAAAGACAACGCGATGTTAAAAATCCATAGACAAAACTGTTGCCTTGATATTATAAAGATGAGTATAGGATCCACATCGTTCCCCGACTCGCACTGAGCAAAGACAGGCAGCATTATCTTAAGTCGCGTAGCGTTAGTAATCCGGTTGTTTACAATCTTAATAATGCTTAACCGATATTCAACGTAAAAGCATAGACCAGACCTATATATCTTTATAATACTAGAGCAGTCGACAACACTCCAGACTGGTGCATGTTACCATGACAGAAAGAATCCAACGCAGTACCTGATAGATTAAGCTATATCTTTTAGAGTGAGACGTAGACATGTCAATGTTATTACTGTACCTCCACTAATTGTTATTTATTACTTTCTACATTCAGTAACGCTTTAGACGATCATACTACAGAGTAAATTATGCAATAACGTAGTCACCACAAGCACACTATAAGATCAACTAAAAAAAAAAATAGACTTAATTCGATCTGCACATTAGAGACTTTACCGTATCTTTATTAGATATAACACTTCTGTGTTTCTCTTGTTTTTTTTTTATATATATATAGATAACATGCGGTTAGAATATTCATTTAACAATGGCTCCGGACATATTTGCCTGCTCGAATGACTCGAGAGTACGGAAATAAGTCGTGAGACATGGTGACGTCATTTATTGAGAAATTTCGGTCAACGTTGTCGAAGCGTAGAAAATTGCGGTACGACTGAGACAGACTTAAAGATCTGAACACGGTTTTCTATAGGATATAAACAGATTTTATTTAAATACAGTACAGAGAACTTGTTATATGTTTTGAATATGGAGGTCGACTTTCATATACAACATTCAACTTATATATCTTTTAATAACTTCTTGCAATAGTCTCTTTGTTACAACCCACGTTCACACTATGAATATATGTTTGTGATTTAAACAGATGACTTATTTTCTGTTTGTTATTGCTTATTGCATATTCAAAGGAAGCTGTTAGATTTTATGTTGTTTTCATATTATAGCGACGCCGTACCATTTGTGTTTTGTTGAACGTATTTGTTACAAAATTTTTCTTCGTTTTGACGGGCGAATGTGTGTAAAGAATATTGCACCAAAACAGCAGACCGTATATAGACTTATCGAGTATCATATGAATAAGCATCTGTTCCGGATGTAAGGTCCGTTATTCATTCACATTTCCGATATGCTTTCTACCTTCTTTTTTTGTACTATAGAACATGTATAAATAGCTTAACAAACGAACATGATCAAATCTCAACAAATATAACATGCAAACGCGAGAGTTTAGCATCTCGAGAGGGAGAAGGGGAGTTGAAAGATACAATTTCCTCACTTGTAAAATAAACTGTTAAAGCCGGCAAAACGTATTTGTAAGAAAAAACATATACAGACTCCAATCTTTTAGTATTTTTTTTTCTAGCGAGTATTTTACTTGTATGCGAGAGGGATACGCGAGGAGGTGTGCGATTTTTTTTTTTTTTTGTTTGTTTCTTTTGTGAAAGATAAGTATACGCTTATTAAGATTATCTCGATCATTTGAACATTCATCAAGCGCGACGTGTGCGACATTCTTTCCATTCATATCACGAACCAACACGAATCACCGTATGTACAGCTGTAATTATGTTCGATTCACCATGACTTTCTACCGTCTAGAATAATCTTCCGTCTCGATCATTAGACGACGACACTCAAATACGATCGGAAAGAAGCGACACACCGGCGTTTATAAATATCTCGACGATAAAACGGCTCACGATGTAATATATAATTTTCGTTTTTTTTCTTCAGTAATTACGATCGATGTGATAAGTTTTAGACGTTTGCTAGTAAAACTGAGTATAGGGTCGCCGTGCTGTTAAGTACACGTTTCGAAAAGGAGTATACATGTGACTCGAGTACAAAGCAATAAACATAACGATGTATGTATATGTACATGCAACCGTAAACACACACACATACACAGCCCCTTTTGATTACGGCAGATAATAGAGTGAAGCATTGTATATATTTCATGTTTCTGTTATGGTGAATGACCGAAATTGGAGAACGTCGACTTTCACCGGTGAAAGATCGAATATTTCATTACATTGTGGTACATTCGGACCCTCGACAATTAGTGCATGGTGAATGTCAACATTTACCGGTGTAAGTCAGAAATAAGGGTGTTTAGCAAATATTTCGGACATACACCAAGCGACTATGTGAATGTTGACATGTGAAAGATCGAATATTTCATAACATTGTTGTACATTCGGACCCTCGACAATTAGTGCATGGTGAATGTCAACATTTACCGGTGTAAGTCAGAAATAAGGGTATTTAGCAAATATTTCGGACGTACACGACTATAGGAATGTTGACATTCACCGGTGAAAGTCGATCTTCTCCAGATTTCGGCGTTTCACCGTAACATTTCCATCACCATTTACATGACAGTTTTTTACAATATTTTATATATATCCTGTTACGTTGACGCAGTTTCACGTAATAATATAAGAGAAAAAAAAGTGTTGTTCATCAAGTTTTCACGTTTCGTTCACGCACCGTGTCACGCGATTTTTCTGAAAATGCTGATACAAAGCATTGCAGACTCTTAAAAGTATTCCTTCGCGTGCGACGAGAAAGATTCTTTAACTTTTCGTTCGTATTGTCATCGCGAGCGTGTCTGTCCTTTTATACTTGTTAGACTGAATTTTTAATTTAGGCGGCATCGTTTTTGTTTGGTCAATGCTTTAAGGAAAACAATATAATACATGAAAACATTAATGTAATTGGTTGAAACAAGATAGACAAAGGCATGGTTTCTGTCTACATTGATCATAAAATGTTGTCACTTTTGGGGTTACATTTTTAACTGCCTTGCGTCCTAACATTTGTGCATTATAATTATAACATTCGGTGTAGTATCTTCTAATTTTGTGCGCATTTCCTTCCGTTTTTTTCTAAATTATGTGGAGGATTTATACGGGTGTCCACTTGTTCCACCTTCTGCAGAAGTGTGTCTATCAATTTTTGACGGTTCGTTGTGATAGACATCTTCTGGCCCGTTGTAATTGATTAAAACAAGATAAACAAAGGCATGGTTTCTGTCTACATTGATTATAAAATGTTGTTACTTTTGGGGTTACATTTTCAGCTGCCTTTCGTCCTAACATTCGTGCATTATAATTATAACGTTCAGTGCAGTATCTTCTAATTTTGTGCGCATCTCCTTCCGTTTTTTTCTAAATTATGTGGAGGATTTATACGGGTGTCCTCCTTCTGCAGAAGTGTGTCTATCAATTTTTGACGGTACGTTGCGATAGACATCTTCTGGCCCGTTGTAATTGATTAAAACAAGATAAACAAAGGCATGGTTTCTGTCTACATTGATCATAAAATGTTGTCACTTTTGGGGTTACATTTTTAACTGCCTTGCGTCCTAACATTTGTGCATTATAATTATAACATTCGGTGCAGTATCTTCTAATTTTGTGCGCATTGCCTTCCGTTTTTTTCTAAATTATGTGGAGGATTTATACGGGTGTGCACTTGTTCCTCCTTCTGCAGAAGAGTGTCTATCAATTTTTGACGGTTCGTTGTGATAGACATCTTCTGGCCCGTTGTAATTGATTAAAACAAGATAAACAAAGGCATGGTTTCTGTCTACATTGATCATAAAATGTTGTCACTTTTGGGGTTACATTTTTAACTGCCTTGCGTCCTAACATTTGTGCATTATAATTATAACATTCGGTGCAGTATCTTCTAATTTTGTGCGCATTTCCTTCCGTTTTTTTCTAAATTATGTGGAGGATTTATACGGGTGTGCACTTGTTCCTCCTTCTGCAGAAGAGTGTCTATCAATTTTTGACGGTACGTTGTGATAGACATCTTCTGGCCCGTTGTAACTGATTAAAACAAGATAAACAAAGGCATGCTTTCTGTCTACATTGATCATAAAATGTTGTCACTTTTGGGGTTACATTTTTAACTGCCTTGCGTCCTAACATTTGTGCATTATAATTATAACATTCGGTGCAGTATCTTCTAATTTTGTGCGCATTTCCTTCCGTTTTTTTCTAAATTATGTGGAGGATTTATACGGGTGTGCACTTGTTCCTCCTTCTGCAGAAGTGTGTCTATCAATTTTTGACGGTTCGTTGTGATAGACATCTTCTGGCCCGTTGTAATTGATTAAAACAAGATAAACAAAGGCATGGTTTCTGTCTACATTGATCATAAAATGTTGTCACTTTTGGGGTTACATTTTTAACTGCCTTGCGTCCTAACATTTGCGCATTATAATTATAACATTCGGTGCAGTATCTTCTAATTTTGTGCGCATTTCCTTCCGTTTTTTTCTAAACGATGCGGAGGATTTATACGCATAATTCATACTGAACTTGTAAATTCCTTCTTTGTAAACAGGGTCCGTTTGCCGGCTCTTTGTCTCCCCCGCGCAGTTTATCACATAATCAATCTGATCGTCGCATGTAAATGCATTCTTACACATATTTGCAAAGAGGACAAAAGTTACAGTCAGCAAAAATCACCGGCTCTTTACTTTCGCTTCCTACTCTCTGCTTCTGCATACGCCGATTAATGAATATATAAGGCGCAATGAAGTTCTAATGACAATTCTTTATTTACGCCAAATTAAATAATGCAAGAAAATTATTTGATAAAGATCGCATCTGTATTCATTCCATACATTGATAACACGTTGCTTATCAAGCGTATTTTGCTATGTTCGATCCGCGATGCAATGAAATACTGCAGAGTATGATTAAATCATGCAAAATGAAGCATTGCAAATTTTTTGCATTTTTAGTAAAATCTTTTGCATCGTAGAACTGCGATACGATTAAATACTACAGAATATGATTAAATTGTGCAAAATGAAGGGAACACAGAGTTGTTAAAAGCCAAAGTATTGAAGCACCATTCCAGTATCAATTGTTTTTACAAGATTGCGAATTCTTTGCATTTCTAGTAAAATCTTTTGCATGTAGAATCGCGATATGATGAAATACTGCAAAGTATAATTAAATCGTGCAAAATGAAGGTAGCGCAGAGTTGTTGGAAGCTAAAGTATTGAAGCACCGTTTCAATATCATTTGCTTTTACAAAATTGCAAATAGACTATATTGTGAATTTTTTGCATTTCTAGTAAAATCTTTTCCATGTTAGAACTGCGATACGATGAAATACTGCAAAGTATAATTAAATCGTGCAAAATAAAGGTAACGCAGAGTTGCTAGACGCCAAAGTATTGAAGCACTGTTCCAATATCAATCACTTTTACAAGATTGCAAATGGGCTTCATTGCGAATTTTTTGCATTTTTAGTAAAGTCTTTTGCATCTCAGAACTTAGTCCTAACATTCGCGCATTATAATTAAAACATTCGGTGCAGTATCTTCTAATTTTGTGCGCATTTCCTTCCGTTTTTTTCTAAATTATGTGGAGGATTTATACGGGTGTGCACTTGTTCCTCCTTCTGCAGAAGAGTGTCTATCAATTTTTGACGGTACGTTGTGATAGACATCTTCTGGCCCGTTGTTTCTTGGTGTATGAAAAAGGAATTTACAACAGCGGTGTTCGATAATAATTCAAAAGCCAATTTCCGATACCATTTCATACCATTTAGCATTAATGTTATTACGTTATATTGGGTTGGCAACTAAGTGATTGCGGATTTCAAATAAGAAGGAAAATTCTTAATTTTTGTTTAAAAATATAACTTTATTCAATTAGATACTGTCCATCTTTGTCGATGACCTTTTGCCATCGTTCTGGCAGGGTCAAAATTCCACGTTCGTAAAATTTTTGATCGTTGCTATCAAAAAACTGAATTAAACGTGATCTGACATCATCAGCGTTATTAAAAATTTTACCACTTAAGGAGTTCTGCATGGAACGAAATAGTAGTTTGAAGGCGTAAGATCAGGGCTATATGGTGGATCTGATAAAACATCTCAACCCAGTTCCAATAATTTTTGGCGAGTGATCAAAGACGTGTGGGGCTTTGCATTATCATGGTGGAAAACGACACCCTTACGATTTGACAATACCGGCCGCTTTTCTTGAATTGCATCGCTCAGTTTGGCGAGTTGTTGAACGTACACGTTTGAACTGATCGTTTGGTTTTGTGTCATAAGTTCAAAGCACAAAATTCCTTTATAATACCACCAGACTGACAGCATAATCTTTTTCCGGTGAATCTCTGCTTTTGATGTCGTTTGGGCTGGTTCATCTTTCATCATCCACGATCTCTTCCGATTTACATTGTTATAAACTATCCACTTTTCGTCGCCAGTAATTAGGCTTTTCAGAAATGGATCAGTTTCATTGCGTTTTAGAAGCAAATCGCAGATGCTAATGCGTTGCGTCAAATGAATTTCCTTAAGCTGGTAAGGGATCCATAAATCGAGTTTCTTGACATAACCGAGCATTTTTAATTTTTTTTTCAATGCATGTATGCGATACATTGAGCTTCTCCGCAATATCAGGTGTTGTACTATGACGATCTGAATCGATAATGGCCTTGATATGGATCTCATCGACTTCAACTGACCAGATCTTTGAGCATTTTTCAGTGAAAAATCACCAGAACGAAATCTGGCAAACCAATTTTGACACTGCCTTCCTTTCAAGGCTGCATTTTCATATACGGCAAATAACGTCTTTTGTGCTTGCGCGATGCGTTCTTGCCTTTTCGGAAGTAATACAATAAAATATGTCCGAAGTGCACGTCTTGTTCTTCCATTTTTAAATTGGGATAAAAACAAAACTAAAGCACTAATCGATATAATTTTTTGCTAAATTAAAGGTAGAAGTCCAAATAATAAGAAAAAAATATAGGTTAAATGCAATGACCACGTTAACAAAACAAAAGAAAGTGTAAAGTTCATCTATCGACAAAATCCGCAATCACTTAGTTGCCAACCCAATATATTGTTTTCCTTAACCCTTTCGCGACGGCGCACCTCTACCATATTTCGCCACTTTTTGCAACAGCGCGACTGATCATGACTTGAATCTGAATGTGGGAAATTGGCAATTTTAGGGAAAGCTTGCTTATAGAGGAGATAACTGTGTGAGGGTATGGAATATTTCTAAAGAGCTAAGTGGTGGTGTGGGGGTCGGAAAAACTTTGATGCATGGGTAATAGGAAAGGGACAAGTAACACATTTTCTATTACCTAAAATATCGCACTATACTGCCACCGCAGGTATGGTGCAACAGTATTTCTTGTAGCTTAATATAAGTTATTTGAATCTGACACACCATGAATTTACAAAAAATAAATGCAACTTTTTTCGTATCAAGGAATTTTTAGCAAAATAATTTTGTGTTGGCTTTACTCGCATAGAACACCTACTGAGAAAAATTCTTTATACCTCTGACAATAAAGTCTGTGTCATATATTGTTGGCGACAGCCTTGTCAAACTAACTGGCTGCCGTATCTAGACGGCATCAGCCGCTGTAAACTAATAAATGACTGCCGTGTATAAGCGGCCAGCCTCCATGGGCCAAAAAGTGGCTGCCGTATATAGACGGCGTCAGCTTCTGTGATGCACCAAGTGACTGCCGTATATATACGGCAGCCGTCGCGAAAGGGTTAAAGGATTGACCAAACAAAAACGATGCCGCCTAAATTGAACGTTCAGTCTCACAAGTACAAAAAGACAGACACGCGTGCGATGATGATACGAACGAAAAATATGACCCGGTTAAATCTGAAAGCGTAAGATCGGCCAAAAAGCTAAAACTTGCGGTCGATCACGTATGTTCAGACCGAAGAAAATGACGAACTCGTTCCCGCGTGCTGAACCTAACGTGAGAGTTTTCCATATAAATCTCATAGCTTTATTAAATCATAAGGTAGACCGTACTTCATTTCCACTGCAATAGATACCAAGAGAAAGCAATCCAATAGTGTTGGCCATACACTGACGAAGTATTAACTGTATTGTACGGCGGCTCTAGTCGAATACATATACCTCCAATAGTTGCCATCACCTTCGCACAAGGGATGGCTTATATTACTTAATTGTAACTTAACCTTAGTACCTATTAGATATTACGTAAGTTTATCCAGTTTACCTCCCGAGAACCGTTTCTGTACACACACTCAGCGAATAGCATATCCTCCCTCTCCCCCCAGACAAACGTTGCGCATTACTTTTTTGCGAGAGAAGAAAAGCGTGAGAACGACGGAATCGAATTACGGAAGGGAAGAAGTCCGGTAATTCTTTATTAAGCGGTATTACTATTGTTAATCGTAACGGACTATCGTATTTACCCCGGTAAATTGTAATAATTTATTTTTCATAAACTTCTTATTATTAATTTACTGGTACGCGCCGACGGTACGTCCCCATTTCTCTGATTATGTCGTTTTTTCTTAGGGTGCAGTTACTTTGTACATATTTTTATCCACGTACTGTACATACATTTATATTATTCTGCGCAAAATATTAAAAGTATATATTTTAATATATAACATATAATAAATTACATCAAATTATAACATTATTGTTTAAAGTATTAAAATTAATGAAACAATACGCGAAATATTTAATGATATTGTTGACCGTCTGGGATGCAGTATCTTGTTGTAACGAATGATTGAATAAAATTAAGACAGTGTACAGATGTCTCTCTCTCTTTCTCTTGTTGACTCCATGCTTTAAGGGGACATTCTACTTTCTCATCGAAAAATTTTACTGATTTTCAATCATTTTTTTCATATCGAAAATAGAAACGCAGCAATTTGAAACTTTCACATTGTATCATATCGACCTTTATATATACAAAATATTTTTTTTTATGTTTTTTCAAATTTTTTCAAGTAAATTCTTGATTGCTGGAGCACCTCCAAAAAAATCATACTCACTGGCGTGCGTGATTGCGGTCGTTGGGATAATCAGAAAAAAAAAACAGAACAGGAATCTTAATTTACATACTAACCACTACCGCATGAACCACGGAGAAAGAGTTTGCATGAAAACTTTCAAAATGACTGACTTTCCAAAATTAGGTTCACGAAAATGGCACTTTTCCGTCTTTTTATGATGGAAAAAAATGAGAAAATATTGATTAATTAACACACCCGTGGTTCATACGATAGGCATAAGTATGTAGAATAATACATTAAAATCTCGGACCGATTGATCGAATAGTTTTTTTGGAATCGTGCACGCCATTTGAAAAAATATAGTACTGAGAAAAACGCATTTAAAGTTTTGCATATCGAATTATTGTATATAAAAGACTCTTACGTAGTAAATTGTAATATACAATAATTCATAGCCGGATCAATGTTTACATGCAGATCAGCATTTTCTTTTAATTTTTCTGCCGATGTACTAGCGTACTCTAAACTGCATTCACTTGTATGCTGATTTCCAATAACCTTTCCTTTTCGCGAACGACAGGGTCTCGAATTGACAAATTTACTTTGTTTTCGATCCATATTAAAACGATACGTCTCTTTTGAAAACTGCTTGAATACTGAATGCATGTTCAGAAAGCAATAAACATAACAGACATCGTCAAGGCCAAGGGTAAGATGATATTTAGATGTTATTTTGGTGCGCGGAACACACTCCTTCGTAATGTTTACCAATGCAATGTTTACATTTTGGTGATCTTCTCTTTTAAATCGTTTCCACAATTAGATAATTTCTTAGAATAAATAAAGATCGCCGAAAGAGAAAAACGGCCCTTCTACCTGCGCGAGGTGGGTCAGATGCGAGGCCTATAACTTTCCCAATTTTTGGAATTTATCGCTGCAAATTTAAGGACATAATCTCGAAAGTACCAGGTGGTTCGATAAGTTTTGTCGTTCGATAAGAAAAACACAATGTTATGGTTCAAAATACACTATATTATTGAGTATAATCTCCCTGAACATTAATGCACTTGCTCCAACGATCCTCCAATCTGTGGATCCCATCCCTGAAGTGAGATTCCGGAAGGTCTGCAAAATACGCTTCAACAGCCGTTATGACCTCTTCATTTGACGAAAAACGCTTGCCACGCATAAATTTTTTGAGTTCTGTAAACAAATGGAAGTCGCTGGGGGCCAAATCTGGTGAATACGGCGGATGCTCCAACAATTCGAACTTTAATTCATGGATTTTAGCCATTGTTAAAATGCTCTTGTGACACGGTGCGTTGTCCTGATGAAAAAGGATTTTTTTCTTCTGCAAACCGGCTCTTTTTTCACGAATTTTTTCCTTCAACTGGTCCAAAAGGTTGCAATAATATTCAGAATTAATTGTTTTACCAGTTTGCAAGTAATCCACAAATAAAATTCCTTTCGCATCCCAAAAAACTGATGCCAGAACCTTCTTGGCCGATTTCTGGACACGAACTCGTTTCGAAGCCGAACAACCAGGTTCACACCACTCTTTAGCCTCTTGTTTTGATTTAGGATCATGGTGATAGACCCAAGTCTCATCCATAGTGATGAATCGACGCACAAAATCCACTTTATCCTTTTTAAAACGCTCCAAATGTTGTTGAGAAAGTCGCATTCGAATGTGTTTTTGTTCAATTGTTAGCGAATGCGGCACCCATTGTGCACACAGCTTTTTAAAACTCAAAATTTCATTTAAAATATGACTCACACTGCCTAATGAGATGTCTAGAGCCTCTACTAAATCCCTCTCAGTCAATCGACGATCTTCCAAAACCATATCCTGTACTTTGGCTACGATTTCTGGTGTTGATGCGGTTTTTGGACGTCCTTCACGTGGATCGTCTTCAAGGCTTGTACGACCGCGTTTAAATTCAGCAACCCATCTTTCTACTGTTCTAATTGAAGGTGAACGTTCATTATACACTCTTAACATTCGTTCGTGAATTTCTTTTGGTGCTACACCTTCCAAAAATAAGAATTTTATCACTGCACGATATTCAATTTTTTCCATTGTCGAAAATACTGTGACACGGCGACACTAAATGGCTTGTAAACAAAGAATGAATTGACTGATTGAAATGAACCTTCACATACGTTGATAAGAAGAGTGAACCAACAAAACAAAAACAAATTTGGACTAGTAGCAACGCCCTCAACAAAACTTATTGAACAACCTGGTATCTGCGCGAGGTGGGTCAGATGCGAGACCTATAACTTTCCCAATTTTTGGAATTTATCGCTGCAAATTTAAGGACATAATCTCGAAAGTATATACTTTCGAATAAGGCAATAAAAAAAAATCGATTTTTTCGACCCGAGAAAGTAGAATGTCCCCTTAAGATTATAATTGGTAATTAGCGTTGTGTATTTGTAATTGAAACGGACACATATATTGGTACGTGACGCCGGTTTTATTATGAAAGAATGTTGACGTACTGTTAATGACAATCATTTCAAAAGGGAAATGCTTTTTTTCTTTAATTCTATTTGTCGTTTAGTGCCCGTATGTGTGTAACCATAGGCATTCACCTTATGCACTGTTACATTTTCTTCCCTATCCTAAAAACTTACATTAGTGTAATTAGCGTTACAGAAGAATGTTTTCTAACCTTAAGTAACAATATTTGTACTTGATTTAATACATTTTTTTTTCGAATATATCAAGTATAGTATATAATTAGGCGATAATAATTACACGAAATAACAAGAGTTTTTTCAGTTCCTTTCACAGCTCTTGGAAGATATACATATAACTTATGTATATATAATATATATTTATATTGGAATGCAGTTAATATCAAAGATATCGTTATTGCTACAATGCTACGAGGGACGTGAACGCGTTACATCATTTTTTCCATTCTCAAATTCCAGTCTTACAAAGGTTGCATATAAAAAGCATTTTTGGCCAAGTATATAATCCTCTGAAACATTCATCCAAATCATTATAGATAATACAATATCTTATTGTTAGGAGCCTTCCATTTTAATACCTATGTTCATGCTCGAATGCTTCAAAGCCGTGAATTAACCGCAGTATTCTTAAATTGTCAGGATCTGACTAGCAACCTCTTAACGGTGCAATAAGTAAATATATATATGTATATATATATATATATATATTTCAAAACTACAATAAAATTAAGTACATTAACTTCTATGTTTTTTTCATTCCTTCCTTCCCATATCGGCAATAGGCCTATCTCTATAAAATTTTCATATCTCGGCGCGGCAATTCTATCAATCTTGCCTAATATCATCGTCCATCAGCGTATAAAACGCGAGTGAAGTGTATAACGTACAATAAACTATATCATTTGTGAATATCACTAGGCATAAGGCGAAATGCTTCCAAATTTATTTTATACAAATTATTGTAAGCTTCCAAATATGTGTTCTGTTGGCAGTCGGTTTTTTTTCGCTAAGATTTATAATACCAAGGAATGCGGAAATATTTTCATGGCTATGTAATCGTCGAGGACCTGGAAACAATGACCCGTTAGTATACAAAAATAGAATTTAAGGGGTTATGCCTACTTGGGTTGGTGAAAAAAAAATCGACTTGTTTTATTGCATTTTCTTAATGTACATCATTTTAAGAATATTTCCTCAAAAGTACATCAGAATCGGAGCACACGTTCAAAAATTATAAGCGTTTATCTGGAGCGCTACTATGTATGATTAGTAAAGAGCTTGAAACTTTAAACGCGATTATTTCAAAACTGTGTTTCTTAAAATATATGGTTGCGGTGACCACGGTTTCTCAAAAACTACTTCACCCATCGGACTCTAATTTTATATACTTATTTGTCATTACAATAGGCAGGGCCTGAACGAAGGATTTTTTATTTCGGTAATAAAACAAAAAAGTTACAACATAAAAACGAAAGTCAGTTCACCTCGAAAGACGGATTTTTTCGTAAAAGTGTTGTCATTCTTGTAAAAATTCAAATTTTTCCAAATCCTTCGTATGAAACAGTGTTAAATACTTATTTTAAACAACTAAAACATTTTTAATTATCTATACTATAGAAAATGTTTTAAACTATTTCTATATTGTATATAATTTAAGTATTGGAATTATAATAAAACCCTAAAATATATTATATTAAAATAACAAAATATATTTTTTATTTTGTCAATTATAAATATTTTATTTTCTTTCTTTCTAGTATCTTCAAATTAAAACTGATGGCTACTTAGCTCTTTAGATAAAACAAACAATTTAAGATAAAGTTCAATAAAAATTTTAGTTTCTATTGAATATTTATATAATTATCTTTTTATTGTTCTAGAAGAGGTAGGAAAGAAGAACATAAGGTAAAGCTTTAGGCAAGAGTCTAAGTTATTTCGGTAATAAAAAAAAAGTTACAACATAAAAACGAAAGTTAATTCACCTCGAAAGACAGATTTTTTCGTAAAAGTGTTGTCATTCTTGTAAAAATTCAAATTTTTCCAAATCCTTCATATAAAACAGTGTTAAATCCTTATTTTAAGCAACTAAAACATTTTTAATTATCTATACTATAGAAAATGTTTAAGACATTTTCTGTTTTGTATATAATTTAAGTATTGGAATTATAATAAAACCCTAAAATATATTATATTAAATTAACAAAATATATTTTTTATTTTGTTAATTATAAATATTTTATTTTCTTCCTTTCTAGTATCTTCAAATTAAAAGTGATGGCTACTTAGCTCTTTAGATAAAACAAAAAATTTAAGGTAAAGTTCAATAAAAATTTTAGTTTCTATTAAATATTTATATAATTATCTTTATATTGTTCTGGAAGAGGTAGGAAAGAATAACATAAGGTAAAGCTTTAGGCAAGAGTCTAAGTTATTTCGGTAATAAAAAAAAAAGTTACAACATAAAAACGAAAGTTAATTCACCTCGAAAGACAGATTTTTTCGTAAAAGTGTTGTCATTCTTGTAAAAATTCAAATTTTTCCAAATCCTTCATATAAAACAGTGTTAAATACTTATTTTAAACGTAAAACATTTTTAATTATCTATACTATAGACAATGCTTAAAACATTTGCTATATTGTATATAATTTAAGTATTGGAATTATAATAAAACCCTGAAATATATTATATTAAATTAACAAAATATATTTTTTATTTTCTTAACTATAAATATTTTATTTTCTTTCTTTCTATAATAGTATCTTCAAATTAAAAGTGATGGCTACTTAGCTCTTTAGATAAAACAAACAATTTAAGATAAAGTTCAATAAAAATTTTAGATTCTATTGAATATTTATATAATTATCTTTGTATTGTTCTAGAAGAGGTAGGAAAGAAGAACATAAGGTAAAGGTTTAGGCAAGAGTCTAAGTTATTTCGGTAATAAAAAAAAAGTTGCAACAAAAAAACGAAAGTTAATTCACCGCGAAAGACGGATTTTTTCGTAAAATTGCTGCCATTCTTGTAAAAATTCAAATTTTTCAAAATCTTTCGTTCAGGCCCTGCCTATTGTAATGACAAATAAGTATATAAAATTGGAGTAGTTTTTGAGAAATCGTGGTCACCGCAAGTGATGAAGATAAACGAAAACTCTAGGAGAAGAGCTATATTTCCCCCATTTTTTAATATTTTCTTATAAAAAAATGTATACAAGTACCACTAAATACGTACTTTTTGGTAGTATTTTGCAAATTTTAATTAGTACTCACTAAAACGGCAAAAAAAATCTTGAAAATCATGTCATTTCGCCGATCCCAAGTAGGCATAACCCCTTAATCCCCATGACGGACTCACCTCTCTAAGGCCGTCCTTCGTGAGTTTCGGATAAGAGTAAACAAAGCCTGTAGCGTTTGTCAATTTTCCGGGATATAAATATAAATGCTTGTTGTACAAAAGCTCTTTGTCTATGTATGGGGACAACGGACTGTTTTTCACCCCATCTTTATTGCATGCATCCGCCCATGGTCCCATGTGTTTATCGTTTACTGCTTCGACCACAGACTTCATGTCGGCCTACAACATAATTAATCACTGATTATGCTTTAATCTGCGAACGATGCAATGCGCGTGAACCGCACATAAAGCGCCTCTGTTACTTTCGATCGCTTTTCGCGGATATAAGGGCAAAGTGGGAAAGTTTTTCTCATACTTTGGTCAGAGTTGATAATGAACCCCAATAATCATGGTTGATATTAAACAGTTCTGAGACAATAGCACTGATTGAGCCTTGGGTAGAGTCTCCCTCATCAACAAGATTGTACGTTTGACCTATTGTTTCGGTTCTTGTTGCTACATGCCATATTGCTCTTGCCACATCCCTTACGTGGACTGTATTCATATGAAGGTCTGGTCCCCACAACAATTTCATCATCTCGCCTAAATGCTTGTAAACTGCTCCCACCACTAGACGTGGAGCTGCAAAATCATTAGTTTTCAAATGAGTAATGAAATAAGGAGACTTATGGACGCTAAACTTGTATAAATTGCACTTTGAGTATTTTCAGTAAGTGTATGGTGAAGTTGTGATTAAAATAAAACGTATTAGTTCTTACCTATCCCATTCTTATCGCCAGGTCCGTATACTATAGCAGGTCTAAGAATTGTATACTTTAAATCAGGAATGGTTTTCAAATCATGTTCTACTTGCAACTTATACTTCGCAACAAATGTCCACGGTGCCTCATTACCATCTTCTTTATGCGGTACCTAGTTAACATCATAGTAAAGCTTGCAAGAACAAAGCAATGAGTCGGGTTCATGCTACACATTATAAAATACCGTTTCGCAAGAATCCATATTGCCGGAGGACATTTCTACGTAATGGTCTACTTTCATCTTGGCAGCCTCTTGAGCACAATTCATACTGAGCTTGTAAATTCCTTCTTTGTAAACCGGGTCCGTTTGCCGGCTCTTTGTCTCCCCTGCGCAGTTTATCACATAGTCAATCTGATCGTCGCATGTAAATGCATTCTTACACATATCTGCAAAGAGGACAAAAGTTACAGTCAGCAAAAATCACTGGCTCTCTACTTTCGCTCCCTACTCTCTGCTTCTGCATACACACAGCCAATTAATGAATATGTAAGGCACAATGAAGTTCTAATGACAATTCTTTATTTACGCCAAATTAAATAATGCAAGAAAATTATTTGATAAAGAACGCATCTGTATTTATCTCATATACTGATAACACGTTGACTAGCATTTTGCTATGGTAGAACTGCGATGTGATTAAATACTGCAGAGTATGGTTAAATCGTGCAAAATGAAGATAACGCAGAGTTGTTAAAAGCCAAGTATTGATGCATCGTTCAAATATCAATTGCTTTTACAAGATTGCAACTACGCTATATTGCGAATTTTTTGTATTTTTAGTAGAATCTTTTGCATGTTACAACTGCGATGCGATGAAATACTGCAAACTCTAATTAAATCGTGCATAATAAAGGTAATGAAGAGTTGTTAGAAGTCAAAGTATTTAAGCACCGTTCTTATATCAATTGCATCTACAAGATTGCAAACAGACTTCATTGCGAGTTTTTTGCATTTTTAATAATATCTTTTCCATGTTAGAACCACAATACAATGAAATACTGCAGAGTATAATTAAATCATGCAAAATGAAGGTAACGCAGAGTTGTTAGAAGCCAAAGTGTTGAAGCACCGTTCCAGTATCAACTGCTTTTACAAGGTTGCAAATAGGATTTATTGCGAATTTTTTGCATTTGTAGTAAAATCTTTTGCATGCTAGAACTGCGATGCGATTAAATACTGCAGAATATGATTATATTGTGCAAAAGAAAGGTAACGCAGAGTTCATAGAAGCCAAAGCATTGAAGTACCGTTCCAATATCAATCGCTTTTATAAGATTGGAAATAGGCTACATTGCGAATTTTTTACAGTTTTAGTAAAATTTTTTGCATGGTAGAACAGCGATACAATGAAATATTGCAAAGTATAATTAACTCATGCAAAGTAAAGGTAATGCAGAGTTATTGAAGCACCGTTCCAATATCAATTGTTTTTACAAGATTGCAAATAGGCTACATTGCGAATTTTTGCATTTTTAGTAAAATCTTTTGTATGTTAAAACTGTGATACGATAAAATACTGCAAAGTATAATTAAATTGTGCAAAATAAAGATAACGCAGAGTTATTAGAAGCCAAAGTATTGAAAAGCACTGTTCCAATATCAATTGCTTTTACAAGATTGCAAACAGGTTTCATTGCGAATATTTTGCATTTTTAGAAAAATCTTTTGCTCCAATCACTGGTGACCACCATGGCAGTCAATGTGTAAATTGAATGTGTAAGGCGCAACGAAGTTCTAATGATAATTCTTCATTTATGCCAAATTAAATAATACATGAAAATTATTTGATAAAGACAGCATCTGTTTCTATCTCATATGTTATTAATTGAATATGTAAGGTGCAATGCAGTTCTAATGATAATTTTTCATTTACACCAAAATAAATAATGCAAAAAAATTATTTGATAAAGAACACATCTGCATATATCTCATACGTTCATCACGATTTGATTGCCAAGCTGTATTTGCTATGTTAGAACTGCGATGCGATGAAATACTGCAGAAAATGATTAAATCGTGCAAAGTGAAGGTAACGTAGAGATGTTAGAAGCCAAAGTATTGATGCACCGTTCCAATATCAATCGCTTTTATAAGATTGCGAACAGGCTTCATTGCAAATTTTTTGCACTTTTAGTAAAATCTTTTGTATCGGTTTCTACCGTGGCAGTCAACATGTTAATATGTTGACTACAAAGCAAAGTTTGCTATGCTAGAACCCCAATGCGATGAAATATTGCAGAGTATGATTAAACCGTGCAGAAATAAAGGTAATGCAGAGTTGTTAGAAACCTAAGTATTGCAGCACCGTTCCAATATCAATTGCTTTTACAAGATTGCAAATAGGCTTCACTGCGAATTTTGTGCATTTTTAGTAAAATCTTTTGGACCGGTTTCTACTGTGCCAGTCAACGTGTTAAACTGTTGATTGCAAAGCGTATTTTGCTATGTTAGAACTGCGATGCAATGAAATACTGCAGAGTATGATTAAATCATGCAAAATCGAAGTAACGCAGAGTTGTTGGAAGCCAAAGCAGCACTGTTCCAATATCAATCGCTTTTACAAGATTGCAAATAGCCTTCATTGCAAGTTTTTTGCACTTGTAGTAAAATAATCTTTTGCAACGATATCGGTTTCCACTGTGACAGTCAATGTGTTAACATGTTGATTGCAAAGCGTATTTTGCTACGTTAGAACCGCAGCACAATAAAATACTGTAGAGTGTAATTAAATCGTGCAAAATGAAGGTAACGCAGAGTTGTTAGACACCAAAGTATTGAAGCACCGTTCCAATATCAATCGGTTTTACAAGATTGCAAATAGGCTTCACTGCGAATTTTTTGCACTTTTAGTAAAATCTTTTGTATCGGTTTCTACCGTGGCAGTCAACATGTTAATATGTTGACTACAAAGCAAAGTTTGCTATGCTAGAACCCCAATGCGATGAAATATTGCAGAGTATGATTAAACCGTGCAGAAATAAAGGTAATGCAGAGTTGTTAGAAACCTAAGTATTGCAGCACCGTTCCAATATCAATTGCTTTTACAAGATTGCAAATAGGCTTCACTGCGAATTTTGTGCATTTTTAGTAAAATCTTTTGGACCGGTTTCTACTGCCAGTCAACGTGTTAAACTGTTGATTGCAAAGCGTATTTTGCTATGTTAGAACTGCGATGCAATGAAATACTGCAGAGTATGATTAAATCGTGCAAAGTGAAGGTAACGTAGAGATGTTAGAAGCCAAAGTATTGATGCACCGTTCCAATATCAATCGCTTTTATAAGATTGCGAACAGGCTTCATTGGAAATTTTTTGCATTTCTAGTAAAACCTTTTGTGCCCATCACTAGTAACCACCATGCCAGTCAACGTGTTAATACCTTTGTTAATTAAATTGGCGCTCTTGAACTCCAGGAGTGGATGTTCGAATAACTGTTGATGTTTAGTGTTGAGCCAGGCAGTCTGAGGTGGCACTTTGTCCACCACACGCACATAGGACACCAGATCATTGTCCAGGAGATACTCCACAAGATGACGTCCAATGAAACCGCATCCTGCACCGACACGATAAAACATTTTAGCTCACGCCGCTTATCATTTCCGTCTCGCTATCGCGAAGCAGATTACAGGTTACCTCCTAAAATGATTACTTTAGGCTTCTTGTCGCTGGCAGGCGTTGCCATAATTCCTTCCGAATTCGGTGTCAGTTCCTTCGACGTGCCGACGATTGTTCACAAAACGTCTCAAAAGCCTACCGCTTATGACACTTTCAGGTTACACGGCGACAGTCCTCTTATCAGTGCCTTGTCGCAGTCTAATTAATCTTGAATTTTTTCATTCTGACATACAAACGTACTCACTAGACGTAGCAACCTCGTTGGAGATTAGCGGAGAGACTGGCCAAGCGTCATTTTCAACGACCCCCCCTCAACGAAAACGAAATGCGACATCTAGGGGACAGAAAGGATTCTACGTGAAAGAAGTGGCATACCCAAATAATCGAAAATAACAGTTTTACGAACATTCCAATCATAAAGTTATCAAATCAAGTCGTTAAATAAATTGCCAGAATTCAAAATTCACATGGACCATTATACAAATGCAATTGTTTAATAATAATATTTACAGTTGCATCAAACTTATTCTTGTACCATGAGGGCCCGGAGCAAAATTACTCATTTTTGTTTCGTCGGATTAATCAAAAATAACCTCAAACGTTTTACGAACGTTCCAATCATAAAGATATTCGTTAAATAAATCACCACGATTCATAATTTACATGGACCACTATACAATTGCAATTGTTTAATAATGATCTTTACAATTGCATCAAACTTATTCGTATACCATGAGGGCCCTGAGCAAAATTAATCTTCGCTTCGTCGAATTCGAAATTTTTCTGATACAAAACTCTACACATTTATTTTTCATATGTCGACCTATGTTAACCCCCTCAACACGAAAATGAAATGTGACACCTAGTGGACAGAAAGGATTCTACGTGAAAGAAGTGGCATACCCAAATAATCGAAAATAACACTTTACGAACATTCCAATCATAAAGTTATCAAATCAAGTCGTTAAATAAATTACCAGAATTCAAAATTCACATGGACCATTATACAAATGCAATTGTTTAATAATAATATTTACAATTGCATCAAACTTATTCTTGTACCATGAGGGCCCGGAGCAAAATTACTCATTTTTCTTTCGTCGAATTAATCAAAAATAACCTCAAACGTTTTACGAACGTTCCAATCATAAAGATATTCGTTAAATAAATTACCACGATTCAAAATTCACATGGACGGTTATACGATTGCAATTGTTTAATAATAATCTTTACAATTGCATCAAACTTATTCTTATACCGCATAAGGGCCCTGACCAAAATTACTCATTTTCGTTCCGTCGAATTAATAAAAAATAACATCAAACGTTTTACGAACGTTACCACCAGAAAGATATTCGTTAAATAAATTACCACGATTCAAAATTCACATGGACGGTTATACGATTGCAATTGTTTAATAATAATATTTACAATTGCATCAAACTTATTCTTGTACCATGAGGGCCCGGAGCAAAATTACTCATTTTTGTTTCGTCGAATTAATCAAAAATAACCTCAAACGTTTTACGAACGTTCCAATCATAAAGATATTCGTTAAATAAATTACCACGATTCAAAATTCACATGGACCATTATACAAATGCAATTGTTTAATAATAATCTTTACAATTGCATCAAACTTATTCTTATACCGCATGAGGGCCCTGACCAAAATTACTCATTTTCGTTCCGTCGAATTAATAAAAAATAACATCAAACGTTTTACGAACGTTACCACCAGAAAGATATTCGTTAAATAAATCACTACGATTGAAAATTTACATGGACCATTATACAATTGCAACTGTTTAATAATAATCTTTACAACTGCATCAAATTTATTCTTATACCGCATGAGGGCCCTGACCAAAATTACTCATCTTCGTTTCGTCGAATTAATAAAAAATAACATCAAACGTTTTACGAACGTTACCATCAGAAAGATATTCGTTAAATAAATCACCACGATTCATAATTTACATGGACCACTATACAATTGCAATTGTTTAATAATGATCTTTACAATTGCATCAAACTTATTCTTATACCATGAGGGCCCTGGGCAAAGTTCCTCATCTTCGTTTCGTCAAATTCGAAACTTTTCTGATACAAAACTCTACACATTTATTTTCCATATGTTGACCTATGTTAACCTCCTCAACGAAAACAAAATGCGACACCTAGTGGACAGAACAAATTCTGCATGAAAGAAGTAGCATACCCAATAATCGAAAAAACGTCAGTTTTACGAACGTTACCACCACAAAAATATTTGTTAAATAAATCACCACGATTAAAAATTCACATGGACCATTATACAATTGCAATCGTTTAATAATAATCTTTATAACTGCATCAAACTTATTCTTATACCGCATGAGGGCCCTGAGCAGAATTACTCCATAAATAAATCACCACGATTCAAAATTCACATGGACCATTATACAATTGCAATTGTTTAATAATAATCTTTACAATTGCATCAAACTTATTCTTATACCGCATGAGGGCCCTGAGCAAAATTAATCGAATTCGAAACTTTTCTGATACAAAACTCTACACATTTATTTTCCGTATGTTGACCTATGTTAACCTCCTCAACGAAAACAAAATGCGACACCTAGTGGACAGAACAAATTCTGCATGAAAGAAGTAGCATACCCAATAATCGAAAAAACGTCAGTTTTACGAACGTTACCACCACAAAAATATTTGTCAAATAAATCACCACGATTAAAAATTCACATGAACCATTATACAATTGCAATCGTTTAATAATAATCTTTATAACTGCATCAAACTTATTCTTACACCGCATGAGGGCCCTGAGCAGAATTACTCCATAAATTAATCACCACGATTCAAAATTCACATGGACCATTATACAATTGCAATTGTTTAATAATAATCTTTACAATTGCATCAAACTTATTCGTATACCATGAGGGCCCTGAGCAAAATTAATCTTCGCTTCGTCGAATTCGAAATTTTTCTGATACAAAACTCTACACATTTATTTTTCATATGTCGACCTATGTTAACTCCCTCAACACGAAAATGAAATGCGACACCTAGTGGACGGAACAAATTCTACCTGAAAGAAGTAGCATACCCAAATAATAAAAAATAACGTCAGTTTTACGAACGTTACAACCAGAAAGATATTCGTTAAATAAATCACCACGATTAAAAATTCACATGGACCATCATAAAATTGCAATTGTTTAATAACAATCTTTACAATTGCATCAAACTTATTCTTATACCGCATGAGGGCCCTGACCAAAATTAATTTTTGTTCATCGAATTTCAAACTTTTCTGATATAAAACTTATTTATTTTTTATATATTGACGTATGTTAACTCCCTCAACGCGAAAACGAAACGCGACACCTAGTGGACAAAATGGATTCTACATAAAAGAAGTGGCATAGCCAAATAATCGAAAATAACGTCAAACGTTTTACGAACGTTACAATCATAAAGATATTCCATAAATAAATTATTACAATTCAAAATTCACATGGACCATTATACAATTGCAATTGTTTAAGAATCTTTACAATTGCATCAAACTTATTCTTATACCATCAGGGCCCTGACCAAAATTAATCTTTGCTTCGTCGAATTTCAAACTTTTCTGATATAAAACTTATATATTTTTGATATGTTGACGTATGTTAACTCCCTCAACACGAAAACGAAACGCGACACCTAGTGGACAAAATGGATTCTACATAAAAGAAGTGGCATAGCCAAATAATCGAAAATAACGTCAAACGTTTTACGAACGTTACAATCATAAAGATATTCCATAAATAAATTATTACAATTCAAAATTCACATGGACCATTATACAATTGCAATTGTTTAATAATCTTTACAATTGCATCAAACTTATTCTTATACCATCAGGGCCCTGACCAAAATTAATCTTCGCTTCGTCGAATTCGAAATTTTTCTGATACAAAACTCTACACATTTATTTTTCATATGTTGACCTATGTTAACCTCCTCAACGAAAACAAAATGCGACACCTAGTGGACAGAACAAATTCTGCATGAAAGAAGTAGCATACCCAATAATCGAAAAAACGTCAGTTTTACGAACGTTACCACCACAAAAATATTTGTTAAATAAATCACCACGATTAAAAATTCACATGGACCATTATACAATTGCAATCGTTTAATAATAATCTTTATAACTACATCAAACTTATTCTTATACCGCATGATGGCCTTGAGCAGAATTACTCCATAAATAAATCACCACGATTCAAAATTCACATGGACCATTATACAATTGCAATTGTTTAATAATAATCTTTACAATTGCATCAAACTTATTCGTATACCATGAGGGCCCTGAGCAAAATTAATCTTCGCTTCGTCGAATTCGAAATTTTTCTGATACAAAACTCTACACATTTATTTTCCATATGTCGACCTATGTTAACCCCCTCAACACGAAAATGAAATGCGACACCTAGTGGACAGAACAAATTCTGCCTGAAAGAAGTAGCATACCCAAATAATCAAAAATAACGTCAGTTTTACGAACGTTACAACCAGAAAGATATTCGTTAAATAAATCACCACGATTAAAAATTCACATGGACCATCATAAAATTGCAATTGTTTAATAACAATCTTTACAATTGCATCAAACTTATTCTTATACCGCATGAGGGCCCTGACCAAAATTAATTTTTGTTCATCGAATTTCAAACTTTTCTGATATAAAACTTATTTATTTTTGATATGTTGACGTATGTTAACTCCCTCAACACGAAAACGAAACGCGACACCTAGTGGACAAAATGGATTCTACATAAAAGAAGTGGCATAGCCAAATAATCGAAGATAACGTCAAACGTTTTACGAACGTTACAATCATAAAGATATTCCATAAATAAATTATTACAATTCAAAATTTACATGGACCATTATACAATTGCAATTGTTTAATAATAATCTTTACAACTGCATCAAACTTATTCTTATACCGCATGAGGGCCCTGAGCAAAATTAATCGAATTCGAAACTTTTCTGATACAAAACTCTACACATTTATTTTCCATATGTTGACCTATGTTAACTTCCTCAACGAAAACAAAATGCGACACCTAGTGGACAGAACGAATTCTGCATGAAAGAAGTAGCATACCCAATAATCGAAAAAACGTCAGTTTTACGAACGTTACCACCACAAAAATATTTGTTAAATAAATCACCACGATTAAAAATTCACATGGACCATTATACAATTGCAATCGTTTAATAATAATCTTTATAACTGCATCAAACTTATTCTTATACCGCATGAGGGCCCTGACCAAAATTAATTTTTGCTCATCGAATTTCAAACTTTTCTGATATAAAACTTATTTATTTTTGATATGTTGACGTATGTTAACTCCCTCAACACGAAAACGAAACGCGACACCTAGTGGACAAAATGGATTCTACATAAAAGAAGTGGCATAGCCAAATAATCGAAAATAAACGTTTTACGAACGTTACAATCATAAAGATATTCCATAAATAAATTATTACAATTCAAAATTCACATGGACCATTATACAATTGCAATTGTTCAATAATCTTTACAATTGCATCAAACTTATTCTTATACCATCAGGGCCCTGACCAAAATTAATCTTCCTTCCGTCGAATTCGAAACTTTTCCGATACAAAACTCATTTATTTTCCATATGTTACCGTATGTTTAACGTTCGGCCGTTTAATAAAACTCTTAGCCGCACATTAGCTGCATCACCACTGCCAAACGTTTCGGATTTTCTGCGAAGGCGTAAAACATTCATTAGTTGAACGTCCCTAGAGATGAGTGGCGCTGGAAACTGTTTTGCAGACTCCATACTATTATGGCAGCCGTCTCTCTATTCCGCTTCTCTACGGTTAGTCTATGCTCCGTGGTTACTTCGTTCCGTGCGTCTGCCGTATATTTTTATAATAATCCCGAAGATGAAGTGTTTCCCTCCGCTCGCTATTTCGACGTGAATCCCCCTGCATCGGCCAAAAAACCGCCGACTTAAGAGACTTCGCCTCGCAAGCAGGGGTTACGGTGGTGATAGTGCTTCAATAGTGAAAATGACATGAATTCATGCTGTGCGCGTTTCATTGCAAAGGAGGGAGGGAGAGGAAGAGAGATGTGTCGGTGGATGAATTACTACAATTTGCTTAATAGCTAATAGACTCAAAATTACTGGTATGCTTTTACGATCCATTCACGATGTCCGCATATGTGACGATACTACCGTACCTCTTCCTAGGATTGTTAGGTAATTGAACCACAGTGTTATCTTTTTTTCCTGCCAAACCCCGCGTTCGCTCGGCTTATTAGTTTAATTGAATTCCTTGCCCCCCGCCTCTTAGGGCGGGAGGGAAGGAGGAGGAAAGATATTCGCGAGATTATAGTGCTTCCTTAGAGGAATGCTGCGAGAGTTTCGTCGGTTAAGGCGATCTGTGTATCGCGGGCGCAATGCTAGATGCCATGTTTGATATATAAATATAGTCCAATTATTGCTGTCGCACACGCTCAAATTATTTAAAAGTAAACACGGGATCGTGCATGCGATGCTTTCGCTTCCTGAAAGGCGGATTGGGTATTTTGCCGATGTTAGAGGGGCTGGGATTAGTTCGGATGGTTCTGGGACATTTTTGTTGGAAGAGGCGATGTTTATTTTCGTACGATTTTGTTGGGTGAAGTGTCGCGATTAGCTGAGATTGTGTTTTCCGGGGTTGGGGATTGTGCGGTTTCTTATGGGGATATGTAGGCAGGGTGCGGCGGTAATTGGCGGTGCAACTGGTAGAGATGTGATTTACAATGTTGTAATATGAACAATCGCTAAATTCTGCATGTTGTGGTCTTTTGATTGTGTTCTTTTAACACGTTGACTGCCACGGTGGAAACTGGGGACCGGTGCAAAAGATTTTATTATAAATGCAAAAAATTCGCAATGAAGTCTATTTGCAATCTTGTGAAAGCGATTGATATTGGAACAGTGCTGCTTTGGCTTCCAACGACTCTGCGTTACTTCGATTTTGCATGATTTAATCATACTCTGCAGTATTTCATTGCATTGCAGTTCTAACATAGCAAAATACGCTTTGGAATCAACAGTTTAACACGTTGACTGGCACAGTAGAAACCGGTCCAAAAGATTTTACTAAAAATGCACAAAATTCGCAGTGAAGCCTATTTGCAATCTTGTAAAAGCAATTGATATTGGAACGGTGCTCCAATACTTTGGCTTCTAACAACTCTGCGTTACCTTTATTTTGCACGATTTAATTACACTCTGCAGTATTTTATTGTGCTGCGGTTCTAACGTAGCAAAATACGCTTTGCAATCAACAGTTTAACACGTTGACTGGCACAGTAGAAACCGGTCCAAAAGTTTTTACTAAAAATGCACAAAATTCGCAGTGAAGCCTATTTGCAATCTTGTAAAAGCAATTGATATTGGAACGGTGCTCCAATACTTAGGTTTCTAACAACTCTGCATTACCTTTATTTCTGCACCGTTTAATCATACTCTGCAATATTTCATCGCATTGGGGTTCTAGATTTTACTAAAAGTGCAAAAAATTCGCAGTGAAGCATTTGCAACTTGTAAAACTTGATATTGGAACGGTTTGTAGTCAACATATTAACATGTTGACTGCCACAACATGTTAACACATTGTAGAAACCGATACAAAAGATTTTACTACAAGTGCAAAAAACTTGCAATGAAGGCTATTTGCAATCTTGTAAAAGTGATTGATATTGGAACAGTGCTGCTTTGGCTTCCAACAACTCTGCGTTACTTCGATTTTGCATGATTTAATCATACTCTGCAGTATTTCATTGCATCGCAGTTCTAAGATAGCAAAATACGCTTTGCAATCAACAGTTTAACACGTTGACTGGCACAGTAGAAACCGGTCCAAAAGATTTTACTAAAAATGCACAAAATTCGCAGTGAAGCCTATTTGCAATCTTGTAAAAGCAATTGATATTGGAACGGTGCTCCAATACTTAGGTTTCTAACAACTCTGCATTACCTTTATTTCTGCACGGTTTAATCATACTCTGCAATATTTCATCGCATTGGGGTTCTAGCATAGCAAACTTTGCTTTGTAGTCAACATATTAACATGTTGACTGCCACGGTCGAAACCGATACAAAAGATTTTACTAAAAGTGCAAAAAATTCGCAGTGAAGCCTATTTGCAATCTTGTAAAATCGATTGATATTGGAACGGTGCTACAATACTTTGGTGTCTAACAACTCTGCGTTACCTTCATTTTGCACGATTTAATTACACTCTGCAGTATTTTATTGTGCTGCGGTTCTAACGTAGCAAAATACGCTTTGCAATCAACATGTTAACACATTGACTGTCACAGTGGAAACCGATATCGTTGCAAAAGATTATTTTACTACAAGTGCAAAAAACTTGCAATGAAGGCTATTTGCAATCTTGTAAAAGCAATTGATATTGGAACAGTGCTTCAATACTTTGGCTTCTAACAACTTGCATTACCTTCATTTTGCACGATTTCATCATACTCTGCAGTATTTCATCACACCGTGGTTCTAACGTAGCAAAATACGCTTTGCAGTCAACATATTAACACGTTGACTGCCACAGTGATCACCAGTGCAAAATATTTGACTAAACATGCGAAAAATTCAAAATGAAGTCCATTTTCAATATTGTAAAAGCAATTGATATTGGAGCGGCGCTTTAATATTTTGGCTTTTAACTCTGAGTTGCCTTTATTTTGCACGATTTAATTATACGCTGCAGTATTTCATCACATTGCAGTTCTAGCATAGCAAAATTTGCTTTATAGTCAAAATGTTAAAATGTTGACTGCCACCGTAGAAACCGGTGCAAAGATTTTACTAAAAATGCAAAAAATTGCGATGAAACCTATTTGTAACCTTGTAAAAGCGATTGATGTTGAAACAGTCCTTCAATACTTTGACTTCTAACACCTCTGCGTTACCTTTATTTCTGCACGATTTAATTATATTGTGCAGTATTTCATCGCATTGCGTTTCTAATATAGCAAAATACACTTTTCAATATAGAGTTTAGCACGTTGACTGTCACGGTGGTCACCGGTAACTGGTGCAAAAGATTTTACTAAAAATGCAAAAAATTTGTAATCTTGTAAAAGCGATTCATGTGGAACGGTGCTTCAATACTTTGGCTTCTAACTCTGAGTTGCCTTTATTTTGCACGATTAATTATATGCTGCAGTATTTCATCGCATTGCGGTTCTAGCATAGCAAAATTTGCTTTGTAGTCAAATTGTTAACACGTTGACTGCCACTGTAGAAACCGGTGGCGGTGCAAAAAATTTTACTAAAAATGCAAAAAATTCGCAATAAAGCCTATTTGCAATTTTGTAAAAGCAATTGGTATTGGAACGGTGCTTCAATACTCTGACTTTTAGCAACTTTGCCTTACCTTCATTTTGCACAATTTAATCATACTCTGCAGTATTCCATTGCATTGTGGTTCTAACATAGCAAAATACACTTTGCAGTCAACATGTTAACAGCCAGTGCTTTTTGAGTTTTGTCTGTATGTTGCTGTGTTATGTTATATATTTTTATACATACATACATATATACATACATATATTACATATCATTTACTTTGAATGTCATTTTCAGGAACAACATTCGGACATGATGTTAAAGGTGCTCTATTTTGTGAATTTTACAATGAGTCTATGTGTACAGAGTCACAACAAAGTTGTTCAGGAAGGGAGGAATGCGCTGCACATGATGCAGACAAACGTAATCATTGCTACGTTTTGTGGCACATTGATAGCGTTACCAAAAAATCCATAATTAAATTAAAGGTTTGTGGTCGACTACTCACGTGTGAAATGTTACAATTTTTTTTCCATAGTCAGATTCCTAAGATTAAATAAATATTGTGTCTTTTCATCAGGGATGCTTCTTGGACAATAAGGATTGTTATGACAAGCAACATTGTGTTGAGGACAATGCAGAGAGAAAGAAAGAACTATTTTTCTGTTGTTGCGATGGCACCATGTGCAATCAAAACTTCACATGGGATCCGCAACCTACGCAACCACCACAGCACCCAGCTGTTCACGGTAATGATCAAATTCAACATTTCAATACTATACAAAACATTTGTCTATTCATAACACGCCACGTACTTTCTACATTGCAGGATACGAACCTGTACCAAATACAGAGCAACAAGTCATCACTCTTGTGCTCTCAATTTCAATTCCTATGCTTCTCCTTGCTCTTATCTTACCTTTCCTATATTGGTGCTACCGGCGTCGAAAACTTGGGTACTTCAACGAGGTAAGACGACTTTCCACTTATTAACTATTGTATGCTTCGTATTTTACTTATTAGAAAGTCCTCTTCAGTCATGTTTTCCACCTTATTACCAGGTACCAACAATGGAGCCTCTACCATTACCACAACCATCTCCAAACTTGGGCCTTCGTCCCATACAACTTCTCGAAATCAAAGCTCGCGGTCGCTTTGGTGCAGTTTGGAAAGCCCAGCTTAAAAGTGACATCATCGCCGTCAAGGTCTTTCCTGTTCAGGACAAGCAGTCCTGGCAAACGGAGCAGGAAATCTTCAAATTGGCCCACATGGACCACGAGGACATACTGCGGTTTATAGGCGTTGAGAAAAGAGGCGACAATCTGCAGACCGAGTTTTGGTTAATCACGGCATATCATGAGAAAGGCTCGTTATGCGACTATCTGAAGGCGAACGTTGTTTCATGGCCTGAGATGTGTAGGATAGCGGAGTCGATGGCAAGGTAGTTGGGATTCTGAACTATTGGGTTGTTCGGAAAGTAATTTCGTTTTTTTTTTTTTTTGTAAATGAACGACAATTTTCGTATAATGAACAAATATTTTATTAAATTATATGTTGACCATTCTGGTCCAATACATTTTGCCATCTTTCTGGTAGTAGCATCATTTCACGCTCATAAAATGTTTGGTCTTTGCTGGCAAAAAACTGATCGAGGTGGTTTTTGACCTCCTCATTTGAAGTGAAGGTTTTACCGTCTAAAAAATTTTGTAGTGACCGGAACAAATAATAATCCAAAGGTGCCCGATCTGGAGAATATGGTGGGTGTGGCAATGTATCCCATTCAAGCTGTAAAATCTTTGGCGAGTGACCAAACTTGTATGAGGTCTCGCATTATCTTGGTGGAACACTACACCTTTTCTGTTGATTAATTCTGGCTTTTTCTGTTGAAGTGCATCATTCAGTTTGTCCAGCTGATGACAGTAGACTTCCGAATTAATTGTTGTGTTATCCGGTAAAAGCTCAAAAAAAAAAACGATTCCTTTAAAATCCCACCAGGCAGACAGTATCTCCTTTTTTTGATGGATATCGGCTTTGGAAATGCTTTGAGCCGGTTCATCTTTTTTGCTCCATGATCTCTTGCGTTTGACATTGTTATATACAACCCATTTTTCGTCCCCAGTAATGATGCGCTTCAAAAGTGGATCGTTTTCATGACGTTTGAGAAGCGAAGGTGCTTGATCTGGAGAATATGGTGGGTGTGGCAATGTATCCCATTCAAGCTGTAAAATCTTTTGGCGAGTGACCAAACTTGTATGAGGTCTCGCATTATCTTGGTGGAACACTACACCTTTTCTGTTGATTAATTCTGCCTTTTTCTGCTGAAGTGCATCATTCAGTTTGTCCAGCTGATGACAGTAGATTTCCGAATTAATTGTTGTGTTATCCGGTAAAAGCTCAAAAAAAAACGATTCCTTTAAAATCCCACCAGGCAGACAGCATCTCCTTTTTTTGATGGATATCGGCTTTGGAAATGCTTTGAGCCGGTTCATCTTTTTTGCTCCATGATCTCTTGCGTTTGACATTGTTATATACAACCCATTTTTCGTCCCCAGTAATGATGCGCTTCAAAAATGGATCGTTTTCATGACGTTTGAGAAGCGAAGGTGCTTGATCTGGAGAATATGGTGGGTGTGGCAATGTATCCCATTCAAGCTGTAAAATCTTTTGGCGAGTGACAAAACTTGTATGAGGTCTCGCATTATCTTGGTGGAACACTACACCTTTTCTGTTGATTAATTCTGGCTTTTTCTGCTGAAGTGCATCATTCAGTTTGTCCAGCTGATGACAGTAGACTTCCGAATTAATTGTTGTGTTATCCGGTAAAAGCTCAAAAAAAAAAACGATTCCTTTAAAATCCCACCAGGCAGACAGTATCTCCTTTTTTTGATGGATATCGGCTTTGGAAATGCTTTGAGCCGGTTCATCTTTTTTGCTCCATGATCTCTTGCGTTTGACATTGTTATATACAACCCATTTTTCGTCCCCAGTAATGATGCGCTTCAAAAATGGATCGTTTTCATGACGTTTGAGAAGCGAAGGTGCTTGATCTGGAGAATATGGTGGGTGTGGCAATGTATCCCATTCAAGCTGTAAAATCTTTTGGCGAGTGACCAAACTTGTATGAGGTCTCGCATTATCTTGGTGGAACACTACACCTTTTCTGTTGATTAATTCTGCCTTTTTCTGCTGAAGTGCATCATTCAGTTTGTCCAGCTGATGACAGTAGATTTCCGAATTAATTGTTGTGTTATCCGGTAAAAGCTCAAAAAAAAACGATTCCTTTAAAATCCCACCAGGCAGACAGCATCTCCTTTTTTTGATGGATATCGGCTTTGGAAATGCTTTGAGCCGGTTCATCTTTTTTGCTCCATGATCTCTTGCGTTTGACATTGTTATATACAACCCATTTTTCGTCCCCAGTAATGATGCGCTTCAAAAATGGATCGTTTTCATGACGTTTGAGAAGCGAAGGTGCTTGATCTGGAGAATATGGTGGGTGTGGCAATGTATCCCATTCAAGCTGTAAAATCTTTTGGCGAGTGACAAAACTTGTATGAGGTCTCGCATTATCTTGGTGGAACACTACACCTTTTCTGTTGAAGTGCATCATTCAGTTCGTCCAGCTGATGACAGTAGACTTCCGAATTAATTGTTGTGTTATCCGGTAAAAGCTCAAAAAAAAAACGATTCCTTTATAATCCCACCAAACAGACAGCATTACCTTTTTTTTATGGATATCGGCTTTGGAAATGCTTTGAGCCGGTTCATCTTTTTTGCTTCATGATCTCTTGCGTTTGACATTGTTATATACAACCCATTTTTCGTCCCCAGTAATGATGCGCTTCAAAAATGGATCGTTTTCATGACGTTCGAGAAGCGAATCACAGGCGTCAACGCGACGACACAAATTTCTCTCCGTGAGAACATGGGGAACCCATATATCGAGCTTCGAGGTTAAACCCAGGCTTTTCAAGTGGTCATAAACAGTTGAATTTGATAAACTTAACTTCTCACCGATCTCACGTGTTGTTATTCGCCGGTTTGCATCAACTAATGCCTTTATGGTGTCTTTATCAACTTCAACCGGCTTTCCAGAACGTGGTGCATCTTCGACATCAAAATTGCCGGATCAAAATTTCGTAAACCAGTTCTGGCACTGGTATACTGTCAACACATCTTCTCCATACACATCGGCTAGTTTCTTTCTGACTTGAACAGCATTTTCTCTTATCTATAGTAAAACAGTAAAATATTACGAAAATGCTGCTTATTGCTCTCCATATTTAAAAGGGCACCAACCAAAAACCACTGCGTAGAATCAATTGGGCTTTTTCACACACAAGCCTTGCTATATCAGCTCTCAAAACATATAATGATTATGCGGCTTAAGTATGAAGTGGGGTGCAGAAAAATACAATTAAATCCTCTGTCGGAAAAAAAACGAAATTGCTTTCCGAACAACCCAATAATTATATTTGGTGTAAAGAAATAATAATAAAGTAAACTTAATCGTGCAGGGGTTTAATGCACTTGCACGAAGAAATTCCGGCTAACAAAGCGGACGGTTACAAGCCGGCTGTGGCTCACAGAGACTTTAAATCGAAGAATGTTCTTCTGAAAGCAGACATGAGTGCTTGTATAGCAGATTTCGGTTTGGCATTAATATTTCATCCCGGAAAGCCTTGCGGAGATACACACGGACAAGTACTGCGTTCGAAATAATACGTTATGTCATGGTATATTGATCAGTATGTTACTTATCGCTATTGCGACTGTTGCAGGTTGGTACGCGAAGATATATGGCACCCGAAGTATTGGAGGGTGCGATTAATTTCACCAGAGATTCATTTTTACGTATTGACATGTATGCCTGTGGACTAGTACTGTGGGAGTTAGCTTCACGGTGTACAGTACAAGATGTATGCATCGTTATCTGTAATCATTCCGCTCAACTCAGCATCTATTTATCGAATTCCTAATTTTTCTATCGCAGGGACCAATCGGGGAATATAGATTACCATTCGAGGATGAAGTTGGGCTTCATCCTACTTTAGAAGACATGCAGGAAAGCGTTGTGCATAAGAAAGAGCGACCGCTTATTTTAGAAACATGGCGCCAACATCCAGTGAGTACAATTCAATGCCAATAGCACTTGTAGCGTATGATAAATTAACACGTTCCCTGCCAGACCGTTTTTTGAAGACTTAACGTTCAGGCCCTGCCTATTGTAATGACAAATAAGTTTATAAAATTAAGTAAACAAATAAGTTTATAAAATTAAGGTAAAGTTCAATAAAAATGTTAGTTTCTGTTAAATATTTATATAATTATCTTTATATTGTTCTAGAAGAGGTAGACGGTAATAAAAAAAAAGTAACATAAAAACGAAAGTTAATTCACTTTTTTCGTAAAAGTGTTGTCATTCTTGTAAAAATTCAAAATTTTTACAAATCCTTCGTATAAAACAGTGTTAAATACTTATTTTAAACAACTAAAACATTTTTAATTATCTATACTATAGAAAGTGTTTAAAACATTTTCTATATTGTATACAATTTAAGTATTGGTATTATAATAAAACCCTAAAATATATTATATTAAATGAACAAAATATATTTTTTATTTTGTTAATTATAAATATTTTATTTTCTTTCTTTCTAGTATCTTTAAATTAAAAGTGATGGCTACTTAGCTCTTTAGATAAAAAAAAATGTACGGTAAAGTTCAATAAAATTTTTAGTTTCTATTAAATATTTATATAATTATCTTTATATTGTTCTAGAAGAGGTAGGAAAGAATGACATAAGGTAAAGCTTTAGGCAAGAGTCTAAGTTATTTCGGTAATAAAAAAAAAGTTACAACATAAAAACGAAAGTTAATTCACCTCGAAAGACGGATTTTTTCGTAAAAGTGTTGTCATTCTTGTAAAAATTCAAATTTTTCCAAATCCTTCGTTCAGGCCCTGCCTATTGTAATGACAAATAAGTATATAAAATTAGAGTAGTTTTTGAGAAATCGTGGTCACCGCAAGTGATGAAAATAAACGGAAACTCTAGGAGAAGAGCTATATTTCCCCCATTTTTTAATATTTTCTTATAAAAAAATGTATACAAGTACTACTAAATACGTACTTTTTGATACTATTTTGTCAATTTTAATTAGTACTCACTAAAACGGCAAAAAAAAATCTTGAAAATCATATAATTTCGCCGATTCCAAGTAGGCATAATCCCTTAAATGAGGGCATCAGCAATAGTATTAACACATCTTGCGCGGAAAGCGACTAAAGTCGTTTTCCACGAATTCTTAATGGATTATTGTTATCGATGGGTTTTTGTCATGTTTTTACAATAAGATTGGATAGACATGCGTTACAGTAATACAAAACGTGCGTTGCAAGAACGAATTTCTATAAATTCGTTTTGCTGACGCGATTACGTTGTAATACACTAGATTTTGAGGAGCAGGTTTCCAAATATCTTGAGAAAAATGTTGGATAGTTTTCTGTGGAGACGCAGTGTAATGCGGTATAAGTGTAAATTTTGTAACAAAAAAAGTGCTTTGAACGATATCACACTTTGAAACATTTTCAAGTTATTGATTTCCTTAGTTTTTCATTATCGACAAGTTATTTTTATTTTTTTAAAAGGAATAAAGAAATTGACTTTTAAACAGAAACTAAAAGTTTTATTAAAAAAACTTAATGTTTAAAAACTAAAGCTATTTTGTGCAGAAGGAAGTTTGCGTTCGAACTGTAAAAAATCGCCCGCTGCACGGTAAGACTTTGGCAGCAAAGTGCCCGCGCAAGATGTGTTAAGATGTCCATAATTGACTGCATAATGAATTTTTTACCCTTATCGGTCGCTAGCTTCTCATATGTGCCCATAATTATGAAAGTGGTCTAAGTCATATATTTCTTGTTTCGAGATATTTAATGAACTGCATTTGAATAAATTAAAAAATATTTTTACATTATGCGACATTTTAATTTATAATTTTATTAGTCTTAATTAATGGAAATTTACTATGAATATGAAATTTTGTGTGAATTTTATACGATAATATTATTTTTAAAGATTGAATTGACTTAGACCATTTTCAAAATTAACTGAATGTCCTATAAATGACTTAAAGCAATAAAGAACTTTGAGTTTTATTTGAAACAATAATTTGATTGAAATAATTCGTGAACATTTATTACATTTATTAATTATTTTTAAACAGTAATCCATTTTTATCATTATTTCGAGTATTTAAGATTCTTAAAATGTTCCTGAAAAACTGGAGGAATGTACGGTAGTAAACTCATAATATCTTTATGTTTTTCTTCCGATACTGGTCTAATGGTGGTGTATAATGAAAGTAATTTAATATTTCCGTATATTTTTGGTCTTCCTTTTTTTTAGGTGAAAGATCCAAAACGTGAAATTTAGAATCATCTAAAGATGTTTTATAGAACATTTTATAAGGTTCATTTTTCAAGAATCTCATCCATTGAATTTGTAGCCAAGAGACAGATTCACCCGCGGTATTTTTTACTCTTCTTGTTATTGATTCTTGGAATGAAGTTGTCGTTATTATTAAAATTTGATTGTCATTTATTTTATTATGTAGTTCAGAAACGCGTCAAAGAAGGCCACGTGCCATTTTCAAGATGTTTATATAATTTATTTAAATTTTTGACTTAGACCACTTTCATAATTAAAACTAAATGAATTCCATATAATGTTGAAATTACAACCACTATCTAATGGTTCATTTTTGACAATTTCGTAAAAATTACATTGAATAAATTTAGTTAAAAATAATGTGGTATGAAATAACTGATAAACTCATTTTTTTTAAATTTTGACTTAGACCACTTTCATAATTATGGGCACATATGTGATTATCACTAGGTTGTAGCTGGTTTCAGTAAAATCAGTTTGCGAAAAATCTTCAGTATTATAAGACTAACATTTTTATTAAAAATTACTTCTTTCTTGAAGGTATATTACAAATATATGAGTTTAAAATAATTATTTATCAGTATTTAACGTATGATATTTTTTTAAACAATCTCCAATATGAAGAAATGGTTTTCTGTTGCACGTTTCACAAAAGTATACTATTGTTTTTCTTCCTCCAGGCGATTTACGATTAGAACATACTAAGCAATCGTTACGTTTCCTTCAGCATCAGGTTGCAAGATATGTAGTTTTCCATCTAATCTATCCTCATTGTCTGTTGTTGATTCACGGAAATTCCCAATTAGAGACATAACTAACTCTCGAATACATTTTATGTGACATTGATTTACTGTTGTTATGCTTACAATCAGCTTTACACAGAATATAAGACTTAATTCACAAGTCAATCGTGCCCGCATTTCATAAAACGCGAATTTTGACTGTTTTACCCGTTGTCACCTCCCACGTGACGTACGGCCGCAGCGATAAAGTACTGTTGTCACGTGAGAGGTGACTTACGACCGTTAAGGGTTAACTCTAATTATTATAAAAAAAGTAATTTTTACTAACAAAAATGTTTTTTACTACAAATAAACAAATAAAACACAGTGGTAAAATATAGTAGAGCCGTGGATGGTGGCACAATAGAAAAAGTGATTTAATTATTTTGATAAAATTTGTTTTTGTATATAAAATTGTAGGATTTTTTGATTGGAATGATATTAAACAGTTTTAAACACAAAAGTAATGGTTGTAATGTTTCTCGCACTTCACTCTGTATTAAACGCTAATAAATGTTCACTCAAAACTCACTAAACGCATTCGCTGATAATCTCTAAATATTCGCTATGATGTACACACTGTTACGCTTGAAGGTTTCGCAAAGACTCACTTCTTTTATTATCGCGCTCAACACTTTTATACTAATTGGTTTCTAGAACATTCCTAATAACAAATATAGATAGATGCATTCTTTCTCACTCTCTCACTCTCGCTTTCCCTCTCTCTCATACGCACACTTTCTCATTACTCGTTCATACAAAATCACACATCCTACAAAATTAGTGACTTACGACCGTTAAGGGTTAAAAAATTCTTCATTTTACAATGATAATACCAAATGGCTTGAACGGAAAGTCCAGGGAACGTGTTAACCCTTTGAGTGCTATGGACGCATATATGCGTCCGCCGAAATCTATCGGTGTCGACTATGGGCGCATATATGCGTCCCCAATCGTTTCGATTTCTCACCTACTGTAGCCACAATTATAAATGTATGAGATGAATACAGATGCGTTCTTTATCAAATGATTTTCTTACATTATTTAATTTGGCGTAAATACAGAATTATCATTAAAACTTATTTGCGCCTTAAATAATCGATCAGTAAAGTTCACACTAGCAAAAAGTGTTTCGTCCCCAGCGAGCGCTTTGGCCAAAAGTATTCACCACTCGAAGGGTTAATCTGTACCTAAACCGCGCTTTGTGTCCCCTGAAAAATTCACGAAATTTCGAATTTATCGTTTTAGGGACTTTTATCAATTTGTGATACGATGGAAGAATGCTGGGATCACGATGCCGAGGCACGACTTTCAGCTTCGTGCGTTATGGAACGAGTCGCCACGCTGAGTAGGACGCTCGTTTTAAACTCATCAACATTGATTCGGGTTGATAACACAAACGAGTCTATCACTACCAAGGAGTCTAGTATGTAGTTAGCCTGTATGTATCATAGTTTTAGTTAAATTGCACAACCATTTCCTGTATCATAATTTTTTCGCATACATCAGTGGGGAATGCCAAGATATATACTAAGTGAAGTTCGCTATTTATTCTTTGGTACTCTCGTTTGATACTGATTTTATATATTTCGAAGCCATATTAAATACTCAGTAAGGTACGATTATTTATCTATATACCGACTATCCGGCTTGTCGTTTGCTCAGGGCCGGTATAATGAACGCGTCGAATACGGAAATCGGATCATAGAATACGAGCCAGTCAGATATGTATTATTTTTATATAATATTTATCGTGTCGTATGTTATATGAATTGGCTTTAAAGTGACGTGCGCGATCGCGTTTCGTTTCATTTCGTTCGTTGCATCACCTGTTGACAGTTCATAAGATAATTTTCATATTCTATATTGTTGTCAGTACACTTACATATCAAAGTACTTCAAATAATGTTTAAAAACGTATTCGGAAGTCGAAAAATTCGGTGTAAATGGGCGTTTGTCGATCGATCATATTTTTACGAACTTTTATCACCGTCATAACATAAACGTATTTTTGATGCAATCATTTTACATTTAGAAGGAAAAAAAGCAATCACCGAAGTAAGTCGTTGCTTTATCGTCGTAAATTCGAATTTTATTCAAGAGCTACTTAGAGTCATCGGATTTGTTTGCATGAACGGCGTTCGAACGAATTGGACGGGATCGAATATTGCGTTCAACAAGGGATAACAAAAATTATCTTATGCTTTGTCAGTGCAAAGTACGACTGGAGTAACATTTCACGCTGTTTATCGATTTATGTCCCCGTGTTAACCACTACGAAACATAACTCGCGTTTCTGATTCCACGCTGGAACTTGAGAATCATTGACATGCGTTTTCAATGAATCACAGAACTGAACGACAATTCTATTTTAACCCTTTGCACTCGGACATGTTTCTTCACGAAGTAGCGAATAGCGCAACATTTCGTTTAAAAAGGTATAGTTTTGAGAAAAATGCTCTGCTGAAGTCATGTTTTGCATAGAACTTCGCTGATACGTTTATTATGAAACAAAATCGGAATTTTGTAGCCTATTGTTTTTGAATGCGTTATAGTTCATTCGCCAATATGCATTGCGGGTTTATTAAACACGTATCGCAATAATACGTTGTTTATTGTCTTTCACGTGACAGTTTTTCTTCCGAACATATATAATGTCCATACAATAATAATTTGCAGTTTGTCATTCAGCCTATTGCAGATATATGACGTAGAAGGTCCTCGCAGTTGCTGGAATTCACCTCTCAGTATATTGACCACAAATTAACAAATATTAAACAGGACCCAGATTATTAATTTTATCTCATTGCCTTAAGGGGTTATGCCTACTTGGGATCGGCGAAATGACATGATTTTCAAGATTTTTTTTGCCGTTTTAGTGAGTACTAATTAAAATTTGCAAAATACTACCAAAAAGTACGTATTTAGTGGTACTTGTATACATTTTTTTTATATGAAAATATTAAAAAATGGGGGAAATATAGCTCTTCTCCTAGAGTTTGCGTTTATTTTCATAACTTGCGGTGACCACGATTTCTCAAAAACTACTCTAATTTTATATACTTATTTGTCATTACAATAGACAGGGCCTGAACGAAGGATTTGGAAAAATTTGAATTTTTACAAGAATAACAACACTTTTATGAAAAAATCCGTCTTTCGAGGTGAATTAACTTTCGTTTTTATGTTACAACTTTGTTTTTATTACCGAAATAACTTAGACTCTTGCCTAAAGCTTTACCTTATGTTATTCTTTCCTACCTCTTCTAGAACAATATAAAGATAATTATATAAATATTTAATAAAAACTAAAATTTTTATTGAACTTTGCCTTAAATTTTTTGTTTTATCTAAAGAGCTATGTAGCCATCACTTTTAATTTGAAGATACTAGAAAGAAAGAATATAAAATATTTATAATTAACAAAATAAAAAATATATTTTGTTAATTTAATATAATATATTTTAGGGTTTTATTATAATTCCAATACTTAAATTATATACAATACAGAAAATGTCTTAAACATTTTCTATAGTATAGATAATTAAAAATGTTTTAGTTGCTTAAAATAAGTATTTAACACTGTTTTATATGAAGGATTTGGAAAAATTTGAATTTTTACAAGAATGACAACACTTTTACGAAAAAATCTGTCTTTCGAGGTGAATTAACTTTCGTTTTTATGTTGCAACTTTTTTTTTATTACCGAAATAACTTAGACTCTTGCCTAAAGCTTTACCTTATGTTATTCTTTCCTACCTCTTCTAGAACAATATAAAGATAATTATATAAATATTTAATAAAAACTAAAATTTTTATTGAACTTTGCCTTAAATTTTTTGTTTTATCTAAAGAGCTAAGTAGCCATCACTTTTAATTTGAAGATACTAGAAAGAAAGGAAATAAAATATTTATAATTAACAAAATAAAAAATATATTTTGTTAATTTAATATAATATATTTTAGGGTTTTATTATAATTCCAATACTTAAATTATATACAATATAGAAAATGTTTTAAACATTTTCTATAGTATAGATAATTAAAAATGTTTTAGTTGCTTAAAATAAGTATTTAACACTGTTTTATATGAAGGATTTGGAAAAATTTGAATTTTTACAAGAATGACAACACTTTTACGAAAAAATCTGTCTTTCGAGGTGAATTAACTTTCGTTTTTATGTTACAACTTTGTTTTTATTACCGAAATAACTTAGACTCTTGCCTAAAGCTTTACCTTATGTTATTCTTTCCTACCTCTTCTAGAACAATATAAAGATAATTATATAAATATTTAATAAAAACTAAAATTTTTATTGAACTTTGCCTTAAATTTTTTGTTTTATCTAAAGAGCTAAGCAGCCATCACTTTTAATTTGAAGATACTAGAAAGAAAGAAAATAAAATATTTATAATTAACAAAATAAAAAATATATTTTGTTAATTTAATACAATATATTTTAGGGTTTTATTATAATTCCAATACTTAAATTATATACAATACATAACATTTAAACATTTTCTATAGTATAGATAATTAAAAATGTTTTAGTTGCTTAAAATAAGTATGTAACACTGTTTTATATGAAGGATTTGGAAAAATTTGAATTTTTACAAGAATGACAACACTTTTACGAAAAAATCTGTCTTTCGAGGTGAACTGACTTTCGTTTTTATGTTGTAACTTTTTTCTTTATTACCGAAATAAAAAATCCTTCGTTCAGGCCCTGCCTATTCTAATGACAAATAAGTATATAAAATTAGAGTCCGATCGATGAAGTAGTTTTTGAGAAACCGTGGTCACCGCAACCATATGTTTTAAGAAACACAGTTCCGAGATAATCGCGTTGAAAGTTTCAAGCTCTTCACTAATCATACATAGTAGCGCTCCAGATAAACGCTTATAATTTTTGAACGTGTGCTCCGATTCTTATGTACTTTTGAGGAAATATTCTTAAAATGATTTACATTAACACGTTGAACGCCGCGTCACCCAGGTTTTGGTAGTAATTTATAATCATTTTAATTGTAACACGATTATAATGAGTATAAACAACAGAGAGTAATAATAAACTATAAAATAAACAAAAAGAAACATTAAAAATATACTTATCTCTGAATTTGTTTTTAAAATATTATATTATTTTATTAGTTATGATGGCGTTCGTTCAAATTTTACACATAATTGAGGTGCCTGTGGACACTCTCGACAATACGTTACAGTCTTTTGCACATTTTTTAATCCTGTTTAAAAAATAAATATTTCCTAAAAATAAAAATTATACTTACCAAAAACCTATCTTCTAAAAAAGATCCTCTAATATATCACAAAATAAACTGTGGTTACATTTAAACGACGCATTGCATTGTATCGCTCTTTCTTATCGTGCTGTTTACACTCCAAGTCTCGGATTTGGGCCCCGAGAGAAATTCCACCGATTTACACTGGACGTTCAACGTGTTAAGAAAATGCAATAAAAAAAAAAATCGATTTTTTTCACCAACCCAAGTAGGCATAACCCCTTAACTTGTGACTCCCCAGAAATATCTTAGGTAAACAAATATTTGAACAAACTTGTTTATGATCTTTCGCGTGTCATTTTTTCTTCCGAGCATATACAATGTTTATACATTAACTTGCAGTTTATCATTCAGCCTATTGCAGGAATATATGTGCCCATAATTATGAAAGTAGTCTAAGTCAAAATTTAAAAAAAATGAGTTTATCATAATTTCAAAGTTATTTTTAACTATATATTCAATGTAATTTTTCGAGATATTTAAAAATGAACCATTAGAATAAATTAAAAAATAATTTCACATTATATGGAATTTTAATTTATAATTTTATTAGTCTTAAAAATTTAAATAAATTATATAAACAACTGAATATGAAATTTTGTGTGAATTTTTGAACTACATAATAAAATTTTTGAAATCATTGAATAATAACGACAACCATTTTTAAAAATTAACTGAATGTCCTAAAATGAATAACAAGCAATAAAGAACTTTGAATTTTCTTTGAAACAAAATTTGATTGAAATAATTCGTGAACATTTATTACATTTATTAATTATTTTTAAAACATCTTTAGATCCATTTTTATCATTATTTCACCTAAAAAAGAAGACCAAAAATATAGATTCTTAAAATGTTCCATTATAAACCATTAGACCAGTATCGGAAGAAAAACATAAAGATATTTATGTTTTTCTTCCGATACTGGTCTAATTTTGTATAATTTTAAGTAATTTAATATTTCCGTATATTTTAAAAATGGATTACTGTTTAAAAATAATTAATTATTATTAAATGTTGATTGTCATTTATTTTATTATTGTTTCAAATAAAACGTCAAAGAAGGCTTTATTGCCATTTAAGTTGTTTATATAATTTATTTAATTTTTGACTTAGACAATTCAATCTTTAAAAATAATGATTTCCATAAAATGTTGACAAAATTTCATATTCACTATCTAATGGTTCATTTTTAAGACAATAAAATTATAAATTAAAATTGAATAAATTTAGTTAAAAATAATGTTATTCAAATAACTCATAAATATCTCATTTTTTTTAAATATATGACTTAGACCACTTTCATAATTATGGGCACAATTCTCCTCTCAGTTTATTGACCACGAATTTACTAAATATTAAATAGCACACAGATTATTAATTCTATCTAATTGCCTTAACTTGTAACCCCCCGGAAAAACCTTAAGGAAACATATATTTGAACAAACATTTTCTGTACATACATTTTCCTCAGTAACAACACAAAGTAACTTTTTGTCTCCTCAGAAGGGACAGTCGAGCGCAAAGGGTTAAAGCGTCTTATATGAAGAGTATCTTACACTAAATATGAATATGCTCATACGCGTGCTAAAGACGAATTACATGGCAGCTTCATTCCATTTGGCCATTAGAGTTTCCACACGGACAACGTTTATTGGCATTCTTCATTGATGGGAGCAATCGTGCAGATATCATTCTGTGGTCACAAAACGAACAAAAAAAAATGAAGAAACAATAGGGTCAAGCGAAAGTGGGCTGAGTGTTGAATGAAAAATTTTATTCGCAAAGTCGTGTCGCGCGCGCGCGCGTTGTTAAAATAACGGGGATGACATTAACGACCTTGTTACAAAGTACCTGGTAGACACAGAGTTGACTGATTGAAAAAAACCACGAGGAATTTATTAGGATCTTTGCACGAGATAAATCGGAATTCATAGTTTTTCCTTTCTCTCTGCATTTCTGACCGTTAACTGCTTTTCGTCGCCTTATTCGAGACGTCCCCGACTTTATGGGGATGGAATCTTTGCCACGGAAATCCTTAGGCCTAAACATGCGTCACATACATGCGTCATGCTGTTCATACGATCGACGGATTGAATCATATTTCTCCTGAGCAATTAACGGAGGTGAATATCGATGAGTAATGAAATTACGTAGACCACGTTCCACACACGTTGGTCTAACACGTCATGTGCGAATCGATTGATGAATAGAAGCTCATATTCGGAAACGTAAACGTTAACAAAATCAAAAATCACGCTCTTACTGTTAATCGGCGTCCATGATTTGAATTTCGACGTTTAAAGCGAATGTTTTCTCGCACGTATTGCTTGAGATTGTGCAAAAATGTTATTCCTAAGGTATGTGCTTCGTTTCGTTCTTTTCGTGGTTTTCTTCCTTTATTATTGTATACGATTTTGTTCCTTGGACGAACATAGCCCAGTTTCATAATATATTTTGCATTCAGCATGGATATGAAGGACGCGGTGATCTAATTGTATGCTCTTCTACATGAAATAGCTGACGATTTTTAGAAGCAAAAAGCGTTTCAGGGGAACAGAAACAACTTTCCTTTAACAATATTTCTAAAACTGCAAATACGTCTTTGTCCGACATTGCTTGATATTGTTTTTCTTAAAGACCAGCAATTATTCGTGAACAATCGTAGGACATCTACGTGAAGTACGAGGTCGATTAACCCTTCTTTGCATGGTGGTGGAAATTTCCATCATAACATTGAATGCCCAAAAATTCTATAAAAGAACAAGTTCACTTTAATCTAACTTTGCATGATGATGAAGATTTCCATCATATTGTTTTTTGCTAAATTTATACTATAAATATATATTAAGACTTTTTAACCATTTTTCCTTTCATTTTGAACATGAATTATAATATTATCTTGATTTATTTCATCAATAAAGAAAAAATGCAAAGAAGGGTTAAATAACAGATTCGTAATTATTTCGGTATACATTTTTCCATTAATTTTGCATGATGGTGAACATGAATTATAAAAGAACAAGTTCACTTTAATCTAACTTTGCATGGTGATGGAAACTTCCATCATATTGTTTTTTGCTAAATTCATACTATAAATATATACTAAGATTTTTTTTAACATTTTTCCTATTTGTACTTTTTTTCAATAAAGAAAAAAATCATGCAAAGAAGGGTTAAAGAACAGATTCGTAATTATTTCGGTAAACGAAATCTTTTAACCCTTCTTTGCATGATGGTGGAAATTTCCATCATAACATTGAATGCTCAAAAATTCTATAAAACAACAAGTTCACTTTAATCTAACTTTGCATGATGATGGAAATTTCCATCATATTGTTTTTTGCTAAATTTATACTATAAATATATACTAACATTTTTTTAACTATTTTTCCTTTAATTTTGAACATGAATTATATCACCTTGATTTATTTCACCAATAAAGAAAAAAATCATGCAAAGAAGGGTTAAATAACAGATTCGTAATTATTTCGGTATACGTTATACGATTCGGTAAACGAAATCTTTTGATATAAAAAAACAAGTTTACTTCTTTGCATGATGATGGAAATTTCCATCATATTGTTTTTTGCCATATACTAAGATTTTTTTAACCATTTTTCCTTTAATTTTGAACACAACATTGAATGCTGATATAAAAGAACAAAAATTCTATAAAACATATACAAGATTTTTTTAACATTTTTCCTTTAATTTTGAACATGAATTATATCACCGTGATTTATTTCGCCAATAAAGAAAAAATCATGCAAAGAAGGGTGATGATGGAAATTTCCATCATATTGTTTTTCCATCATAACATTGAATGCTGAATAAAAGAACAAGTTTATATGATATATCAATAAATATATACTAAGATTTTTTTAACCATTTTTCCTTTAATTTTGAACATGAATTATATCACCGTGATTTATTTCACCAATAAAGAAAAAATCATGCAAAGAAGGGTTAAATAACAGATTCGTAATTATTTCGGTATACGTTATACGATTCGGTAAACGAAATCTTTTAACTCTTCTTTGCATGATGGAAATTTCCATCATAACATTGAATGCCCAAAAATTATATAAAAGAACAAGTTCACTTTAATCTAACTTTGCATGATGATGGAAATTTCCATCATATTGTTTTTTGCTAAATTTATACTATAAATATATACTAAGATTTTTTTAACCATTTTTCCTTTAATTTCGAACATGAATTATATCACCTTGATTTATTTCACCAATAAAGAAAAAATTATGCAAAGAAGGGTTAAATAACAGATTCGTAATTATTTCGGTATACGTTATACGATTCGGTAAACGAAATCTTTTAACCCTTCTTTGCATGGTGGAAATTTCCATCATAACATTGAATGCCCAAAAATGATATAAAAGAACAAGTTCACTTTAATCTAACTTTGCATGATGATGGAAATTTCCATCATATTGTTTTTTGCTAAATTTATACTATAAATATATACTAAGATTTTTTAACCATTTTTCCTTTAATTTTGAACATGAATTATATCATCTTGATTTATTTCACCGATAAAGAAACAATCGTGCAAAGAAGGGTTAACAGATTCGTAATTATTTCGGTATACGTTATACGATTCGGTAAACGAAATCTTTTAACCCTTCTTTGCATGATGGTGGAAATTTCCATCACAACATTGAATGCTCAAAAATTCTATAAAACAACAAGTTCACTTTAATCTAACTTTGCATGATGATGGACATTTCCATCATATTGTTTTTTGCTAAATTTATGCTATAAATATATACTAAGATTCTTTTAACCATTTTTCCTTTAATTTTGAACATGAATTATATCATCTTGATTTATTTCACCGATAAAGAAACAATCGTGCAAAGAAGGGTTAACAGATTCGTCGTAATTATTTCGATATACGTTACGCATGTTGTACTCTGAATTAATTAATGTGCCAACACCAGCACATGGATGTCAAAGGCGAATCCATGGAAGGTACACATATCTCTTTCGATTAAATTCCGTTAAAGACTGTTAGGCGACGTAAGTCTGGCAACAGAAGTTATACTCATTCGAGCATGGTCCAGGCGTGAACAATTTTTCTGAAACTAATTTTCGTCCGTTTCTCTCTCTTAAAACGAAAAGACGCACACGCACTCGCTTTTATAATTACGACTCACACGTGTTTTACATACTGACATTTTCTCTGGCGTGAAATCCAACGCATTGACTGTTCAAAGCTGCTACTTTTATTTCTTTTTCTCAATACATTGTAACTTAATTTAAGCGACGACTTTGATGAATGTAACGATTCTCATCAAATTGACATCCTCCACTTGCTCTGAGTGTACTTTTAAGAATCGTATAGGAGAAAAGAGGAGGAAAGAAATGATTGCAGGCGAAAAATAAGAATAGCGCTGTCAGAGATCTGAAAACTCGGGGGAAAATAATGTTACCAGTGAAATTTACGTCGGGCCGCAAGAAGCGCAGCTGTAAAGTTAAGTTTTTGGGTCAGTGATATAACGCTGATATAACGAAGCTGATTTTCAAGCACATCATGAACTGTGATAAATTATTAAAATGAGTAAACGACGTTCGCGACGATATACCGTAAGGCCTAATTGTATTTCTGATCGCCCTTCATCATTTCCGATTGTCTGTCGTGTCAGAGCAAGTGTAAGGATCCTTCATATACTGGGCTTTAACAGTGCCAAAAGGATAATATATGCATAACAATAGCGCTTCTTCATCTTTGTATATTCATTCGTGACTAAATAAGGCACAGACGAACGTGGGAAATGTACCTATGTAATCTACAATATATATTATTGAAAATTAACGACTGACCCTTGATTAGTTGCACGGCACCGATATTTCAAGGGACAATTCAAGAAATGTTTAAGCGTGATGATTGCAACTGACAGATTATTTCCACTTTTTTGGGATTGAAACTTAAATATTCCCTATCTTCTGCCAGCAACCGGCGAAATGTTCATTGCGCTTGTCGTTGTTAGATTAATTTAATAAGGCGTACCCAGTGTTAGCATGTAACAGAGAAGTTAGGGGTTTAATGATTTTAAAGCGCGCTTTGTCACTAATCATGGGTCGATCATTATCTACAGTTAAATAACTTTTGAAGTTTTACATATCGAATTGTAGATATCTGCAGTCGTCTAAAAATCATGTTTTGGATCTTTATTTTATAGCAGACACATTCGACATTTTTATCCTAAGACTGTAAGGGATGAGTGCTCTAATCTCATCATTGCTATCCTTTATATGCTGTAAAGGAAATTGTTTCAAACGATCGGAAAACCGGAACAACACATATTTTACGTTGTACGAGAAGGTTCAACTTGAACTCTCATTCTATTGGGTTGGCAACTAAGTGATTGCGGATTTCAAATAAGAAGGGAAATTCTTAACTTTAGTTTAAAAATGTAACTTTATTCAATTAGATACTGTCCGTTTTTGTCGATGACCTTTTGCCATCGTTCTGGAAGTGTCAAAATTCCACGTTCGTAAAATTTCTGATCTTTGCTATCAAAAAACTGAATTAAATGTGATCTGACGTGATCAGCGTTGTTAAAAATGTTACCATTTAAGGTAAAGGACCAGTAGTTGACCAACTAAGAGAAATTTTCGACGGAAACAATGGTAACCGCTTGATCTCTCATTAAGCGGCAAGACTTGATGCTTCGAGACATTCTTTAAGCCTTCTAGATCATCTAACACGACCACTTAAAAAAAAATTAAGTTCTACAAATTTTAAAAGATGCTGTGGGGACTTAAACAGTAAATTATTCATTCGAGAAATGTTCTTAATGTATACATTTTTTCATCTGAACCGTACAGCCATTCTTAACAGATACGTTAATATTGGAAATTAGTAATATAACGGGATCTTCTTACCTTAATGAATTGAGACGTTGGTTTCTCATGAACATATGTCACTTTAAAAAAATTGTTTGAAAATTAAAAAATGAATTTAAATATAGTGGCACTTGATGCCATCTTCAGTTAAAGTGCATAACTTACAAAGAGCTTATTTTTTTGACATTTTGTAAAAAATGGTCAACTACCGGTACATGGTCAACTATTTTATTAACCCTTTGAGTCTCTCATTTGGCAAGACTTGATGACGAAACACTTTTTAAGCTAGTGTGAACTTTACATCGATTATTTAAAAAAATAAGTTTTAAAATGATAAAAAATGTATTTAAAAAATTAAATAATGTAAGAAAATCATTTGATAAAGAACGCATCTGTATTCATCTCATACATTTATAATTGTGGCTACAGTAAAGGTGAAAAATCGAAACGATTGGGGATCTCTATATGCGGCAAGACCATAGTCGACACCGATACATTTCGGCGGACCATATATGCGTCCATAGCAAATTTTAAAAATGTTAAAAGTTCTGCATGGAACGAAACAAAAATGAAAAAACTGAATTGCGCAAGATCAGTAGTTGACTATATGGTGGATGTGATAAAACATCCCAACCGAGTTCCAATAATTTTTGGCGAGTGATCAAAGACGTATGGGGCTTCGCATTATCATGGTGAAAAACGACACTTTAAAAAAATTTGACAATACAAATTTTCTTGAAAAAATTGCATCGCTCAGTTTGGCGAGTTGTTGAACGTACACGTTTTAATTGATCGTCTGTTTTTGTGGACATGTAAGTTCAAAGTACAAATTCCTTTATTTTATTATACCACCAGACTGACAGCATAATCTTTTTGCTGGCGAATCTCTGCTTTTGATGTCGTTTGGGACTGGTTCATTTTTATACAATCTCTTCCGATTTACGTTGTTATAAACTATCCACTTTTCGTCGCCAGTAAGGTAAAGGACCAGTAGTTGACCAGTTAAAAGAATTTTTCCACGGAAACAATGGTAACCGTTTGATCTGTCATTAAATGGCGAGACTTGATGCTTCGAGACATTCTTTAAGCCTTCTAGATCATGTAACACGACCACTTTAAAAAAAAAAATTAAGTTATACAAATTTTAAAAATGTATTTAAAAATTCGGTAAATGCTTCAGAAGTTGACCACTCTTAAAAATGAAAAAACTAGTAATTGACCCTCAGTTCCTCAGTAGTTGACCACTGTAAAGAGGGTTAAAATACTAATATTGGGAATTATTTTATTATCGGTTGGTTTTAATAAGTATCAGTACAAATTATACAGACAAACTATTCAAACAAATTATGAAAGAATACAAGAAGAAATAAAACAAATCAATTCCATATGAAGTCCAATTCGGGAACAGAGTAAACGTTACGAGTTCTACTTGATTTCCTGGGTTCATTGATATGGGAAAGCACAGCTTTCCATCAGTAATTGATCACATCAGGCTTCTCTGGCCACTTCCATAACTGCCCGAATATTTCCATGGATGAAATAGTTGCTTTATTTTTGTTTACCTGAAGAATTTTTCCAGGAAAATATTGTCCTTCTTATGAAAATATTATGTGTTCATTCACGACTTTTTCAACAGGCAGCCAGGCAGGACATTCATTGTTGTTTAATAGTTCGTTTTTTTCATTGATCTCATCGTTCCCTTCACTTTCTACAACAAAATCGGCCATCTCACAACTGGAGTTAGAACTCTCGGAAGAATATTCTAAGACTTTTTTAGCTCTTTTGTATTTTTGTTGACGCGCATCTCTTGATGAATAATAACATCGGACGCTGGTGAATAATTGACCGCGGTTGCAATCAATAGTTGACCACGTGGTCATCTACTAGAACGCAATATGTTACAATATTTAGAATTATATTTTGTATTTCAAAACAGAGTTACATGTAAAACGGATGTATTATAAATCATTCACAAATTTAAATGAATCACGTCAGTAATTGACCACGCCTGTCAATTTCTCAGAATTGTTAGCATAACAAGATTCAGAAGTTGACCCCTAAGTAAACTATTGGTTCATGAGATTAGAATAAAAAAAATGCATTTATCACTTATAACACGCTGTGAGGACTTAAACAGTAAATTATAACAGTAAAGTAATACAATAAAATATGTCTGAAGTGTACGTCTTGTTCCTCTGGTTTTAAATTGGGATAAAAACAAAACTAAAGCACTAATCGACATCATTTTTTTGCTAAATTAAAGGTAAAAGTCCAAATAATAAGAAAAAAATATAAGTTAGATGCAATGACCACGTTAACAAAACAAAAGAAAGCGTAAATCCATCTATCGACAAAATCCGCAATCACTTAGTTGCCAACCCAATATTTCAATCGTTACAGACTGTTCACGTTCACTGAGTAAACTATTTATATAACGATTAAAGAATACTTGTAAGGAGCACTAAGTTGTTTCAGTTACTACAATCAATGTCCCGGCAGATCAAAAAAGCGCAATGATGGGGTAACACTTTCAAATTACCTTGTACATAAGTGACATATACGAATCGTACACACGCATAAAATGTACCATGCTAATACCGCTTGTTTTTAGCTAAGCCTCATGTTGCGAGCGTACGTTAAATTTACGTTTTGATATGAAAAGATTCGACAGTACTGCGAAGGCATTCCAGTCACCATAGAATGTATCGTGTAGAAGGATATCAATGCAAAGAAATCACATTGTGACTCATGCTTTTTAATATACATGTGTTTATTTAGATAATAATACCTCGTGAATGTTTTAGCGTAAAGTTTTTTGATTTTCATTAGACTCGTAAGGGAAGAAATCTGATTCTTGTCTGCGTTATATCATGTGTGCGGATCATACCCGATTGTTGACTATGTAACGAGAGCCTAATTGAAATATTTTTAGATTTTATAGGCCGGAGAAGCGCGCGAGTAAAGGTGACAGGGAGAAAGAGAGAAACGCTAAACTAATTCTGCCGTGAGGAGGTTTTGTATTTACGTGAGACACAACCGAATGACAAAGTCTGCTTTCTGGTACCGTTTGTTATTAATTACCAGCGCGTAAGGAGAACCTTTATGTAATTTGTGTTTTATAGTTATATTTCTAACGGAAAAAGGTCTAGCTGCTCTATATACGTAATGTACGTTCAGATTAAAGTTTATCAAGGAGATCGAGACCGGACATTGAATTTGCCGTGTCCGTGTCTGCCTCCGGTCGAAGACAAGCTGACTGTAAATATGATCTAATAAGACCGTAACGTAGAACTAAGATTACTAACGGGAAAAAAGAGTATGTTCTTATTTATCACTTAACATAGTATGAATCATAGCAATAGAATGTTCCTACGCACACCGGATGTAACTGTCTTCAGGATAATGTTTGCATTTAGGACGGTACGCTGAGTCGCACGATGCGTAATTTATTCGCATACGAACAGTTTCTGGCACGTGTACGCGTGTCGAGAAATCGAGGAATACGTTTGACTCTGCGTATCGACCTCAGTGACGAAGTCCCCCCATTTTGAGAATATCCTTCGGAACGAAAGTTTTTGTAGTGCGTGCCCCAGGCATTGTTCGGCGGGGGAAAGACGTTCTCTGATCAAATGAATTCTTGATATATCGTTTCTTATGACGACGGTTGAGGCGCCTATGTCCATTGCAGAAAAAAGTTCCTGACGATGTATTGCGTGTTCACCGTACCAGTTCGCTGGGGGATAATTGTACAAAACATGTCAACGCGAATGATCTGCAGGAGTGCGTTTGCGCATTCCAACGTCCGTGACACGGGATGAAAAAAAATTGAGTCGCTAGTTTCTGTTCTTCTGTCTTACGTAAGGAATAGGAGGAACGTCGGACGATTAAGGGATTATGCCTACTTGGGATCGGCGAAATTACATGGCTTTCAAGATTTTTTTTGCCATTTTAGTGAGTTCTAATTAAAATTCGCAAAATACCACCAAAAAGTACGTATTTAGTGGTACTTGTATACATTTTTTTATAAGAAAATATTCAAAAACGGAGGAAATATAGCTCTTCTCCTAGAGCTTCCGTTTATTTCCATCACTTGCGGTGACCACGATTTCTCAAGAACTACTTCACCGATCGGACTCTAATTTTATATACTTATTTTTCATTACAATAGGCAGGGCCTGACCGAAGGATTTTAAAAAATTCGAATTTTTACAAGAATGGCAGCAATTTTACGAAAAAAATCCGTCTTTCGAGGTGAACTGACTTTCGTTTTTATGTTGTAACTTTTTTTTTTATTTCCGAAATAACTTAGACTCTTGCCTAAATCTTTACCTTATGTTATTCTTTCCTACCTCTTCCAGAACAATATAAAGATAATTATATAAATATTTAATAGAAACTAAAATTTTTATGGAACTTTACCTTACATTTTTTGTTTTATCTAAAGAGCTAAGTAGCCATCAGTTTTAATTTGAAGATACTAGAAAGAAAGGAAATAAAATATTTATAATTAACAAAATAAAAAATATATTTTGTTAATTTAATATAATATATTTTAGGGTTTTATTATAATTTCAATACTTAAATGATATACAATATAGAAAATGTTTTAAACATTCTCTATAGTATAGATAATTAAAAATGTTTTAGTTGTTTAAAATAAGTATTTAACACTGTTTTATACGAAGGATTTGGAAAAATTTGAATTTTTACAAGAATGGCAGCAATTTTACGAAAAAATCCGTCTTTCGAAGTGAATTAACTTTCGTTTTTATGTTGTAACTTTTTTTTTTATTTTCGAAATAACTTAGACTCTTGCCTAAATCTTTACCTTATGTTATTCTTTCTTATCTCTTCAAAAACAATATAAAGATAATTATATAAATATTTAATAGAAACTAAAATTTTTATGGAACTTTACCTTAAATTTTTTGTTTCATCAAAAGAGCTAAGCAGCCATCACTTTTAATTTGAAGTTACTAGAAAGAAAGAAAGAATATTTATAATTGACGAAATAAAAAATATATTCTGCTAATTTAATATAACATATTTTAGGGTTTTATTATAATTCCAATACTTAAATTATGTACAATATAGAAATAGTTTAAAACATTTTCTATAGTATAGATCATTAAAAATGTTTTAGTTGTTTAAAATAAGTATTTAACACTGTTTTAACAATATAAAGAAGGATTTTGAAAAATTTGAATTTTTACAAGAATGGCAACACTTTTACGAAAAAACCGTCTTTCGAGGTGAACTGACTTTCGTTTTTATGTTGTAACTTTTTTTTTTATTACCGAAATATTTGGAAAAATTTGAATTTTTACAAGAATGGCAGCAATTTTACGAAAAAAATCCGTCTTTCGAGGTGAACTGACTTTCGTTTTTATGTTGTAACTTTTTTTTTATTACCGAAATAACTTAGACTCTTGCCTAAAGCTTTACCTTATGTTATTCTTTCCTACCTCTTCCAGAACAATATAAAGATAATTATATAAATATTTAATAGAAACTAACATTTTTATGGAACTTTACCTTACATTTTTTGTTTTATCTAAAGAGCTAAGTAGCCATCAGTTTTAATTCGAAGATACTAGAAAGGAAGAAAATAAAATATTTATAATTAACAAGATAAAAAATATATTTTGTTAATTTAATATAATATATTTTAGGGTTTTATTATAATTCCAATACTTAAATTATATACAATGTAGAAAATGTTTTAAACATTTTCTATAGTACAGATAATTAAAAATGTTTTAGTTGTTTAAAATAAGTATTTAACACTGTTTTATACGAAAGATTTGGAAAAATTTGAATTTTTACAAGAATGGCAGCAATTTTACGAAAAAATCCGTCTTTCGAAGTGAACTGACATTCGTTTTTATGTTGTAACTTTTTTTTTATTACCGAAATAAAAAATCTTTCGTTCAGGCCCTGCTTATTGTAATGACAAATAATTATATAAAATTATAGTCCGATCGGTGAAGTAGTTTTTGAGAAATCGTGGTCACCGCAACCGTATGTTTTAAAAAACAGTTTTGAGATAATCGCGTTTAAAGTTTCAAGCTTTTTACTAATCATACATAGTAGCGCTCCAGATAAACGCTCATAATTTTGGAACGTGTGCTCCGATTCTTATGTACTTTTGAGGAAATATTCTTAAAATGATGTACATTAAGAAAATGCAATAAAAAAAGTGAATTTTTTTCACCAACCCAAGTAGGCATAATCCCTTAAGTACGTAACGTAAAGCAACGGTTTACGAAGTTTCGTAAGTTTCTTATGGCAGGAGGTGAAAACCGATGTTATCGATCCGAAATTGTACTCGGAATTCTCTAAACGTAGAGAAACAAAACTGTATCGATACAATGGATAGGATAACGACGATAATGAATGATTGATCGCGAGTGGGAACGTATTATTTAAAAATAAATGATAACATTATGAACATGGACAGTTTATTTATATAAACATATACAGACATATGTTGCACGGGTATGAGCAACATTAATAAAAGTTGATTACGAGGCAGATGTGTGAAAAGCAACTGTCATTTACATTTTTTTAGCGTATTTTCTAATGTTTTAATTCTACGTTTACTTAAACATCTTAGGTTTTAATGCGTAAATTCTAGTTTAACTTTTGGTAAATGATCTGCTATGGTGCAATCGTTTGATGCGCTGCACAACTCGAAATATCTAATTCTTTCGATTTCATTACGCTATATAAATAAACAGTCATATGTTTCGTTCTGTATATTTCTCGATGGTAGTAACTTTTGCACTAGAACATTGAATTTCGTATTTATTCGTTTCAACCTCAACCGTGACATAGATTGCAGGGAATGTATCACTGCGCGAAAGAATGTACAGAGAGATGTAATTACAATAGGTTTTTATTTGATTACATTGTATGCTCTCACATACTAAGGAATACATGAAGCAAGTAAAAAACGTGATTATTGCAAATCACAAGCGCGTGGGCAGGGGGAGGGGGGGTTATATTAAGAAATTTATACATCAAATAAAAACGAACTAAAAATCGATAAAATACTTGCACGTGCGATGTTGTACGGAGTATGGACAAGAATAAAATATTAAAGTTACACAACATCAAAAATAAAATGATGTCCACCGCACGCCCGTAGTAATAATCTTATTCGCCTATTTGCTATGATCACAGTTACATTCATAATATTATAAGTTATTACACATCATCATTGTCGTCCTCATCGTCGTTATTACCATATTACTGTATATATGTACATTTTGGTTATAAATAGGTGTATGTTCAAATTAATTAAATATAATCTGGTTTGAAAGCCTATGACTAGTGGTACCTCTATTCTCTCACCAATGATAATGTCTGCTGAGTGGTGATAATATCGCGGCCCGATACAAATGAAGCATTCAAATGGTTAACGTTTTACGGGGTAACATTACTGTATCGCAATTTGAAAACAATACTACGCCTTCCCCCTTTGATACACTGTACATGTGCCTTTTCTTCCTTCGCCCGACGTAACGACTTCGAGTTCCGCAGGAGTGCCGTCAACTTTCTTTTGTTCCGCTTAAGTAACTATGGTATTGTGTAACATTAAAGGCTGGGCTAGGTTGGAATAGGATGGACACACATTCGCGGAACCAACCCTTTCCGGTCACCTCTTGCGCATAGTAACCACTTGCTGTCTACCTCTAAAATCACTCGCAGCTTTTCTCCTTCCCCAAACGAGAGATGACCACTATCGGATGGTACTCGTTGTGTGAGTGTGCGAACTTCTCTGGAATCGGCATGCCACTACTGTTATTGCCTTAATCTACAGGAAAGAAAAGGAACAAACCAAAATAAGACGCAACTGAAAGAAAATAACTCACCAACGTAAGGACAGGCAAACGAAACAAAAGTAAGTTAATGTAAACCTATTACAGTTCACCAAAGAAACAGGTAAGTATATCAAATGAAATAGGTAATGTGTGCAAATATTTAACACTAAACGTACCAAGCGGGGTCAAATTACCCTTTTCAAAATTTACTTTAAAATCGTATATTCATTGTTATTTCTTTCGCAAATGACCCTTTTCAAAATTTACTTTAAAATCGTATATTCATTGTTATTTCTTTCGGTTATTTAATACGTTCCCTGCCAGATCGTTTTTTGAAGACTTCCCGTTCAGGCTTTACAATTGTATTATTTTGTTTTTGGCGTATGCCTTACAATAATTAAAATAGTGCAAAAATCATAATTATCAAGGAAATGGTGTATAGTTTAATATGCATAATACAACAAACCAATAAATTTGTTTTTCTAGGAATTAGTTTAACAAATACCTGACTGAACATTACTATGCCAAGCGAGTTGCATCCAACATAAGTTTAAAATATAATATTTTAGTTAAATTCAAGTTTGTATGCAATTACAAAGGGATGTTACGATGAACTTTGTTAAAGCATGGCAAACATAAGTGTGGTTTATCCACGCAACTTTTACAGTACAGTTTCTTGCCGATTGGGAACCTAAATTTTTAACATTTCTTTTGTAACAAAGTTTGCAGCGCCTTCTTATCGAATTAAAGTTGCCTTCCTTTTTTTTAATTTCGTGTCGATTTTTTTCTTGGTCCAATTCGTGGAGAATTATTACTATCATCAGATTCATTGTTATTTTTTTCGGAATTCAATGCTTGTTATTTTTCGGTTTGTAAGACTGTCATATATAATCCATGAATTCACTACAGCTGTGTTCAGGCAAACTTCAAATACAATTTTTTTATACCACTTTACTGATTTTCGTAGAAGACTGCAATATGAAGCCATTTGATCGGAGATATATACAGAAGACTTCCCTTCATTATAATCCACAATAACCTTCGGTTTTGTGACAATATTCCCCCTTCTCTGCATAGCCACAGTTTCATTAGAGTGTTTCGTTGATAATACAAGTACATCACGTTTGTCCTTCCATTTCTGTATTGTCAAACCATCATTGCTTTCCTTAGCAATATATTCATATCGCTGCAATTTCTTTGAAAGTAGGTCTTTTGGAATTCCACGGCGAATTGATCGTATTGTTCCAACCAGATGAGTGTTTCGAGCAACTAGCTTTTTGGCTAATTGACTGATCGAAATACGAGGAATGCAGTTAAAACAAAGTACGGTGAAAAAAAAATTGCCCATCACGCCGCGATTAAATGAGCGCATCAGCAATAGTATTAACCCTTTGCACTCCAAACCATTCTGGACGTTAGCTACTCATATTATTTAATATAGTTTTGGAACCAATTAACGTATTATAGTGATATTGGACCTATATGAATTGGTTGACATCGAGAAATATATATTTGCAAAAAAATCAATAATTTATTTTTTATAATTTTGTACAGTGTGGATAAACTTCAAAACACTCCTCAATATGTATTGTAGGTTGATTTATGCACCTTTGACGCCTGCCACTAGGAGTTTTTCTGGCAGAACAAACAATGCAATTCTGTTTTCTTTGTCCCACATCGATTTTATAGTCTATGAAGATTAAAATTTTGAAGGTCCGGTGGTTTGTGCGTCGTAACAAAACCCGCTGATATTTTTTTTTATCAATTTTAGTAATTTTACTGTTTTGATTTGATTTCTTGTGCCATTTTAAGAGAAAATTTCAGGCGAACATGCACGTCTCAAAAAGTCGCTCTGGAATGAGTTAATTTCCTGTAACCTCTACTAAACTTTAATGTCCCCTCAGAGGGGACAGCGGAGTGCAAAGGGTTAAGATGCCCATAATTGACTGCATAATGACTTTTTAAAAAATTCTTCATTTTACAATGATAATACCAAATGGCTTGAACGGAAAGTTCAGCGTGTAGGGAACGTGTTAACTTTCTGTAAATTCGCGTATCATCTGATTATTCAATTTCTCGCTTTAACAAATTAGTAATTTCTTTCTGAAAATCAACATTTATTTCATAAGAAGTCAAATGACCCCTTATGGTAAGAATAGGTACGTGTAAAGTACCGGTACGTTTAGTGTTAAATAAAAACAGTTTAGGTAGATCAATATAACAGAATATGATCAACATGACATCTACTACTTACTTGACCGCATGTTTCACGGGCGGGTTCCTCGATACCGGTGTTGCAGTTGGTCTCGGCAAAGAAGTGGACGCAGCTCGCCTGTGTGGCATTGCCAAATTCTTCTCTTTCGCCAAAACATGCGACTTGTACGGCAAAGAGCTGGGCCTCGTCAGGTGTGTTCTCTGCAACCCCAACGCTTCCTGGTCCAGTCTACTAGTGCGTCTCGTCGTATCCTTTCCTCTGGTCTCAACAGGCTTCTTATTGGTCGCACCCTTTGGCGTCGGCAACATAACAGGTTTCTTCAACGACGGAATGCCCGTCACCGGAGACTTAATCGGTTTCGCACTGGCCAACGTCAAGTTCGTTTGTTTCACGGGCGACGTTAAGAGTCTAGGTATTTTCGATTTGCCTAATCCCGGTGCGGTTCTTGAAGGCGATACAGGAACAGCCGGTTGAGTCTTCGACTCTTCCTTCCCGACCATTAATTCCCACTTTTCCTGGAGTTTCCGGAATTTTGCCTCGCCCGTGATGGTCTCGTCGTCCTCAGTTTTTGCGTCGGGACTCAACAATTTCGTGGGCGGCGCCGGTTTTTTCGCACCCCTGTTCAATGGCGAATGTTCTAGACTGTCGGTGTAGTCCTCGGAGTCCTCGGATGCGAGTTTGTCAAGAGCGTGAAACGCCTTGGAGCCGATCGGATTGCTGAAACGTTTCTTCACGACGTTCTCGAGGTCAGTCTTGTGCGCGCTGCTGGATTTTTCCTCGTGGTTGTAATAAGCGACGCAAGAACGTGGGCGTGCCTTTCGGGGGCTTAGCACAGCAGGACACGGCGCTGGACCGTCGTAATGATAGTCTTTCGGTGATAAGTCGACATTCTTGAAGTTTACAGCCTGTGGAATTGGTAGGTTTTTGGTTTGACTGGCATAAAGGGGGGGAATTGAAATTTAAGACTTTAAGGACCGCTAAGAAATGTGTAGGGAATACGTCTGGAACCCTATGTGTTTAGGAAACTTGGACGCTAAAAAAAATTATAATTTTGGTATTTATGAAGCAATTTTTGTGAAACTTTCAGAAATTGTATAATTGCAAGCATTTTAGGTATTAATAAAAAAAATTGTTTTTTAATCATTATTTTAATTTTTTACTTAAGAAGTAAATTGGTATGAAATGTATAGAATGCGTGAAGCACCGGTAAATAAGCGAAAAAAATATGAAATATTTTATATATTATATATACACTATATATATATTATATATATAAATATATATTATTATTATATTATAATTGGAAATATTTTAGGTATCATTAAAAAAATGATGTTGTTTTTATAATTATAACTTTTTTACTTAAAAAATAAATTTATATGAAATTTATAAAAATTGTAAAATGGTATGCATTTTAGGTATTATTTGAAAAAATGGTTTAAAAAATTATTTCACCCCTTGCCATACTTTAACGAGTCAGAGTCGTGATGAGAATTTTGGGCCATACGTGAATATTGTATCAGAAATGTATACAAAAGATAAAACAAATCAAATAATTTTTTAAATGTTTTCGGTTCAAATTTATTTGAATTCTGCAAAAGCACTATCATATGTAGTATATAAGTGCACGGCTACTTCACAGGCAGTTGCAACCTACGTTTGGACCCAATTTTTTTCGAGTTAAATGGCACGGCAAGGGGTTAAAGAAATTAACATAAAATTTTATTTAAAAGTCAATTTTATCAGAGCTTCTAGTAGTTTTTTAAAGTATGATACTGCGTGAAGCACCGGTAAATAAGCGAAAAAACATGAAGGCAATCGAGTTTAATAATTATGATCAATAAGATTGAGTATTGATGTAAATACTTAACCCCTTGCCGTACTTTGACGAGTTTGACTCGTAATGAGAATTTCGGGCCAAACGTGAATATCACGAGTCTGACTCGTGATCAAAATTTATATATTGTATCGGAAATATAGGCATGAAAAAAAAATGTACTTTTCCAAATTTTTGGTCGTGAATTCATTTCAATTGAATAAGAGGATCATCGCATGAAATGAATAAACAGACGAGTACTTCAGAGGCAATCGTAAGATATAATTTGTTTCAAGTTCCGACAATACGTCTCAGCCGCTTTGGCTTCTTTCGTGAACATTTCTACGCATTGTTTGGGACCAAGTTCTTCCAAGTTAAATGGTACGGTAAGGGGTTAAATAGACAAAATGAATACAATATATCAAAGTAAGTGACATCTAAAGACAGCGTGTAGAAAAAATTCCAAGAAAACTCGTGAGCGATCCGTAGCAGTTGGAATATAAAACACGAAAAAAATTGTGAGCGGTCCTTAAAGTGTTAATAATGCTTACGTTCATGGCGTGGTTGTTCATGTTCCCGAAACTGTTGTGGAGCTGACGATACTGATAAAGCAGATCCAGTTGGAAGGGGCAAAAGGCTAAGGGGTTTAAAATGCATAGCAAAGCGTCAGCGACTTCGCGGGCGTTGCTGTTTGCTAAAGCTGCGACGAATAAACTATTGCTGTTGTAGTGTTTACGAAGAATCGATTCCCTCGTACATAGATATGCAAACCACGCGTCCAACGCTCGAAGACTGAAAAAGTGACAAACGGAATTTGGTTAAGAATGTGTCCTCGAGCTAAAAAGAATTCGATGTTGGTAAGATGAACTTACTTTAAAAGTCCAAAAACAAATGCGTGAAACTTGAGCATGCCCTCTGTAATAACATCCTCGCCATTAATTTTCTGCACCAATTCATTCAACGTTTTAGTTAGGGGACCTTGCTGAGAGGAAGCCTCGACGACTTGCCAGACGCTATTCGTGATTGGTCCGAAAGTAGAGTTTAAGTGTGGTTTCAATCCGTCAGACATAATGGCGTATAGAGCCGGACACAAATTGCTGACGCAAAGTTGAGCACATTCGTCTTTGTCACCGTAACTTTGGCGTCTATGTGAGGAGTCAGAGTCCCAATACAACGCTAGTAGAGAATCGACGGCTTTGTTTACTGACGATATCATTCCTGGAATATGATAAAACAAGAAGTTAAAACAAAATAACGTTGACGGAAATGCAATACTTATGTAAATCTATTTACGTTTCTTCTCATCTAGGTCCAATACTTTATTATCAGGTAATACTTCCTTGCACTCCTCTGCAAGAGATCGATCTTTCATTTGATCGTTCGTGGTAATATTCATCGGATTGCTTGTCTGAAAGTTATTCATTACTTTACTCATTACGCTCCTGTTGAAAAATGTCAACTGATTATTCCGCTTTACCTTATTGTCTAAATACTTTTTTCTTTGGTGGACAGCAAAGCTGACAGTCTTCTTCTGTGACTCTCCCATATCTACGTTCCTCGCAACATCTTTGTTCATTCGCAGCGCCAAAAATTTCCTAACATACGACCTCAACTTAACATCCGGATCCTCCATATCACCCTCACTGCTCTGCGACGAAAATCCACTCCGCTTCAAGAACTCTTCCAACTGCTTAACGTCATCCTCGCTATGCTGAGAACTTTCAGTCTCCGCGTCTGCATTCGCTACAACCTCATTCAGCCTCTCTGCCACAGGAAACATGTCCTAATTACCGAAAACCGAAACGGGCCCCATTCTTTGTACTTCACAAACATACTATAACCCACCTGGTTGATATCTCTCTTCCGTCTCATCCACATCCTTCTCCGAATCAATAATCCTCCCACGATACAACAGCTGCAGATCATTGTTCATATAACACGGCTCTTGCAACGACATTCTCTTATTCGTCTCCGGTGATTGGTCCTCAACTTCCTCCACCCCGCCCATCTCAAACATGCTGTACCTCTTATTCGCGGATACTCTATTCTTTCGTAAAATGCTTCTCGGCAACGGTGGTCTCGGCGGAATTTTACAATCGCTCTCCTTATCCCCGTGCGGCAACGAAACCGATCTTTTCGGTAAATTCGTGCCCATGCCTTTCGTCGGACCCTGCCTGTGCATCTTCTTCTCATTACTGACTAAACTGGCCTCGGAGCTAATACTATCGTAACGATACAGGTACAACGGGTTCGACGTGTTATTCGACAGCGCCTGCTGATTTGTCGAGGAGTCGGTCAAGATCGTCGACGAACCGCGATACCCTGAAGATGGTTGCGTCGCAGTGCTGCTCGTCGACGAGGTATTAGTCGCGATAATCTCGCCCATCGGTCGAGTCTTGTGACGCATCGGCGGCGACAAGCAGAACAACGGCTTCTCTGCCTTCTCGTTGATCTTGATATGCTTCGACACTTCCGGCACGCCGTGCAGAATCTTTTTGTACTCCGTAGGTAACAGGAATGTCAGCGACTCCCAGTCCTTCACGTGGGAGAACCCGCGCTGTCTGAGGGCGTCGATGTCGTTGCACGAAAATGGTCGACTGCCTTTACCCGCGTTCCTCCAGGCAGTTTTACTCTTCCCGAGACCCTGGGGCTTGAGCGCGACGTTGTCTAGCTTCGTGTCCTTAATACTGAGAAACGACAGGTCGGGGAGCGTGTAATTCGGATACACGACGTACACGGGTTTCTTGTTAACGACTGTCTCCCTTAATGACGGAATCTGCTTGTCAACGGGCGCCGGGTATATGAGGGACGTCTGCACTTCGTTATCTTCCATTTCCGCCTTCGCCTGCACGCTGGCCGTTTTGCAAATTGGACGTTTATTTTCGAAGGAAGTCATCCAGGCGCATTTCGTCGGACGTTCAAAGTTGTTGCGGATATTGTCGAAGTCGCGCTGTTCCTTTTGATTATCTTGGAGAATGTCCGAACTGGGTATGCTCTCCGAGAGCTCTTCCACGGAAATGGATGACATTATGTCGTCCCCGTCTTCTTTGATGGGCGTCGAGTGCTTCGGAATGTCGCAAAACGCTTCTCGCTGCTCATCCATGTCCTGGCGATTGTAGTAATCGCTCTGCGCCCAGTTCATCGCGAAATCGTTCCTGGTCTGGCGGGTGCAGATGTTATTTATGTTCTGCCGCTGGATCTGAGTATTCGTGTTGGTATTCGATACACTGTCGCTGCCGCTGTTGCTCGTAGGCCACCCGTTGTCACTGACGGATTCTGACTGATCGAGGGTCAGACTCATTCCCTCGGCGCTCATACTCTTTTGCTTCATAAATAGCCTAACTAAACTTAAATTCTGCAACTTCTTCCCCGTCGAATTATGTTCGCCGCTGTCGGAACTCTCCTCGTTTACCGAACGGCTCATCACGGATCCTGAACTTTGTAACTGTTGCACGTGATGGTTCGATTCGGCTGAATCAACCTGTATGTTTGCAGCATAATTGAGAAAATATAGCATATAGAATTATATAAATATATATTAAACTGTAAACTGATACATGGATGAATACAGTATATGATTAGTACGGTTTTATGTTTTGGTGTCCGAGAGCAGACATACGACCGGAACTATAAAAAGGCTATGGTGTCTAAGAGCAGACGTACATCCGAAAAGAGTTAAAACCGCAACATGATGAAGTACTACAGAATATGATTCAATTGTGCAAAATGAAAATAATGCGAAGGTATTGGAGATCAAAGAATTGAATCACTATTTAATATTAATTGCATTTACAAAATTATAAATGCTACCGATTGGGTATTTTTTGACTTTTTAGTCTCCGATACCTTCGCATTATTTTCATTTTGCACAATTCAATCATATTCTGCAGTACTTCATCGCGTTGCGGTTTTAATATAGTAAAATATGGCATGGCAGTCAATATGTTAATATAATTTTACTATATTGAAACCGCAGCGTGATGAAGTACTGCAGAATATGATTGATTGTGCAAACTGAAAGTAACGCGAAGGTATCGGAGACCAAAGAATTGATTGACTATATAATATTAATTGCATTTACAAAATTATAAATGCTACCGATTGGGTATTTTTGGAATTTTTCGTGAGACATTTGCGCCGGTCACCAATGACTACCATGACAGTCAATGTGTCAACACATTGTTGACCGGTCATGAGTTAACTCGTGTTTGCACTTGCGTCGGCTATTTTAATTTTTGAAACGCAGGGCAATATAGAATATAGCAAAATTTTGTTCATTGTGTTCAATCGCGTCTGCATTATTATAAAAAAATATACTTTTCTTGGTACTGAGGCTTTTATTACAACTCTGGTATGAGAAAGTGTCAAAAACGACGGAATGTAACGGTGAAGCATTTTTCAATCAATTATACATGAATGCTTTATATAGTTGCCCGAATGATTTTTGAATAAGTTGTAGTCATTTGGAAAGTCATTATTGAAAATGAAATAACAAAGGCATAATCTAGCTCTTTAAAAGGAAAGCGCAACGAAACTATATGTGCAAAACCTCTTGTCTACATCTACGACTGCTGCACAGTTAATCATCCGAAAAAATATTAAAAGTTACATCAAATTTATGTCCAAAGTTTACGAAATAATAGCCGATGACTTGAGGTCGATGATTAGTAAGGTTTTACGTTTTGGTGTCTGAGAGCAGACATGCGTCCGAAAAGGGTTAACTGTATCGTTCGTAGGTATACGAGTCATTGCGATGAAACTTACGGAAAAATTTAGTGGGACGTTAACCTGATGCATTTCACGGGCTCGTCTGAGGTCTGGCAAACTTTGACTTCTCTTATTCACGTTAAGCATCACGTTTCCAGCACCTTGCAGGAAATTAGGAATCGTGTTGTTGTTGCCAGAAGGATGACGAGTTATGACTTTGTTCATGGAAGAATGTTTCAGAGTGCTCCAGGTCGTGTATATTTTGGAATCGGAACAGGCCATCGACAAGTCAAGTATGTTCTTCAGGTCCTCTTTTCTGTTATAATACGCTTCCGGCGGTTCGTACGCTTTCTGCTTCTCTGTAGGAAATGAATTCAACGTTAGCAAGTACACTTATCATTGTCTGTCAGAGTGCATTATTAGAGCCAGTCTCAATTTTCCAATAACCGCACTAATAAAGCGAATTTACCCTGATTTTCGAAATCTTGCGAACCATCTGAATACATTGTGATGCTACCTTCGAACGCGATGGTGTAGTTATTTTTATTATTTGCTTGGCACGTGAGTAACATATCTTCGCAGTCCAGAGAGTCAACGCTGTAGCTACCCCCCGGTGGTAGCACGGGTGTCTCTTTCAAGGGGGAGAATAGTAACGAAGACTTGCATATTGATATTGTGTCCGTCGTCGAACAAGCCGAATCTTCTCCCTTGAAATAAAACCACCATCTCACAACATACACTTCCCAAAAATAAACACTTGACATTGTCATGCTTTTGCCACGCAACTAATGAAATATTAATGCCATGCATCTTAATTTCAAATTTTACATCTCGTTCTATCTGTTGCTGTAGAACTTTTAGCTTGCTTCACAGACGATCTTCTCGGTGAAATGTACTACTGCTTAGTAATGTAGCAGACACAACTTGTTAACCATGCGTATTAGAAGCTCATTAAGTTAACTCCTCAGTTATATTGGCGAACGTTTGTTTTGTACCGTTAACAGGCAATGCTTTTTAGGTGCTTGCGGTTTTGTAATCCATGAGAAAAAGTATCGCAGTTCAGCCGATATCATACCTGGCTGCTAGTATGAGGGCTGATTGAGGAACCGATGTCAAGCTTTTCCATAACAGATCCAGATATACTGGCATAGCGTTCCCTTTGATAGTTAAACTGCCGCGATAAGGGAATACATGTCTAAGTTAAAACTTACTCTCAATTCTTTTTTTTGCTGACAAAACAGAGGTCTAAAAACCATTCCAATAACGAATTTAACGAACCAATTAAATGCAAGACAATCCAATTCTACTGAACGGTGTCACAACAGATTTAAATGTACGAAGTACATTAAAAGTATACTGAAAACATAGTAAATGAGGATGATGGTGACTAGCAAAAACAAGTAACTATCCCTAGGTAGTAAAGCTTGAAAATAATTTCAATTAACGCATGGCAAACATAAAGGTAGTTTTCTTAGAAACTGAAATCAAACAATATATTCTGACATCTAAATACAAAACGAGTGTGTCCAAGTTCTAAACTGTGCTATAAGAGAATTTGAAAGTATAGATAAACTTTTCAATGGTAGGTTTATCGTAATTGGCTAATACTCAAGAGGAGTACCTTCGGATAAACAGAACCGGAGCAATATTTTTGTAATAGATCCTCACCTCTGAATGCTGAACTGGATCAGTACACATAACAGGCAAAGCTGTAAGAAGAGTGTGAATGTCTGCAGTTCGAAAACTTTCCATATCAATTTCAGCCAAATTGGCATCCAAGTTGCGAGCAAGATCGTCATAATAACCCAGATCCTCTCGCGAATATGATGCAGAGAGCGAGGAAAGGACACTTGGGTGAACATGTAATCCTCCATCTCTGTACCTAAAAATTTGAATGTATTAGTATTATTCCAACTAACCATATTAACACGCTGACATTCACATATTTCACCTAAATTTTTGTTTGGCACCGGCGAAATTACCATAAAATTTTTATTATTCATAGACGTTTTTTAGAAATCAGATGCGATATAAGTTCTAAGTATAATAAAAACATTTAAACGACCAAGTTTTATATTATTACAAAAACGAAAGCCACAATAGGTGTTTTTTACATGGGTTTTTGGCTTTGAAGATAGCACAGATTTGGTTCATCTGTTACTTTTCAATTGCAACAAAATGACACTAATGCGGTGCCACTGACTGTCAAGCGATATTTTGCGAATGACACTAAGGTGATGTCACTGGATCGCAAAGTGTTAACACGTTGACTGCCAAGAGTATTTTGCTGTATTAGAATGGCGATGCCATAAAATATTACAGTAATTGATTGAATTATGCAAAATGTAAATAATGTACAGGTATTGAACACCAAAGGATCGCATCACTATTCTAAGAACTGCATTTATAAAATAATAATTGCTACCCATTGCAAATATTTTGGATCTTCACTAAAATCTCTTGCGCTGATCACTGGCGACCATCACGGCAATCAAAGTGTTAAATTGTGCAAAATAAAATTTATAATTTGTAAATGTATATTTTAGCACATTGGCTGCCGAGAGTATTTTGCTGTATTAGAACCATGATTAAATCGTACAAAATGAACGGCAATTATTAGAAGTGTTAAATCAATGTGCAAAATAAATCAAATCTGTTGCATTTTTATAATTTGTAAATGTATATTTTATTAACATGCTGCACAATTTGCTATGCTAGAACTGCGATGTGATGAAATACTTTTGCTGTGTGTAGAACTGCAATGCTTTGAAATACTACAGCGTTTGACTGAATTATTTAAAATGTAAATATGAAATACTGCAGACTATGATTAAAAATAATAATTGTACAAAATGATCTTCACTAAAATCTCTTGGGAACCATCACGGCAATCAAAGTGTTAAATTGTGCAAAATAAAATTTATAATTTGTAAATGTATATTTTAGAATTGCTAAAGTATTTTGCTGTATTAGTACCGTCCTGCAACATCAAAATTGAAGGGAACTTTTACAAGATTGCAAACAATTGCTTTTACAAGATTGCAAACAGGCTTCGTTGCGAATTTTTTGCAGTTTTAATCAAATCTGTTGCACCGGTCACCGGTTTCCACCGTGGCAGTCAACGTGTTAACGTGTTTAATGCAAAGTGTATTTTGCAATGCTGGAATTGTGATGCGATGATATACTGCAGAGTATGATTAACATGTTGACTGCAAAGCGTAATTTGCTATGCTAGAACTGCGATGTGATGAAATACTGCAGAGTATGATTAACACATTGACTGCCGTGTGTATTTTGCCGTATTAGAACTGCAATGCTTTGAAATACTACAGCGTTTGACTGAATTATTTAAAATGTAAATAATGTGCAGGTATTGGACACCAAAGGATAGCATCACTATTCTAACAACTGCATTTATAAAATAATAATTGCTACCCATTGCAAATATTTTGGATCTCCATAATCTCTTGCGCTGGTCACCGGTGACCATCACGGCAGTCAAAGTGTTAAATTGTGCAAAATAAAATTTATAATTTGTAAATGTATATTTTAACACATTAGAACGGCGATGCTATGAAATACTACAGTGTTTAATTGAATTATGCAAAATGTAAATAATGTGCAGGTATTGGACACCAAAGAATCGCATCACTATTTTAACAACTGCATTTATAAAATGATAATTGCTACCTATTGCAAATATTTTGGATCTTCAATAAAATCTTTTGCGCCAGTGACCATCACGGCAGTCAAAGTGTTAAAAGATCAAAATATCATCATAATAAAAGAAACGCATACCCATAGTCAATGAACCATTGATATTCCACATTATCCTGTACAAAGTCAGAACTAATTAGATCTTGCTGACTGGAGTCCGTTGCTGGATTGGAATTGCAATCGGATCCTGGTGTTTGAGGATCTTCCATCACTGCAGCCCCTTTGCCTGTACCTGAAAAATAGATATCTCCGTAACTGAATTGTCAACAGCAAAGCGAACTTTGACTCTAGACGCTGCTGTACATCGACAAATCACACGGTTGACCTAAAAATTGTAATGCATTCAATGCGTTATCAGTAAGAATTTTCATGATGTTCTGAAAATCCATCGTTGTGCCTCTCTCTATGTTACATGTGTGTTTCTACTTTACTCTAAAGGGGGTCACCCACACACGTGCATGTAACACAGACGACACGTGATCATAAATTATGTGGGAGGTTACTGTTTATTATGAACGTTCGAACGTTCGCGTATAATGAGGAATTCATTTACAGGCGGATATTAATAGTTATTACGTTGACCGATTCCTATCGTTCTCCCATATACGAAGTGCAATTTTACGATAGACTAAAATTACGGCGTGTATAAAAGTGAAAACGAATTTTTAGGCCAGGCGGACCTTAGTTTTTTCCTATCCCAGATTAGAAAACGATCTTCGAATCAGTCACGCTAGAATAATAACTGATCGACTAACGATAGCGTTCTTTTCACGCAGAAAATTGCGCATCACGCGATTGGAATGTTTTACGAATATTTGTAGATGAGACGTACTTGTGTCGACGCATCTTCGTTGAAGTTAACCTTTTAAAAAGGAAACTGCAGTCGTCGCTAATTTTGACCGACGCAGATAAGGGAACGTTCAAATGACACGTCGATTTCACATAATCACACACACGTTCGCATGATTTGCAATAATACATCCGCTGCCTCAGCATTCAACAACAGAGAACTGCATGACCATCAGAAACGTCAACCGAACTTCGATTATTCATCGACTTCAACAGTAGAAACCGTCCTGCACCAAACTACATTTAACACATTGCGTACGAAATTCCTGTTTACCTTTTTAACGCTCCCTGCACATTTTTGAAGAAGTTGAGTACAATGCATACAAGCTTTTTTAATAAACTGATACGTTTACGTTCGACATTCTAACATTCATTTACTTCGCAGTTGTACTATCAAAAGTTGCCAAGCAAAGTTCATTACTTTAGCAACGTCCCGGTCAACATTAAAACGACATATCTCGGTATGCAATGTGTTAAGGCAAGTTCTTTCGATTTCTGTTGAGTTACGTCCATTTCAACACTCAACTTGTTTCGCAAGAGAAAACGTGACCATCAACGACGTCACTGAAGTGTCAAACGAAATCTTTTAACCCTTCTTTGCGCGATGGTGGAAATTTCCATCATAACATTGAATGCCCAAAAATGATCTGAAACAAGTTCACTTTAATCTAACTTTGCACGATGATGGAAATTTCCATCATATTTTTGCTAAATTTTACTATAAATACTAAATACTAAGACTTTTACTATAAATACTAAGACTTTTTTATCCATTTTTCCTTTAATTTTGAACATGAATTATATCACCAATAAAGAAACAATCATGCAAAGAAGGGTTAATTATTCATACGTCGGAGATGGAGCACAATGTAGTTAATCTAGACTCTACTCACATCGAAATGAAGTCTCACGCCAGCATACGTCGGTCGCAATACTCTGCACGCACTTGTTTACATTTCGACGATTAACAATGACGATACTGCAACTGCATCATCGGAGAAAACGTCAGCCCCGATGACGCGCCATATCGTTCATCACTCACCGACTTCACAGAAATAAGCGCGGAGGACAGAACCTCGCAACGTGCGCGCGGACTCGCGAGTGTTACAAAATTCCTAGAGATCCTCTACATGGCAATCTCTCTCAATCGATCACACGCGGGCAGAAGGAAAACGACACGCGCGCCAACGCTCGACAGGACGAAACTTCGAGCGCGAGAGACGAACAAATAAGAACGCATGGGAGGTCAGGCGGGCCGGGCGGTCGATTATCGAGTGCAGTTTGCAGGGACGCGGGACGTGTCCTTAGGTGTCCTGGCGATAAGGATCGAAGGATGAATATTTATGGTTGTGTGCTACGGTGGAAAATGGGGAGGGGCACAAAAGATTTTAGTAAAATATTGTAATGAAGAATGCTTGCGATTTTGTAAAACGATTGATATTGGGAGGGTGCTTCAATACTTTGATTATCGAGTGCAGTCTGCAGGGACGCGGGACGTGTCCTTAGGTGTCCTGGCGATAAGGATCGGAGGACGACAATTTATGGGTGAGTGCTACGGTGGAAAGTGGGGATTGGTACAAAAGATTTTAGTAAAATATTGTAATGAAGAATGCTTGCGATTTTGTAAAACGATTGATATTGGGAGGGTGCTTCAATACTTTGATTATCGAGTGCAGTTTGCAGGGACGCGGGACGTGTCCTTAGGTGTCCTGGCGATAAGGATCGAAGGATGAATATTTATGGTTGTGTGCTACGGTGGAAAATGGGGAGGGGCACAAAAGATTTTAGTAAAATATTGTAATGAAGAATGCTTGCGATTTTGTAAAAGCGATTGAAGTTGGGAGAGTGCTTCAATACTTTGATTATCGAGTGCAGTTTGCAGGGACGCGGGACGTGTCCTTAGGTGTCCTGGCGATAAGGATCGAAGGACGAAAATTTATGGTTGAGTGCCACAGTGGAAACTGGTGATTAGTGCAAGAGATTTTAGTAAACATGTAAAATATTGTAATGAAGAATGCTTGCGATTGATGTTGGGAGGGTAGTTCAATACTTTGATTATCGAGTGCCATGGTGGAAACTGGGGATTGGCGCAAGGGATTTTAGTAAAAATGTAAAATATTGTAATGAAAAATGCTTGCGAGTTTGTAAAGTGATTGATATTGGGAGGGTGCTTCAATACTTTGATTATCGAGTGCATTTTGCAGGGACGCGGGACGTGTCCTTAGGTGTCCTGGCGATAAGGATCGAAGGACGAAAATGTATGGGTGAGTGCTACCGTGGAAACTGAGGATCGGCGCAAGATTTGAATAAAAACGTAAAATATTGTAATGAAGAATGCTTGCGATTGATGTTGGGAGGGTGCTTCAATACTTTGATTATCGAGTGCATTTTGCAGGGACGCGGGACGTGTCCTTAGGTGTCCTGGCGATAAGGATCGAAGGACGAAAATTTATGGTTGAGTGCTACGGTGGAAACTGGGGATTGGCAGAAAAGATTTTAGTAAAAATGTAAAATATTGTAATGAAAAATGCTTGCGATTTTGCAAAAGCGATTGATGTTGGGAGGCTGCTTCAATACTTTGGCTTCTAACAACTTTGAGTTGCCTTTATTTTGCACGATGTAATTATATTTTGCAGTATTTTATCGCATCGCGGTTCTAACTTAGCAAAATACGCAAAAGATTTTACTAGAAATGCTTTTTATTAATATAAATTATTATAAATATATAATAATTTTTTATAAATATATAAAGATTTTACTAGAATTACTAGAAATGATTGATGTTGGGAGGGTGCTTCAATACTTTGATTATCGACTGCATTTTGCAGGGACGCGGGACGTGTCCTTAGGTGTCCTGGCGATAAGTATCGCAGGACGAATATTTACGGTTGAGTGCTACGATGGAAACTGGGAATTGGCACACAAGATTTTAGTAAAAATGTAAAATATTGTAATGAAGAATGGTTGCGATTTTGTAAAGTGATTGATATTGGGAGGGTGATTCAATACTTTGACATTAATTGAGTCGTTGGTTGTCGTCGGACTCTTATATGTATGTCGCAATAATAGACATAATATATAATATTATCGTATATAATATTAACACGTTGACTGCCACGGCGGAAAAGATTTTAGTAAAAATGTAAAATATTGTAATGAAGAATGCTTGCGATTTTGTAAAAGCGATTGATATTGGGAGGGTGCTTCAATACTTTGACATTAATTGACTCGTTGGTTGTCGTCGAACTCTTATATGTCGCAATAACACATATAATATTATCGTATAATATTAACACGTTGACTGCCACGGCGGAAAAGATTTTACTAAAAATGTAAAATATCGCAATGAAGCTTGCTTGCAATCTTGTAAAAGCGATTAATATTGGAACGGTGCTTCAATAGTTTGGCTTCTAACAAATTGCTCTAATTCTTTCGGTCAACGGATTGCTATCATTGACCCTTTGATTGCTATGGACGCATATATGCGCTTCTAATCATTTTGATTTCTTACCTACTGCAGCCACAATTAACACGTTAACTGCCACGGTGGTCACCCACGACCGGTGCAAAAGATTTGAGTAAAAATGTGAAATATCGCAGTAGAACCTACTTGCAATCTTGTAAAAACAATTGATATTAGAACGGTGCTTCAATACTTTGACCCTTCGATTATTATCGACGCATATATGCGTCTACGGTGTCGAATATGCGTGCATATATTATGCGTTTTCCAATCGTTTCAATTTCTTATTTACTGCAGCCACAATTAACACGGTGGTCACCTATGACCGACGCAAAAGATTTGACTAAAAATGTAAAATATCGCAATGAATGCTTGCAATCTTGTAAATGCAATTGACGTTGAAACGGTGCTTCGATACTTTGGCTTCTGATAACTCTGCGTTACCTTAATTTTGCACGATTGAATCATACTCTGCAGTATTTTATCGCATCGCGGTTTTAACATAGCAAAATACGCTTAGTAGTCAACGTGTTATCAACGTATGCGATAAATACAGATGCGTTCTACATTATAACTTCGTTGCGCGTTACAAATTCAATTAACTGCGACGGTGGTCACCGATGACCAGTACAAAAGATTTGAGTAAAAATGCAAAAAATTCACAATGAAGCTATTTGCAATCTTGTAAAATCGATTGATATTGAAACGGTGCTTCAATACTTTAACTTCTAACTTTGCGTTACCTTCATTTTGCACGATTTAAGCATACTCTGCAGTATTTCATCGCATCGCGGTTCTTACATAGCGAAATACGCTTGAGCAAAATACGCAAAAGATTTTAATAAAAATGCAAAAATTCGCAATGAAGCCTGCTTGCAATCTTGTAAATGCAATTAATATTGGAACGGTGCTTCAATACTTTGGCTTCTGACAACTCTGCGTTACCTTAATTTTGCACGATTGAATCATACTCTGCAGTATTTTATCGCATCGCAATTAATACAGATGCATTCTTTATCAAATAATTTTCTTACGTTATTTAATTTGGTGTAAATGAAGAAATGTCATTAGAACTTCGTTGCGCCTTGCATATTTAAATTAAAACACATTGACTGCCACGGTGGAAACCGGTGACCGGCGCAAAACATTTTACTAAAAATGTAAAATATCGCAATGCTTGCAATATTGTAAATGCAATTGATATTGGAACGGTGATTTAATACTTTGGCTTCTAGCAACTTTGCGTTACCTTCATTTTAAAATTAATGATACACATATTTTATCGCGTCGCGGTTCTAACATTGCAAAATACGCTTGAGCAAAATACGGAAAGAAAATTTTAATAAAAATCCAAAAATTCGCAATGAAGCCTATTTGCAATTTTGTAAATGCAATTGATATTGGAACGGTGCTTCAATACTTTGGCTTCTAGCAACTTTGCGTTACCTTAATTTTGCACGATTTAATCATAATCTGCAGTATTTCATCGCATCGTGGTTCTTACATAGCAAAATACGCAAAAGATTTTACAAAAAATGCAAAATATTTGCAATGAAGCCTGCTTGTAATCTTATAAATGCAATTAATATTGAAATGGTGGTTCAATACTTTGGCTTCTAACTCTGTGTTACCTTAATTTTGCACGATTGAATCATTGCAGTATTTCGTCGCATCGCGGTTCTATCATAACAAAATACGCTTGGTAGTCAACGTGTTATTAACATATGCGATAAATACAGATACGTTCTTTATCAAATAATTTTCTCACATTACTTAATTTGGCGTAAATGAAGAATTGTCATTAGAACTTCGTTGCGCCTTACATATTCAATTAATGACGTCAGAGGTTATGGCTGCTTGTCGTGCGCCCGCGCTTTGTAGACGACTGAACTAAAAATGCAATGTGTCAGAGTGAAGGAGAAAAATGTTTCAGGTACGGTACTGAAATGTGTCACCAGACATGGCAGATATCTATTTGACGTCGGTGCTTGACAGCATACGAAATAAACTGAGCTGTCAACATACTGATACACCAGATCAGGCGGCTAAGGAGTTTAGGGTAAATTTTACCTGAATGATCCGCGACGTAATCATTGTTTTTCCATTGGCATTGAGGTTGCGAGAATGACAACTGACGAATTGATCGACGTACGCCTATGTGTGTCAACGTGAAAACGTCAATGCACGAAACACGTCGGTAAAGCAGATCGGCACGAAAAGATAGATATGAACTGACTTTGATGTGAAATTTTCGAAATGTAGCTCGACGGGCGTCAGGGTGGTCGAAATTGGAACAAAATGCGATTGACTGAATGTTCTACGTTCACAGATGAAACGCGGTGCTGTGGTTATGAAGGACTTGGAATGGTCTAGAGCTCTTCGTGTCAGGTTAGATTAAAATTAAGCGAGATCCTGGCAACGTGCCGGGTTAGCACGGAGGTTGGTGGAGGTCATCAAAATCAATTGGCCATGAGGTCCTGGGTGTAGTCGATACAATGTGACTCCCAGGCTAACAAAAATGAGACTGACTGCGTTAATTAGCACTTTCCACCGATAACGGTTATATTTTAATTTCTGAGGAAAACTTAATTTTGTCCCTTGCAGGCCGACAGAACCCAAACGGTGAAGGTACTTAGTGTCGGAAAAGGAGGGTTATTTATGACATGCCTCGTTAAACAAGTCGAACGTGTGGGCCTCGAGGTAAATAGGATGGTCGTAAGCACTTATTGTCACTCGTTTACCTGAGTAGAATGCGTGTCATCGCATTCGCCTGGCCGCGTTAATCCGGCTTTGCAGAGAATATTTACACGAAATAAATGCTATCCGAAAACACCCATGACGCGACCATATGGCGACGATTGTATACCCGTCACGCTCACTGTTAGAAATTCATTTAAACTGCGCCTATGGAAGGAATGAGGGATCACGCGGCGCATGAGCACAAGTCAATGAGCATAGGGGTTGGGTAAAAGGAAGTCGCCAGACAAATTAGGGCCGCGCCGGTATTTAGAGGCCATGACTATACTTTGCAACAGTTTTCCTTACAGGATTTTCAATTTCCGAGCTACTTCAGACGGTTCATAACGTAGCTTTGATAGGTTGCGTTCTCCTTTTTAACACGTTGACTGCCACGGTGGAAACTGGTGCAAAATATTTGACTAAAAATGCAAGAAATTCGCAATGAAGCCTATTTTCAATCTTGTAAAAGTAATTGATATTGAAACGGTGCTTCAATTGTTTGGTTTCTAACAACTCTGCGTTACCTTCATTTTGTGCGATTTAATTACATTCTGCAGCATTTTATCGCATCGCGGTTCTAACCTAGCAAAATACGCAAAAGGTTTTACTAGAAATACAAAAAATTCGCAATGAAACCTATTTTCAATCTTGGAAAAGCAATTAATATTAAAACGGTGCTTCAATACTTTGGCTTCTAAAAACTCTGAATTGCCTTTATTTTGTATGATTTAATTACACTCTGCAGTATTTTATCGCATCGCGGTTCTAACGTAGCAAAATACGCTTGAGCAAAATACACAAAAGATTTTAATGAAAATGCAAAAAATTGCAATGGAGCCTATCTGCAATCTTGTAAAAGCAATTGATATTGGAACGATCCTTCAATTCTTTGGCTTACTAGAAACTCTCAGTTGCCTTTATTCAACATTATTATTATTATATATTACACTATTCAATTACACTCTGTAGTATTTTATCGCATCGCGGTTTTAACGTAGCAAAATACGCTTGAGCAAAATACGCAAAAGATTTTACTGAAAATGCAAAAAATTGCAATGGAGCCTATTTGCAATCTTGTAAAAGCAATTGATATTGAAACGGTGCTTCAATACTTTGGCTTCTATAAACTCTCAGTTGCCTTTATTTTGCACTATTCAATTATATTCTGTAGTATTTCATCGCACCGCGGTTCTAACGTAGCAAAATACGCTTGAGCAAAATACGCAGAAGATTTTACTGAAAATGCAAAAAATTGCAATGGAGCCTATTTGCAATCTTGTAAAAGCAATTGATATTGAAACGGTGCTTCAATACTTTGGCTTCTAAAAACTCTGAGTTGCCTTTATTTTGCACGATTTAATTATATTCTGCAGTATTTCATCGCATCGCGGTTCTAACATTGCAAAATACGCTTGAGCAAAATACGCAAAAGATTTTACTGAAAATGCAAAAAATTGCAATGGACCCTGTTTGCAATCTTGTAAAAGCAATTGATATTGAAACGATGCTTCAATTCTTTGGCTTCTAGAAACTCTCGGTTGCCTTTATTTCGCACTATTCAATAATATTCTGCAGTATTTCAGCGTATCGCGGTTCTAACATTGCAAAATACGCTTGAGCAACATATGCAAAAGATTTTTATTTTGCACGATTTAATTATATTCTGAAAAAACTATTCGCGATTCTAACACTGCAAAATACGCTTCAGCAAAATACGCTTCAGTAAAATATGCAAACGATTTTACGAAAAATGCAAAAAATTGCAATGGAGCCTGTTTGCAATCTTGTAAAAGCGATTGATATTCAAACGGTGCTTTAATTCTTTGGCTTCTGAAAACTCTGAGTTGCATTTATTTTGCACTATTCAATTATATTCTGCAGTATTTCATCGCATCGCGGTTCTAACATTGCAAAATACGCTTGAGCAAAATACGCAAAAAATTTTACTAGAAATGCAAAAAATTCGCAATGAAGCCTACTTTCAATCTTGTAAAAGCAATTGATATTGAAACAGTGCTTCAATTCTTTGACTTCTAAAAACTCTGAGTTGCATTTATTTTGCAGGATTTAATTATATTCTGCAGTGTTTCATCGCATCGCGGGTTCTAACATAGCAAAATACGCTTTACAGTCAACGTGTTAAGATCCTTACGTAAAAATAGATGATAGTCGGAATAGCAAGATGCACGGCTAATATATACAAGAATAATAAGCAGTGTGGGTGGCAATAGTATGTAAGAATATCGCCACGCTCTTTAGATGCATCGCGCCTACGCTATTTCTATGTACGGTAGTGAAACTCTACCGATGTGACCGCGCGGATCATATTATTTTCCTTTCGGGTGTATCAAATTCGCAGGAACAGTGGGCTGCATACATGGAGGGCAGTGGTACGTTACTATCTGACAATGATGTCATTGTGAGACGCATGCCAGCTGAATCATGCATTCCATTTGAGAGTATCTTCGAGTTTCTGTGTAAGAGCGCCGTATCACGAATTTCAGACGGTTAAGTATAGTTTTCCTTTGTCGAGTCGAGCGCTTAATTTTAAGTGTCGTCATAAAATGCAACTGTCACATTCCAGGGCAGCCTGTCGACCGTTCGGTGTTCTCTTCCATACGTTTTCCAGCGACGTTATTCAAGCCTTCGCCTAGTTATCCGACGTTTCACATCGTAACGCAACGAACAATGAGGCGGCCGTGGAATTTCGGACCGTATAACGTCGCAAATTTCAATGCACTTAAACTTCGCTCTTCCATGGAAGAATGCCACGGGAATATTTCGTCTGACAGTGTCGAGGGCAAGCGGCTAATTTTAGAGCCGAAAGTCGGGAGAAGGTTCGGTAAGAACTCTGGCAGCCAAGTTTCGAAACTCATCGCAAAATTTTACGCATGTGGCGAAACTTAATACGCGCGAAAACCGCGGGGCTTCGGTTTCTTCAAACGATTATGTCCCGCTGGGATTTTCCTATGGGCGGATCGAGCCGCTATGTACCAGTCACTGATACCAGAATGTTTAACGCGTAAAGGGGACGAGTCTGGCGCTATCGAGACAGTAACTGAGTAATTTGAAACGCTGCCTTCGCGCTACATGAATGCTCGATCACGTTTTTACCGTATTTCCGCTGGCTTCGGTTTCGCTCGAAATCTCTTTGCACCGGGCTCAGAAATGGAGATTACTCGGAAATCTCATTGGAGCAGCGTTCGGAAGGAAGTTTTTAAGGCCAACGCTCGAGTGGAGTGACAAAGAGCAGAAGGCATATGGCGAAACGTTTTCAGACTTTTTCTCTTTCGGTTTCAAACGACGCGGCAGATGCGCCGGGTTTCATCGCTATTGCGTGTATATGTTATCCGTCGGTATCGTGTAAGCACGTACGGATTGCTGGCAGAAATAGTGACGCTGATTATATTTCATGTCGCGTCAGCGAAATATATAGTATCGTCGCTGTATGGATGGTGTCTGAAGATTAGCGTATCAAGTAAGTCAGGCATACGAGCAAAGGTATTCTGAGGTACGCTCAATAAAAGGCGTTATCAATATAGAAACAAGTTTGTGTGTGCACGAAGAACGCTGCGTTTCCGGTGTTTCCGCGAAGGCTGGTATCATATTTTTCGTGCGATCAATTCGGAAATTTAATTGAAGGTACCGAGTTTTCGGTCACGATCAAGGTTCATTTACAGTTTCGAGAAAGCAACTTTTTCATTGTTAAACCGGCGTATTATTCGGAGCTTGCATTTGAAATCTGAAGTATTCTAAATGTTACGCATACTTAAATAAGGATACTTGAATAAGTCAGCCATACGAGCAAAGGTATTCTGAGGTACGCTCAATAAAAGGCGTTATCAATATAGAAACAAGTTTGTGTTTGCACGCAGAATGCTGCGTTTCCGGTGTTTCCACGAAGGCTGGTATCATATTTTTCGTGTGATCAATTTGGGAATTGAATTGGAGGTACCGACTTTTGGGTCACGATCAAGGTTCATTTACAGTTTCGAGAAAGCAACTTTTTCATTGTTAAACCGGCGTATTATTCGGAGCTTGCATTTGAAATCTGAAGCATTCTAAATGTTACGCATACTTAAATAAGGATACTTAAATAAGTCAGCCATACGAGCAAAGGTATTCTGAGGTACGCTCAATAAAAGGCGTTATCAATATAGAAACAAGTTTGTGTTTGCACGAAGAACGCTGCGTTTCCGGTGTTTCCGCGAATTTTGGTCACATATTTTTCGTGTGATCAATTCGGGAATTGAATTGAAGGTACCGAGTTTTGGGTCAGGATCAAGGTTCATTTACAGTTTCGAGAAAGCAACTTTTTCATTGTTAAAGCGGCGTATTATTCGGGCCCTGGCCTGCATTTGAAATTTGAAGCATTCTAAATGTTACGCATACTTAAATAAGGATACTTAAATAAGTCAGGCATACGAGCAAAGGTATTCTGAGGTACGCTCAATAAAAGGCGTTATCAATATAGAAACAAGTTTGTGTTTGCACGAGAACGCTGCGTTTCCGGTGTTTCCACGAAGGCTGGTATCATATTTATCGTGCGATCAATTCGGAAATTTAATTGAAGGTACCGAGTTTTCGGTCACGATCAAGGTTCATTTACAGTTTCGAGAAAGCAACTTTTTCATTGTTAAACCGCCATATTATTCGGGCCCTGGCCTGCATTTGAAATCTGAAGCATTCTAAATGGTACGCATACTTAAATAAGGATACTTAAATAAGTCAGCCGTACGAGCAAAGGTATTCTGAGGTGCGCTCAATAAAAGGCGTTATCAATACAGAAACAAGTTTGTGTTTGCACGAAGAACGCTGCGTTTCCGGTGTTTCCGCGAATTTTGGTCACATATTTTTCGTGTGATCAATTGAATTGAAGGTACCGAGTTTTGGGTCAGGATCAAGGTTCATTTACAGTTTCGAGAAAGCAACTTTTTCATTGTTAAAGCGGCGTATTATTCGGGCCCTGGCCTGCATTTGAAATTTGAAGCATTCTAAATGTTACGCATACTTAAATAAGGATACTTAAATAAGTCAGCCATACGAGCAAAGGTATTCTGAGGTACGCTCAATAAAAGGCGTTATCAATATAGAAACAAGTTTGTGTTTGCACGAAGCACTGCGTTTCCGGTGTTTCAACGAAGGCTAATCACATATTTTTCGGGTGATCAATTCGGAAATTGAATTGGAGGAACCGAGTTTTCGCCATCAAGGTTCATCAAGATCATTTACAGTTTCGAGAAAGCAACTATTTCATTGTTAAAGCTGCGTATTATTCGGGCCCTGGCCTGCATTTGAAATCTGAAGCACTCTAAATGTTATGCATACTTAAATAAGGATCCGTTTTCGTGGACTCCTTACAATTTTTAAGCATGTATCTTTCCAGCTTGTTACTCATGAAAGCGAAGATTCATTAACGGTTCAGGTGACTCAAGTAGTTGAGAAAGTTACTTTAAGACCCTGTTCCGGTAGAATGAACTGTCGTGAGATGTTATACGCACATTATAATATTGTTAGTAATAGATAGAAACACGAATATGATACTTTGGCTTTGATTAAAAATACAATACAGTAAAACCCGTAAAAAGCAAGAACACTAAGTTCAAAATCATTTATCACATTCAGTGCAACGTGAAAATGATTATGCGCATTTCCTTCATACGTTTAAAACTGTGTCGGTAACCCAACAATTCAAACATAATCAGAAATATCAACAGCAATAATCATTTCAATGCACTATAATTTCTGTTCAAGGCACCTTCATGTTTGTCGTCCGTTTTGAATTACGTGACTTCGTCGGAAAACAGAAATTCACTCCATGACGATGCAGCGCTAACTCCGTTCAGCTTACGTGCAACATTACCTTATCATTTCTTCTCACAAGTTTTACTGCGTATCATACGTTTGTACAGCTAAAATAATTTCACGCTACCGCACGTCTCCTCTCTGAAGCCCTTACGTTTTTGCAGAAAGCACTTGCACTTTTCGTTGGACTTCCGTCTGTAGTAGTTCCTTTCCTGTCTCTTGCGTTTTCCGCAGCAAGAAGGCGGCTGTGGAACAGGCATAGTCAGTTGCGGGCTAACTCGGCCCACGGAGAACTCTGCTATCTTCATGATGACACACAGCAGAAGCACTATCATCATTTGTGAATGTTCGCGGTTTTTACAGTGTCCTATTATGTTACAACATAGTAACGTCTGCAGCGTCACGGCTAACCATCGAATAACAGTCCACGTGAACTTGCGCTGACGTATCTGACGTACTTCGCGTATTCCACGCACGCCACGTAGTTCGCGTACCTTACGTCTTTTGCGTGTTTTAGGTACCTCGCAAACGTCTCGGATGTCACGGATCTCGCGGGCGTTCTGCGCTTTGCGGATTTCACGGATTTTAGCGATTTCATCGGGTGATCGTGGGCACACGAGGAAACCGAGCGAGCCGCATCAGAGTCAGCAAACACGTTCGCTCTTCGTCGTGTCCTGTTGCAGTCGCAGGTGTTCACTTACCGCTTTGTAAGCAGCGTGCATTGTAACGCATGTTTTTCACGGCACTCTTCCGCGGTGCTCTTTAAACGGCGAAGTGCCGGGATTCGAGTGTAAGTATCGTAGGTGTGGCAGCGTCGAGTGACAGACGACGACGGCCACGACAGAGGGTCTAGAAGAGGCGAGAGGGGAGATTATTTTGTCGTCTTGTTCGTACTTTTCATCCTTCAACGCTCGTGCCTGCCTACGATCTCTCGCCGAGTCGTCAACGCACGCTGTCACTGTAACGTGTTTCCTTTTTGAGGTTCGCAATCGACGTAGATCTGCCTGTCTCGCACCAACACATCGCCGGGTTCGCGCATTGTCGATGACGCGTATAACGATCTCTAATTCGCGACATGCAACGGCCCCCGACGCAATTGGACGTAGTTACGCAGGAATTGAAGCAACTCGCTGCGACCAGCCTTTGACAGTCAAAGAGTGCGCACCGCGTTCCTTATGGAAATTTTCAATTTGCCGAGGCGCACTTTTAACGGGTCGCGCCACTTGTTCCGTCGCAATCCTGGCGATGTTGCGGTACATGAGCAAACCGCAAAACACGGTACGAACAGGGCTGGAAGGAGACAGAATCGTTCGTCGGCTCTCGGTGTTTCGCTTGTGCGCAATTGCGTCCAATTAACGTTGCGTTGTGGCCTCGAGTGACGCTAAGTTTTACTAACGACGCGGCTTATTAGGGCGACGGGGGTACCATATTGTTTCTCAGTCCGTGTGGGTAGATAATCGACGTCGATAAGGGTCGAAGTGTTCAGATCGGAATTGGAACGATTGAACTAGGCGACTGATCGTAATCTATATAGAGAGCGACGTTAAATTACCGAAATCTATTGGATTCGATCGGGTAGAGAACGTTATAAATGCGCGGGTATTACTTCTATCACCGATGATATGTTTGTCATAGTCATCCAGACTTTATCTTAATCGTCGAGCTTATCGCGGATCGACCGAAAAATGTTGCAATGTCCATCGACGGGTGCGGAGGATTTTCAAAGAACTATGGCCAGTTACGAAATACGTTTTGGCGCCGTCCTAAATGCCCTGCAATAACAGTAATAATAGTCGTTGCGTCACCGAAGGCGTCCGACCGTTTGAATTGCAAGAAGTGGCGATTGTGCTCGAGTTAATGAAACATTAAGATAAACGAAGGTTTGCTTCAAAGCGATTAGAGATTCGTAATGCGGAGGTGAATAGCGTTCGAGGCAACCTCACAATTTAAGCGTCGGACTTTCGTCGAATACGTGAGTCATCCTCGGTGGTTGTGTGTTAGTGGGCCCAGTTTAGAAACAGCCAACATGACGATGGACTAATTGATAGTAATAGTCGTGTAGAACGCTCGAGCGCAATTTTGACGATAAAATCGTGAAAGTCGACAACGATCGCGAGACAGGCTCAGTTCCTTGCGCAGGATCCGTTGATTGCGATCCGTAAACTGCTCTTACAGCGGCGTGTCCAAAATAATCTCCGTCGATTTCGAATCGCTTTATGACTCCCGGCGCGCTATTTTTAGCAGTGGCCGTGTTTGCATAAAATTATCTTCATATCAATGCACGTTACGTACAGGTAGGCGTTGTGCGCCGGCGGGAAATTGTGAAATTGTCGATTGGCCGATTCGAAAGACCAGATTGCGCGCTGCGTTTCTTACACTTCGCTGACGGCGTTTCATTCGCACGCGCATATTTCGAATGCTCAGGCTTCGAAACTCGTGTAAATGAACAACTAATAGCTCTCGCAACACGACCGAACAAAATGGATTATGTAAGTGTTCTATCAAGACACTCTCGTGCGAGGAATAGACAGCGTTATTGAACGGGGCTCAAGGTTAGCGAACCGGCGCGAAATTTCGATAGCCGTATGCACCGTACCGTGACCGTCGGTAGCGAAGGAACGGTCGATTAACAGGATGGCGAAATGGTAACGGCGAAAAATACAATGATGAACACGAGGCGAGTTGTGTGAAAGTCGACTTAACCCGCGGTCGCGTTTAATAGTTGTTTAATCGCCGCGAAACCGGATGATTTATTGACCGGCCTCTCGCCGCTAAAATGATACGACGTCAATTGCCGGTCGTTCGGCCAATTCATAGGCGAAGACCACCGCCGAGACCGACAGGCCTTGCGAGCTGCGACAAACCGCATGTGGGTGACTGGCCGAATTGCCTCTGTTTATTGGAGCTAATGACGGAAAAAGACCGGCGGTTACGGTACAGGCACTGGCATCTGGAATTTCTCGCGCGCTGTTATGGGATCTAAGGGGCGTAGCCGTTGGTACGCGAGCCAGCAGTCAACGCTGGATATTCCGCTAGACGAGACAATCGAGGCTAGAGAAATAATAGTTAAAATTGCGATCGTCATTGCGATCGGACTTCACCCTTGCCCAGGAGCCGGGTCCTTTTCAAACCGTAATCGCCGTCGGACGAGCAATCAAATCGTCGTTTAAAGGCTCCAATTAAAAAAGTCCACGCATCCGTCCGCCCAGTTAGGGGAGCAGTCCGTTTATCCGTTGATCTCCGCACTCTGCCTTCACGATCCGCAGCACACGCGCGTCACGAAACGTCACTGGGCTAGTGCACGATTATCTACGAGGCGCAGTAATACCTTCGCGGAATAATGCCTTATTTCCGCAACGATTTATTCACTCGTACCCTCGCCCGTTCGCGCGAATGCGTTCAATTTCGCGTCAGACGCACTATTTCGGGCTAAACCGTTCATGCCCCGTACATCGCTATCACTCCGAAATTCACTGACCCGTAACACTGACGAACCTAAACAAACTCTTCTCAGAATCACGAGCCCCGGATCACCGTATCCGTTAATATCGCGTTTAGCGCAGAAACGGCGGCCGGCCGATTTCTAAACGAGACAGATCGACTCCGAGCGAGAACTGTTTCATCGCGTACACTTCAACTACGCGCTCCGCAAACACGGTAACCGACCACTTCCGCCCGTCAATGCCATTCACTCGCGAAAAAGCCCGGCGGCACACGCGCGAATTTTCATTCGCGGCATCGCGACATTGCCTGACATTCACTGAACACGCACGGCGACGGGTTCTCGGCTAAATCGCGAGGAATCTCAAACGAAAGGCGCCGGAACGAATGCTCGAGACTCGCTGAGTTTCGCGACTTTTTCGCCCGGCTTTTTCCGCGGATCTGGGAGGAGGGTTTATTTTGGCGGAACCGTTTTCTGGACCGCGGTCTGAGTCAGACTGCTTGAGCAGCGTGCGTCCTGCGCGGGAGAGCGTTTGCACACGGCACGACACGACGCGGAGTTTAATCTCTATTAATAAATGCCCGCTCGCCTCCCTGCCTCGAGAGCCGGAATAGAGAGCGGAGCCTCTACTCGTGGCTCATTGAATGCACGCGTTCGAAGCTGCATCAGCCTTCAACGCAGGGACCCTTTCAGAGTTTTCGTGTTTTCGCTTGGGTCGAGAATTTTTTTCCAGTTAGCGCCGATGACCTTTCGGGATGACGCAAATTGCATTTCGCTGGCTGCGCCAATCGACGAGCGGATCTTCGCTGATGCTCGATGGCAGCTTGCCTTTTGGATGGGGCCAATTTTGCAGTTGCACCGTTTTTGCAGTTGCGAGTCGGCGGGATTTTGAAGTAGCCAGGAATTGGCTGGTGGGATGGGTTTTGGGTATGTATTCAGTTGATTGTTTATGTTGCTGGTGTTGAAGCGGATTGATAGCTTGGGACGTGTTAGAAGAAAATTAATCAGCTTTCAATGCCAGGACCCTTGCTGAGTTTTCGTGTTTTCGATTGGTTCGAGAATTTTTTTTCTAGTTAGCGCTGATGACCTTTTAGGCTGACGCAAATTGTATTTCGCTGGCTGCATCAATCGACGAGCAGATCTTCGCTGATGCTCGATGGCAGCCTGCCTTTTGGATAGGACTAAAAGTTTTTGCAGATGTGAGCCGGCGGGATTTCGAAGTAGCCCGGAATTGGCTGGTGCGATGGGTTTTGGGTATGTATTCACTTGATTGTTTATGTTGCGGGTGATTAAGCGGATTTATAGTTCGGGACGTGTTACAAGAAAATTAATCAGCCTTCAACACCCGGACCGTTCCAGAGTTTTCGTGTTTTCGCTTGTTTCGAGAATTTTTTTCCAGTTAGCGCCGATGACCCTTCAAATTGACGCACATTGCATTTTGCTGGTTATACCAATTTTGGGTATGTATTCAGTTGATTGTTTATATTTCCGGGGTTTAAGAGGATTGATACTTAGGACATATTAGAAGGAAATTAATCAGCCTTCAACGTCCGGACCCTTCTCGAGTTTTCGTGTTTTCGTGTTTTCGCTCGGTTCCAGCTTTTTTTCCAGTTGGCGTCGACGACCTTTCAGGCTGACGCAAATTGCATTTTACCGCCTGTGCCAATCGACGAGAGGGATCGATATGCGCTGCAGCGGATCTTTGCTGATACTCGACGGCAGCTTGTCTTTTGGATGGGACTAAAAGTTTTTGGATGAAACTAAAACTTTTGCAGATGCGAGTCGGCGGAATTTCGAAGTAACCCGGAATTTGCTGGTGCGAAGGGTTTTGGGTATGTATTCAGTTGATTGTTTATGTTGCCGGTGTTTAAGAGGATTTATAGCTTGGGACGTATTAGAAGAAAATTAATCAGCTTTCAACGCCCGGACCCTTCCCGAGTTTTCGTGTTTTCGCTCGGTTCCAGGTATTTTTCAGTTGGCGCCGATAATCTTTCAGGCTGGCGCAAATTGCATTTTGCTGGTTATACCAATTTTGGGGATGTATTCGGTTGATTGTTTATGTTTCCGGTGTTTAAGAGGATTTATAGCTCGGGACGTGTTGAAAGAAAATTAATCAGCCTTCAACGCCCGGACCCTTCCCGAGTTTTCGTGTTTCCGCTCACTTCCAGCTATTTTTCAGTTGGCGCCGACCTTTCAGGCTGACGCAAATTGTATTTTGCTGCCTGCGCCAATCGACAGGCAGGATCGATGTGCGCTGCGGCGGATCTTCGCTGATGCTTGATGGCGGCTTGCCTTTTGGATGGGCTAAAAGTTTTGCAGTTGCAAGTCGGCGGGATTTCAAAGTGGCCCAGAGTTTGGCTGGTGCGATGGGTTTTGGGGATGTACTCGGTTGATTGTTTATGTTGCCGGTGTTTAAGAGGATTGATAGCTCGGGACGTGTTAGAAGAAAGTCAATTAGCAAACTTGACGGTGGGGTATTTAGAATACCCAGGATTTGTAGATTAACACATTGACTGCCGTGCTTATTTTACTATGTTCAAACCGTAATGTGATGAAGTACTACAGAATATAATTGAATTGTGCAAAATGAAAATAATGCAAAGATATCGAAGACCAAATAATTGAATCACCATTTAATATTAATAGTACTTAATATTTACAATTTAATAATATTATTTACAATTTTGTAAATAATAATATTTACAATTTTGTAAATGCTACAGATTGGGTATTTTTTGAATTTTTCGAGAGACTTTTTGCGCCGGTCACCAAAGACCACCACGGCAGTTAACGTGTTAACGTCTGTAGGTGATATGTAATTCCACGTTCCTTACATTCGGTAATCATGCTGATGCAATTGCATAGATCAAAGGGATATAATTTACTTGCATATAAAACTAAGGAACAGAAGGTCACAATCGGCTAATATTTAATTTGGACCTCCGCTTATAGTACACACGTGCTTCAAAACGTATGTGAATGTTACCGATCGACATACGTTCACGTGGGCATGCCTAGAAGTAGAAGAACGCGGAGGTGGTGTGAACGGGAGAAAATAATCACATTTATTGCGCCCCCACTATGTGCCAACTACCGGACCCGTAGGCTCGCTATAAAGTTCGATCTTCGGAAACAGCAATTCGCGAACGGCGCCGAGCGAATTGAACCGACTGAATCGCGATCGACGTTCGCCGATTTTCAATCTCGGCGAAACTCGACGAGCCTCTCGCTCGCGTCGGACTTCACAGCATGAAAACGTGACGGACGGGAAATAATCGCGTTTGCCCCCAATCCCATTGTAGGTCCACTGTAGATTCCGTTACACGCGGGCGCAGCCGAGTCAGCTTGGAAATGACAATTTCCACGCGCTGGGTAATAGCGAATTTGCGATACAGGGGGCAAACCGATGTCCGCTTATCAATTATGATAGATAATTTCGGTTATTGGCAATTCGGGCATTGCCGCGTTTCTATTGCATAAACATTTTTGCGGAAGCAATGAGTTGGCAGGAGTCATGAACTGTCTCTGAAAAGACTGTGATAACTACTAAATGACGCGTCGGTTGTCGTCCGATTCTTATATGTCGCAATAACACACGTATAATATTAACGCGTTGACTGCCACGGCGGAAAAGATTTTACTAAAAATGCAAAAAATTCGCAATGAAGCCTATTTGCAATCTTGTAAAAGCAATTAATATTGGAACCGGTGCTTCAATACTTTGGCTTCTAACAAATTGCTCTAATTCTTTCCGTCAACGGATTGCTGTTATTGCCCTTTTGATTGCTATGGACGCATATATGCGTCTACGGTGTCGAATATGCGCGCATATATGCGCTTCTCAATCGTTTCGATTTCTTACTTACTACAGCCACAATTATCACATTGATTGCTACAGTGGTCACCGATATCCGGCGGAAAAGATTTTACTAATAAATGTAAAAAATTTGTAATGAAGCCTATTTGCAATCTTGTAAAAGCAATTGATATTAAAACGGCGCTTGCATACTTTGACCCTTCGATTGTTATGGACGCATATATGCGTTTACGGTGTCGAATATGCGTGCATATATGCGCTTTGCAATCGTTTCAAATTCTTATCTACTGCAGCCACAATTATCACGGTGGTCACCGATGACCGGTGCAAAAGATTTGAGTAAAAATGCAAAAAATTCACAGTGAAGCCTATTTGCAATCTTGTAAAACCGATTGATATTGAAATGGTGCTTCAATACTTTGGTTTCTAAAAATTCTGCGTTACCTTAATTTTACGCAATTTAATTACACTCTACAGTATTTCATCGCATCGCGGTTCTAACATTGCAAAATACGCATCAGCAAAATACGCAAAAGATTTTACTGAAAATGCAGAAAATTCGCAATGAAGCCTATTTTCAATCTTGTAAAACCGATTGATATTGAAACGGTGCGGATTCAATACTATATGCGTCTACGGTTAACGAATTGCGCGCATATATGCTCTGTTTCGTTTCTTACTTACTACAGCCACAATTATCACATTGATTGCTACGATATCCGGCGAAAAAGATTTTACTAATAAATGTAAAAAATTTGTAATGAAGTCTATTTGCAATCTTGTAAAAGCAATTGATATTAAAACGGCGCTTGCATACTTTGACCCTTCGATTGTTATGGACGCATATATGCGTTTACTGTGTCGAATATGCATGCATATATGCAAAACGGTGGTCACCGATACGCAAAAGATTTGAGCAAAAAATTCACAAAATTTGTTTGTAAAACTAATAAAATGGTGCTTCAAAAAAAATTCTGCAATTTAATTAATATTTTCATCGCATCGCGGTTCTAACATTGTAAAATACGCATCAGCAAAATACGCAAAAGATTGATATTTTCAATCTTGTAAAACCGATTGATATTGAAACGGTGCTTCAATACTTTGGCTTTTAACTCTGCGTTACCTTAATTTTGCACGATTGGATCATACTCTGCAGTATTTTATCGCATCGCAATTCTTACATAGCAAAATACGCTTGAGCAAAATACACAAAAAGTTTTACTAAAAATGCAAAAAAATTAAGAATATTTGCAATTGATATTGAAATGGTGCTAAAAATTCTGCGTTACCTTAATTTTACGCAATTTAATTACACTCTACAGTATTTCATCGCATCGCGGTTCTAACATTGCAAAATACGCATCAGCAAAATACGCAAAAGATTTTACTGAAAATGATAATTGTAAACGATTGATATTGAAACGGTTTCAATACTTTGGCTTTTAACTCTGCGTTGCCTTAATTTTGCACGATTGGATCATACTCTGCAGTATTTTATCGCATCGCAATTCTTACATAGCAAAATACGCTTGAGCAAAATACACAAAAAGTTTTACTAAAAATGCAAAAAATTAGCAATTAAGAATATTTGCAATATTGTAAAACCGATTGATATTGAAACGGTGCTTCAATACTTTGGCTTCTAACTCTGCGTTACCTTAATTTTGCACGATTTAATAATACTCTGCAGTATTTCACCGCATCGCGGTTCTAACATAGCAAACTTGATAGTCAACGCGTTATCAACGTATGAGATAAATACAGATGCGTTCATACCAAATAATTTTCTTGCATTATTTAATTTGACTTAAATGAAGAATTCTCACTAGAACTTCGTTGCGCCTTACATATTCATTAATTATTCCGCAATATTTCAGGTTCGTTTGAGTCATTGAAAGCGACGCTCCACGTTCTCGCGCATCATCCCTGCGAGTGGAAAGTAAGCTTTCTTCTCGCGAAAGCTTTATACCTGAATAAACCGACATGGGAAAACCCGATGCTAGAACGACGTGCGTGAGAAGAGTTGCCATTGCACGTGACTCTACCGTAAGTTCATTGTTCGCGTTCGAGGCATTGTGCTCTTATAGATTTCATTAAGCGTTCAGCCCAGGTCCGCAAAATCTCATCTTTTACGTCAGCGCGCACTACCGTTATCGAGGTACGAACAATCCGTTCTGGCATGTGCTAACGTGCGGCGGTTCAGTAATTAATTGTCAATACCCGCTCTCGGCATTTGACTCGTCCTCTCATTGATTGGTTCCCCAGGAAATGGCGCGTCGTTATTTAAACACGCGCAGAACGTAAAAAAATTGATGAACGCCAGCCGAGTCGCGTTGGTTCGGATGTTGTGCTTTTTTTTCGTCGCAGGTTTGCAGTGCTGTTGTAAATGACCCTGGTATAACAAAGGATGCCTCTCCAGTTCGCGATATGTAGTTACATCGATTTCCTATAGGCATTGTGTGTGGAAGGATACATGGGGGCTCAGCGTTGCTCCGTGTCATAATCGATAATGCAAGCGATTGTGGGCGAGCGATTTCAGTCTTTCTCCTTTTCAAGAGGAAGTGGCGAAAGATGGCCTGCGACGGGAACTCCGGTGTCACGCATCTTCGTCGTTTCGCGACATCGAAGTTTCGCCGATTCAACCATGCGCTATTATGTGTATATGGAATATGCGCTATTATGTGTATATGCAATATGCACACGCGGTTTCGAACTTTGTTCATTAACGCCTTCCCTCCTTTCAGCGCGATTTCCACAAAACGTAGGTAGGTTGTAAACTTTCACTGCGAACGTACACGCGGCATGAGGTGGATGAACATAAATCAATGACATTGACGCCGCTATGTCTCGTTACGCAGATATACGAGGGTATTAACCACCGCACTGTGGAATTTAATACCACGCAAGGGCCTTCTACGTATTATTGATAACGGCTAGTATTATTTACTCGCAAAAAGCGTTCTTTACGGCTGGAAGGTTGAATGCATTGCTAAAATAATGACTTACCGATGCGGTCTCCGTTCCCGCGGACCATATCCGTGGTCAGGCCCTGAAAAACGTATTCTAATAAGTCTCAACTTCACACCCGACACAAAACTAATGTCACCGTTTTCAGATTGAGCGTAAATTCAAGGCATAGTTCGGCACCTTCATGGATTGACGGGTCAGCAGGCATGTGTTTTACTTATGCCTTCCTTTATGCTGGATTCCATCCGACGTGACAAATTGAATATATGCCGAACACGCGCGCGGAAGAAATTGATTTATCAACATTGCGCCCATGCGGGGCTTGCCAGAGGCACGCTGATATTTCATCACAGAGCTAGAATTCGCCAGTGACAGCTATTTTATCGGCCACCGAGTGTCACTCGATATTATGTCGCTCTACGTAAACGCAATGGTTGGATTTTTAACACTTTGACTGCCGTGATCGTCACCGCTGACCGGCGTAAGAGATTTTATTGAAGATCCAAAATATTTGCAATGGGTAGCAAGAATTATTTTATAAATGCAGCTATTCCAATACCTGCACATTATTTAAATTTTGCATAATTTAGTCAAACGCTGTAGTATTTCACCGCGTCGCCGTTCTAATACAGCAAAATACGAAATACGATACGATACCTAATCGGTCGCATTTCTCATTTTCACAATGCAATTAATATTAAATAGGTTTGGTCTCCGATACCTTCGCATTATTTTCATTTTTCATTGCAAAAGATTTTACTGAAGATCCAAAATATTCGCAATGGGTAGCAAGAATTATTTTATAAATGCAGTTATTGTTAGAATAGCGATGCAATCCTTTGGTTCCAATACCTGCACATTCTTTACATTTTGCATAATTAAGTCAAATGCTGTAGTATTTCATAGTATCGCCCTTCTAATACAGCAAAATACGAAATACGATACGATACCCAATCGGTCGCATTTATAATTTTGACAATGCAATTAATATTAAATAATGATTCAATCCTTTGGTCTCCGATACCTTCGCAATATTTTCATTTTTCATTGCAAAAGATTTTACTGAAGATCCAAAATATTCGCAATGGGTAGCAAGAATTATTTTATAAATTCAGTTATTGTTAGAATAGCGATGCGATCCTTTGGTCTCCAATACCTTCGCATTATTTTAATTTTTCATTGCAAAAGATTTTACTGAAGATCCAAAATATTCGCAATGGGTAGCAAGAATTATTTTATAAATGCAGTTATTGTTAGAATAGCGATGCAATCCTTTGGTTCCAATACCTGCACATTCTTTACATTTTGCATAATTAAGTCAAATGCTGTAGTATTTCATAGTATCGCCCTTCTAATACAGCAAAATACGAAATACGATACGATACCCAATCGGTCGCATTTATAATTTTGACAATGCAATTAATATTAAATAATGATTCAATCCTTTGGTCTCCGATACCTTCGCATTATTTTCATTTTTCATTGCAAAAGATTTTACTGAAGATCCAAAATATTCGCAATGGGTAGCAAGAATTATTTTATAAATGCAGTTATTGTTAGAATAGCGATGCGATCCTTTGGTCTCCAATACCTTCGCATTATTTTAATTTTTCATTGCAAAAGATTTTACTGAAGATCCAAAATATTCGCAATGGGTAGCAAGAATTATTTTATAAATGCAGTTATTGTTAGAATAGCGATGCAATCCTTTGGTTCCAATACCTGCACATTCTTTACATTTTGCATAATTAAGTCAAAGGCTGTAGTATTTCATAGTATCGCCCTTCTAATACAGCAAAATACGAAATACGATACGATACCCAATCGGTCGCATTTATAATTTTGACAATGGAATTAATATTAAATAATGATTCAATCCTTTGGTCTCCGATACCTTCGCATTATTTTCATTTTTCATTGCAAAAGATTTTACTGAAGATCCAAAATATTCGCAATGGGTAGCAAGAATTATTTTATAAATGCAGTTATTGTTAGAATAGCGATGCGATCCTTTGGTCTCCAATACCTTCGCATTATTTTAATTTTTCATTGCAAAAGATTTTACTGAAGATCCAAAATATTCGCAAGGGGTAGCAAGAATTATTTTATAAATGCAGTTATTGTTATAATAGTGATGCAATCCTTTGGTTCCAATACCTGCACATTCTTTACATTTTGCATAATTAAGTCAAAGGCTGTAGTATTTCATAGTACCGCCTTTCTAACACAGCAAACTACGCACGGCAGTCAACATGTTAACGTACGCACATTTTCCAAAGTAGCCGCAATTAAAAGGTTAAAGGGGCACGTTTAACGTTCGAACCCTCCTCCCCTAACGACGTAACCTTGTTTCATACCCGATGCGGAGTATTTCATTCGCGCAGCTGCGTTAATTAGTGCATCATATGTACCTTTAATCGTTCCTTTACAGACCAGAACGGGCTAACGAAGTGGCGTTGTCGAAATAGGGACGATTATGTGCCCGCCAAGTGGGTTGTACCAAACTTATTATCGATCGTAATTAGAGTTCGACGAAGCGTTCAGACGAAAAGCCGCCGGAACGACCTTTTCACGTGTTCCGTCATAGTGGAAGACAGATATCCGGGGGGTAGTTTTATGATGAAATCCCAGACACGTGACGTTTTGCCTAACGATCTACGCTGCGTCGGTATTTTCAGCGGGAATTGATTTTAATACGTGTCGGATTTGCTCTCCGAAGTTTCGCTTTTATCGCGAACCGTTGACCGCATTTCAGCAGTTAACGTGAAAGCGTTCAGCTTTGAGTTCAGTCCGCCCCCTTCTCTGCGCGAACTCTTGTTTCGTTCTTCCTTTTTGAGGCAAAGATGTCTCACGGCACTATTTTCAGATTGCCAAGAGGCCCTACGAGGCCCGCGGTAGTCGCGAATCGCGGTCTTATTTTCGACCATTTATAAACACGCACAAGCGGGGTTATATTTTCGGACGATCACGGTGCATTTCCTCCCCGTGACTCAAGAGTTAAAGTGCATGTCGTTGACGGGGTGGGAAGCCTTTATTGATCGCTCGCGATTTAAGTCTTTGGTAAAGGGCCTTCATGGTGTGCCGCTAAAATGATACGGAAATATTTGAAAATACTTCACTTTCAAGCTTCAATCATTGTACCTAATCAATGTTATGTCTACTATTAGGTAATTAAAGGCTGCTCAAGTAAATTTACTTTATTTCCATAATGCTGCTAAAATGATATGGAAATATTTGAAAGTACTTCACTTTCAAGCTTCAATCATTGTGCCTAATCAATGTTATGTCTACTATTAGGTAATTAAAGGCTGCTCAAGTAAATTTACGTTATTTCCATAATGCTGCTAAAATGATACGGAAATATTTGAAAATACTTTACTTTCAAGCTTCAATCATTGTACCTAATCAATGTTATGTCTACTATTAGGTAATTAAAGGCTGCTCAAGTAAATTTACTTATTTCCATAATGCTGCTAAAATGATATGGACATGTTTGAATGTTATGTACTTCACTTTCACGTTATTTCCATAATGCTTCAATCATTGTGAAAATACCTAATCAATGTTATGTGTACTATTAGGTAATTAAAGGCTGATCAAGTAAATTTACGTTATTTCCATAATGCTGCTAAAATGATACGGAAATATTTGAAAATACTTCACTTTCAAGCTTCAATCATTGTGCCTAATCAATGTTATGTCTACTATTAGGTAATTAAAAGCTGCTCAAGTAAATTTACATTATTTCCATAATACCGTTAAAATGATACGGAAATGTTTGAAAGTACTTCACTTTTAAGCTTCAATCATTGTGCCTAATTAATGTTATGTGTACTATTAGACAATTAAAGGCTGCTCAAGTAAATTTACATTATTTCCATAAAGCTGCTGAAATGATACGGAAATATTTGAAAATACTTCACTTTCAGGCTTCAATCATTGTGCCTAATCAATGTTATGTCTACTATTAGGTAATTAAAAGCTGCTCAAGTAAATTTACATTATTTCCATAATACCGTTAAAATGATACGGAAATGTTTGAAAGTACTTCACTTTTAAGCTTCAATCATTGTGCCTAATTAATGTTATGTGTACTATTAGACAAGGAAAGGCTGCTCCAGTAAATTTACATTATTTCCATAAAGCTGCTGAAATGATACGGAAATATTTGAAAATACTTCACTTTCAGGCTTCAATTATTGTGCCTAATCAATGTTATGTCTACTATTAGGCAATTAAAGGCGGCTCAAGTAAATTTACGTTATTTCCATAATGCCGTTAAAATGATACGGAAATGTATGGAAATACTTCACTTTTAAGCTTTAATCATTGTGCATAATCAATGTTACGTCTACTATTAGGCAATTAAAGGCTGCTCAAGTAAATTTACGTTACTTCCATAATCCCGATAAAATGATATGGAAATATTTGAAAATACTTCACTTTTAAGCTTCAATCATTGTGCCTAATCAATGTTATGTCTACTTTTGGGTAATTAGCGGCTGCTCAAGTAAATTTACATTATTTCCATAATGCCACTAAAATGATATGGAAATATTTGAAAATACTTAACTTTGAAGCTTCAATGATTGTGCCTAATCAATGTTATGTCTACTATTGAGTAATTAAAGGCTGCTCAAGTAAATTTACATTATTTCCATAATGCCGTTACAATGATATGGAAATATTTGAAAATACTTAATTTTCAAGCTTCAATAATTGTGTCTAATCAATGTTATGTCTGCTTTTAGGCGAGGAAAGGCTGCTCAAGTAAATTTACGTTATTTCCATAATGCTGTTGAAATGATATGGAAATATTTGAAAATACTTAACTTTGAAACTTCAATCATTGCGCCTAATTAAAGTTATGTCTACTATTAGACAAGGAAAGGCTGCTCAAGTAAATTTGCGTTATTTCCTTAATGCTGCTATGATAATATGGAAATATTTGAAAATTCTTAACTTTCAAACTTCAGTCATTGTGTCTAATCAATGTTATGTCTGCTTTTAGGCGAGGAAAGGCTGCTCAAGTAAATTTACATTATTTCCATAATGCTGCTGAAATGATACGGAAATATTTTAAAATATTTAACTTTCAAACTTCAATCATGGTGCCTAATTAATGTTATGTCTACTATTAGGTAAGGAAAGGCTGCTCAACTAAATTTACGTTATTTCCATAATGCCAGAGTGTAAATGCCACACACATTGACACGTTGCAATTGCAATTAGTCAAATTGCCCTTACAGTTAGATAAGACTTAATTTAACTCAAGTAGTAGAAGAATTAGAAACGGAAATCGTACATCGTACGTTCTTGCGTTATAAAACGCGTCCTCTCAAGAAGTACTTTCCTAAAACTCACACCCATTGTCTTCGAAACTCATCTCTTTACAGCGTGCCATCTTATAACTTTCCACGTTTTCCTTCCTAGTCTTCATTAAGCATCCGTTGGATGGAATCCAGCGGTCTGCCGAGAATGTAGGTTCAACATACTTTATGCGCGATTCCACACCGTGTTTTTTCCCTTTATCCGTCCCACATGTCTTTGTCTTACGTTCCTTTCTTTCAGACCGCCCCAACTGTATGCGTGCATACGCGTGTATGGATATTTGCAGAGAGAAAAGGTTCCGCGCGAGTTAACTCGTCGAATTCGTAATTAGTCCGCGAGTGGCTAATATAAATAACCCGTCGAGATCCTTCATTCGCTCTCGACGGCGAAAAGTAGAAGAGCGTAGGAAAGTGTATAACTTCAAGTGCTTCAGGGAACAAGGCCGCGGGATCTTAACAAGTATTCGTATATGTGTCAAGAAAATGGATACCCCGGAAAGCTCACTGGGTTATAATTCGTACGCTCCTTCCGGAATCTGTGTCACGATTGCATCATGCCGTAAACGCAACTTATTCGAGTTTGGCCAAACATTTCCGTTTTCATGAGCTGCCTGATACGGAGGAACAGCTGTGACTACTTACACAGGAGAGTATAGGATCAGTATTTTATGCGGAAGAACATGTTCGTTCGATTTGTCCGCGACTGAACGCAGCCAACTTTCCGATTGTTCAGCGATATCTTCCAAAACGCACTTCATCGGGACTCTAGAAGCGAATCTTCGAAATCCTCAAACATCCCCTTGCTAGTACCGGAAGTTGGCGTAACTCAACGTAATGTCTCAGCACTTGGCTCTTCGGTCCTACGAAACCACCCAATCGTCTCCCCGCCGTAATTCGCCTGCGTTATTTACCGCACGACCGAAAAACATGCGGAACGTCGCAGAATTCTCGAAACCGTCGTCAACGACTACGACGACGTCGACGGTAAATGCAAGAAACCGCACGCACACACATTGCCGACCGGATTAAAGGTAACCTTCCCATCGATTTTCGGCGAGCAACGGCGGGGGTCAATGACGTATCGGATCGTCGCGTAAAAGACGCATCCAATCTTGCCCCGACCCCATCCGCCCACGGAACTTAGTCCAAAATACGGCAAATCTCGCCAGCGAAGCGTACGCTTTGCGTCAGCGAAAACGCCCACGCAAAGCCCTTTTCCCTCTCCGTCTAGCTTCGTCACTCTTTCTCTCCCCGAAGAGGAACGGGTTCGTGTCAGGGACTGTGCCCGGCCGTACTTACGTTCATGATGATGGGACAGCTGACGGTTGATCCGGCACGACACTTTTACTGACACCGATTATGACATCGCGTGGGTGGACATCCTCGCGTACAACGGCTTCCGGTCGGCTAGCAGCGGAAACTTACGCATGGCACGCTGGTCGCTGATTTTCGCGAGGACACACGGCTCTCAGGAATGCATATTCTCTGAGTCACACTGCGCGGCGGAACGGAGTTAGAGCCCCTCCCTGACTGCAACAACCCCCTGGTGCGATCGGAAATGCGCATGCTCGGGTTCTCGGGGGCTGCCACGGTGGTCGTTGCCAGCGCTCGAGGGGTCGGTTTCTTCGCACAACCATTTTCGAGCGAATCCGACGACGTTCTGACGGGAACGACCCCGGTGATATGAGGGATGAGCAGTTTGAGTGCCACGGTGGTTACCGGGGAATGGCGCAAAAGATTTTAGGAAAAATGTAAAATGTCGCAATGAAGCATTCTTGAGATTTTGTGAAAGCGATTGATATTGGAACGGCGCTTCTATAGTTTGGCTATAACAACTCTGCGTTACCTTCATTTTCCACGATTTAAGCATACTCCGCAGTATTTCATTGTAACACGGTTCTAACATAGCAAAATACGCAAAAGATTTTAGCATACTCTGGAGTATTTCATCGTACCGCAGTTCTAACATAGCAAAGTACGCAAAAGATTTTAGTAAAAATGTAAAATATCGCAATGAAGCATTCTTGCGATGTTGTGAAAGCGATTGATATTGGAACAGTGCTTCTATATTTTGGCTGTAACAACTCTGCGTTACCTTCATTTTGCACGATTTAGTCATACTTTGCAGTATTTCATTGTATCACGGTTCTAACATAGCAAAATATGCTTGAGCAAAATACGCAAAAGGTTTTATTAAAAATGCAAAAAATTCGCAATGAATCCTATTTGCAATCTTGTAAAAGCAATTGATATTGAAACGGCGCTTCAATACTTTGTTGTAACAACTCTGCGTTACTTTCATTTTGCACGATTTAAGCATACTCTGCAGTATTTTATCGCATCGCGGTTCTTACATAACAAAATACGCAAAAGATTTCAGTAAAAATGCAAACAATTTGCAATGAAGCCTATTTGCAATCTTGTAAATGCAATTGATATTGGAACGGTGCTTCAATACTTTGGCTGTAACCACTCTGCGGTATTTCATCGCATCACGGTTCTAACATAGCAAAATAAGGCTTTGCACTTAACATGTTAACATATTGACTGCCACGGTGGTCACCGGTGGCCATTGCAAAGATTTTTGACTAAAAATGCAAAAAATTGGCAATGATGCCTACTTGCAATCATGTAAAAGCAATTAATGTTGAAATGGCGCTTCAATACTTTGTTGTAACAACTCTGCGTTACTTTCATTTTGCACGATTTAAGCATACTCTGCAGTATTTTATCGCATCGCGGTTCTTACATAACAAAATACGCAAAAGATTTCAGTAAAAATGCAAACAATTCGCAATGAAGCCTATTTGCAATCTTGTAAATGCAATTGATATTGGAACGGTGCTTCAATACTTTGGCTGTAACAACTCTGCGGTATTTCATCGCATCACGGTTCTAACATAGCAAAATAAGGCTTTGCACTTAACATGTTAACATATTGACTGCCACGGTGGTCACCGGTGGCCATTGCAAAGATTTTTGACTAAAAATGCAAAAAATTTGCAATGAAGCCTATTTGCTATCTTACAAAAGCAATATTGGAACGGTGCTTCGATACTTTCGCTACTAACAAATTGCTCTAATTCTTTTCGTCTATGGATTGTTATCATTGACCCTTTGATTGCTATGGACGCATACATATTAATATTCTAATATAGCAAAATACGGTTGGTAGTCAACGTGTTATCAACATATAAAATAAATACAGCTGTATTCTTTATAAAATAATTTTCTTGCATTATTTAATTTAGCGTAAATGAAGGATTATCATTAGAACTTCGTTGCGCCTTACATATTCAATTAACACATTGACTGCACGGTGGTCACTGATGACCAGTGCAAAGATTTGACTAAAAATGCAAAAGATTTGCAATGCAGCCTATTTGCAATCTTGCAAAAGCAATTGATATTGGAACGGTGCTTCAATACTTTCGCTTTTAACAAATTGCTCTAATTCTTTTCGTCTACGGATTACTACCATCAACCCTTTGATTGGTATGGACGCATATATGCGTCTGCGGTGTTAAATATGCGCGCATATATGCGCTTCCCAATCGTTTCGGTTTCTTACCTACTGCAGCCAGAATTATCACGTTGACTGCACTGTAGTCACCGATGACCGGTGCAAAGATTTTACTAAAAATGCAAAAAATTTGCAATGGAGCCTATTTGCAATTTTGTAAAAGCAATTGATATTAGAACGGTGCTTCAATACTTTGGCTTCTAACAAGCCTGCGTTATTTTCATTTTGCACGATTTAACACCTTGACTACCGTCATGGTCACCGCTGACCGGCGCAAGAGATTTTACTAAAGATCCAAAATATTCGCAATGTGTAGCAATAATTATTTTATAAATGCAGTTATTGCTAGAAGAGTGATGCGATAATTTGGTCCAATACCTGTACATTATTTATATTTTGCATAATTAAATCAAACGCTGTAGTATTTCATAGGATCGCCGTTTTAATACAGCAAAGTAAAGTATTTTACCACATCACGGTTCTAACATAGCAAAATAGTGTCCTGTGAGACACATAGTAGACAAAGTTTCTTGCACAGAACCGGAAGACGTGCGAGAATGAGCGAACCGTGGAGGCCAGCGTTTTTTGAATATTCAGGGTTGTGATCTGTGGTCGAAAATGGTCGTGCATTATGGCACTAGGTTTCTCTAAAATGCGCAAGATAAGGATTGGGATAATTAGAAACGGTACGTTAGGGTAGAATTTTGTGTCCGCGAAGCGAAGGTAAGCAGCTAGTTTTGAGGAGAGTGTAGCTTATATTGATTTTCCGTAGTTTGATACCTAAGACGGGAAGGTTGTTAGTTCTGGGTGCGCGTGTTTCGCGGGGTTGTTTGCACGTTTGGCACCTCACATTGTCGTATCTTGTCTTCATTGTATTTGGCGTAGGGATCATTGCGGATTTAGTGACCTGGGGAACGCATCTTTTCGCGTGGACAAAAAATTTGTGGTTGAAGAAGAAAAATTGTTTTTCCTTTTATGAGTTAGGGGCATCTTAGACTTTTCTTTCACTCTTATATTTACTATTGGAGAAATAATTTTACAAACGAAGCAAATATATAAGGATTGTTTACGTAATCAGCTAACCCGTCAATTTGACGGGTTTCGTAGAGATAGGTATACCACATACAAATTTGAAAATTTAGAAAGCTTAAAGAAATAATAATTGTGTGTATAAACTCTTTTAATGAAATTATGAACTTACGATGCAAAGTAGTTAAGATTATTGCTATGGTTTTTTGCGTGTTTCATTTCAAAGTTTGAAATCCGTCAAATTGACGGGTCCCGTAAACCTAGTGTTAATATAGCGAAACAGTTAATGTTCGTAATTGTCATTCTTACTTTTAATCTTGTAAAATCGTTTTCTACAAATTGACGGAAACGGTTATTTTGTTATCCTATTGAAAAAGGTAGAGATTCAGGTACTTGTGCAGAAAGTTGTTTCTTACTTGCTGCGAAAAGAGTTGGTTACTATGGTTTTTGGCTATTGGCTGCTATGGTTTTTTGCGTGTTTCATTTCAAAGTTTGAAATCCGTCAAATTGACGGGTCCCGTAAACCTAGTGTTAATATAGCGAAACAGTTAATGTTCGGAATTGTCATTCTTACTTTTAATCTCATAAAATCGTTTTCTACAAATGACGGAAACGGTTATTTTGTTATCCTATTGAAAAAGGTAGAGATTCAGGTACTTGTGCAGAAAGTTGTTTCTTACTTGCTGCGAAAAGAGTTGGTTACTATGGTTTTTGGCTATTGGCTGCTATGGTTTTTTGCGTGTTTCATTTCAAAGTTTGAAATCCGTCAAATTGACGGGTCCCGTAAACCTAGTGTTAATATAGCGAAACAGTTAATGTTCGTAATTGTCATTCTTACTTTTAATCTCATAAAATCGTTTTCTACAAATGACGGAAACGGTTATTTTGTTATCCTATTGAAAAAGGTAGAGATTCAGGTACTTGTGCAGAAAGTTGTTTCTTACTTGCTGCGAAAAGAGTTGGTTACTATGGTTTTTGGCTATTGGCTGCTATGGTTTTTTGCGTGTTTCATTTCAAAGTTTGAAATCCGTCAAATTGACGGGTCCCGTAAACCTAGTGTTAATATAGCGAAACAGTTAATGTTCGTAATTGTCATTCTTACTTTTAATCTCATAAAATCGTTTTCTACAAATTGACGGAAACGGTTATTTTGTTATCCTATTGAAAAAGGTAGAGATTCAGGTACTTGTGCAGAAGGTTGTTTCTTACTTGCTGCGAAAAGAGTTGGTTACTATGGTTTTTGGCTATTGGCTGCTATGGTTTTTTGCGTGTTTCATTTCAAAGTTTGAAATCCGTCAAATTGACGGGTCCCGTAAACCTAGTGTTAATATAGCGAAACAGTTAATGTTCGTAATTGTCATTCTTACTTTTAATCTCATAAAATCGTTTTCTACAAATGACGGAAACGGTTATTTTGTTATCCTATTGAAAAAGGTAGAGATTCAGGTACTTGTGCAGAAAGTTGTTTCTTACTTGCTGCGAAAAGAGTTGGTTACTATGGTTTTTGGCTATTGGCTGCTATGGTTTTTTGCGTGTTTCATTTCAAAGTTTAAAATCGATCAAATTGACGGGTCCCGTAAACCTAGTGTTAATATAGCGAAACAGTTAATGTTCGTAATTGTCATTCTTACTTTTAATCTCATAAAATCGTTTTCTACACATTGACGGAAACGGTTATTTTGTTATCCTATTGAAAAAGGTGGAGATTCAGGTACTTGTGCAGAAAGTTGTTTCTTACTTGCTGCGAAAAGAGTTGGTTACTATGGTTTTTGGCTATTGGCTGCTATGGTTTTTTGCGTGTTTCATTTCAAAGTTTGAAATCCGTCAAATTGACGGGTCCCGTAAACCTAGTGTTAATATAGCGAAACAGTTAATGTTCGTAATTGTCATTCTTACATTTAATCTCATAAAATCGTTTTCTACAAATGACGGAAACGGTTATTTTGTTATCCTATTGAAAAAGGTAGAGATTCAGGTACTTGTGCAGAAAGTTGTTTCTTACTTGCTGCGAAAAGAGTTGGTTACTATGGTTTTTGGCTATTGGCTGCTATGGTTTTTTGCGTGTTTCGTTTCAAAGTTTGAAATCCGTCAAATTGACGGGTCCCGTAAACCTAGTGTTAATATAGCGAAACAGTTAATGTTCGAAATAGTCATTCTTACTTTTAATCTCATAAAATCGTTTTTTACAAATGACGGAAACGGTTATTTTGTTATCCTATTGAAAAAGGTGGAGATTCAGGTACTTGTGCAGAAAGTTGTTTCTTACTTGCTGCGAAAAGAGTTGGTTACTATGGTTTTTGGCTATTGGCTGCTATGGTTTTTTGCGTGTTTCATTTCAAAGTTTGAAATCCGTCAAATTGACGGGTCCCGTAAACCTAGTGTTAATATAGCGAAACAGTTAATGTTCGTAATTGTCATTCTTACTTTTAATCTTGTAAAATCGTTTTCTACAAATTGACGGAAACGGTTATTTTGTTATCCTATTGAAAAAGGTAGAGATTCAGGTACTTGTGCAGAAAGTTGTTTCTTACTTGCTGCGAAAAGAGTTGGTTACTATGGTTTTTGGCTATTGGCTGCTATGGTTTTTTGCTTGTTTCATTTCAAAGTTTGAAATCCGTCAAATTGACGGGTTCCGTAAACCTAGTGTTAATATAGCGAAACAGTTAATGTTCGTAATTGTCATTCTTACATTTAATCTCATAAAATCATTTCTACAAATTGACGGAAACGGTTATTTTGTTATCCTATTGAAAAAGGTAGAGATTCAGGTACTTGTGCAGAAAGTTGTTTCTTACTTGCTGCGAAAAGAATTAGCTTCTGAAGGACTGAAATATTATTCCTGCGTCCTAGTTGGCAAGTGGCTTTCTCTTATATTGATATCCCGTTTGACTGCTCGAACTGCGAACAGCGAAGTGCATTTAATTTTTGCGTGCAGTATGAATTTCCGTGACTTGTGACGGCAGCTTCGAGTGGCATGCGCAGTTGAATTTGCATTTTAATGCATTATGCGAGACCGATAAAGAATATTTCACAACGGACGATGACGTACTATGTCTTACAAACAAATTTGAACAATTTACAATTCTTTCAAGGGATGTGCATTTATTCGCTTGCACAAAATGCGACACTATTTTCTGTCTGCAGCTCTTTTATTAACGTCAATGGTTATTTAATTATACACTGATTTATAATTTATAACTCATATAGATATTAAAACTTATACGAAATTATAATGATTTTTCGGTTAGATTGTTGTATTGGTTTTGTATTAATACTGTGTTTTATTGTCCTCTGCTGTTAAATATAAAATAAATAATTTTATAAAAAATATACATTTTCCGGAAATTCGCATTCTGCACGGACAATGTATATATAAACATACGAGCGAGACACGTTTACGTAGATCGATAGAAAAATACTCTAAGTATTCTAAATGTTTTGAAACATTTAACAGACTTTTAAGTCATATATAAGCTCTTCCGTATAATGTACCATTTTTCTTTATCAAATCACGCGATTAATAGTTATATACAGGGTCTACGGTTCCGTTAAAGTATCGTTAAGAGACAAGTTACATACACTAACTCATAAACACACGACGTAAGCGCGCTTGTGCACTCTCTGTAGAAAAATTGAAAATTTCCCTTCTTACTCGATAGTCCTTTAACCCCCTAATTTTTGTTGTTTGGCATTCTTACTCAGGAACTAGCACACTTGGTACACAAGTTATAAAACCACGTATACTCTTATATATTAACATTTGTGCGAAAAAGTGCTTCAGAAGTTTGACGTGCATAAGGACCCGATGCATGAAACAAGAATATGCATCATTTGTGCGATATATGAATTCACCTTGCCTCGATGATGTTTATCTTACTGTGATGTGACGAAACGGACTATTTACAATGCACTCCGTCCGACTCTTATCTTACTAAGCATCGTTCATCGAGCACTGGCATCTTAAAATCGTTCACTTTCAAAAATAGCATTTAAATCTAGACATATTCCATTCACCCCCTCCGCATATTTCTCGTTTACAAAAGGGTAAGAATGTCCACGCCACCAATCGCTCTCCTTATTTCGAACAGCCTCTGACTCCTCCCAGTAGGATTTAAGGAATGTGCAACACATCTACGTTTGCGGGTTGAGACAAGTACGCGCCTGTCTTACAGACCTTATTCGCGACAATAACTTACATGGGCAGAACTACTTACAAACTAAATGCAAGAAATAAATATTAGTTCCCTCCAATAACTTAACCGACGCCGTTAAACGTATCGTCTATTTTTTGGTGTTTTGCGACAACGCTGTCTGCCGAATATCGCGATAATGCAGATAATAACCGTTGCTATTAGAACGGCGGCCACCGCCCACACTGCCTTACTGGTATCTATCTTTGGCTTGCGGTTATCGTCTTCGTCTTCGAAGTCGTCTAACTTATACGGTGTCTCTTGAGGAACTTTAACCGATTCATTCACTTCCGCCTTACTGTGGTCCGGCTTATCGGCCTGGACGTGAGCAGAGTCAGATTGGAGTCCCTTGTCCGGTTCCGAAGAATTTGTCTTCTTGTCCTGACTTCCTAATGGTTTCACCGTTGTCATAATCGTTGTTGTGGTTGGCGGAGGCGTAGTGGTGGGATTATTGATTTCGTGGATAATCGCTTTCTCCAGTTCTTCAAGGCTCTTGTCCTCGTCAACATCGGGCTCGTATTCAAATTCTTCGTCCATTAGGTCTAAGAAATCTTCCAGAGGTGTGAAAAAAGACACTAGTGGCTCTGCTAAGATATCGTCTATCTCGAGATAACGGTCAGTAACTTGCATCCAATTGTCGGCAGCGCCTTGTTGGATCATTTTTCTGTGAAAAAAAGTGATATTGATGGCAATTTTATACAGATTTTATATTTTTTAACTTTAACACGTTGACTGCCAAGCGTATTTTAGTATATCAGAACGGCGATGCTATGGAATACTATAGCGTTCAATTGAATTATGCAAAATGTAAATAATGTGCAGGTATTGAAGACCAAAGGATCGTATCACTATTCTAATAACAACTGCATTTATAAAATAATTCTTGCTACCCATTGTGAATATTTTGGATCTTCAGTAAAATCTTTTGCAATGAAAAATGAAAATAATGCGAAGGTATCGGAGACCAAAAGATTGAATCACTATTTAATATTAATTGCATTGTCAAAATTATAAATACGACCGATTGGGTATCGTATCGTATTTCGTATTTTGCTGTATTAGAACGGCGATGTGGTGATATACTACAGCGTTTGACTGAATTATGCAAAATGTAAATAATGTGCAGGTATTGGAGACCAAAGAATCGCATCACTATTCTAATAACAACTGCATTTATAAAATAATTCTTGCTACCCATTGTGAATATTTTGGATCTTCAGTACAATCTTTTGCAATGAAAAATGAAAATAATGCGAAGGTATTGGAGACCAAAGGATCGCATCACTATTTAATATTAATTGCATTGTCAAAATTCTAAATACGACCGATTGGGTATCGTATCGTATTTCGTATTTTGCTGTATTAGAACGGCGATGCTATGGAATACTATAGCGTTCAATTTAATTATGCAAAATGTAAATAATGTGCAGGTATTGAAGACCAAAGAATCGCATCACTATTCTAACAATAACTGCATTTATAAAATAATTCTTGCTACCCATTGTGAATATTTTGGATCTTCAGTAAAATCTTTTGCAATGAAAAATGAAAATAATGCGAAGGTATCGGAGACCAAAAGATTGAATCACTACTTAATATTAATTGCATTGTCAAAATTATAAATACGACCGATTGGGTATCGTATCGTATTTCGTATTTTGCTGTATTAGAACGGCGATGCGGTGAAATACTACAGCGTTTGACTGAATTATGCAAAATGTAAATAATGTGCAGGTATTGGAGACCAAAGGATCGTATCACTATTCTAATAATAACTGCATTTATAAAATAATTCTTGCTACCCATTGTGAATATTTTGGATCTTCAGTACAATCTTTTGCAATGAAAAATGAAAATAATGCGAAGGTATTGGAGACCAAAGGATCGCATCACTATTTAATATTAATTGCATTGTCAAAATTCTAAATACGACGTATTAGAACGGCGATGCTATGGAATACTATAGCGTTCAATTTAATTATGCAAAATGTAAATAATGTGCAGGTATTGGAGACCAAAGGATCGTATCACTATTCTAACAGCAATTGCATTCATAAAGTAATAATTGCTACTCATTGCGAATATTTTGAATCTTCAGTGAAATGTTTTGCGGTGGTCACCGGTGACCATCATGGCAGTCAAAGTGTTAAGGAAATTAGTTTCGTGCGAAATACGTACATCAGATTTACGTTTATTGGTTTGTCGTAGATGTTGTCGTATCGGACTTCTGTGGATTCCATAAGGTATTCGTATATTTGGAAAGAAAGTAGAATACCTGCGATTTTCCTGTACCGCAAAAATGAATTGGGTAAGAGTTTCTTGTTCAAACATCAACAGTAATATACACTTACTATGGAATTTATTTGAAAATACTTACGGAAGGTATGGTTTATTACTCGTGATGTAACTGTCTATTAAGAATGTAGGTACGTCGTTTCGCTCAGAAGAAATTCCCTCATATTGTTCCCTGAAATGGAAATAGTTTAGTATCATTCCATAGTTACAAATATCGCATATATTACAGTATACTGTTTATTGATTAATTACCGTATTAGCCCGAATATAACGCGATATTTTTCGACCATTTATTTTCAGTTAAAAAATCGACTCGCGTTAAATTCAGGGTTTGAGTAATGGAATGTAATATAACCAAGGATATTTTTCTAGAGAGGTTGAAACGATAATTAAAGGTTTCAAAAAATGCTGTTATATTCGGGCTAATACGGTACTTTACTTACTAGTTACTTATACAGTATACTGCTAAGTTTAATTAACACACTTAAGGAAATAATAATTGTGCGTATAAACTCTTTTAACACGTTGACTGCCAAGCGTATTTTACTATATTAAAACCGCGATGCTATGAAATACTACAGCGTTTGACTGAATTATGCAAAATGTTAATAATGTGCAGGTATTGGTGACCAAAGGATCGCATCACTATTCTAATAATAACTGCATTTATAAAATAATTCTTGCTACCCATTGCGAGTATTTTGGATCTTCAGTAAAATCTTTTGCAATGAAAATGAAAATAATGTAAAGGTATCGGAGACCAAAAGATTGAATCACTATTTAATATTAATTGCATTGTCAAAATTATAAATGCGACCGATTGGGTATCGTATCGTATTTCGTATTTTGCTGTATTAGAACGGCGATGCGGTGAAATACTAAAGCGTTTGACTGAATTAAGCAAAATGTAAATAATGTGCAGGTATTGATGACCAAAGGATCGTATCACTATTCTAATAACAACTGCATTTATAAAGTAATAATTGCTACCAATTGCGAATATTTTGGATCCTCAGTAAAATCTCTTGCATCGGTCACCAGTAACCGTCATGGTAGTCAAAGTGTTAATGAAATTATGAATTTACGATGCAAAGTAGTTAACATTATTGCTATGGTTTTTTTGCGTGTTTCATTTCAAAGTTTGTAATTCGTCAAATTGACGGGTCCCGTAAACCTAGTGTTAAATACGTACCTGTATTTCCACCAGGAGGCAACTAATTCTTCAGGATTCGTTATGTTCTTTTCAATAGCGTTCAGTCTCCACATGTCAGCGGCCATGTAGTAAGCTAATCGTGGAAGAACATCTAACGCAGTAAACATTAAAGAAAGAATACCGCATTCCTCATTATTTTCAGAACTTTGGAGCAAGTGAACGCGATTCAACCATGCTGGACTCGCTGATAGAATACCGAATAGTTCAGACACTGCCTCCTCCAAGGCTGTAATAAACAAGTATAAATAATCCACTTCAATTATAACTACGCTGTTGACTGTCTGCGCTAAGTTTAGAAAATTCTTACATGAATATCTGTTGGCTATGTTAAGAATCGGAATGCTTTCAACCGCCATCTGATTCACCAGAATCTTCGCCACGTTTTTATGGGCTGAAAGGAAGTTACTCATCGTTGCTTCAAAGCAAGTCGAAATTCTGTAATAAATCAAATGAGTTAATATTTTTATTCCGTGCAACAATATCGTTACACAATATTAAGAGGATAATTATGTACTACAGTGCTATATAATAGTAGTAGTATATTATTGTATACATAATACTAGTATTACTGACCTCATTTGGCCTTCTTTGCAGAAATTAATCAATTTAGACGGGCACTGCTGATGGAAATTACTTTTATCCCAAAACTCCGCTTCTGGAACTTTGCCTAACATAATCGATCCCATACCAGACGCAGACTTGTACAGTTGTTTCCCAATAAATTTCTATAAACATTCCCTTTGTTAGCGTTTACATTAGTGCGGCTTAAGTACTGTTTGCAATAACTTAGTCCCTACCTTCTTCCACAGGTTCTTCCTCACGATGGACGTGAAATTTGTATAAGGTGCCATGTCTATTGACATAGTAGTCCAATCGTTACCTTCCAGGGAACCTTTAAACCAGAAAGACAAACTAGGTCATCGAAGCCTTGACGTTCGTATAACTGTTAATTCACTATACGCTAGACGTACCAAGCAAATGCGCAGGTATTGTCTCATTAATCTTGACGTCATACTTATGACTAAGGTGAACTTGAGCAAGTTTGACAATTAACTTGTGAAGTTCTCTTATTCTGAGCCACTGATCCTCCATATTGCTGTAACCGTTAGGAAATCCAGATAAGACTTCCCAGTATTCTGTAACGCTGCTCACATCTGGAAAACAATGTTGCTTATAGTTTCTGTTAGTTTGTATTACGTTGAAATATAATCGACAGAATTCAGCTGACTGACCATTGGCCTTTGCAGCCTCCAGAAGAATCGGCAAGTTCCGCGTAAAATTTACAAGCAGCGGATTCAGTTCTTGGTACCATCCAGTCCATGCATCTAATTTATCTTCAATTCTGCCACTGTGCGATAACACGCGATCCACGTCTGAAAGAAGCACACTTTAATGTAACGCGTAGGAAGTCACAGCGGCTTACACATCGAGAAGCCGGATTTTTCTCCTTTCACGGAACCGAAATAAAATGGAATGTCGGGAAAGTACCTTTCCGCGATAGTTTCTCTGCTTTTCTAGCATATGTCGCAGATCCTCGCAGGAGCTCAGCTTCGCCGGCAAAGTGCACCAACTATAATTCAATGAACCAACTACAATGTACTAGTTATGGCTCCCAAACACCAAACCGACCGACTCCACAAAACAAAGCGCAGATAAAAATCGTAATTTCTATCAAACTCATAAGACCCCGGAAGATTTAAATATTACGTGATAAGGAAGAACTTTGTCAGGTAGCAATGAAAATATTGAAGTAACAGAACATAAAGTTTATAACATAGTAATAAAAGTGGCGAATTAACAGGTTGACTGCCGTAGTGGTCATCAGGGAATATATCTAATTGGTAGCATTTATAATTTTGTAAATGCAATTAATATTAAATAGTGATTAAATTCTTTGGTCCGATACCTTCGCATTATTTTCGTTTCGTAAATACAGAAGACGCGTTTACGTGCAAATAAGAGGTAATGAGCAGAAATTCATATGGTCGTTTAAAACGTTTTAGTAAAGTGTATTAATATTAAATGCAATTAATAGGGTGTATTAAGTTTATTAATATTCAATTCTTTGTTCTCCGATACCTTCGCATTATTTTCATTTTGTACAATTCAATCATATTCTCTAGTACTTCATCACGTTGCGGTTTTAATGTTGTAAAATACGCACGGCAGCAAATGGTCTCACAAAAAATTAAAAAAATACCCAATCGGTAGCATTTATAATGTTGTAAATGCCATTAATATTAAATAGTCTTTCAATTCTTTGGTTTTCGATACCTTCGCATTATTTTCATTTTGCACAATTCAATCATATTCTGTAGTACTTCATCATGTTGCGATTTTAATATAGTAAAATAGGCACAGCAGTAAATGGTCTCACGAAAAATTATAAAAATACCCAATCGGTAGCATTTATAATTTTGTAAATGCAATTAATATTAAATACTGTTTCAATTCTTTGGTCTCCGATACCTTTGCATTATTTCCATTTTACACAATTCAATCATATTCTGTAGTACTACATCACGTTGCGGTTTTAATATAGTAAAATACGCACGGCAGCAAATGGTCTCACGAAAAATTAAAAAAATACCCAATCGGTAGCATTTGTAATTTTGTACATGCAATTAATATTAAATAGTGATTCAATTCTTTGGTCTCCGATACCTTTGGATTATTTTCATTTTGCTCAATTCAATCACATTCTGTAGTACTTCATTTCATTGCGGTTTTAATACAGTAAAATACGCACAGCAGCAAATGGTCTCATGAAAAATTAAAAAAATACCCAATTGGCAGTATTTACAATTTTGTAAATGCAATTAATTTTAAATACTGATTTAATCCTTTGGTTTCCGATACCTTTGGATTATTTTCATTTTGCTCAATTCAATCACATTCTGTAGTACTTCATTGCGGTTTTAATATAGTAAAATACGCACGGCAGTCAACGTATTAATAGAAAATAGTACATGTATACATATACACTAATTGCAACAAAAACATAAGAGAAGCTTTGCCATCACAGCCACGTCATTTGACCCAATAAATACAAACGTACGCTCGCTTATCTAATGACAAAGTGTTAAATACCAAACACGACCTTTCATAACAAAACTAAAGAATGAAAAAAAACGAAGTTGGACCAGTTTGGTTTCTGAGACCAGGACAATTCTCCAGTCATCTCACCTGCTTCCAAGTTTCCGCATCTACTAAAGCATCGCCTGCCCGTACGATGACATCGTACTTGTACTTAAGAGCAGAATCGGTCGAACCGTCCTTCAACCTGTTCGCAATGTCGCCGCGCTGCAACTTCTTGTGATTGCCATAGTCGATCTGCTTCTTCTCCTGATACGTTCGATGACAGATAATTAGCGCGGGAAAGCATTGTGTACACTGGTCGCATGAGTCAATTTGCCAACCGGCAATGTACATTGTTACTAGAGCGCCGCATACTCACCCATATTGATAACAACGACTCGTTCGTCGGGGAATTGATATACGTCCACTCGGCGTTGGCAGCCTCGAAGCAACTGTCCTCGTAATCGAATTCCGTCAATTCCACATACGCCTTATCCGAATCTACTTCTCCGTCCGACGATGCGCTGACGCATATCAGCAGATTTAAGACGAACCATGTCCAAGTCGGTGGCATCCTTGTCAACTGCAACAACCAAGAGTATGTGAGCGCCTACGTTCGTTGCGCTTGAATAAATACTGCGTTGAATATGAATAATGAAATGTGACTTGAATCGCGACGAGGGCGAATTACATTAGTTTAAAGATTCGCCGAAGACGATGAGGAATTGATTATTAGTAAGTGCTGTTTAATATGTTCACCGACATTTGTTATTTATGAAGCAATTTTTGTGAAACTTTCAAAAATTGTATGGTTAGAAGTATTTTAGGTATTATTAAAAAAATTATGTTTTTTAATCATTATCATAACTTCTTTACTTAAAAAGTAAATTTGTAAGAATTTTATTTAAGAATAGGGATATTATTTTAAAAAATTATTTAAAGAAATTATCATAACATTTTATTTAAAAGTCAATTTTATCAGAGTTTCAGTAGTTTTTTAGAATATGAAAGTGCGTGAAACATTTTTCTCTATGAAGAGAAACCATACAAAATTTACATATGTATTGAAATCCGCTTCGTTTTCAATTGAATATTAATGTAAATACTTAAATAAACAAAATAGATACAATTCTTAACACGTTCGCGGACATTAAAAGTTTCAGTGGAGTGCAAAAATTGACAGTTATTTCATTTGTAAATTGGTTGTGATATCCGAAATTTGATTAACACGCTGACTGCCATGGTGGTCATCTCTGACCTGTGCAAAAGGTCTCACAAAGAATCCAAAAAATATCTAATCGGTAGCATTTATAATTTTGTAAATGCAATTGCTATTGTGATTCAATTCTTTGGTATTCGATACCTTCGCGTTATTTTAATTTTGCACAATTCAATCATATTCTCTAGTACTTCATCACGGTGCGGTTTTAATATAGTAAAATTGTTTTAACACGTTGACTGCCATGGTGGTCATCGGTAACCGGCGCAAAAAGTCTCACAAAAACTTCAAAAAATATCAAATCGGCAGCATTTATAATTTTGTAAATGCAATTGCTATTGTGATTCAATTCTTTGGTATTCGATACCTTCGCGTTATTTTAACTTTGCACAATTCAATCATATTCTGTACTACTTCATCACGTTGCGGTTTCAATATAGTAAAATTGTTTTAACACGTTGACTGCCATGGTGGTCATCGGTGATCGGCGCAAAAGGTCTCACGAAACATTTAAAAAGTATTCAATCGGCAGCATATATAATTTTGTAAATGCAATTGCTATTGTGATTCAATTCTTTGGTATCCGATACCTTCGCATTATTTTCATTTTGCACAATTCAATCATATTCTGTACTACTACATCACGTTGTGGTTTGAATATAATAAAATTGTTTTAACACGTTGACTGCCATGGTGGTCATCGGTGATCGGCGCAAAAGGTCTTACGAAAAATTTAAAAAGTATTCAATCGGTAGCATTCATAATTTTGTTAATGCAATTAATATTAAATAGTGATTAAATTCTCTGGTATCCGATACCTTCGCATTATTTTCATTTTGCACAATTCAATCATATTCTGTAGTACTACATCACGTTGCGGTTTTAATATAGTAAAATACGCACGGCAGCAAATGGTTTCATGAAGAATTAAAAAAAATACTGTATCGGTAGCATTCATAATTTTGTAAATGCAATTGCTATTAAATAGTGATTCAATTCTTTGGTATCCGATACCTTCGCATTATTTTCATTTTGCACAATTCAATCATATTCTTTAGTACTTCATCACGCTGCGGTTTTAATATAGTAAAAGACGCACGGCAGTCAACGTGTTAAACATATTTTATAAGGGTAGTCACATTATCATCTTTTCGTTCAGTTAGTCGTTATCTTGGCAGGTATAATAATTACAAAAACTTAAGGTTATATAAAATTAAATTCAAAATAACTGACTTTAAGATTTGAATGCTATAGCATTCACGTCCGCGAACGTGTTAAATAAAAAACTTATAATAATTATAGAAAAACATATTTTTTTAATAATACCAAAAATACTTCCAATTATACAATTTCTGGAAGTTTGTATCTATTATATTTTGTCTACTTAAGCATTTACATCAATATTCAATGCATTGAACTCCCTTCATGTTTCTTTCGTTTATTTACCGGTGCTTCACGCATTCTATACATTTCATACAAATTTATTTCTTAACATCGTCGCGGACATTAAAAGTTTCAGCAAGGCGCAAAAATTGACAATCATTTTATTTTTAAATTGGTTGTGATATCCGATATTTGATTAAACACATTTTATAAGGGTAGTCAGATTATCATCATTTAGTTCAGTTAGTCGTTATCTATCATAATTACAAAAACTTAAGGATATATAAAATTAAACTCAAAATAATTGATTTTAAGATTCGAATGCTGTCACATTCATGTCATTCTGCATCATCATAAAAATGAATGAAAACTTCCACGTCCGCGAAAGTCTTATTCTTCGATCGTGGTTTGAACATGCGCGGCGAAACTAATTCCAGCGACAGTTATTACACGGAACAAAATGTTAGTCAGCTTAACGTCTAACATTGTGAGTCATTTGGGCGTGTACGCGGTAGGATAAGCTGCAGTTATAAGAGGTTTATGCGTTATCGCACGAATCTGCACGTAACCAATTGTGTAACGACCGATAGCGTGCCTTTGGCCCATTTAGTCCTCGTCTATTAGCTCATCGTGGAATTCTCGTATGAGAAACAGAGAGGTCACGGATTCCTTGCAGCTAACTCGTGAATAGACGCGTGTAGGTCTATCGGATCATGATTATTGTTTGTTGAGACACTGCTGAACTGTCGCCAGTCGATACATTAATATGAATGTACGAGGTGTGTTAAAAAACTAACGGGAATTTTGTAATTTCGCGGTTTGTGTCAGTCCGATTCGTGCGATTTTTTCGTTGTTGTTTCGTTAACCCTTTGCACTCGGACATGTTTCTTCACGAAGTAGCGAATAGCGCAACATTTCGTTTCAAATGGTATAGTTTTGAAAAAATACTCTGCTTAACCCATTCGAGACCGATTGCAGACCGTGTGTGCAATTGATTTCCGAGGCTATAAGATGGCTTGCACACCGTGTGTGCAATAACAGTAATGTGCAATTATCAGTTATTTTGAGTAAACTAGTCGTCAAAATAAGATTTTTCTTGAATTAATGAAATCTGTGAAGTACAGGAAAACAAAATTTGGCATTGGTTTTACTGTGTACCAAAAAATCTAAAAATTATCTGAAGCCTTTCTTAGATGTAAAATACTATGAATTGCCGACAGATCTACAAAGAAGAAAAATATAAACGTAGTAATTACTCTTGTCCTGCTTATGTCGGTAATCCTGAATTATGTTTGGGAGAATGTTTCAAGCGCTACCATCAACCAACTAATGTATAATTACCGTACGATCAGTATACTATTTGCTAAAAGTGTATTTACAAATTATATTTTCTTTTTTATTACTGAGTTACATTACTTTGATAACTGTAGACATTTTTCTAAAAATTTATTTCTCGTTTGTTATTTTTTTCATTATTCAACTTATCTTTTTTTAACTTTTTACTACTTTTTAAACATTTTCTTTGCATTATATTCTGTTCTTTATTATTGAAAGCAAAATAATGATTTTATATTATCTAACTATTTTTGAAATAAATGTTTTATACATTTTTTAATGATGTATTTTCATTTTACCTTACATTGCACACATGGTGTTCAATCCGCTCCTCGCAATAAAAATATTCCGACGAGCGAGCTGCACACCCGGTGTGCAATGATCTTATTTATGTGAATTCACTTACGAATTGGGTGATTTCCATAGTAAACATGTTTTTCTATTAAAAATGAACAATATAAAGAAAACAAAATTTCGCTCCTGGGGACCGTGTTCGAAAAAAATCGTTGTCTCGAATGGGTTAACTTGCAACTCTTCGGAAAAATCTTAAGGAAATAAATATTTGAACAAACGTTTCCTGTACATACATTTTCCGCAGTAATAACACGAAGAGTATCTACGTGTCTCCTCAGAGGGGACAGTCGAGTGCAAAGGGTTAAACATGTCTGAAAAGTATATGTACATTGTTAACCGTATCGGATGTTTAGTCTATTGTCAGCTGTCAAAAAGATTACATGTGTTTTGCATTGAATTTTGCTCAAAGAATGAATTTGCATTGAATTTTACTATCAGAATGAATTTGTATTGAATTTTGCTATAAAAATGGAATAAAGTGTAGCAGTATAAGTTCAATGCCGTTTGCGTGAAGCAATTCGAAAAAAAACGTCCGGATTTGTAGTTAAACAAATCATGGGTTTTGCACCACGATAATACACCTGCTTACACTTCATTGCTTGTCCGTGAATTTTTGGCTTAAACAACACTATAATGATGCCCCAGCCTTCATATTCGCCAGATATGGCCCCGTCCGACTTTTTCTGATCCGAAAAACAAAGAGAACCTTAAAGGGCCGACGTTTTGCAAACATAGATTAAAAGTGCATCGCTGAGAGAATTAACGCTATCCTAAAGTTCGAGTTCCAGAAATGTTTCGGGATTGGAAGAAGCGCTGGCATAAGTGCATAATATCTAATAGGGACTATCTTGAAGGGGATACAATTGATGTAGACGAATAAATAAAATTCTTTCCAAAAAACGAAATTATTATTAACACGTTGACTGCCACAGTGGTCACCGGTGACCAGTGCAAAAAATTTGACTAAAAATATAAAAATTCGCAGTGTAGCCTACTTTCAATCTTGTAAAAGCAATTGATATTGGAATGATGCTAATACTTTGGCTTCCAACAATTCTGCGTTACCTTCATTTTGCACGATTTAATTATACTCTGTAGTATTTCATCGCATCGCGATTCTAATATAGCAAAATACGCTTGGCACCCAACGTGTTAATTATATATTATTATTTGAACCGTTATTATTTGAACACATCGTAAATTAAATTCCGCAATTTTAGCATATACATAAGAAAATTCTTCCACACTCAAACGGTTAATCACATCGCAGTCCTAACATGCAAAAGATGTTACTAAAAATGCAAAAAATTCGCAATGTTGCCTATTTGCAATCTTGTAAAAGCAATTGATATTGGAACGGTGCTTCAATACTTTGGCTTTCAACAACTCTATGTTACACTTATTTTGCACAATTTGATTATACTTTGCAGTATTTCATTGTATCGCGGTTCTAACATGCAAAAGATTTTACTAAAAATGCAAAGAATTCTTATTGACGCCTATTTGCAATCTGGTAAATACAATTGATATTGGAATGATGCTTTAATACTTGGCTTCCAACAACTCTGCGTTACCTTCATTTTGCACCATTTAATTATACTCTGCAGTATTTCATCGCATCGCGATTCTAACATAGCAAAATACGCTTGAGCAAAATACGCAAAAGATTTGACTAAAAATGCAAAAAATTCGCAATATTGCCTATTTGCAATTTTGTAAAACCAATTGACATTGGAACGGTGCTTCAATACTTTGGCTTTCAACAACTCTATGTTACACTTATTTTGCACAATTTGATTATACTTTGCAGTATTTCATTGTATCGCGGTTCTAACATGCAAAAGATTTTACTAAAAATGCAAAGAATTCTTATTGACGCCTATTTGCAATCTTGTAAATACAATTGATATTGGAATGATGCTTTAATACTTTGGCTTCCAACAACTCTGCGTTGCCTTCATTTTGCACGATTTAATTATACTCTGCAGTATTTCATTGTATCATAGTTCTAACATAGCAAAATACGCAAAAGATTTTACTGAAAATGCAAAAATTCGCCATGAAGCCTACTTTTAATCCTGTAAAAGCAATTGATATGGGAATGATACTTTAATACTTTGGCTTCCGACAATTCTGCGTTACCTTCATTTTGCACGATTTAATTATACCCTACAGTATTTCATCGCATCGCGAATCTAATATAGCAAAATACGCTTGGCAGTCAACGTGTTAATTATATATCATTATTCGAACCGTTATTATTTGAACACACCTCGTAAATGGATAAATGCGAAAGACGGACGCTGCGTTCTTCAGAACCAACGGCATCAAGTCGAGAATGCCAGAGCAGTTTATGGTGATATTATACATCGGACGATCGGAGAATGTGGCTTTGATGTATTCGGGCGATTCGCTTATGAGTGACATGCGATGATCGCAATGTTAAATGAAAATTTTCGATAATACAGGCAGAAATAAGCGTGCGCAATCCGATATCGCTCGGTAATTAACTGGTCACGGACTCCGGGATGCAGTTATGAATAATTGGCGGATTAATTTCTCAAGCGAGATTTCGCTCAGCATGAAAGTAATTAGACGCTAACGACGGGCATCTCAATGAACGAGCTTCGACAAAACTCGTTCGGCGAACTGGCTTGATTAGAGACGCGGTGCGAATTAAATAATAACTGGACGTAAATGAAGCGTTTGCTTTCACCATGCGCGATACCGAACATGGTTTACGGTGGTCTCATGGTGAGACATGCGACGCAGTATTTCTACGATTCGCAGAACGAGTTCGCAGTTTTCTTGGGAACCGAAAATTCTGGCCGAAAGTTTGATTATACAATCGCGAAATACGTTCTCAAAAAGAACGCTGCCTTTGCTTTTTACCTTGAAATACCGCACATCCTGTGTACGCTTCGGGCGCATTCGCTTGCCGACTTATTTTCAATGTTAGCCTTTGATTATTTAAAGCGCACCGATTTAACCTCAAGCAACGCGGCGTCCGTACGATTGTAATCGATATACCGACGTAATTCGGCGTAATTAAGCCACGCAGAGGTTACATTTATTGACCCATTTTAGAACAGGCGCCCACTGTCTCGTCCACAATAAGAGATTCGTTATTGCCCCAATTCGGCGATAAAGCCGGAGAAAATAAAATCCTATCAAAATAAAAAATATATTTTGTTAATTTAATATAATATATTTTAGGGTTTTATTATAATACGATGCACGTAGTTTCCCCCAAAACAAAACGTACGAAAGCCAGATTAAGAAGTTACGCCTACTTGGGATCGGCGAAATTACATGATTTTCAAGATTTTTTTGCCGTTTTAGTGAGTACTAATTAAAATTGGCAAAATACTACCAAAAAGCACGTATTTAGTGGTACTTGTATACATTTTTTTTATAAGAAAATATTAAAAAACGGGGGAAATATAGCTCTTCTCCTAGAGTTTCCGTTTATCTTCATCACTTGCGGTGATCATGATTTCTCAAAAACTACTCTAATTTTATATACTTATTTGTCATTACAATAGGCAGGGCCTGAACGAAGGATTTGGAAAAATTTGAATTTTTACAAGAATGACAACACTTTTACGAAAAAATCCGTCTTTCGAGCTGAATTAACTTTCGTTTCTATGTTGTAACTTTTTTTTTATTACCGACATAAAAAATCCTTCGTTCAGGCCCTGCCTATTGTAATGACAAATAAGTATATAAAATTAGAGTCCGATCGGTGAAGTAGTTTTTGAGAAATCGTGGTCATCGCAACCGTATGTTTTAAAAAACACAGTTTCGAGATAATTTTATTAGCGTTTAAAGTTTCAAGCTCTTTGCTAATCATACATAGTAGCGTTCCAGATAAACGCTTATAATTTTTGAACGTGTGCTCCGATTCTTATGTACTTTCGAGTAAATATTCTTAAAATGACGTACATTAAGAAAATGCAATAAAAAAAATCGAATTTTTTCACCAACCCAAGTAAGCATAACCCCTTAAACGAGTTCAGCGTTACTCTCCAAACACGCGCTACACGCTCCGCCTCAACGTTCTTCGACACTTGACATACGTCCAGTCATGGTTTACCCAGTAATTGCTAATTGTTGCGGTACCGCAGCAATTAAGTCCGCATTGAACGACGCACCGGCAATTTAAAGGTCACAATTCTCCGCTAAGATCTAAAATTAAAGATCCGCATATAATCAGGGACACGCACAGGCACGCCAGCGATACATAAGCAAGCGAGATATACTCTCCTGATAAATGTGAAGTAGAATTCGACTGCTGTACAAGGGTCAACGAAATATTGATTGCGCGCCGGACTCACAAAGCTCGCGATAAACTGACTCATCGCCACCATGTCGCATTATTACGTTTCAGTGTCCGCTGCAGTTTTTACCCGCTTCCAAAGGCCACACAGAAAATCGCATTATGCCGACGCAATCAATCATGCGATTGCATGTTAAATCACGGAATTCGAACGCCGACAATGCTCGTCGTTATCTGTTTCTTCGTAGGTGGTCTTATTCAGCAGAAGACGAGTCCGGTGGAACCGGGAGGCAAAAACGGGAAGAGTCAATGGCTCTCACTATTGATAGTCTCCTCGACCCAATACGAGGACGATGCTTGACTTCTTGTGCAATACTGCGTCGTGACGCTGCGTGCATCAGAAGTTTTGTCTCATTGTTTACGGTGTCCTGATGAATGACGTTATCATTGAATATTGCGGAGCGTGCTGGATGTCGAGACGCGATTCTTTGCCTGCGTGCCACGCCGCGTCAATGAGTGTGACGCTGGATCGAATAAAAAAAATGACGCTCACGCCACTTTATTCCCCGAAATAGACGTATGCGCTTCTCGTGCGTTGACGCATGAATATTTGAATATTGTCCAGTCACGGGAGCTCCGCATACAAAGGTGTTGCGCGGGACTTTAGGGACCGTAGGCACATAACGTTAACGTACCGGCCCCGATGAAATCAACCATTTACATTACAAATGTCGTTATTTATGTTCGAATTATGCAACGCGCGCTTCCAAACACGTCGCCGCGGAAGTTTGGTTTTAAGAAATCCGCGGGCGGTTTACTGCGAATCGTTCGGCATGGACGCCGATTGGTTGCTGCGTTTCAAATCTCGATTAGTTGACAATGCTGAGTGCCTGCGTCGTTGATCTGTGTAACCCTTTGTCGAGACGCATCTATGAACCGCCTCTGAAACGTCAATCATTCATTTGACTGGTATCTTTCGATTCTTCGCATTTACATTCTTTACCTTCGTTATCTAGTACACTTTTACGCTTACCCACCAAATGTCTTCGCGCAGAATGTCGCAGGATCTAGACTGTGTCCTATCGCAATTCAACATCGATTCATTTTAACCGGTATCTTTGCATTTATTTGCATTCTTCGCATTTTATTTACATTCTTTATCTTCGTTGTCTAGTACACTTTTACGCTTACCCACCAAATGTTTTCGGTTGCTGAAGATGTCACAGCGTCTCGACTGCGTCCCGCCGAAATTCAAAATCGATTCATATTGGCCAGTATCTTTGCATTTCTTTTACATTCTTTATATTCGTAATCCAGAACACTTCTATGCTTACCGCCCAAATATCTTCTTCTACCGAGGATTTCGCAGGATCTAGACTGCGTCCCGCCGAAATTCAACATCGATACATTATATCTTTGCATTTGATTTACTTTCTTCATCTAGTACACTTTTATGTTTACCGCCCAAATGTCTTCGGCTACCGAGGATGTCGCAGGATTTAGACTGCGTCCCGCCGAAATTCAACATCGATTCAGTTTGGCCGGTATCTTTGCAATTAATTTACATTCTTTACCTTCGATATCCAGAACAAAAAGTGTTATGCTTACCCACCAAATGCCTTCGTGCAAAATATTGCAGATTCGACAGTAGTCCCGCCGAAATTCAATATCGATTCATTTTGACCGATATCTTTGCATTTCTTTTACATTCTTTATCTAGTACACTTTTAAATTTACCGCCCAAATGTCTTCGACTGACGAAGGTGTCGCAGGATCTAGACTGCGGCCCGCCAAAATTGAACATCGATTCATTTTAGCCAGTATCTTTGCATTTCATTTACGTTCTTTACCGTCGTCATCTAGTACATTTTACGCTTACCGCCCAAATATCTTTTTCTACCTACAATTTCGCAGGATCTGCTGCGTCCCACCAAAATTCAACATCGATTGATTTTGGCCGGTATTTTTGCATTTAATTTACATTCTTTGTCTAGTACACTTTTACCCTTAGCGCCCAAATATCTTTTTCTATCGAGGATGTCGCAGGATCTGGACTGTGTCCCACCGAAATTCAACATCGATTCATTTTGACCGGTATCTTTGCATTTCTTTGCATTCTTCGCATTTTATTTACATTCTTTACCTTCGTTATCTAGTACACTTTTACGCCTACCGCCCAAATATCTTCTTCTACCGATGATTTCGCAGGATCTAGACTGCGTTCCGCCGAAATTTAATATTGATTCATTTTGTCCAGTACCTTTGAATTTCATTTACATTCTTTACCTTTGTTATCTAGTACACTTTTACGCCTATCGCCCAAACATCTTCTTCTACCGATGATTTCGCAGGATCTAGACTGCTTTCCGCCGAAATTCAACATTGATTCATTTTGACCAGTACCTTTGAATTTCATTTACATTCTTTACCTTCGTTATCTAGTGCACTTTTACGCTTACCGCCTAAATATTTTCTTCAACCGACGATGTCGCAGGATCCAGACCGTGTCCCGCCGAAATTCAACATCGATTTATTTTGGCCGATATCTCTACATTTCATTTACATTCTTTACCTTCATCATCCAGAACACTCTTATCCTTACCGCCCAAATATCTTCTACCTCCGATTTCGCAGGATCTAGACTGCGTCCCGCCGAAATTCAACATCGATTGATTTTGGCCGGTATCTTCGCATTTCATTTACATTCTTTACCTTCGTTATCTAATATACTTTTATGCTTGCCCACCAAATGTTTTCGCGCAGAATGTCACAGGATCGAGAGCAGTCCCGCCGAAATTTAACATCGATTTATTTTGGCCGATATCTCTACATTTCATTTACATTCTTTAACTTCATCATCCAGAACACTTTTACGCTTACCGCCCAAATATCTTCTACCTCCGATTTCGCAGGATCTGCTCCGTCCCGCCGAAATTCAACATCTGCCCCGCGCCGAAAAATTCCGACGCGCGCATCGCGTGACATTCGAAGCGGCTAGTTTCGCGACCGAAATAAACTCCACTCACGGGCCAGGATACGAAATCGGCTCGCGCGCGAAAATAGCCCCCCGTGGCGTGCAAACTACGGAATCCTTCGCGATAATCTATCTCGCCCGGCATGACACGCTGACTCCACTAAATACCTGCTCCCACACAATACCCGCCCGACTTCCCTGACATTCTCGTCCGCGCGCAATCGATGACGAGTCCGCAATCGCCGCACAAAAAGGCGCAAAACGCTGCGGCGTGCGTTGTCAGACGAGTTGAACCGCACGAACCCGAGCCTCGTGGCATGTTGGACTCACTCACCTTTGACTGCGACCAGCGTCAGCAGGCGTCAGACCGAATTGCGAGTCGACGCGGTCGGCTTCGAGGAGGGACAGGCGAAAAACGCTGCAAAGTTGCGGGACACGTCCAGACAGAGAGGGACGGAAGACGGAGTCGCGGAAAAAGATAGACGAAGATAGACTCGCGGACAAAGGCGTACGCGCGTCCTTCTTCCGCAACTTTCTCACTCGGAATCCTTCGCTAGCCTGCCCCTGGATCCCGGCCGATTCTCGCCTCTTCTCGCCACTTTGCGGTTGGACTCCTGCTCGATGACACCGATCGATTGGCACCCCGCGCCGACTTTCCACGCGGCGTCCCGATCCTTAAATGAAGCGCAGACGCTCGTTACGTTGCCGCGCGCGTCTCTGATGTGCGACTATTTGTGCAAAGTTCAATCGATCCAAATTCCTTCACATCACGCCACTTGCTCCGGCGGCGGTGCGTGACTGTGTGTTGCGTGACGTGCTGCTACGGACTGAGATAGTGTGGACTTCTGATGGATGGCAGGGTCTTGTGGGATTCGGACGCGGCGATTGAGGCGAACATTGCGGGGGTCGCTGAAAGTATAAAGAGCAAAGTGTTACCGTTTATTAGTCTAAGAGTTTGGCGAAATACCGACGGAATGAGGTAGAAGTAACTGTGAGGTGTTGCGCTCGTGGGTACTAGATGTCGCATTGTTTGGAGGCGCCATCTTTGAAAGAGGGCGATAAGTTGAGCGTGGGTTGCGGAACACAGGACAAAATGGCATGTTGGAATCGCGAAACTAGAGATCGACATTTAGGCATGGAACAGACTTTCTTAGGTTCTAAAAATATTTTTGCCGTTTATTAGTACAATAGTTTATCGAAATACCGATGGAATTGAAGTGGAAGGGAAGTAATATGAATGGTGTTGCGTTCACTATTCTGACAATAACTGCATTTATAAAATAATTATTGCTAGTTGTATATAAAATTACGCACTTTTTGTTGCGCCATCTTTGAAAGAAGGCGATAAGTTGAGCGTGTGTGGCAAACCAACAACAAAATGGTATTTTGAAATCGCAACGCTAGAAGTCGACATTTAGGCATGAAACAGACTTTCTTAGATTCTAAAATTATTTTTACCGTTTATTAGTACGATATTTTGTCGAAATACTGATGGAAATGAAGTGGAAGGGAAGTAATATGAACGATGTTGCGTTCGTGACAATAACTGCATTTATAAAATAATTATTGCTACCGAATATTTATATAAAATTACTGCGAATATTTTGGATCTTCAGTAAAATCTGTTACGCCGGTCACCGGTGACCATCACGGCAGTCATAGTGTTAATAGAGAGCGGGAAGTTGAGCGTGTGTTGCGGAACATGAGATTTAATATACAACAGGACAATATGGCATTTTAGAATCGCGACGCTAGGGGTCGACATTTAGGCATGGAACAGACTTTTTTATGTTCTAAACATATTTTTCTGTGGTCTCTCGTTTTCCCGCTTTCGGAGTGCAGATGTAGTTTCAACTGTATGAACCAAAGGTTCGTTGTTATTTTTGTTAACACTTTGACTGCCGTGCGTAGTTTGCTGTATTAGAACGGCAATGCTATGAAATAGTACAGCGTTTGACTCAATTATGCAAAATGTAAATAATGCGCAGGTACTGGAAACAAAAAGATCGCGTCACTATTCTGACAATAACTGCATTTATAAAATAATTATTGCTACCGAATATTTATATAAAATTACTGCGAATATTTTGGATCTTCAGTAACATCTGTTGCGCCGGTCACCGGTGACCATCACGGCAGTCATAGTGTTAATAGAGGGCGGGAAGTTGAGCGTGTGTTGCGGAACATGAGATTTAATACACAACAGGACAATGTGGCATTTTAGAATCGCGACGCTAGGGGTCGACATTTAGGCATGGAACAGACTTTCTTATGTTCTAAAAATATTTTTCTATGGTCTCTCGTTTTCCCGCTTTCGGAGTGCAGATTACAGTGCAGATGTAGTTTCAACTGTATGAACCAAAGGTTCGTTGTTATCTTTGTTAACACTTAATAAAATATATTATTTGACTGAATTATGCAAAATGTAAATAATGTGCAGGTACTGGAAACAAAAGGATCGCGTCACTATTCTGACAATAACTGCATATTTATTATTCTTGCTACCCATTGCGAATATTTTGGATCTTCAGTAAAATCTGTTGCGCCGGTTACCGGTGATCATCACGGCAGTCATAGGGTTAATAAAATATATTGCTTATACTTACACGCGACACAAGCACCAATAGCCTACTTTACGCATTTCCTGAGGTACGAATCAAAGCACCTTACTCACTGACCCACTCACGATTAAGTAGTCACTTATAGACGTTCACCAATAGTCTATTTTACGCATTTCTTGACATACGAATCAAAGCACCTTACATGTTGACCCACTCACGAACAAATAGTCATCTATAAACGTTTACCAATAGTCTATTTTACGCATTTCTTGACATACGAATCAAAGCACCTTACTTGTTGACCCACTCACGATCAAATAGTCATCTATAGAACTTGAGGTACTATATGCCTGCACATTGAAATAATTCCCATAATTTGCTTGATTTACTCATTTGGTTGTAATACTCAATACTGATCTCTAGTACTCTTGACACTTCCCACAGTTTGATAAGATTTACAGTTGTGATTTTTTTAGCATTTTTACAGTATACAGTTGTCTGCTTTAAAGTATAGGATTTGTAGGTGTTAAAAATTTCACAAACATCGTATGTATTAAACGTGTATGGAACGTATAGGATGCGTAGGTGTTTAAGTTCTCACAAATATCGTGTGTATTAAATTTATATGAAGTAAAGATAGCAAATATTGCACTGTTAGTGTTAAGTTTGAGTCATAAAAAATGTTTATGTTGTAATAAAAAAGTATAATTGTGGGCGCCAGTCAGTTTCGATTTTAGTCGTTAGAGGGACACTGTTTACAGAATCTCGTTACAAGCAACCTGGCAAATTTTACTATTTTATTGTTCACATTCTTGTTGTATAGCACCCAAATTTATTTAAATCTTCCAAATTTAGGAAGGGACAACACGTATTTTGTGATGGCCTTTCTTAATTCGTCGGACTACGTGAAACAGTCGGCCATGAATTTTTGGGTACTTGCGACTGAAAAACCGCGACATGCCGTAACATTCATCATTTTTGGTGAGTTTGTTAATGTTATATTTATATATATATTCAACTATTTAAAAATGTATATATGTATATATATACATTTGTATTTTTATATGTATTTATTTATATAATATTATATTAAAAATGTTAGTATATATATATTTATATTTATATATATTTATTTATATAATATTATATTTGTTAAACATTATATTTAGTTCTTAATTATAATATAATTATATTATAATTAGTTCGTTAATAATTATTTAACCTGGTGCATAGGCTGCGTGCGTAAATAATGAAGTGCCAAACATCGATGTTATTCATAGTTTGTGTGCTACTCAGTGCAACATTGTGAAATTGTGTACGTGAACCAAGTATAGATGTGTCGATTCATTCAAATGGAATGCTTTATGCGATAGCACTAGACATTTGAATCGAGTGCCTCGAGTATTTAATGGTTTTCTATATTTACAGTTTTTACGGGAATTAATGGTCAGTTTTTATTTAATTACTCATTTGATTAAAATAATAATTCGTCGCAGATTATCGGTTTCTTATAATTTTTATGGTGTATAAATTAAGATTTAAACTAACAGTTGTAGGCTAAATTTCAGGTAGATTTTTTTGCTTGTTTGGATGAAATCAATAATTTTATATTTTGTTATTAATTTCATTCATTCATTAATAATTTCAACTTCCACTATTTTTGAGCGCAAAATGCGTTTGAACTTACCTGGTTTTAACTCAGTCGGTAATTTTATTATGGACCACCAAGTCCCATAAGATGTCACACACATCCCTGTTTCTTCTGCGAAGAAACCAAATAAAATATATGAATTCATGAGCCAATAACTTACGTTGCCTAAAGAGAGATGCTCAATTACGAAGAAAATAACTCATTGATAAAAATAAAATGTTGAATAGAAAAAATTAGAATAGGTTAAAACTAAGCATAAGTATCTAATATGGTTAAGATATATATCATGCGATGTGTACAATGTAGTCTGCATTTTTTTATCTGATTTTACTTCTCTGAGTAAACAGTGAACTTTTAGTTTCTAACGAATCCCACATTCAGCTTAAATTTATATGTATGGGAGTGTAATAGAATATGACAGTCGTAAACAATTTTTGTATTACACCTTCGTTTGTACGACAACCGTTTATCTATAACAAAGAAAAGTATATTTAATAATGGCCAGTATCGCAGCGTTATCGTTTATGCACGGCTTGTTTGAATTTAGGTAAACACTGCGGACACGCTCATATCTGAAACGACAATAATCTTTACGCCACAATAACTTGGCACTGACAATACTTGTTTATGTTCTGTTCGCCGTGAGCAGACACCGAGTGGAACTCTCTTCATTTTTTCACAAGCCCATACCTTATCGACATCTGCAATTGTGTTTCTTCAACTTCATTACCTTATGAAAATGATGCAGAATTCCTATCTTTTTTCTGAAGATAAGCATAACCACGGTGAAATTCAGCAAGCGCGTCTGATAATAATATCCTATTCATAATGGCGTTCGGTTTAGCCGCCTTTTCGTATATTGTGGCTTTAATCATCGATGCATTTTTAATATTTTTTGCGGTCTTTCAAGTACGTATACCAGGCTTATCGGAGTACAAACTAAGCGTAATCTGTGCATGCACGCGGATCGTTTCCTATCGTGCAAAGTCTTAACCTCAAGAAATTTACTTGTCATTCATGCTAATATGGATGCAATATACGTTGTTGAATATTTCAGGTTATTGCGTTCGACGATTTGCGAACAGGATACAATAATCCGATCGAACAGTGCAACAGCCTGAATCCGGTAATTTCTTTTTCATATTCTCGCGTGCCGGGCTTAATTATCCGCTGCTGAAAATTGACTGGTCTGTTATTGATGTTTGTAGTTAGTTCTTCCGGAATATGGTCTACACGTATTCATTAACTTTTGGTTCCTCATCAGCGAACAATGGTTTTCGCTGTGTATAAACGTTCCGTTGATAGCTTACCATGTATATAGATACTCCCATAGACCTGTAATGACGGGGCCAGGTCTGTATGATCCTACGAGCATAATGAATGCAAGTCACCTGTCAATGTACCAAAGAGAAGGATACGTCAAATTGGCCTTCTATCTCCTTACGTTTTTCTATTATTTATATGGGTAAGTTCGTCATACCAAATTATTGCCTGACGCTGCATCGGTTACATTTTTTGACACTTGTGTCAGATATGTAGTATCAGTAAGATGAGCTTTAACACTAGATTTACGGGACCCGAAATAAAACACGCAAAAGGCCATAGCAGTAATGTTAACTACTTTGCATCGTAAAATCATAATTTCATTAACACTTTGACTGCCATGACGATCACTGGTGACCGACGCAAGAGATTTTACTGAAGATCCAAAATATTCGCAATTGGTAGCAAAAATTATTTTATAAATGCAGTTATTGTTAGAATAGTGATGCGATCCTTTGGTCTCCAATACCCAATATTATTTACATTTTGTATAATTAAGTCAAATGCTGTAGTATTTCACCACGTTGCCGTTCTAATACAGCAAAATACGAAATACGATACGATACCCAATCGCTCGCATTTATAATTTTGACAATGCAATTAATATTATATAGTAATTCAATCCTTTGGTCTCTGATACCTTTGCATTATTTTCATTTTTCATTCCAAAAGATTTTACTGAAGATCCAAAATATTCGCAATGAGGAGCAATAATTATTTTATAAATGCAGTTATTGCCGGAATAGTGATGCGATCCTTTGGTTTCCAATACCTGCACATTATTTACATTTTGCATAAGTCAGTCAAACGCTTTAGTATTTCACCGCATCACCATTCTGATACAGCAAAATATGAAATACGATACAATACCCAGTCGGTCGCATTTATAATTTTGACAATGCAATTAATATTAAATAGTGATTCAATCTTTTGGTCTCCGATACCTTTGCATTATTTTCATTTTCATTGCAAAAGATTTTACTGAAGATCCAAAATATTCGCAATGGGTAGCAAGAATTATTTTATAAATGCAGTTATTAGAATAGTGATGCAATCTTTTGGTCACCAATACCTGCACAGTATTTACATTTTGCATAATTCAGTCAAACGCTTTAGTATTTCAACACATCACCGTTCTAATACAGCAAAATATGAAATACGATACAATACCCAATCGGTCGCATTTATAATTTTGACAATGCAATTAATATTAAATAGTGATTCAATCTTTTGGTCTCCGATACCTTTGCAGTATTTTCATTTTCATTGCAAAAGATTTTACTGAAGATCCCAAATATTCCCAATTGGTAGCAAAAATTATTTTATAAATGCAGTTATTGTTAGAATAGTGATGCGATCCTTTGGTCTCCAATACCCAATATTATTTACATTTTGCATAATTAAGTCAAATGCTGTAGTATTTCACCACGTCGCCGTTCTAATACAGCAAAATACGAAATACAATACAATACCCAATCGGTCGCATTTATAATTTTGACAATGCAATTAATATTAAATAATCATTCAATCTTTTGGTCTCCGATACCTTTGCATTATTTTCATTTTCATTGCAAAAGATTTTACTGAAGATCCAAAATATTCGCAATGGGTAGCAAGAATTATTTTATAAATGCAGTTATTAGAATAGTGATGCAATCTTTTGGTCACCAATACCTGCACAGTATTTACATTTTGCATATTTCAGTCAAACGCTTTAGTATTTCAACACATCGCCGTTCTAATACAGCAAAATATGAAATACGATACAATACCCAATCGGTCGCATTTATAATTTTGACAATGCAATTAATATTAAATAGTGATTCAATCCTTTGGTCTCCAATACCTTTGCATTCTTTTCATTTTTCATTGCAAAAGATTTTACTGAAGATCCAAAATATCCGCAATGGGTAGCAATTATTGTTTTATAAATGCAGTTGTTATTAGAATAGTGATGCGATCCTTTGGTCACTAATACCTACACAGTATTTACATTTTGCATAATTCAGTCAAACGTTGTAGCATTTCATAGCATCGCCATTCTAATACAGCAAAATATGAAATACGATACAATACCTAATCGGTCACATTTACAATTTTGACAATGCAATTAATATTAAATACTGATTCAATCTTTTGGTCTCCGATACCTTTGCATTATTTTCATTTTCATTGCAAAACATTTTACTGAAGATCCAAAATATTCGCAATGGGTAGCAATTATTGTTTTATAAATGCAGTTGTTATTAGAATAGTGATGCGATCCTTTGGTCACTAATACCTACACATTATTTACATTTTGCATAATTCAGTCAAACGCTGTAGCATTTCATAGCATCGCCATTCTAATACAGCAAAATACGAAATACGATACCATACCCAATCAGTTGCATTTATAATTTTGACAATGCGATTAATATTAAATAGTGATTCAATCCTTTGGTCTCCAATACCTTTGCATTCTTTTCATTTTTCATTGCAAAAGATTTTACTGAAGATCCAAAATATTCGCAATGGGTAGCAAGAATTATTTTATAAATGCAGTTATTAGAATAGTGATGCAATCTTTTGGTCACCAATACCTGCACATTATTTACATTTTGCATAAGTCAGTCAAACGCTTTAGTATTTCACCGCATCGCCATTCTAATACAGCAAAATACGAAATACGATACCATACCCAATCGGGTCGCATTTATAATTTTGACAATGCAATTAATATTAAATAGTGATTCAATCCTTTGGTCTCCAATACCTTTGCATTCTTTTCATTTTTCATTGCAAAAGATTTTACTGAAGATCCAAATTATTCGCAATGGGTAGCAATTATTATTTTATAAATGCAGTTGTTATTAGAATAGTGATGCGATCCTTTGGTCACTAATACCTACACATTATTTACATTTTGCATAATTCAGTCAAACGCTGTAGCATTTCATAGCATTGCCATTCTAATACAGCAAAATATGAAATACGATACAATACCTAATCGGTCACATTTACAATTTTGACAATGCAATTAATATTAAATACTGATTCAATCTTTTGGTCTCCGATACCATTGCATTATTTTCATTTTCATTGGAAAAGATTTTACTGCAGATCCAAAATATTCCCTATGGGTAGCAAGAATTATTTTCTAAATGCAGTTGTTATTAGAATAGTGATGCGGTCTTTTGGTCACCAATACCTGCACATTATTTACATTTTGCATAATTCAATCAAACGCTTTAGTATTTCACCGCATCGCCATTCTGATACAGCAAAATATGAAATACGATACCATACCCAATCAGTTGCATTTATAATTTTGACAATGCAATTAATATTAAATAGTGATTCAATCTTTTGGTCTCCGATACCTTTGCATTATTTTCATTTTCATTGCAAAAGATTTTACTGAAGATCCAAAATATTCCCAATGGGTAGCAAGAATTATTTTATAAATGCAGTTGTTATTAGAATAGTGATGCGATCTTTTGGTCACCAATACCTGCACATTATTTACATTTTGCATAATTCAGTCAAACGCTTTAGTATTTCACCGCATTGCCGTTTTAATATAGTAAAATACGCTTGGCAGTCAACGCGTTAAAAGAGTTTATACACACAATTATTATTCCCTTAAGCTTTCTAAATTTTGAAATTTGTATGTGGTATACCTATCTCTACAAAACCCATCAAATTGGTGGGTTAGCTCATTACGTAAACAATCCTTATATATTTGTTTCGTTTGTAAAATTATTCCTTCAATAGTAAATATAAGAGTGAAAGACAAGTCTAAGATGCCCCCAACTCATTATCTCAATAGCGCCTCAATAATATGACAAAACAAATTATGTGACCCGTGTCATTCCAAACTGAAAGCATGCACCAGACTAAATGACGTATCGAAAAGATATTTACAAAAAAAATCTTGACTTATTAATATTTTATTTTTACGTGAAGCCTTATATTGTTCAACTCAGGCTTAGTTTGAATAGATTGATTTTTTAATGTAAATACGTATTTTCACCTACCCATCAATTTGACAGGTGCTCGTAGAGATAGGTATATAAGAAACACCCGTAAACCTAGTGTTGAACAGCTAACTGTTAGGTGGGAACGTATAGCAATAGAGTGAATTAATTATTTTCATTTCAGAATGATCAGCTCATTGATTCATTGAATCAACTACCTGACGATACCTTAAGAGACGTGTATAATTTGCCTGTGGCAACATGTCATCCTGTCTTACTAGAACGATTCGTATGTAAGGGACATGCACAAGGAACAAGAAGCAATTTTGCTGGAGCTATTGTAACGTTACATTTTTTTTTTTAATAAAACTGAATGCCTATGCAATAGTATTCAGCGGTACTTATTCTTTGTCTTCTGACATATAATATGTAGAAAGTACCTCTGCAGCCTGAACAGTTGTACAGTTTTCACGTAATGAAAATATTCCAGCACGAAAAGTGATACATAGCTTAAACTATTTAATTCAAATGCCTTAAGAAACGTAAAATCGGATTTAAATAAGTTTTTCTACGTTGCCAATGTGCCATGGTTGCCATCGTCTCTTATGTTGGACTACACTGACAACTTGGTTACGTTTTCCATATTTTTTTCATTAAGTTCCATAGACTAGTAATTATTAAACATTCGTATTTGGAATTTGTTTCAAAATTATTGTTTTGTCCTTGTGTGTAAAGCATATTCTTGGAAAATATATTCCATTATTGAAAAATTGCTTCTGTATTGTTGTATGTGCAAAATCGATGTAATTTGAAAATCCAAGAAAGTTTCAGAGGATACTCACCAAAAGAGGAAATTATTTCCGAAAAAAAGTACCAGATGTATCTTGAACAAAGAATAGACTCGATTTCGCCTTTAGCTTGTGGCACCTTTTGTAACATCTATTTATTTATGAAGGATAATGTGTGCAGATTATATATCATAAGAACTTTTGTTAACGCTGTAACAGGATAAGGCCATAGTAATAGATTTAATCTTAAGCAAAATGAATTGTATATTTTATAAGCCTAACAATTCTGAACATTGAGAATACAGCCAATAAGTACAACAGCAATGAAGTATCTGAAGCTAGTGTACTTTTAACTTATTACCTTATATCTTTAAGTTCATAAAGAGACTCCTAGATTCTTCAAGTTCCACAATTATTATTAAACCCAATTTATTCTATTAAACTGCATAAAATGAAATTTATAATATTCTGTGTAGTAACACGCCGTATTTACACATTTTTTTCACATCACCATTTTTGGCCGACGAATTTGTATTATTACAAGAAAAAAGTACGTTATAAAATCCTACAGGCAATTGTTACCTTATATCTTTAAGTTCATAAAGAGACTCCTAGATTCTTCAAGTTCCACAATTATTATTAAATCTAATTTATTATATTAAACGGCATAAAATGAAATTTATAATATTCTGTGTAGTAACACGCCGTATTTATACATTTTTTTCATATCACCATTCTGGCCCGTCGAATTTATATTATTGCAAGAAAAAAGTACGTTATAAAATCCTACAGGCAATTGTTACCTTATATCTTTAAGTTCATAAAGAGACTCCTAGATTCTTCAAGTTCCACAATTATTATTAAACCTAATTTATTATATTAAATGCCATAAAATGAAATTTGTAATATCATTCGGTGCAGTAACGCGCCGTATTTATACTTTTTTTCACATCACCATTCTTGCCCGTCGAATTTGTATTATTACAAGAAAAAAGTACGTTATAAAATCCTACAGGCAATTGTTACCTTATATCTTTAAGTTCATAAAGAGACTCCTAGATTCTTCAAGTTCCACAATTATTATTAAACCCAATTTATTCTATTAAACGGCATAAAATGAAAATTATAATATTCTGTGTAGTAACACGCCGTATTTCTACATTTTTTTCACATCACCACTCTTGCCCGTCGAATTTGTATTATTATAAGAAAAAAGTACGTTATAAAATCCTACAGGCAATTGTTACCTTATATCTTTAAGTTCATAAAGAGACTCCTAGATTCTTCAAGTTCCACAATTATTATTAAACCTAATTTATTATATTAAATGCCATAAAATGAAATTTGTAATATCATTCGGTGCAGTAACGCGCCGTATTTATACTTTTTTTCACATCATCATTTTTGGCCGACGAATTTGTATTATTACAAGAAAAAAGTACGTTATAAAATCCTACAGGCAATTGTTACCTTATATCTTTAAGTTCATAAAGAGACTCCTAGATTTTTCAAGTTCCACAATTATTATTAAACCTAATTTATTCTATTAAATGGCATAAAATGAAATTTATAATATCATTATGTGCAGTAACACGCCGTATTTATACATTTTTTTTCACATCACCACTTTTACCCGTCGAATTTGTATTATTACAAGAAAAAAGTACGTTATAAAATCCTACAGGCAATTGTTACCTTATATCTTTAAGTTCATAAAGAGACTCCTAGATTCTTCAAGTTCCACAATTATTATTAAACCTAATTTATTCTATTAAATGGCATAAAATGAAATTTATAATATCATTCTGTGCAGTAACACGTCGTATTTCTACATTTTTTTCACATCACCACTCTTGCCCGTCGAATTTGTATTATTAGAAGAAAAAAGTACGTTATAAAATCCTACAGGCAATTGTTACCTTATATCTTCATAAAGAGACTCCTAGGTTCTTCAAGTTCCACAATTATTATTAAACCCAAATTATTCTATTAAACGGCATAAAATGAAAATTATAATATTCTGTGTAGTAACACGCCGTATTTATACATTTTTTTTCACATCACCATTTTTGGCCGACGAATTTGTATTATTACAAGAAAAAAGTACGTTATAAAATCCTACAGGCAGTTGTTACCTTATATCTTTAAGTTCATAAAGAGACTCCTAGATTCTTCAAGTTCCACAATTATTATTAAACCTAATTTATTATATTAAATGCCATAAAATGAAATTTGTAATATCATTCGGTGCAGTAACGCGCCGTATTTATACTTTTTTTCACATCACCATTCTTGCCCGTCGAATTTATATTATTGCAAGAAAAAAGTACGTTATAAAATACTACAGGCAATTGTTACCTTATATCTTTAAGTTCATAAAGAGACTCCTAGATTCTTCAAGTTCCACAATTATTATTAAATCTAATTTATTATATTAAACGGCATAAAATGAAATTTATAATATTCTGTGTAGTAACACGCCGTATTTATACATTTTTTTCACATCACCATTCTGGCCCGTCGAATTTATATTATTACAAGAAAAAAGTACGTTATAAAATCCTACAGGCAATTGTTACCTTATATCTTTAAGTTCATAAAGAGACTCCTAGATTTTTCAAGTTCCACAATTATTATTAAACCTAATTTATTCTATTAAATGGCATAAAATGAAATTTATAATATCATTATGTGCAGTAACACGCCGTATTTATACATTTTTTTTCACATCACCACTTTTACCCGTCGAATTTGTATTATTACAAGAAAAAAGTACGTTATAAAATCCTACAGGCAATTGTTACCTTATATCTTTAAGTTCATAAAGAGACTCCTAGATTCTTCAAGTTCCACAATTATTATTAAACCTAATTTATTCTATTAAATGGCATAAAATGAAATTTATAATATCATTATGTGCAGTAACACGCCGTATTTATACATTTTTTTTCACATCACCACTTTTACCCGTCGAATTTGTATTATTACAAGAAAAAAGTACGTTATAAAATCCTACAGGCAATTGTTACCTTATATCTTTAAGTTCATAAAGAGACTCCTAGATTTTTCAAGTTCCACAATTATTATTAAATCTAATTTATTATATTAAATGCCATAAAATGAAATTTGTAATATCATTCGGTGCAGTAACGCGCCGTATTTATACTTTTTTTCACATCACCATTCTTGCCCGTCGAATTTGTATTATTACAAGAAAAAAGTACGTTATAAAATTCTACAGGCAATTGTTACCTTATATCTTTAAGTTCATAAAGAGACTCCTAGATTCTTCAAGTTCCACAATTATTATTAAACCTAATTTATTATATTAAATGCCATAAAATGAAATTTATAATATTCTGTGTAGTAACACGCCGTATTTACACATTTTTTTCACATCACCATTTAGGCCCGTCGAATTTATATTATTGCAAGAAAAAAGTACGTTATAAAATCCTACAGGCAATTGTTACCTTATATCTTTAAGTTCATAAAGAGACTCCTAGATTTTTCAAGTTCCACAATTATTATTAAACCTAATTTATTCTATTAAATGGCATAAAATGAAATTTGTAATATCATTCGGTGCAGTAACGCGCCGTATTTATACTATTTTCACATCACCACTCTTGCCCGTCGAATTTATATTATTACAAGAAAAAAGTACGTTATAAAATCCTACAGGCAATTGTTACCTTATATCTTTAAGTTCATAAAGAGACTCCTAGGTTCTTCAAGTTCCACAATTATTATTAAATCTAATTTATTCTATTAAACGGCATAAAATGAAATTTATATCATTCTGTACAGTAACACGCCGTATTTATACATTTTTTTTCACATCACCATTTATGCGCGTCGAATTTGTATTATTACAAGAAAAAAGTACGTTATAAAATCCTACAGGCAATTGTTACCTTATATCTTTAAGTTCATAAAGAGACTCCTAGATTTTTCAAGTTCCACAATTATTATTAAACCTAATTTATTCTATTAAATGGCATAAAATGAAATTTATAATATCATTCTGTGTAGTAACACGCCGTATTATTATTAAACCTAATTTATTCTATCAAATGGTATAAAATGAAATTTATAATATCATTCTGTGTAGTAACACGCCGTATTTATACATTTTTTTCACATCACCATTTATGCGCGTCGAATTTATATTATTACAAGAAAAAAGTACTTTATAAAATCCTACAGGTAATTGTTACCTTGTATCTTTAAGTTCATGAAGAGACTCCTAGATTCTTCAAGTTCCACAATTTTTATTAACCCTAATTTATTCTATTGAATGGCATAAAATGAAATTTATACTATCATTCTGTGTAGTAACACGTCGTATTTATACATTTTTTTTCACTTCACCATTCTTGTCCGTCGAATTTGTATTATTACAAGAAAAAAGTACGTTATAAAATTCTACAGGCAATTGTTACCTTATATCTTTAAGTTCATAAAGAGACTCCTAGATTCTTCAAGTTCCACAATTATTATTAAATCTAATTTATTATATTAAACGGCATAAAATGAAATTTATAATATTCTGTGTAGTAACACGCCGTATTTATACATTTTTTTCACATCACCATTCTGGCCCGTCGAATTTGTATTATTACAAGAAAAAAGTACGTTATAAAATCCTACAGGCAATTGTTACCTTATATCTTTAAGTTCATAAAGAGACTCGTAGATTTTTCAAGTTCCACAATTATTATTAACTCTAATTTATTCTATTAAATCGCATAAAATGAAATTTATAATATCATTCTGTGTAGTAACACGCCGTATTATTATTAAACCTAATTTATTATATTAAACGGCATAAAATGAAATTTATAATATCATTCTGTGTAGTAACACGCCGTATTATTATTAAACCTAATTTATTCTATCAAATGGTATAAAATGAAATTTATAATATCATTCTGTGTAGTAACACGCCGTATTTATACATTTTTTTTCACATCACCATTTATGCGCGTCGAATTTGTATTATTACAAGAAAAAAGTACGTTATAAAATCCTACAGGCAATTGTTACCTTATATCTTTAAGTTCATAAAGAGACTCCCAGATTCTTCAAGTTCCACAATTATTATTAAACGGCATAAAATGAAATTTATAATATCATTCTGTGCAGTAACACGCCGTATTTATACATTTTTTTTCACATCACCATTCTGGCCCGTCGAATTTATATTATTACAAGAAAAAAGTACGTTATAAAATCCTACAGGCAATTGTTACCTTATATCTTTAAGTTCATAAAGAGACTCCTAGATTTTTCAAGTTCCACAATTATTATTAAACCTAATTTATTATATTAAACGGCATAAAATGAAATTTATAATATTCTGTGTAGTAACACGCTGTATTTATACATTTTTTTTCACATCACCATTCTTGCGCGTCCAATTTATATTATTACAAAGAAAAGTATGTTACAAAATCCTACAGACAATCGCCCGTACACTGATGCTTATTTTCTTCTTTCTTAACATATTGTCGACCAGAAATGAAATATGTTCCAGAATATTACACGTAACGATCATTATCGCAGGCAGACTTAACTCTGTTTTCCTCATTTTTGTCATATTGTCGGCTGAAAATGAAATATTTCTATTTAATTTCCGAGCTTTATTACGATGCCACGGAATATCGACCATGACATCCGCCTGTCACCGTAGACGTACAATTTTCACATAAAATATTAAACTGTTTGGGATAACTTTCTTGCCATCATTTAATCCGACAACCATAAAAGTTACAGAGAGAAGTTTTATCTAACGTTGCAACGTTATATGTGAATGACTTCTTTTATTGCGAATTCCGCATTTACAGTGACTATTTCTCCTCGAAGCCTTCAGTCACGATGGATTTTTTTAACAATCCTTATTGTAAACTTAGTCGCCAATTATTGTCCATTGTCGGATTATGGCCGTACCAAAATTCACCAAAGTTCATCGTTTATAGGGTCGCTCTTACTTTGCTTTTATCGGTGAGCGTCGGTGCACAGGTAAACAAAATTGTTTTTTGATAAAGGTAATTTGTGCCCATAATTATGAAAGTGGTCTAAGTCATATATTTCTTGTTTCGAGATATTTAATGAATTGCATTTGAATAAATTAAAAAATATTTTTACATTATGCGACATTTTAATTTATAATTTTATTAGTCTTAATTAATGGAAATTTACTATGAATATGAAATTTTGTGTGAATTTTATACGATAATATTATTTTTAAAGATTGAATTGACTTAGACCATTTTCAAAATTAACTGAATGTCCTATAAATGACTTAAAGCAATAAAGAACTTTGAGTTTTATTTGAAACAATAATTTGATTGAAATAATTCGTGAACATTTATTACATTTATTAATTATTTTTAAACAGTAATCCATTTTTATCATTATTTCGAGTATTTAAGATTCTTAAAATGTTCCTGAAAAACTGGAGGGATGTACGGTAGTAAACTCATAATATCTTTATGTTTTTCCGATACTGGTCTAATGGTGGTGTATAATGGAAGTAATTTAATATTTCCGTATATTTTTGGTCTTCCTTTTTTAGGTGAAAGATCCAAAACGTGAAATTTAGAATCATCTAAAGATGTTTTATAGAACATTTTATAAGGTTCATTTTTCAAGAATCTCATCCATTGAATTTGTAGCCAAGAGACAGATTCACCCGCGGTATTTTTTACTCTTCCTGTTATTGATTCTTCTAGTGATTTCGTTAAAAATGAAGTTGTCGTTATTATTAAAATTTGATTGTCATTTATTTTATTATGTAGTTCAGAAACGCGTCAAAGAAGGCCACGTGCCATTTTCAAGTTGTTTATATAATTTATTTAAATTTTTGACTTAGACCACTTTCATAATTAAAACTAAATGAATTCCATATAATGTTGAAATTACAACCACTATCTAATGGTTCATTTTTGACAATTTCGTAAAAATTACATTGAATAAATTTAGTTAAAAATAATGTGGTATGAAATAACTGATAAACTCATTTTTTTTAAATTTTGACTTAGACCACTTTCATAATTATGGGCACATTTATCGTGCAGTACTTTCGTATTTACGTTATTGTGTAATTGGAGGCCTGATCGGTTACGTTTATTTTTTAGTTCATCCTCGTCTTTACAATGGAGCTAACTTTAGATTTGATAATTGATTGCGTACCCATTGCAATGATCCCGGGCGGTTGCATAATAATAATATGGAATCGGTACATTAATTTTGACGGTGTAAGTCATTTGCGTATATTGTCTGTTAATGGTGTGATTAAAATGTACGTGTGGCAATTAATCGATTTTGGAATGGTTGTTAGCGCGTGCAAATTTAAATTAAGCGACAAAGGACATGCAATTTTGATTTCTGCATTATAATTAATAGAATGTATATAAAAACGTAGTATCTGCAATAAAGAATAAGGACTTTGATACAATTTTGTAATAATCACTACATTAGCGTTACTTTGGCTTTTCAAAGAAACACGCTGAATGTTCACAGTTTTTGTATAACATTTATGGAACGACAATAATGATATTTTATATACAATCACTTGTACAGAATTCGAATTAAAATAGTTTTAATGTAAAGTAATTATTTTTTCACTTTTAGTTATAAAAGATTCATAGAAATTTCTTTCTATGTGTAGTCGAGAAATTTACAAACGTGCCAATTAACAGAATAGCAAAATGCATTGGAATTTTAATTATTCTATAGTCGCTTAAAAAGAATTCCAATTCAAATAGTTTTAACCCAAAGTAATTATTGTTTCATTATTAGTTATAAAAAATTCATAGAAATTTCTTTCTATGTGTAGTCAAGAAATTTACAGACGTGCTAATTAACAGAATAGCAAAACACATTGGAATTTCAATTATTCTGTAGTCGCTTAAAAAGAATTCCAATTAAAGTAGTTTTAATCCAAAGTAATTATTTTTTCATTATTATTTATAAAAGACCCATAGAAATTTCTTTCTATATGTATTCGAGAAATTGACAAACGTGCCAATTAACAGAACAGCAAAACACATTGGAATTTAAATTATTCTATAGTCGCTTAAAAAGAATTCCAATTAAAGTAGTTTTAACCCAAAGTAATTATTTTTTCGTTATTGGTTATAAAATATTTATAGAAATTTCTTTCTATGTGTACTCGAGAAATTTACAAACGTGCCAATTAATAGAATAAGAAAACACATTGGAATTTCAATTATTCTATAGACGCTTAAAAAGAATTCCAATTAAAACAGTTTTAATCGAAAGTAATTATTTTTTCATCTTTAGTTATAAAAGATTCATAGAAATTTCTTTCTATGTGCAGTCGAGAAATTTACAAACGTGCTAATTAATAGAATAACAAAACACATTGGAATTTCAATTATTCTATAGTCGTTTAAAAAGAATTCCAATTAAAGTAGTTTTAATCCAAAGTAATTATTTTTTCAGTATTAGATATAAAAGATTCATAGAAATTTCTTTCTATGTGTAGTCGAGAAATTTACAAACGTGCCAATTAATAGAATAACAAAACACATCGGAGTTTCAATTATTCTATAGTCGGTTAAAAATAATTCTAATTAAAGTAGTTTTAATCCAAAGTAATTATTTTTTCATTATTAGTTATAAAAGATTCATAGAAATTTCTTTCTATGTGTGGTCAAGAAATTTATAGACGTGCCAATTAATAGAATAACAAAACACATTGGAATTTCAATTATTCTGCAGTTTCTTAAAAAGAATTCCAATTAAACTAGTTTTAAGCCAAAGTAATTATTTTTTCATTATTGGTTATAAAAGATTCATAGAAATTTCTTTCTATGTGTAATCTAGAAATTTACAAACGTGCCAATTAATATAATAACAAAGCACATTGGAATTTCAATTATTCTATAGTCGCTTAAAAAGAATTCCAATTAAAGTAGTTTTAATCCAAAGTAATTATTTTTTCATTATTAGTTATAAAAGATTCATAGAAATTTCTTTCTATGTGTAATCTAGAAATTTACAAACGTGCCAGTTAACAGAATAGCAAAACACATTGGGATTTCAATTGTTCTATATTAGTCGAGTAATCCATTTTTTTTTATAGATGCGATTTCTCTTGGAACAGATGAAGAATGATTGGCATAATGTAAAGTCTGAAGCAGAAATTCAGATTCTGCGTACGTACTTAGACATTGCCAGGCGATTGAACCTGATGTTTTCTGGTATCTATAGCATAATAAATTATCTTTATATGTATCGAGAATTCATTAACTGTGTACACAAGAACAAGTACATATGGTGGAATATAGACAGATTTTCACATTCGCTTTTACCGCACCGAACATTTTTAATATAAAATCAAAATTTTATATAATAGCGGCTGGTCAACTGTCGATTGGAAAAAAGCTATTCGAAATCCTATGACCCATTTTTATTTCTAATAACATCTCATGGAAAAATATATTCTAGTTTAATTCCACCCATCAAAATAATTGAATATCATGTAGTAATTTTACACCCAATTCCATTAAATTTATTATTCCTTAACCCCATTGTTACGCTTCTCCATAACTATAGATTATGTTGAAGCGTTGTACCAGTTTAATCGCAAACGACAGTCTATTAATCATTATTTAAAGAGTATTTAATACACAATATTATTATATATTAATATTAATATAAAATATTAAATGGTCAACAATATACAGTAAATACTGTTTACTATTTTTCTGTATTCTGTGCACATTCGCAATCGTACAAAAGCATCACATTGCAGAATATTAACTTTTCTAAGATAGTCGCTATAGTCAGTCAAAAATTTGTAACGCAATTCTACATGATGTACAGATCGAAATTGGCAAAAAATTGATTCTTTCAGTGGAAAAAGTTAAATGATTCTTTAAGCCGTGCTTACGACTCCGAGAAATAATATAAACATTGCCACGTATAATATAAAGATTCGCAGTATAAAAGCAGCAATATTCCTTTTCAGGGTACACATGTGTCGCAATAGGTTTGTTCATTCTATCGACCTATGGTTCTCAAGTTCTTGATATAATACTACCCCTCAACGAATCCCGTCCAAAAGTACAGCCGTTTCAATTTGAGGTTTTTCTAGACCAACAGAAGCACTTTAACAGCTTGTTGACGTCAGTAAACGCCGTCATAATAATCGTGGGGATCATACTGGTGGCAAATCACTGCGTGTTCATTTTGTACATTCACCATGCCTGCGGAATGTTTGCTGTATTGAGGTAAACTGCGTGTCTAACAACAAATATGTATCTCCGCGTTATATATGAACGTTTATTGTAATCTTAATGTTACATATTAACTACAAATTATTCAAAAGGCATCGGTTCGAAGAATGTTTACATCATACCAATGATAAAAACACAAAAGCGAGTCTCAAGGAATCTACGACGTATCAAAGAATCGGTTCCTGCATTGCGGATCATTTGCAAATTACGGAGTGAGTTTTATATGCAGATTTAGTGTCTTCTGTTCCAATATTCCGAATCAAATTCCACGCGGGCATTAAATAATTAATGACACTATGTCACAATGGTATAAATAATGTTACAAATAATCTGAAGAAATGTACGACGTATGAAAGAATCGGTTCCTGTATTGCGGGTCATTTGCAAATTACGGAGTAAGTTTTATATGCAGATTTAACCGTCTTCTGTTTCGATATTCCGAATCAAATTCCACGCGGATATTAAATAATTTATGATACTATGTCACAATGGTATAAATAATGTTACAAATAATCTAAAGAAATGTACGACGTATAAAAGAATCGGTTCCTGCATTGCGGGTCATTTGCAAATTACTGAGTGAGTTTTATATGCAGATTTAACCGTCTTCTGTTTCGATATTCCAAATCAAGGTCCGCGTGGACATTAAAACATTAATGGTACTATGTCACAATGTTACAAACAATTTAAAGGAATGTTTCATGTGTCAAAAAATCGGTTCTTGTATTGCGGATCATTTGCAAATTACGGAGTGAGTTTTATATGCAGATTTAACCGTCTTCTGTTTCGATATTCCGAATCAAGTTCCACGCGGGCATTAAATAATTAATGATACTATGTCACAATGGTATAAATAATGTTACAAATAATCTGAAGAAATGTACGACGTATCAAAGAATCGGTTCCTGCATTGCGGATCATTTGCAAATTACCGAGTGAGTTTTATATGCAGATTCAATGTCTTCTATTTCAATATTCCAAATCAAAGTTCACGCGGGAATTAAACAATTAATGATACTACGTCTCAAATGCTATAAATAATGTTACAAATAATCTGAAGGAATGTACGACGTATCAAAGAACCTGTTCCTGTATTTTATATGCATTTTATATGCAGATTGAACGTCTTCTGTTTCAATATTCCAAATTAAATTCCGCGAAAGTTCCAACAAAATATTAATGATATTATGTCACAATGGTATAAATAATGTACAAATAATATCTTTTTAATACCTTGACTGCCGCAGCACTTTTCGGGACTCCGGTGTAAAAAGTCAATTTAATTTAATCATATTTATAGTTTTTAATACATTTTGACAACATTTCTGTTGTAAAGATTGGCCATTGCCCTCGACGCATGTTACTCGAAGTACTTCTTAATCATAATTACAGGAAGTATATTAACATTTAGTCTGTTACTAATACACGTGAGTATTAATGCGTAATTTCTTATTTTTTTACTTTTCTTAAGGAATTTATCTTATTATCTTGTCTTAATACGCACAGGTATTAACGTTAAGTAGCGATTTTAGTCGAAAATTGAGATCGACAACTTTTGTCATTGGCCACTTCGTTTATATGTTCATTAATAGTTATATGGGACAAAGGCTTATGGACATGAGCAGTGGTATATCGAATGTAATGTAAGTACAACCATTTAAATATAGATCGGTTTCCTCGAAAATTCTTAAAATAGGCTTAATTCTCAATACGACTATAATGAATCACAAAGCTTGACGTATTGTTTTACATCTTTGTTACAATTAATAATAGAACGTTAATACTAAGAACCTTTGCACTATGGTCATACAACCATAATGAAGCACAAAGCTTGACGTATTGTTTTACATCTTTATTACAATTAATAATAGAACTTTAATACTAAGAACCTTTGCTCTATGGTCATACGACGCTAATAAATCACAAAGCTTGACGTATTATTTTACTTTTATGTTACAATTAATAATAGAGCGTTAATACTAAGAACCTTTGCACTACGGTCATGTGACCATAATGAATCACAAAGCTTGACGTATTGTTTTACTTCTATGTTACAATTAATAATAGAATCTTGGTACTAAGAACCTTTGCACTATGGTCATACGACCATAATGAATCACATAGCTTGACGTATTGCTTTAGATTTATGTAACAATTAATAATAGAACGTTAATACTAAGAACCTTTGCACTATGGTCATACGACTATAATGAATCACAAAGCTTGACGTATTGTTTTACTTCTCTGTTACAATTAATAATAGAACTTTAATACTGAGAACTTTTGCACTATGTTCATACGACCATAATGAATCAGAAAGCTTGACGTATTATTTTACATCTCTGTTACAATTAATAATACTGAGAACCCTTGTATCCAGTTATGGTGGAAATTGGTACGAGACGTCAACTTCGTCACAGAAGTTGTTGATACTGATACTACTGAAATGCTTCAAACCATGCTACGTGAGTGTCGGCAATTTCTATGCTCTCTCGTTGGAGAAGTTTTCAATGGTAAGCAAAAATAGACGCACATTATGTTCAGAAAATGCGTTCAAGAGTGTAAGAGTGTGTACTCGTCAACAAGGAATAAAAACGATGTTAAGTTGATATGCGACACCAAATTAAATCTGTTGAAATCAAGAATAATTTCCTTGTGGTGATATAAGTAATGTACTTGCATTTATTTACCGAGCCTATTGATGAAAGAGGCATATCCAAAAGATTTTATAGTACGGTTCTCTTCATCGTTTGGTTTAAAATGGTATTTTGTTTTTCAGTTCCAAAAAATATATTTTATTAGATATTTTAACAAATAGACACGGTGATCATGAAGCTTTAAATATAAAATATTGAAATATTTTGTTACGGTTTTTGTTGTTTAATGTATTGCCATATTTGTAAAGTTTAAGGAAATTTTTAGTTTTTATGTTTCGTACAACTAGAATAGTGGGAATAACACCAATTCATTCTTTTTCAGTTATAAATATAAAATATTATGTTTTGTTACGGTTTTTAAGTAGCTGCTTAATTTATTTTCTTACTTATCTTGCTGATCAGATACGATTTTACATTCTTGAAACATTATTTTTAATAACTACGATACCAACCGTACCTCTTATATTTTGCACATATAATGAATGACGTCCTTTGCTTTTGTTTAAGATTGTGCAAACAACGGTATCCTATTGTATGATTATCCGACAACTGCAGTAATCAACAGATGCATATTATGAAAGAACGTAGCGAATTACGCAGCATACATCGACAGCCATGGCACTTTTAAAATATCTGTTTCCCTACATTTATATTTTGTCTACACAATAAATCGCCTGCATAATAACCCACTTAAGCCTCATATGGATGTGTAGATTTAATGTGCAGAGGATTATACTTGTATATCTTCAAACTATCATGGGACATATTTCATTCTTCATACATAAATGCATTCATTAATTTACTTACTTTTGTTCTTAATATTTAATTTTAGCATCAACTGGTATTGTTAGAAATCCTATTGACAATTCGTATGTCAACACCAGTGGCTGAACACTCATTTTCAACGCTAAAAGAATTAAATATTTGCGAAGGGCACTATGAATCATGATAGATCAAATGCACTCACAATGATTTCAACGGAGAAAAAATGTTTCCACAGCCACACAAACATTAAAGGAAAATCTATGGAACTTTGGGCTCAGAACAAAACAGGAAGAGTGGATTTCACTTTTTACGTTATTTCGTATTATGCCAAACAGTATAATTCTATTGATAATAAGCAATATCGTTATAGTAATAATCGTTATAATATAGCAATAATGTTTTCACAGTCACGCAAACATTGAAGGAAAATCTATGGAACTTTGTGTTCAGAACAAAACAAGCAGAATGGATTTCATTTTTTACGTCATTTAGCATTATGCCAAACAGTATAATTCTATTGATAATAAGCAATATCAGTCGATATCACTTCCACAATTTAAAGCCACGAGCCTTCACTGCTTTTTGTCATTCGTTTCTTTTCTCAAACTAAATATTTAGGCTTTACCGATCTTGCTAAAACCTATGGTGGCCGTATTGATTACTTTGTAATTTTTATTTTGCGTGGCACTTGATAAAGTACAGTTTCTTTATTATTTTTTTAACCCTCCTATTGGGTTGGAGAAAATGCCGTGTTGTGTGAAACCGTTTGTCGCACCCTCTAAAGAAAATATTTGAAAAATTTATAAAAAAATATTTTTTTTAATTCGACATAAACAACTTAATTTTTATTGTATAAATGTATGTATGAACACAAAGTAAACAAAAAAATTTAATCTACCGCCACCATAATTTAATGAAATTTCTCGACTTGTTAATCATGTGGAACGTTTTTTCCAACATGGATCGTAAAACATTTTTATCGTTTTGGATGGTCGTCCTTAAAAAAATCTGTAATCGAACTTTCTTGCTGGTTCTAACTCATTGATCTCGCGGAACGAAATTTTGCTAAACCATCTTTGACAAGTATTCGAACATTTACAATATCTTTCCACCAAATACCGCACAATAAATTTTTACATGCAACTTCAGATGCGTTGCTTCCTCAAAATCGATTTGATTTGCATCAAAATGCAGTGTCCATAAATGCAACTTTATCTCTGACATGTTTTTCAATATAAATATCTTCAAGTGAATGATGAACGGTAAAAAAGGACCAATTTCATTTTCTATTATACAGCATGTTTTCTGTAAAAACCGAAAAAAAAATCTTCTTCCAATGACTCATTTAAGGTTGATGTTTTTTTTCTTTCAGCGACAAGGATATGTCCCCAATGTCCTATTAAAAATACGAACAACCGTGTTATAGGATGCCGTTTGTAACCCAATATATATGTATATATATATATATAGAGAGAGAGAGAGAGAAAAGATGTAATAATATACAAAGTATATTATAATATATACAAAATATATTATATACACATGTAATATGTATATATATAATATATTTTATATATTATTATATTTTGATGGTACTTGACAAAGTACAGTTCTTTTATCAAATTTTGTTAGGACTGGAGGATTCGAAGAATTACAGTAAGTATGACAAAACTCTCCATTCGTAGTTTAATCGACTATTACCTGCATTTTACCTGCACAAAAGAGTTCTCGTTATTACATAGTTATATTTACAGAAAATAATCTATATATAAAACAAATGAAGAGTACAATACAACAAAATTGATCAAAGCCATAATTCGTTATGTTTGCGCTCGGTGCAAATTCAAAATAAGCAACTCTAATGAGGAAAAATCTAAACAGGAACTACAGACTACCGATACAATTATCTTCAACTCCCAGAATATGTTTATACTCACCGTTATACGATAACATATTTCACTAGGAATAAAAACGTTCAGTGTTAGTAACGACGTATCAAAACTCTCGTTCTCCCATAATATGTGTCCGACGGTTTCTTAGTAACTTATAAATGAAACACTGTGGAAAGCAGGCAGACAAATTACATAAACCGTCGTAAACTGTTGCCTTCCAGCAAATTGCTAGGTAGTATTTCACGCGTCATTCTTCCACCATACAGCAGAAAATGATTACATCGATTCGTTTGCACTTACATAGCTCTCGGTGGGTGTAAAAATGTAACATGTAGGAAGGATCGGTCTGCGGAAATATATTCTAAATATTTCATACGGGATTTACGACGAGGGAAATAAAAATTTACCCTGAAGCCCTCCAGGATGAGAAAGGAACAAATAAACACTCGCTTTCTTGGCATGGGATGCGAAGTTTATGCAGATATGGATATATTCGAGACCGGTCACTGCAAACTGACACGAATTTTATTGTCGTGTATCGGATTATGGCCGTATCAAAAGTGGAGGACTGTATTTCTATGCAGACTTTTCGTGGTTCTTGCTTTTGCCCCGGCGCCGATTCTTTTGGTACTGATCATTGCCAGTTTTGTGCTCGGGTGCTTTGAAATTTTGCCGAACTGTCGCAAGTGCTGCGAATTTAGCTTTCAGAGATCGGTCTAGCCATTTGTTATATTGCACCTAACGTTTTAGAATCCGATTTCAAGTAGAAAATTGGCGGTTATTTAACGCAAACACGTTCGCCGTATGGATGGTTACACGGTTGATTAATGTTAATCTGTATTTGAATTTCTGGTGCTTAGATATTTAAACTGTACTCACCAGACATTAGTACTATGATTTACGCCGAGGTGATTTTAATTTTTATAGTGACGATTATAGTATTTCTGAAGTTTCTGAACCACTGTGCCAATATTCGAAAGGTGAGTCTGTGCAGTATATATTTTTTGTTTGATTCAGGAAGGCAAGTTCAATTTATAGAGTAACGTAAGACTTGCAATTTCTTAAAGAAATGTAATCATGTAATTTTCTATATATATGATAACATATTTGTAAAATGACGTAAGACTTGCAATTTCTTAAACAAATGTAATTATATAATTTTCTATATATATGATAACATATTTGTAAAGTAACGTAAGACTTGCAATTTCCTAAACAAATGTGATCGTATCATTTTCTATATACATGATAACATTTTTGTAAAGTAACATAAGACTTGCAATTTCCTAAACAAATGTAATCGTATAATTTTCTATATACATGATAACATATTTTTACAGTAACGTAAGACTTGCAATTTCTTAAAGAAATGTAATCATGTAATTTTCTATATATATGATAACATATTTGTACAGTAACATAAGACTTGCAATTTCTTAAAGAAATGTAATCATGTAATTTTCTATATATATATGATAACATGTTTGTACAGTAACATAAGACTTGCAATTTCTTAAAGAAACGTCATCGTATAATTTTCTATATACATGATAACATATTTGTACAGTAAGGTAACACTTGCAATTTCGTAAAAAAATGTAATCGTATAATTTTCTATATATATGATAACATATTTGTAAAATGACGTAAGACTTGCAATTTCTTAAACAAATGTAATTATATAATTTTCTATATATATGATAACATATTTGTAAAGTAACGTAAGACTTGCAATTTCCTGAAGAAATGTAATCGTATAATTTTCTATATACATGATAACATATTTGTAAAGTGACGTAAGACTTGCAATTTCTTAAAGAAATGTAATCGTTTAATTTTCTATATACATGATAACATATTTGTACTGTAATATAAGACTTGCAATTTTATAAAGAAACGTAATCGTATAATTTTCTATATACATGATAACATAAAATACGTGTGCCAGATTACATAGTTTTATTAGTAGAATTGAAATAAAATATAGTATAATACAATTCAAGCAAGTATGGCACCTTACATATGAATTGTACATAAGTAAGAAGTTTCTAATTTCAATTAATGTGTATTGGACCATACTTTTGTCTTTGCAGATAAAAACCCTTATTGAAAGCATAAAGAACGATTGGGGAACACTGAAGAATGATGATGAATTAAAAATTTTACACAAGTACACCAATATTGGCCGACGTTACAATTTGTTTTGCACGAGTACGTAGAAAATAAATCAACTCTTAAACGTATACTAGACATTCCAACATATTTGAAAATACATTCAGGAATCGATTCGGCACATTAAAATAACGTGTAAATTTCATGAAACCATATATTCCACTTTACTTTCTTTTCTAGTTATTTCGCGTTTATTATTGATCTAATTCTTTCCGTTAATGGGTTGCTATAATTAACCCTTTGAATGCTATGGACGCATATTCCTAATCGGCGTAAAACATTTGACTGAAAATGCGAAAAATTCACAATGAAGCCTATTTGCAATGTTGTAAAAGCAATTGATATTGGAACGGTGCTTCAATACTTTGACCCTTCGATTGATATAGACGCATATATGCATCTATGGTCAAATATGCGCGCATATATGCGCTTTCCAATCGTTTCGATTTCTTATCTACTGCAGCCACAATTATCACGGTGGTCACTGGTGACCGGTGCAAAAAATTTTACTAAAAATGTAAAATATCGCAACGCTTGCAATCTTGTAAATGCAATTGATATTGGAACGGTGCTTCAATACTTTGGCTTCTGATAACTTAATTTTTAGATTTAAATTTCTGATCATTTAATTTTTAAAGCGTTACCTTAATTTTGCACGATTTAATTATACTTTGCAGTATTTTATCGCATCGCGGTTCTAACATAGCAAAATACCCTTGGCAATCAACGTGTTATCAACGTATGATATAAATACAGATGTGTTCTTTATCAAATATTTTTCTTGCATTATTTAATTTGACGTAAATGAAGACCTATCATTAGAACTTCGTTGCGCCTTACATATTAAATTAACAACGTATGAGATAAATACAAATGCGTTCTTTATCAAATTATAATCTTGCATTATTTAATTTGGCGTAAATAAAGAATTATCACTAGAACTTAGTTGCGCCTTACATATTCAATTAATAAAGTGCAAACTATCAAAAAGTATCTCGTCCTCAGCGAGTAATTTCTGGAAGTATTCAGCAGTCAAAGGGTTAATTCAATTTTCAACGTAGCGTACTGTTAGTAAATCGAGTTTACTTTTTTTAGTATTTTGCTATATAAACACTTCCGCCTTTGCGCTCCTACCTCTTATATCGCCAACGTTAGACTACATCGATCCTCGTAATGAAACTCGAAAACGCCAGCTTCCATTTGAGGCTGAGTACTTTGTGGACCAAGAAGAATACTTCTATCCCATTTTGTTCCACATGTACATAGTAATGTTTATAATAATAACTATAGTTGTTGCCACCGATGCGATGTACATAACTTGCATCTTCCACGCATGCAGCATGTTCAGCATTGTCGGGTAAGAAACATAAGTTTTTAATGAAAATAAAGATGAATTTTCTGTTTTGGTCATTACCACACTTCAAAAATCATAAAATACGTTATTTCATGTTTAAATTTAAATTTGACACTTTCTAATAAATAACGAAACTTACTTAATTATGTATTACCACATAATTATATTATTTATTTTTAATTCAACGTTTTGTATAAACTGCGTACAGATCAAAATCATTACTATCAAATATAATTTATCAGTTACAATATTTTTAAATATTCTTTATGTTTTCCAAGTAATGAAGATTGATTTCGAATTTAAAAATTCCCCGCCATCATAAAAAGTTATAGTAGCTAAGTTTTTTATTTTTGATATTTTTCTTAAGATGTATACATAACAATCTAGGTTGCTAATGTCCGTAATTTTATAGTTTTCGACTGGAGCACGCTTGCAGTAATACGGATCAAACAAAATATGTTTACAATAAATATTGCGCCACTCATAAAAATATAATGAATACCGTGCGATATCATTGGGAGGCTACAAAGTATGAAAAATGTTCTCAAGAACGTAATATGTTCTTTGTTATCCAATATAAACGTAGCAATAAATTTAAAAATTATTTACTTACATAAAACGTACTGAAATTCGATATATACAATGTTTTCATAAGTCATAATGTGTTCTTAAATACTGAAGGTTTACGAATACCATCAACAGTAGCTATGGATTGGTCTTTCTTATTATTTTGATACTCATCATAATTAGTATCAGTATTACTCTTTTTAATGTGAGTATAAATTTATTATTTTACAATGCCGCATAATGTAACAATTATCTATATTTCCCGCACAGAAATGAATGTTTCTTTTTCTACTTCTTTAATTTGATTAGTTGCTCAAGATAACAAAGTGATTCATCTAATTAATTAGTTTGGTAAATGCATAATATTTCAATGTGATAATACTACATATGTTAATGAATTTGTCCTAGGCGGCGGTTGTAGTTGGCGAGTGGAAAGAAATGATGCTTTCTCTCTTAACGTATTCAACAAACAAAAGTGTGTGTTTAATTATCTTTGAGATGTGTAGACAAATAGACAAAAATTAAGCGATCGCTTCTGGCCAAATGGCCCAAGTATTTTTCAATATTTACCCAGCACAATGCTTAATCGATGTGAGTTCCAACGTCTTCGTGCAAGCGTAAGTTAAAATGTACTGTAATAATTATGTTCGTGAACTTCAAAAGCTAATTTCATGTTCATAGAGATATGTTGACAAATCACTATGACAAAAAATGAAGTGATAATTATAACGCTTCATTTTTATTTACAAACGCAAATGTATATGACTCGGATAAACAAATTCTTCTTGCAAATTCAATTGCATGTATATTTCTTTAAATTATTTTTTTAATATCTGAAACCTTTAATATGTCTGTAGTATACATATTCAAACTCAATTATATATATTAGGTGTATATTACAGCTGTTCCATATGCTATAAAATTACGCATTATTTTAAATCTTTTCTTTTGCATAATCTTTCGATATTCAGTCAATTTCCCTTGCTGTAGTATCTTATTACATTTAATAAAAAATTTAAGGCGTCACTAACTATATACATCAAATAGCGAGTTTCTGTAAAACTTTACAAAAACAAACCCCATAACTATTTTTGCATAAGCAGTTTACAATCGATTACATTTTCTGACACAAAACGTATCAGCCATTATTCTTTACGACTGTTTTTCATTAATTCTAATTCCAAGTAGAAACAGGCATGACTTTGTGCGATAGATACAGTACTCAGTGGTACACATTTAATAAGAAATTTAATAAAAACTTTACAAAAACTCAGTAGTACACATTTAATAAGAAATTTAATAAAAACTTTACCGAAACAAATCCCGTAATTTAAACCTTCCCATTTTCTGACGCGAAACGTATCAGGCATTTATTTTTTATTTTTTGTCAGCCATTATTCTTTACGACTCTTTTTTATTCATTCTAATTCCAAGTAGAAACAGACATGACTTTGTGCGATAGATACAATACTCAGTGGTACTTAACGCTCCATTTAATAATAATGCAGCGATGCACAATCATATCAATGGAATTGTATGCAACGTATCAAAAAAATAAGTTTATCAGTTATTTCACCATTATTCTTAACTAAATTTATTCAATGTTTTTTACAAATTGTCAAAAATGCACCATTCTATATTCCATTTAGTTTTAATAGAAAAAAGGAATGACTTATATAAACAACTTGCGATAGATACAGTAGCGTTTCTGAACACATTTAATAAATGACAATCAAATTTAATAATAACGAAATTCATTAGAAGAATTTACAAGAGTAAAAAATACCGTGAATCACAAATTCAATGGATGAGTACACATTTAATAAGATAAAACATCTTAATAAAAACTTTTGGATCTTTCACCTAAAAAAGGAAGACCAAAAATATACGGAAATATTAAATCCTCCCATTTTCTGACGCAAAACGTATCAGGCATTTATTTTATATTTTTTATCAGGAACATTATTTTTAAATACGAAATAATTTTTCATTAATTTAAAAATAATTAATAAATGTAATAAATGTTCACGAATTATTTCAATCAAATTAGATACAAAACTCAAAGTGGTACATTTATAAGACATTCAGTTAATTTTGAAAATGGTCTAAGTCAATTCCAAAAATAATATTAATAATTCACAATTTCATATTCGATGTCCATTAATTAAGACTAATAAAATTATAAATTAAAATGTTGCTAATGTAAAAATATTTTTCAATATCAATGGAATTAAATATCTCGCATTGGTAATGACTGACCACTTTTACAAATCCTCAATTACACCAACAGCAAAAGACTATTAACACACCATTGCATCAGGTGGTACAAACATCCATGTCGTATTTCACGACATTGTATTCGTTTAAACAATAATTTGACGTCATTGAACGAAAATACGAAAAATGTTCATCTTGCACAGTCAACCCATTGCAATCTGACATATTTTCTGAAAATCCACATATCACAGGAGTCACATAAATAGGTATTAGATGAAAGTTATTAAGCTTTGCGAGAACCATTTTGTTATGGAGTCTTCTTTCAGGTGATGGCGACGGAAAGTTTAGATAACATCGGTTTACAAAATGTGAATAGTTCTAGAAAAAAATCTAGCACGAGGTCATCCTGTCGTCGCTATAATTGCATCGTTGTTCTTCAAATACGCATATATTTCCTTCGTGTATCTATAAAGAAAATACAATATGCGGACTTTGGTGGAAATATAGTTTGATGACACCTATGCTTTAATATTCAGATCCTGCTTAAGTAAATACATAAAGATTTACAGGAAAATGGTAATAAAGTATGCTTGTCCAATCAATCGTAAGATAGAGTAGTAAAGAAATAGTTGCTTACACCTGCACTTGCAAAATATAATTCCATAAATTTACCAAATATCCAGTAATGAAAATATTCTACTGTCTCGTATTGTATAATTTGAAGAAATATTAATAACAGGAGAATTGGTAGACTAATTCGTTTCAATAAAATATTTCAACGTAAACATTTAAAAAACATAATTTTATTTTGTTATTCAAATGTTGCTGCATACAAATTTCATTAGCCGTAATTGACATACATTTGTGAATTACGTTCATATAATATTAATACTATGTAAGTTTTTGCATTCCCTGCTCCCTGTAATATGTACAACGGTTCAACCCTCCTATATTCCTACATACAATTGAAAAGTACAATCGGTGAATAAATAGTTTTAACTTTGGTCGCATTATATTGCTCAAGTGTCTTATGTTTTACTGTGATATTAGAGCACGAGGATTAATGAAATGCTTTTTCGCAACATATAAATGAACAACTTCTTCTGTGTTCTATAGGTCGTACAGATAAAATATTTTCGGATTCCCTTCAGAACGTGCGGAAGGAAATGCCGAATCACGTATTTCTTAACACTAAACGTACCAAGCGGGGTCAAATGACCCCTTTCAACGTTTACTTTAAAATCGTACATTCATTGTTTTTTCTTTCGATCATTTGACTTTCTGTAAATTCTTGTATCATCTGATTATTCAATTATATCTGATTATTCAATTATTTCTCGCTTTACTAAATTAGGAATCTTTTTCTCGAAATCAACGTTTATTTCATAAGGGGTCAAATGACAAATGATGTAAGAATAAATAGGTGTAAAGTACTGGTACGTTTAGTGTTAAATGTTAGTTTAAAAATGGTGGTCACTAGAAGTATTCTAGAATTCACCGTAGCCTTTCGTTTTCATAACTCCCCCTTTAGAACCTTCTGGTCCGAAGATGAACCAGCGTCAACTGTGAAAGGTTAATACAATTTGGCTGCATACTTTACAACTTAATTTAGAAAATATTGTACATACAGATCTTAACATACCGCGTATACAAATGACCATACAGTACATATAAATGGCATGCATAAGCCAGTCCTTCGATGGAAATATTGCATGATGGAAAATAACATTACGACATAGTAAAAAAATAAGGTATTTACAATAACAGTGTATACATCTATAGCACCGTACTATTTGATAGAGGCTAATAGCACAGATCGCCTTTCTGTGTTTTGAAACAAGGCCCTAATTAATTGTTTTATTTGGGAGGCCGTAAACACTTCCGACAAAGGGCCCTTGCCGTTTCCCCAATCAATTTCGATTTCTTTTAACGATGCGATCAACACCTTAATCAACTTCATAAACTGATTCCACTTTCGAACGTATTGCTGAATCATTGAAGGATCCTACAAATAAAACTTTGTGTGAAAATGTGTGGCTAAAGAGTTTTTTGCACAAATAGGCCGTGTAGAATTCTTTTAAACGTTTCATTAAAATTGATAAATAACTACTTTCGGAGTTACGTACTTTCTTTGATCAATTACATTAACCCTTCTTTGCATGATGGTGGAAATTTTCATCATAACATTGAATGCCCAAAAATTATATAAAAGAACAAGTTCACTTTAATCTAACTTTGCATGATAATGGAAATTTCCTTCATATTGTTTTTTGCTAAATTTATACTATAAATATATACTAAGATTTTTTTAATTATTTTTCCTTTAATTTTGAATATGAATTATACCACCTTGATTTATTTCACCAATAAAGAAGAAATCATGCAAAGAAGAGTTAAATACCGACATTAACTTAACACTAGGTTTACGGGTCCCGTAAATTTGACGGATTTCAAACTTTGAAATGAAACACACAAAAAACCATAGCAATAATCTTAACTACTTTGCATCGTAAATTCATAATTTCATTAAAAGAGTTTATACACCCAATTATTATTTCCTTAAGTTTTTTAAATTTTCAAATTTGTATGTGGCATACCTATCTCTACGAAACCCATAAGTATCTAATGGACCTATTCACGAACTTATGCGGTGCTCTTATCAAGTGGAGATAATGAAATCCAGTACGAACAATAGCTGTATCTTATGCCTAAAGATATGCACACAGTTCGAAGGTACTTCGTAAAATTCCAAATAATATTTCCCAAATTTTATTTAACTGTAATTAGTCATTCCCGCTTCTTAAAATATTTCAAAGTAATATTCCAATATGGCTAAAAGAAAGTTACCAGCAGAAGTTTACTGTTTTGAAAAATACCACACAATGGAGAGCTATAAAATATAATTTTTACATGAAAACATGACATTAAAACATAGTATTGTATAAACATATAACTAAAGTTGTCAAAAGAATTCATAAATCTGGTTTATTTTTCATAATCTTGCATGTTATGTATCACTGCTTTTTCAACGGAAATGAATTCCGACCAGTACGACACCCATGACCAACTTTAACTCTTTGCGCTCGACCGGTGCCTCTCAGGCACCACTCGCATCGATGCGGTAAATTGACTGGTAACGGTGTTTATTTGTCTTTGGCCTAACGAATATCGCTTGACAAGTCTACCTGGCCTTTTGTAGATCACTGTATGAGGTGTCTACATAGCTATAAAGATGTCTTATCTCAAAAACACAAACGAATTTCAATGCGTGCATTATGTCTTGAGAATAATAGAACGCTGATAGACGTCGCAACGCTTCTTTCAATTCGCTTCTTTCAAAAAAAGGTACAGAAAGAACCAATCACCGTCTTCGCACTTTTGAGATAAAATGTCTTATCTCAAAAATACTTGCAAACGCGGGTTGGACTCTGTGTTCGACATTAGTTCCAATTCAACCTTCTTGGCAATCGCAATATTTCTTTCAAAGTTAGTGAGCCCAATAAGTATGGAACACGACGAAGAAATGACTTCTAGTGAAGATGAGTTCAATTTTTTGGCAATAACGAACGAAATTACATCACTACATAGACAGCTTGACCATGAGAATGAAGACGGATGTGATGAAGATAGTGACGACGTTATAGGTGTAAGAAGATGAAAAATCCGAATAATCGATAGTGAATCTGAAAGCCAAAGTGGCCAAAAGCCAAAAGCCAACGTAGCACAGCTTCTACTTCACAGAGCACTTCTGAAATGATCCGAGTCAATGGGAAGCTGCATGTTATTTTGATGGGACAAAAAAAGGATTGCAAAGTTTGTTCCCAACGAAAATCCGGCCAAAGACGACAAACTGTGTACTATTGTGACACATGCCCCGACAAGCCAAGAATGCACATTGGAGATTGTTTTACAAAATACCACAAGAAGAAAAGTTATAGAACGTAATCCTTAATAAATATCCTTCATTAAATTAAATAAATGTATGTAATGTTAAAATGTACGAGTTTAAAGTGTCCCATTGTGCTTAAAATTATTTTAAGTTAACAGAAACGAACTCATGAAATAGGCGGATGACTGTCGAGTTGCTGGTCAGCCCGAGAGAAAAACGCGTCGAGCGCAAAGAGTTAATACGTCCGAAAAGGGTTAATATTTTATTTTTACGTGATGCCTTATATTGTTCAACTCAGACTTAGTTTGAATAAATTGATTTTTTAATGTAAATACGTATTTTCACCTACCCGTCAATTTGACGGGTGCTCGTAGAGATAGGTATATAAGAAACGCCCGTAAACCTACCGTTAATAACACATATGAAATTAAACAAGTACATTAAAAATACCTAGAAGTTGGTGGAAAAATTATGTAAATCAAAGGTCAACTCACGGGAAATATCAACGGCACTCGATTTGCCACAATGTCAAATGATCCCGACAACTCTGTCGCTACATTTGCAGGAATGTCCTCCACGGACATAACTCGCGTGATTAATTCCTCAATAATGGAATCTGTTATACATCCTGTTGTATTCGAAATATTTGTTAGTAGATGTCCAGACAATGGTCAAAATTTATGTGATACCAACCTATAGCCTTGCAATAATTCGTAATGGGTAATATATCCAACCAAGCTGCTTTCAATAATTCCAATTGCCTTATACACTGTCTTAGTGCTCGGTCTGTACCAGGATGTAATTTAGCAGACTGTCCCAATGTGGATAAACCTGTGTTTCATTCACAATGTCTTTTTACATAATACTAATTCTCAAAACAATTGGTGTCGACAATGCAATTGAACTTTATAAGAGTTTTAACGGAACCCTAACATCTCCAGGACCACATAAACTTACCTGATTCTTTAAGAATGTCGGTAGCAATGTTTCTTTGATACCTCATGTGCGCCAGGAAATGTTCTACTCCAACTTTCCGTAGTAACAAAGTTTGATCAACAAACGTTAAGTTCAATTTTTGCAAGGATTCAGGCAACTTGTCCCTGTATTCGTGTGCTAACGTCAATAAATGGTGCGCAAGGTACATACAGTTGTTGTGAAAGAGAGCTAAAAGTAATAATAAATTTTAGATCATGTTCCTATTTTCTGCTGCTGAAATAATAATGTAAATATGGGAATAAAATTTTAAATCATGTTCTTATTTTTCTGCTGCTGAAATATTGATGTAAAATAAGGGAATATGGCTTACCGACTTCTGTCGGTATCGTTTCTATTAATGTTCTGTGACATTCAACAACCAGTATAGCATACATTTCGAAGACGCTTCTGCATGTGTCATATAATCGAATAGCACGGGTCTCTGAACTCCGACAAGCTTCGTTTAAGATGCTTTTCGCAAGATTCAATATTTCTTGTACACTTTTACTGAAATTGAAGGAGTACGTTAGACAGTATCATAGAATACGTATATAGAATGTCGCATGCCTGTGTAGTATCCAAGCAATAATAAATGACCCAAGCATGAAAACATTTGACGGTTATTACTACAGTTACATAAATGAACTAATTCTAACTGCGTTAAGGGATTATACCTATTTGGGTTGGTGAAAAAATCGACTTTTTTTTATTGCATTTTCTTAATGTACATCATTTCAAGAATATTTCCTCAAAAGTACATAAGAATCGGAGCACACGTTCAAAATTATAAGCGTTTATCTGGAGCGCGACTATGTATGATTAGTAAAGAGCTTGAAGCTTTAAACGCGATTATCTCGAAACTGTGTTTTTTAAAACATACGGTTGCGGTGACCACGATTTCTCAAAAACTACTTCACCGATAGGATTCTAATTTTATATACTTATTTGTCATTACAATAGGCAGGGCCTAAACGAAGGATTTTTTATTTTAGTAATAAAAAAAAAGTTACAACATAAAAACGAAAGTCAGTAAAAGTGTTGTCATTCTTGTAAAAATTCAAATTTTTCCAAATCTTTCGTTCGCGCCCTGCCTATTGTAATGACAAATAAGTATATAAAATTAGAGTCCAATCGGTGAAGTAGTTTTTGAGAAATCGTGGTCACCGCAAGTGATGAAAATAAACGAAAGCTCTAGGAGAGGAGCTATATTTCCTCCATTTTTTAATATTTTCTTATAAAAAAATTTATACAAGTACCACTAAATACGTACTTTTTGGTAATATTTTGCGAATTTTAATTAGTGCTCACTAAAATGGCAAAAAAAATCTTGAAAATCATGTCATTTCGCCGATCCCAAGTAGGCATAACCCCTTAATGCTAATACATATGAATAATATACCTTATTTGACATTTTGGCAAGTGAAATGTAGTTTCACTCAATTTTCCATCCATTTGTAGGCTATGGTCATTTAGTAAAGGCAATGTAGATAATTCCTAATATGGAACAAAATTATGTATATTTGGTTGTTAATTTTTTTCTTTCGTATTTGTATTGATTACTATTTTCGTACCTCAGGATTATGCATTATGGAATTATGGAGATCCTTCTTCATAATTTCTCTGGCTTCAACAAGAAAATCTTGGCATATCTTGTCTGTGAAAAGCTTTTCTATGTCTTTCGTATATTCTGATAAAAACAATTGATTACTCGTGATGAAACCTGAAAACGACGTTTCACAGTGTTCACTTTATATGAACAGAAAATGATTAACCATGAAAGTAGGTGCAAAATATAGTGTACCGATTTGAACTAAGTAATCTTGAAATGCACAACACTGAGTCCTGATTGTATCAAACTGTTCGAGTTCTGCACTAGTCTTCGGAATGGTATATGATATACACTCCGATATGAGAGATTCAGCCATTGGGTCCAATAGAACAGGCTGCAACTTCATTAGGAATGTTTCGTCATCATGGATAACTATATTAAAATGCTGATGAAGGAATTTGAACAGCAGTGTCAGATTATGCAACACGCTGTTGTAGTTTGGTATTTTCTTTTTTTTAATAATCTGAACATTGAACGATCTCTGTTTAACGATCTGAATCGAACAGTTGTCATGAATGATTGGGGTGATTATGTACTTCATCAACGTTGTTGAGAATTTATGCAAGTGGTTCAACAGGTTGTCGATATAATGTAACGCTTTTACTAATTCTTCCACTTTTTCAAACTGATTTCCAATACTGAGGCTAACACTTGTAACAGTTTTGCCATCGTCGTCTGTTTCCCAGCAAACTTGCTCCCGCCATAAGCAAGAAGCTTCCGTCAGAAACAAACTGTACAAGTTAATGTATTCCGTTTGAATTGCTGTATATATCTCCATATTAGGCAAATCAGTTTCAGGGCTGTCCAGTAAAATCTGCATAAGCTTCAAAGTCTTCGCAATCTCAACATAACTTTTTCTTTTCTCATGTTCCTTTATGGAGTTAATATATTCGTTTAACATTAGCAATTGCTTGGACAACTGTAGGCTGAGATTGGTCTCCTTTAATTCTTGTGAAAGGGTATTTAATTCTTCTATCGAGCCTGAAAGATCAATTTTTATCTGGAACAAAATTAAATAGACATATTCAACTTTACTTCACCACATAGTTAGTGAATAATGTTTGTTGATACATATGTATATACATGTTTATATATTTTACATATGTACATAGATGCTTATGTATTATACGTGTTTATACATTTGTATATAACAAAAAATATTGTTCTTTACCTGTTCATTTATTCTAGTTTGTAGACTGATCATCTCTTCTATTAGCGTCTTATGTATTATACATGTTTATACATTTGTATATAACAAAAAATATTGTTCTTTACCTGTTCATTTATACTAGTTTGTAGATTGATCATCTCTTCTATTAGCGTCTTATTTATTATACATGTTTATACATTTGTATATAACAAAAAATAATGTTCTTTACCTGTTCATTTATTCTAGTTTGTAAACTGACCATCTCTTCTATTAGCGTCTCAGCTTTTGCAACCAACATTTGATCATCCTTTAGTTCTGGCGTGAATCGTATAAAGTTATCATCCATGAAATCCTTCACATCGTTCATCAGTGTTGTTATTTCCTTTCTCATATCCGATATTTTTTCATGTAAGCTTACTTTTTCCAGGTCCCCTTTTAATCAAATAACTTATTGTATTCAATGCTATTCTTTTTTAAAAATCGACATGAAACTTGCCTATCTTAAACTTTTATGTTAAATATATATATATATCTTGAAATAATCTACGTATGATAAAGTATAACTTTCACAAAACATTAAATGACTGAAGATTTTCTTGTACAGCATTTTGTATAATGTAGGATATTTAAATAAGAATATTAAAACATATGTTTAAAAAGCAACATTTTAAAAATAAGAATAAGCTCTCTTATAACTGATTTTAGAAGTAATACTCTGCACATTGACATCAAAACAACAGTCCTCTGCTTCACATAAAACTTATTTCTGTATCAAAATATAAGATGTTTCAGCTTCACACAACAATATATACAGTATAATTGTGTCATTACTATTAAACATTTCGCCGAATTTCTCCTTTCGATGCGATTGACACGAAGTAACGTAACTGCCGTATAGGTTAAGATATCTTTATTTTGACAATCAGAACGGTTAGCTTCTATAAATCGGGTACTTCAACTATAATGTTGATCTTGATTCATAACACCATGCACGCTTATATTTATACGTAAGGAAATAGAGTGTTTACCGGCGGCAACCAGTACTCTTGTCACAAATGATGCCATGTCCTTCGTTCGCTTCACGTTACTGGATAAGCAATTTAAAACACGTAATACGCCCAACAACCGCTACGTAGCGTCACAGCTGCAACGATCAACTTTGAAATATCCACTCTACATTTAAGTAATTTACAGGTTTCACATTCTACTTTTAACACGTTGACTGCCGTGCGTATTTTGCCGTATTAGAACGGCGATACTATAAAATACTACAGCGTTTAACTGAATTATGCAACGAAATAATGTGCAACTTTGAAATGTCGCATCACTATTCTACATCTTAATAAAATAATTTACATTGGTTTCACTTCATTGCGCCGGTCACTTTTAATGAGTTTAACACTAAACGGATAATTTACATCTACTATTCTTATCATTTTTATGAAACAAACATTGATTTTCAGATAGAAATTCCTAATTGTTTAAAGCGAGAAATTTAATAATCAGATGATATAAGAATTTACAGAAAAGATTTAAAGTAACGTTTGAAAGGGGTCATTTGACCCCGTTTGGTACGTTTAGTGTTAAATTGAATTACGTGTAATTAGTGTACATAACAACAGAAACTTGAATAATCAGATGATATAAGAATTTACAGAAAGTCAAATGAGCGATAGAAATAATAATGATTGTACGATTTAAAGTAAATTTTGAAAGGGGTCATTTGACCCCAGGTGGTACGTTTAGTTTTAAACTGAATTACGTGTAATTAGTGTACAAAGCAACAAAATCTTGAAATCGTTGTCAAGATTGCACACGCCATATTTAAACATTATGTTTACTTTTACTTATACTAACTATCGATAATTTGTTGTCGAGTATTCATATTTTTCACTAGTGCTTTCAACAGTTGTTGAGGATTCGATCAATAATTCACAGATATATGGAGGTAACCAGTTTGAGTACATTTTATGAAGAAAATTATTGCCGGAGAACAAAAATGTCTGTAATTCGCAAATTATATAAAACTTAACGTACGTTTACACGAAGATTTTTATGCTTTTCGGTTCCACGTTTATATCTGAAGTATATTCTATACGCCACGAAGAAAATATGCTAAGATTTTGTCTTGCAAGTTCTAATCTCTGATAATATAAATAAAAGTGATTTAAACGTTGGTGTCGAGCTTGCTATACTCATGACTTGTAACAAATTCAAGCACTAACAAGAAAATTTTAAACTAACAAATTCATGCAGTAACAAGAAAATTTTAAACAAACAAAACGCTTGGCCGCAGGTGACACACTTGTTTTATACGTTTCACATGTCCCTAGAAAATTGTATATTTATAAATAGACAACATATTAATTTTGGAGTGCTGAGTTCTCGACTTTGCTAGATTCATGACTTATTGCAATCACCACTACGAAGAAACTAACAGGTGTTATACCTGACACATACACATAACCTAAATTAAGCACATGACATATTAGTCGCACATATGCGCAAATCACTAACTTCTCAACTGTTCAACCTCGTTTGAATCATAATTTTTATTGTAACTGGTGGTCCAGCATTAGTTTGAAAATAGTAGGCACACAAGACGTCTAGCGGCAATTTGTAGACTCGCGCCAAAAAGATTCTACAATCTATTGTATAGTACAATAAATCATGTGATTACTGTGCTATTGAATATATATTAAATGCACGCCATATTAACCGCACATATACAGAAATCACTAAATTCTCAACTCTTCAACCTCGTTTAATATCATCATTTTTATTGTAACTAGCAGTCCAGCACCAGTTTGAAAATAGCAGACACACAGGACACCTAGCAGCAGTTGACAGACTCCCGCTAAAAATATTCACATAATCCATTTTAGAATACAACATACCCTATAATTACAAATGCACACCATATCAACCATACGTATACATAAATTGCTAAATTTTCAATTATTGAACCTCGTTTGAATCATAATTTTTATTGTAACTAGCAGTCCAGCACCAGTTTGAAAATAGCGGACACACAGGACACCTAGCGGCAGTCGATACTCGCGTCAAAAGAATTCTACAATCCATTATATAGTACAGCATATCCTATAATTACAATTGCATGATGCATAAATAATCGCATGTGTACATAAAGAACTAAGTTTTCAATTATTCAACCTTGTTTGAACCATAATTTTTATTATAACTAGCAATCCAGTACCAGTTTGAAAATAGCAGACACATAGGACGTCCAGCGGCATATGTCAAACTCGCATCAAAAAACTTCTACAATCCATCGTATAGTACAGTAAATAATATAATTAGAAATGCACAATATATCAATCCTACATATACATGAATCACTAAATTCTCAACTATTTAACCTTTTTTGAATCATAATTTTTGTTATGACTAGTAATCCAGCACCAGTTTGAAAATAGCAGACACACAGGACGCCTAGCGTCAGTTGATACTCGCGCGAAAAAAATTCGACGATCCATTGTATAATACAGTAAACCATGTAATTACTGTGCTATTAAATATATATCAAGTGCACACCATATCAATCGCACATATACATAAATCACTAAATTCTCAATTATACAACCTCGTTTAAATCATAATTTTTTTGCAACCAGCAGTGCAGCACCAGTTTGAAAATAGCAGACACACAGAACACCTAGTCAAAAGAATTCTACAATCCATCGTATAATACATTAAATGATGTAATTACAAATGCACCATATCAATCGCATATGTACATAAATCACTAAATTCCCAACTATTCAACCTTCTTTAAATCGTAATTTTTATTATGACTAGCAGTCCAGTACCAGTTTGAAAATAGCAGACACACAGGACATCTAGCGGCAGTTGATATTCGCGCCAAAAGAATTCTTTAATCCATCATCCACCACAGTAAATCCTCTAATTCCAAACACCCAACACATGTGTATCAATCCTGTGCATAATTTAGTCGTACACCTCGACGGTCTCATCCCGTCATTTCTTCCAAACATGGCGTCCTTAGATCTGCTCGCAGGGAGACACCTGTTCAACAACCGGCGTGACGTAGTTCAGGCACGTGACCAAACTCACCTTTTGTTGCGTAGGTACAGTATCGTGCGGCAGACTGGAGCGACAGTGCCAAGCGCTGCCTAGAGTGGTGGCTACGAAGTGCCTACGAAGAACTTACGACAGTTGGATCGCGATGTAACGCGCAGAGACGTGAACTGCCGTCGAGGAACTTCGCTGCACGTCGAGAACGACGGTTAGCGGCCAGTCGAGCGGAAAAGCCTCGCAAGGGAACGAAAGAAACCGCGCCCAGCGTGACGTAGGTGGTTAGTGTAACGGGACGATGCCATGTCGCTCTGATACCTTCACGTTTGTTGCAAAATATTCCCAGACGAAGCCGCGCGCCAGGCTGTTTACGGGAGGAGCAGGAGGAGGACGGTTTTTTGCTGGGCATTTCGAAGTGCGGTTGGAGCAGCGTAAACTTTTCTACGAGGAACCTGGCATCTGTGGACAGGTCCGGGAATACTTATGTGGTTCCTGATAGCGTCGTCGGCAACAAACGTGCAACAAAAGACTGAATGAAGCGATGTCGCTCTGATACCTTCACGAGATTTGTTGCAAAATAAATATTCCCAGACGAAGCCGCGCGCCAGACTGTTTACGGGAGGATTAGGAGGAGGACGGTTCTTTGCTGGGCATTTCGAAGTGCGGTTGGAGTAGCGTGAACTTTTCTACAAGGAACCTGCCGTCAGTGGGGGACAGATTCGGGAATAATTATGTGGTGGTTCCTGAACGCGTCGTCGGCAAGAAATGTGCAACAGAAGACACCGAAAGATGCCATGTCCCTCTGATACTTTCATGAGGTTTGTTGCAAAATAAAAATTCCCAGACGAAGCTGCGCGCCACTCTGTTTACGGGAGGAGTAGAAGAAAGACGGTTCTTTGCTGGGCATTTCGAAGTGCGGTTGGAGTAGCGTAAAGGTTTCTACGAGAAGGCTGGCATCGGCAGAGGACAGAACAGGTCCGGGAATAAATATGTGGTGATTCACGAGAAATGTGCAACAGAAGACACCGAATGATCCCATGTCCCTCTGATACCTTCACGAGGTTTGTTGCAAAATATTCCCAGACGAAGCTGCGCGCCACAGTGTTTACGGGAGAAATAAAAGGACTTTTATTATGTGGTTCCCAAACGCGTCGTCGGCAAGGAACGTGTAATAGAAGACATCGAAAGATGCCAATGTCCGTCTGATACCTTCACAAGGTTTGTTGCAAAATAAATATTCCCAGACGAAGCCGCGTGGTACTCCGCCTTTCACACGCTACACTGTTTACGGAAAAAAAGGATTCTTTCCTAGACATTTCGAAGTGCGCTTGGAGTAGCATAAGCATTTTTACGAGGAACCTGGTGTCAGCGGAGGACAGGTTCGGGAATAATTATGTGGTTCCTGATAGTGTCGTCGGCAAGAAACGTGCAACAAAAGACACCGAATGATGCCATGTCCCTCTGATACCTTCACGAGGTTTGTTGCAAAATAAATATTCCCAAACGAAGCCGCGCGTCACTGCACCTTTCACAGGCCACACTGTTTACGGAAAAAAAAGAAGAAAGACGGGCATTTCGAAGTGCGTTTGGAGTAGCGTAAAGATTTCTACGAGGAACCTGGCGTCTACGGGGGATAGATCCGGGAATAATTATGCGGTTGCCGAACGCGTCGTCGGCAAGAAACTTGCAACAGAAGACCCCCTAACGATACTATATCGCTCTGATACCTTCACGAGGTTTGTTGCAAAATAAATATTCCCAGGCGAAACCGTGCGTCACTTCGCCTTTCACACGCCACACTGTTTACGGAAAAAAAGAACTTTTCTTTCCTGGACATTTCGAAGTACGCTTGGAGTAGCGTAAACGTTTTTATGAGGAACCTGGCGTCTGTGGACAGGTCCGGAAATAATTATATGGTGGTTCCCGAACGCGTCGTCGGCAAGGAACGTGCAACAGAAGACACCGAATGATACTATATCGCTCTGATACCTTTACGAGGTTTGTTACAAAATATTTCCAGACGAAACCGCGCGCCACTTTGCCTTTCACACGCCACGCTGTTTACGAAAAAAAGGATTCTTTCCTGGACATTTCGAAGTGCTTTGAAGTGGCGTAAACATTTCTACGAGAAACCTGCGGCATCTGCGGAGGACAGGCCCGGGAATAATGTGATTGTTTCCGAACGCGTCGTCGGCTACAAATGTGCAACAAAAGACACCGAACGATACCATATCGCTTTGATACCTTCACGAAGTTTATTGCAAAACATTTCTAGACGAAACCACGCGCCACACTGTTTACGAAAGAAAAGGATTCTTTCCTGGACATTTCAAAGTGCGTTTGGAGTAGCGTAAACATTTCTACGAGGAACCTGCGGCATACGCGGAGGACAGGTCCGGAAATAATGTGATTGTTTCCGAACGCGTCGTCGGCTACAAATGTGCAACAAAAGACACCGAACGATACCATATCGCTTTGATACCTTCACGAAGTTTATTGCAAAACATTTCTAGACGAAACCACGCGCCACACTGTTTACGGAAAAAAGGGACTTTTCTTTCCTGAACATTTCGAAGTGCTTTGAAGTGGCGTAAAGATTTCTACGAGAAACCTGCGGCATCTGCGGAGGACAGGTCCGGAAATAATGTGATTGTTTCCGAACGCGTCGTCGGCTACAAATGTGCAACAAAAGACACCGAACGATACCATATCGCTTTGATACCTTCACGAAGTTTATTGCAAAATATTCTGTAGGAATAAAAGAAGGACGTTTCTTTCCTGAGTATTTCGAAGTGCGCTTGGAGTAGCGAGGAACCTGGTGTCTGCAGACAGGACCGTCCGGGAATAATTATGTGGTGGTTCCCGATAACGTCGGCAAGAAACGTGCAACAGAAGACTCCAAAGCAGCGGACCTCGCTAAGGTTTCGAGACGAATGGAATTTCTGATATGTTCAGAGATCCTGGGAGCGATTTGTGCATTTTATTAGATATGAGTTTCATGACTACGCGTACCGGTGGCGATATGTGCATTTTAAAATTACCACTGTCGATGCGTGCATTTTATGAGTAGCTATTGTATATAACGTATTTAACGTATATATGTATTTTTGTAACGAACCTTCGAATGCGACCGATGTCTCTGCGGTTCCGAAGGAAAAGTCATTGAACTTACAAGCTTCATCGAGTGCAGAGCGGTTAAAGGAATACGGATGCAGCGTATAAATTTTAGAGTTTCGTATTGGGTTCTTCATCCACACGTGCTGGGAACGGGCACATATTGATGAGTAACGAGTATTTACACGCCAAGCCTCCGGCACGGATGATCGCATGACGCATGCGGTTGATACCGAAAGTGACGTGCTGCCGTGATACGAAGATAAACCGATCGTACATTTCAGATATTCTCTAAGAATTCGATAACTGCCCCCGGAAAGCCTCGAAATCCACTCTGTACGAGTATGAAGCAACACCAGCCGCGCTTTCTGGATCGCTGGCGTTTACGTCGTTAGATGACTCAAATCTTCGGCCTGCAACAAGTGAGACAAGTGTGTTCAGAAGCAGGGTGTTCGTGAAATGCCATCAGCGATGTGTTGAAATACGAGGATTGTGAAATGTCACACTCTACCCGGTGGTTCGGTGCGCCGACATTTGTGAGGGAAAAAATGATGAATGTCGCGTACGCGTTGCTGGTGCTCGCAAGTATTTGCAGCGGACAGTTGAATGGCATGGTGGAGGAGCCTTCGATTTATTACGTGGAACCGAACTTCGTGGGCACGAACAATGTGAGCGGATTTACGGGGTACACGGAGTACCGCGGCGGCCACATCGTTCGGGGTCAGAGGTTTTTGAACAGGTCGAACAGTCCTTATTTGGTGCGTGAAGATATTTTTGTGGAGCACGATGGTGAACTCGTTATCGAATCTGGAGTGGAAGTTCACTTCGCACCCATGGTCGGGATTACCGTTCGCGGTATTTTAAGTCTAAAGGTAAAACGATGTTACGAAACTATTGATACAGGCAGGAACGTGGATACTCAGGTATCATGGCATTTCTAAATTCATGTTTTTATGAACCACATACTTACCATGGTAACGAACAAATTAGTCTATACTTTAAATCGCTATTTCTAGTAAACAAATTTATGTTGCTTGTTTATTTTATTGTTGTTGTTGTTTAGGCGGTGTGGAAGGAAATTAAGAGTACCTTTTTGTGTTATGAAAATAATTGAACGGTTGAGAACAATGAAAATTTGTTACATGCACCATTAACAGTCCTTTTATTAATATTTTGTATTGTAATTCTTTTAATTGTGTTGTTGTAATTCCTTTTTTTTCATTTTAAGTTGAGGCCATGACATAAATATTCAGTCAGATTCAAATTCAAGATATTGACGATGAAAATATAACACATGTAGATAACAATATTACAAAAATTTTTAGAGAATTTGTGATATTTGTTTGAGCTGACAAACCCAATACATTTTAAATACATTACTGATTAGAAGATTTGGTGCAGTTTTTGATAAATTGTGATGTGCAATATTTAGGTATTTCACTTTACTTATTATTTTTATAATAGAACATGGTTTGTCTGTATCTGAAAAAGAATGTTATTCTACCACCTGTTAAAGAATGAGTGTGCATTGGCAAACAACTCAAAGAGAAGTTATATATCTTTATAGACGACATATTATTTGTTAAGCCAGCATAAAGTAATTTTCTAATTTCCTTAGCAATTACTCATGGTATAAAACTATAAAAAAGAATGCTATGCTATCAAAGTATTTATGTTATTGACTGTACAATTTACCTTACATGTTTTATTACAGTGTCATAGGTGTATCTTATCTGGGCTCTGAGCTATTATCTATTCATGTGTCCCTTTATATCTTTTTATGCACGTGTACTATTTCTATGTTGCTGAAATACATTGCTTAAGAATAGATACACCTGTGCGTGTGCTCATAACGCATGAAGATGTGCACTATGTTTAACAAATCTCTGCTATGTACTTTTCTATGACAATTTATAATCCAATGAATACCGACTATTTGAAAACGTTAATTAACTAAGTTACCGCAATCGAAAATATCGAAACGTTAGCAGAAACAAAAATTCTTAACTGTACGTTAATATTTGAATTAATTTATCCGACAGTGTTATTTTATTATATTTTTTTAATTATTGGGAGCGGTATTATAGTATATTTTTTATTTTTGATTGCATTTAATTATAAATTATATTTAAATTTAGATGTTTTATTTTTTTCTATTACAATATTCATTATTTGTTTCATAGTTGCAATAATTCATTTATTTATATTAAATGATTATGATTTATTTTATAAAATTATAGTTAATCAAATTATAATACAAGAAAAAATTTATTCTGCCAATAATGTTGCAATACTATCTTTTGTGTATAAACACTCGCGATGCTATTAATCGAATTATCTAGATATAAAATTATCCAACCTAATTTATTAAACACATTCACTTAGCATATACATCTGTATCCATATGATAGATTCGATTTTTAAAACAGTACTTAGTTTTGTCACCGTCGCTTTTCATTTTTATTTTTACCGTTTAGATCGTAAGCACATAAGTATTTATCAAAAAGTCAACGAAAATGTAAATTATTCTACAACAATTTTATAATACTATTGGGCAAAGTCTAAAAGAAAAATGGACGATGAGTAAGTGGGTAAAGTTCAGGACATTTTTTTAAACGGTGTATTAATCAGCAAATAGCATTCACCTTGGGTCAAATGAATCCGAAGGGAACAGAAGGTTAATACGTTTACTGGACAAAACGGTTTGACTCAGTGATGTTCTAGGTAGTTTCATCTTTTAGTCGGCGTAAACATCAGTGTTCGAGTGCCGTTCATTCAATAATTGTTCGTTTGAGATGGCTCAATTAAGTACTGTCAAGTGTAAACTACTACAGCATCGAGTCCTACAACTCTTCACATTGGTGTTAAGGTTTCTGCAGAAATAATTCTCTAACAGACACTAAGAAAAACATGATAAACCACATCAGGTTTGCACACAGTTACTCATGATTTTTAATGCTGTCAAAAAATTATATTGGATATCCTTAGATTGATGTAAATTCTGTAATTTTCTGAACGAAATTTATAACGCTGTCGGTAGGGAACAGGTCAAACAAGTTTGACAATACAAGTTTTGTACGATTGAGTTACAGCCGCGGGTTCAGCATGAAAGAATCGGAGTGTGTAGAGTTAAAACTAATTAATGTTTTGTTTTACGTTACGAACCTACATGTTCGTATACCGGGTCCAAGTACTTTGCATTATGCATCTGCACAGACGTGTGTTCAACAAAAATAGTTGTAAGCAGTAGGCACATGCGCGCGTTTTACCATAAAAAGAGTAACGGTAAATACATTCGGATACCATCAAAAAGATACACTTTAGTTAACACGTTCACTCGGTTGTTTCGTTTCGGTGGATTCCGGTGTCATTTGTTTGGTAATTGCCAATTTGAAGCGTACCAACTGAATATTCATTCAAGTCTAAAAATTTGTCTGTTAATTTCATTCTAAGTCTGTTCTAATAAAAATGTTGTAATTATCTTATCGCGTACAGTAACTTTTTAAACTATTTCGGGTAATTTTATTTAAAACATTCATGTAGTGTTTTCTGTCATATTAACTCTTCATATGAAACGGTGCTGCTTTTTACAAAATTGTAATTAATGTTTGGTATGATCATAATTGACCTAAAAGGTATTTGGAAAGGAAATGTTCATTTTCGATTAGGTAGTAGAGCGGCTATAGTTCCTGGGCTGTTCCTTTCATTCGTAAATGTTTACATTTTGTTTATTATTTTGGCAAATACGAACCGTGTAGTATATCACGACGAAATATATACTCTGTTTCTATGCACCTGTCAAAGATTCTTTATACTTAAACAATTATAAAAATATTCAATACATTATAGGCATTCAACATGTGTCGGAATATTGATGAAATGTAAAGAAGTATAAATAAACGTTATCCGGTATATCGCCACAGAACATACATTTTATCATACTAAATTTCAAATGTGAACGGGTTTATTCACACATATCGCATAGGATACATTTGTTTATGATTTGAACACCAACATATTGGCACCTTATTGCCGGTTAACGACTTCAATATATTTATTTTAATCGCGTCTCTCTCATATTGAAGCCGTGTATATCATATATTATATGAATTATATTTTACTTCTTCAAAAAAGTTGCTTCGTCAAAAAAGAATCTGCAAATACTTTCTTTCGTTCATTGTACATTTTATATTCTAGCTCACATTACATGCTGGAAATATTCGTTTAAACTGTTTAAGAAGTATGAATAAACGTTAACCAATATATAGCTACAGAGCATATATTTTACCATATTAAATTTCAAAGGGATCTTACACATTTACCGCATAGGATACATTTCTTAAATTTGAACACCAACATATTGGCACCTTATTACCGGTTAACGACTTCAATAGTTTATTTTAATCGTGTCATTATATTGAAGCCGTGTATATCATATATTATATGAATTATATTTTACTTCTTCAAAAAAGTTGCTTCGTCAAAAAAGAATCTGAAAATACTTTCTTTCGTTCATTGTACATTTTCTTTCTTTCATTGTACATTTTATTTTCCAGCTCACATTACGTGCTGGAATGTTCGTTTAAACTGTTTAAGAAGTATAAATAAACGTTAACCAGTATATAGCCACAGAGCATATATTTTATCATATTAAATTTCAAAGCAATCGCACACATTTACCGCATAGGATACATTTTTGAAATTTGAACACCAACATATTGCCACCTTATTACCGGTTAACGACTTCAATAGTTTATTTTAATCGTATCATTATATTGAAACCGTGTATATCATATATTATATGAATTATATTTTACTTCTTCAAAAGTTACTCCATCAAGAAAGAATCTGTATATACTTTCTTTCGTTGATTGTACATTTTATTTTCTAGCTCACATTACGTGCTGGAATGTTCGTTTAAACTGTTTAAGAAGTATAAATAAACGTTAACCCGTATAGCGCCACAGAGCATATATTTTGTCATATTAAATTTCAAAGCGATCGTACACATTTACCGCATAGGATACATTTCTGAAATTTGAACACCAACGTATTGCCATCTTATTATCGGTTAACGACTTCAATAGTTTATTTTAATTGTGTCATTGTATTGAAGCCGTGTATATCATATATTATAAGAATTATATTTTAGTTCTTCTTCAAAAGTTACTCCATCAAGAAAGAATCTGCATATACTTTCTTTCGTTCATTGTAAATTTTATTTTCTAGCTCACATTACGTGCTGGAATGTTCGCTTAAACTGTTTAATCAAGATTTGGGGCTCTATTATATAAACACGTCGATATTTCTAATGGGCACCACTTGTAGAAACGTAAGCAGAAGTGCACAACGTGTGCAAGCAGGAACCAGCGAATGTCCGTCGTATCCTCTCATTTCTGAGTAAGACGATTCGAGGTCGGAGGTCAACACGACGGGGCAATAACTGTAATTTAATCCGTGACCCGGACGGCACTGTGAGATGAATCATTAGTTCATCGGTCGCAACCTCCACGGTGTTCGTATTATAACCATATCTTGATTAACGAACTCGACACTTAGCGGATGTTTCTTGTAATATCGGCATTCTGAGGTGACCCATTTTGATGATATTTGAAACACCTTAACCAGTTAACACTTTAAGGACCACTAAGAATAAATTTGGGAAACTTGTACGTTACAAACAATCATAACTTTGTTATTTATGAAGCAATTTTTGCCAAACTTTCAGAAATTGTATAATTGGAAGTATTTTAGGTACTGCTAAAAAAAGTTTTTTTTTTAATAATTATCATAACTTTTTTACTAAAAAATGAAAATGCGAAAAAAACATGAAGGCAATCGTGTTTAATGCATTGAATATTGATGTAAATACTTAAATAGATAAAATAGATACAATGTATCAAAATAAGTGACATCTAAAGACAGCGTGTAGAAAACACAAGAAAACTCGTGAACGGTTCTTAAAGTGTTAAGCGCGGAATTTAATTTTAAAAATCTGCCACAGGGTGGGGTATTAAAATGAAGCAATGACTTGTATACACGTCAAATGCACTTAACTGGTTAAAACTACTGCAATATTCTTCCTGTATGTTCTTTGTCGTTCCACTCATTAGCAGAATGAACAAGATTCAAAATAACGATTTGCAGGTTTTTAGAAATGTGTCTTTCGGTCTGCAAAGGCAGCGCGTCTTTGATTTTGCAATTTTGATAGCATAATAGTCATTTTCATTCGCATTTGGACAAAATACTAATATTATACTCTCAGAATCTGAAGGTCTTTTAGTTATTTCAAGCTTTTGATTGTTGAGAAATCCTTTTTACTAGTGGGAACTCTATTGATTGATTACATAAGGCGCAACTAAATTGTAATGGTAATTCTTCGTTTACGCGAAATTAAATAACGCCAGAAAATTATTTGATAAAGAACGAATTTCTATTTATCTTATACATTGATAATTGTGATTGTAGTATATAAGAAATCGAAACGATTATATGAAAGGTGGTGCTCTTTATTTCCGGTAATGTCTTTAGAATTGTATAACATTACATCATCAAATAAGGTTTAATATTCTTACATGTTTCTTATTCAAACACGTGTACATATGATCGTGATTGATCATGATTTCTGATAACTGAGACTTTTATGTACTTTAAGCCTTTGATTGTTAAAAAATACTTTTCACTAATGTGAACTTTATTGATTAATTACATAAGGTGCAACTAAATTCTAATGGTAATTCTTCATTTACGCCAAATTACATAATGCAAGAAAATTATTTGATAAAGGACGCATTTATATTCTCATACATTGATAATTGTGGCTGTAGTATGTAAGAAATCGAAACGTTTAAATGAAAGGCTGTGCTCTTTATTTCCGGTAATGTCTTTAGAATTTTAGAACATGACATCATCAAACAAGGTTTAATATAGGATAATGATTTCTGCTAACTGAGACTTTTAGTTACTTTAACCCGTTGACTATTGAGAAATACTTTTTACTAGTGAGAACTCTATTGATTGATCGCGCAGGGCGCTTCAAACTAATGGTATCTTCATTTACGCAAATAAATAATAAATACGCAAAGGACAGACCATTCACTTATACATGGATAACAGTGACTTGACGTATTGATTAATCTTTATATGCGCAGATTTATTGTTTACCACAACACAAGAAGATAGCGTTTGAGCTTTGTTTGAAGTAACCTTCATCGTTACCCAAGTTTTAATTTGTGACTGGTTCAATGTTGCAAGCAACGTGGGTGCTGTCCTTGCTCTAGTTTGAAAGATGGACGATATCTATTAGATGCAGTACAGGTCATATAACGCTGTATTGTCTGATACGTTTGAAATCATTTTAAAAGCTAACGTGCCTATATCGTAAACTTTTGTCGTAAATATACTTGTTGAAAAAGCATGCAATATAACTATGTTAGGGCTTTGTTTAGTTTAGCCTTGAAATTAATATCCTGTTATTCGAATGGTTGTAATGGTTCGTGGAAAATAGTACATCGTCTGCGTTAGATTGCTGCTGTTTATAGTTCAAAAAATTGTAGACGAGAACAGTTACGCGCTGCTGAATCAATGAATGAGGGAAAGAATTTACGCTATTTTATGATGACAGGTGTGCAACCTCTCATAACATGCACATTGGGAATTGTGTAATTATCGTTATGTATAATGCCTCTGTGCAAATAGACAAGAGAGCACATAGTGCAAACGAATACGTACTGTGTCACATTAATAGACGACAATGAGAATTGCATTCCGGTGTTGTACGTTTCCGGTGAGTTGACATTCTCTGCTTGATGTACGCAAAGGTGGACATAACGTGAATATATTTTAACTGTAATGGGCACGGGACATGGGAAAGTAAATAGTTTCGTGAATCACCAGGTTGTATTGTGGTATTCTATAATGTAATTATACGTGTTATGTTTGTGGCACCTTTCTCATGTATATACGCACGTAGGTAATTTTTATAAGAATTTAACGATTAAATATTATTTTCACTGCAATGTGAAATGCACAATTATAGAATTGTAAATAGTTATCTTCGTACTTAGGCAATGAAATTTATTTCATGAGAATTTATCTCACAGGAAGGAAGATTGGAAATAATCAATCATTTTGGCCCATAACTTTATTCAATTCCATCTGTTATCCAATCCTATGCATCAGCCTTTGTAGTTGACGCGTGGAATGAATTGATAATTTTAAGAAGTGATTTAAAAGAAGTGATTAAGAAGAAGTGATTTAAAGAAATTACTGTGTAGATATAAATATACAGTGAAAGTCCTTTACATTCTTTCATTAATATTTTTAAAAATTATTCAATTCCATCTATTACCCAATCCTATGTATCAGGAAACGTTTTAGTTCATTTTTCGAGTTACAAGAATGAATTGATAATTTTATATATTCCTGCAATAGGCTGAATGATAAACTAAGTTATTGATAAACATTATATGTGTGAGATATAAATATACATATGTGAATAAACCCGTCCTTTATATTCCTTCATTAATATTTTTTAAAATAAGTTATTAATTTTAAATGTATTAATATATACAGTAAATATATTACATTTATAATACATTTATAATAACATTAATATATAAAAATATATTAATATATATTCAATTAAAAATAATTAATTTTTATTTGACACTGTGTTTCAGGGAGAACCTCAAGAGCCGATTTTATTGACTGCCGCCGAAGTAAATAGTGAAACATCCCAAACACTTTCCACAATTCGTCTAGTAGATGGACCGAGTCCTTTGGAAGGAAGATTGCAACTTCTGCATCGGGGTAAATGGCGGTCCGTCTGTACGAATTCGAAAAAGTGCGTAGCTCTTTCTGTGCCAGTTATTTTTAACGTCTCAATTACATAAAAGGACTTATTAACGTTCTAACGAGGAGTTTCCTGAGCAAAAACACGCAATATACACGCTATTAAAAATGAGTGTGACTAGCGGTAGAGATGGTGGTCTGACAAACATAGGGATTCGTCATAAGGAAAACATTCTTGCGTGTCTATCAATACTTGAGCGGAGAGTAATCGGAAGTTTGCGAGTTCTTTGCTAATCTGCGTAATCGATACTTGGAAAGGAAATCGATCGGGCGGGGTTAATCAACTTACAAGTAATGCTGATAAGAATTAGCGTTGACAAATTCTAGGTGCCGAAATAATTGTACATGTTTCATATTTGAAACAAACGTTTATTCGAAATTATATTATTCGGAATTATATTATACAAATTCTAGATGAGAGTTGCTGTTTAATGTATCTATTGAAACGATATATTTTATTCGCAATTATATTCACTTGTAAATATTGAATTAATTTTTGTAAGGCAGTTTGCAATGTTGTAAGAGAGTAAAGCTTGTCGTAAAGTATGAATGTCAGGAACTTGGTAGACAAAATAATGTGAACTTCTTTTGCTACTACCTTAGAGGTGTATTATGAGTAAAACCTTTAACCCTTAAATGCATAATGTTTTAAAAATGAAACACTGTTTTTAACTCGTAATTAAAGTATTAATCGTAGAGGAAATTTTACTTTCGGCTGTATGCCATTCAACCGAAATATGAACAAAAAGAAAGAATTGATTAATTGTTTTGGCGCGTCCGAAGAAGTTCATGAAAGTTAGCAGTGGCAGTGAAATAAAATTTGATAAAATACAAGTAACAATACAATAACGTTTTTGTTGCTTTTGTTGTACTACATGATGTACCATTTTTAAAACGCTTCATTTAAAAAAAAAACACCTTATATATTAATTTATTTTTCAATTTGTTTTCATAACTCTATACAATAGTTTATGTATAATAGAATTCTTTGGGTCGAAATTGAAAAATTATGCATTTAAGGATTAATATGGAAAAGAAATGCTGTACTGTTAGATTGAACATTTCTTAAAGCAATATAATGACAAATGTTAGAAATCGACACTTCGGTACTTACTCTCCTATTTTTCTCACCGTAAAACCAAACGCTATTATCGACTCTGTCTAAACTACTCGTAATTTTACTCGATTAGCGTTGACGGTTTCCGAACAATATCCTGTGGGGATACGGTGATCGTAAACATTGCGTATGAAAGGCTTGCGACTGTAAAGCGTGTGTGCATACGTGACGTGAAGCAAAATGTGTCTATCCTGTATCCAAGTCATCTTCGTGATTCATACATTTTCCTCACTACAAACCATCAATGATTCATCAATCGGCATTTCAGCCGGACTACTACGGGGAAATAATTAATTCAAAGGAAATTTCTGCATTAAAATGAAGGGCATGACTGTTGGCGTCTTCTGTAATAGATCGCCGCTTTGATGGAAAATGGTTTTAATCATTTCATTGATTACTTTTTTGTGTTGGCAATTGTTTACATGTTTGGAAACTGTTAAATCTTGCAGTGATGTTTATAATTTACGATTTCGGTGGTTTTCAATTTTAAGCTGCGTTCTTGACTTTCCTAAATCTGTTGAATTGAATTATTTTGTAATATTTTTCAATCAATTGGAATTCCATACCAAGAAAATGTGTGTTGAAGATGCTACTAGTGGAATTATTGTTCTAATATTTTTCAATCAATTAGAATTTCATACCAAGAAAATGTGTATTGAAGATGCTACTAGTGGAATTATTGTTCTAATATTTTTCAATCAATTGGAATTCCATACCAAGAAAATGTGTATTAAAGATGCTACTAGTGGAATTATTTTGTAATATTTTTCAATCAATTGAAATTCCATACCAAGAAAATGTGTTTTAATGATGCTATTGGAATTATTTTGTAATATTTTTCAATCAATTGGAATTTCATACCAAAAATATGTGTATTGAAGATGCTATTAGTGGAATTATTTTGTAATATTTTTCAATCAATTGGAATTCCATACCAAGAAAATGTGTATTAAATATATTACTAGTGGAATTATTTTGTAATACTTTTCAATCAATTGGAATTCTATACCAAGAAAATGTGTATTAAAGGTGCTACTAATGGAATTATTTTGTAATATTTTTCAATCAATTGGAATTCCATACCACGAAAATGTGTATTGAAGATGCTACTAGTGGAATTATTTTGTAATATTTTTCAATCAATTGGAATTCCGTACCAAGAAAGTGTGTATTAAAGATGCTACTAGTGGAATTATTTCGTAATATTTTTCAATCAATTAGAATTCCATACCAAGAAAATGTGTATTAAAGATGCTACTAGTGGAATTATTTTGTAATATTTTTCAATCAATTGGAATTCCATACCAAGAAAGTGTGTATTAAAGATGCTACTAGTGGAATTATTTCGTAATATTTTTCAATCAATTGGAATTCCATACCAAGAAAATGTGTATTAAAGATGCTACTAGTGGAATTATTTTGTAATATTTTTCAATCAATTGGAATTCCATACCAAGAAAATGTGTATTAAAGATGCTACTAGTGGAATTATTTTGTAATATTTTTCAATCAATTGGAATTCCATACCAAGAAAATGTGTATTAAAGATGCTACTAGTGGAGTTATTTTGTAATATTTTTCAATCAATTGGAATTCCATACCAAGGAAATGTGTATTGAATATGCTACTAGTGGAGTTATTTTGTAATATTTTTCAATCAATTGGAATTCCATACTAAGAAAATGTGTATTGAAGATGCTACTAATGGAATTATGTTATAATATTTTTCAATCAATTGGAATTCCATACCAAGAAAATGTGTATTAAAGATGCTGTTCGTGGAATTATCTTGTAATATTTTTCAATCAATTGGAATTCCATACTAAGAAAATGTGTATTAAAGATGCTACCAGTGGAATTATTTTATATTTTTCAATCAATTGGAATTTTACATCAAGAAAATGTGTATTGGAAATGCTACTAGTGTAATTATTTTGTAATATTTTTCAATCAATTGGAATCCCATACCAAGAAAATGTGTATTAAAGATGCTATTAGTGGAATTACTTTATAATATTTTTCAATCAACTGGAATTCCATACCAAGAAAATGTGTATTAAAGATGCTGCTAGTGGAATTATTTTGTAATATTTTTCAATCAATTAGAATTCCATACCAAGAAAATGTGTATTAAAGATGCTAATTGCAATTCCATACCAAAAAATGTGTATTGAAGATGCTACTAGTGGAATGATTTTGTAATATTTTACAATCAATTGGAATTCCATACCAAGAAAATGTGTATTAAAGATGCTACTAGTGGAATTATTGTGTAATATTTTTCAATGAATTGGAATTCCATACCAAGAAAATGTGTATTAAAGATGCTGCTAGTGGAATAATTATTTTGTAATATTTTTCAATCAATTGAAATTCTATACCAAGAAAATGTGGTTTAAAGATGCTACTAGTGGAATAATTTTGTAATATTTTCAGTTGGACGCGGGCAGACTTGGAAACAGCTTGCAGAGAGCTTGGTTATCAAGGTGGAACGTGGTGGTCATGGATTGATAGACAGTGGCCAGCCAAACCTCGCCTTCTCTACGAGCAGCCACAGTGCCGTGGTGTCGAAACGTCAATTACAAGTTGCGAACGGTGGTCTGACAGGCAATTGGGAGGTGGAGTCTGTGGTAAGTATAGCGTCCCTCTACTGTATCGAATATTCTCTAATAAACTTTCCAGGGCAAATATGGTGAACCCGTTTTAAACAGTATGTTTAGAATTATGTGTACATTATAAGTCGCTCTATGCATTATCTTAAAGCATATTTGCAATATGCAATACTACGTATAGAATTATGTGTACATATGTGGGCCCAATGTTATATTTAATTTATCAGCGGTGTAATCAAAAATATGATATTTGTACTAACGGAGCTATGTACTTTATTAAGGTGGTTTTGCATTTCTTTGGTGTTGAAGAAATACAGATTTTCGTCTATTAAAAAGCTTAGCAGCGTAAGTTAATATTCACTGACCAAAAACATATTTACTTGCTTCGCGAGTTGAATGCTGCTCTTTATTTATTAATATTCGAACCGCTGACGTTGAAATGCAGAAGAAAATTGCGCAATTCTATGTATACAAAATTAAATTTAACGCGGCCGTATAATTAGTCTAAGTATCTGCAGCTCAGGCTACTTTTACACTTTTGTTCTCTAAAAAGGCATACGATAACGTCATGCATACCTCTCAAACACAAAATCTAAAATTCATTATTTCTCATAATGGACAAAGCTTTAATTTTTATTCAGCCTTTGCTCTAATGAACTTCTTGCGACGCCTACTTGCTACATTTACGGTTTTCTTAAGGTGAAATACTACCTGTCAAGTAATTCATTATTTCTCATAATGGACAAAGCTTTTGTTTTTATTCCTCCTTTGCTCTAATGAACTTCTTGCGACACCTAGTTGCTACATTTACAGTTTTCTTAGAATGAAATACTACCTGTCAAGTAGGCGTTGTAAGAAGTTCATAAAGGACAAAGACAAATATTTAAAATGGTTTGTTTCTTTGGCATTAGATTACCATCCAGATCTTGGCATTGCTTGTTTACCTCGCCATGATGGTGCCTCGAGTGCTATTAAACATTGGCGTGGCATCCGATTCGAAATGGCACTTTATGATAGACCGCTGACACTAGAAAATACCTTGTACATCCGAAGATCAAAGTCAATTTTGCGTCACGTAGTCGTACAGTAAGTGTTCACGATTATATTGAATTATATTATTTATATGAATTATAATATTATATTGAAAATATAAGGTGCACAGAATTGATATTTCAAACGACAACGCTAAAAAATATGCATCGTCCTAGAGAAATGCATTAGCGTGTCGAGACTAATATTGTGTTTGTTAAAATAACATTATTCCGCAAATGGAAAATATCGAATATTCGAATTAAAATCTATATGATCATTTAGGTATAATTAAAAAAGTAGACTCTTGTCACCATGTGTTGATATGTACTCTTTGTTCTGACATTTCAGACAACATTATAAGTGTTGGTCAGTCTTTTGAAAATATCAAAAGATACGCTATATGCGTTCATAATATATATTTGGCGGCATTAGGTTGTAGTATTATGGCAAAAGGGCGTTCATTAGATACTGAAAATATAAGGTATACAGAATTGATATTTTTCAAATGGCAGCGCCACTAAAAATATGCATGGTGCTGGAAAAAAGCATTAGCACGTCGAGACTAATATTGTGTCTGTTAAAATACTATTATTCCACAAATGGAAAATATCGAATATTCGAATTAAAATCTGTATGATCATTTAGATATCATTAACACGTTGACTGCTGTGCATATTTTGCTATATTAGAACGGCGATGCTATGAAATAGTACAGCGTTTGACTGAATTATGCAAAATTAAATACTATGCAGGTACTCGAATCCAAAGGATCGCATTACTATTCTAACAGTAACTGTATTTATAAAATAATTATTGCTGCCCATTGCGAATATTTTGGATCTTCAGTAAAATCTTTTGCAATGAAAATGAAAATAATGCAAAGGTAGCGGAGACCAAAAGATTGAATCACTATTTAATATTAATTGCATTGTCAAAATTATAAATGTGACCGATTGGGTATCGCATCGTATTTCATATTTTGCTGTATTAGAACGGCGATGCTATGAAATAGTACAGCGTTTGACTGAATTATGCAAAATTAAATACTATGCAGGTACTCGAATCCAAAGGATCGCATTACTAGTCTAACAGTAACTGCATTTATAAAATAATTATTGCTGCCCATTGCGAATATTTTGGATCTTCAGTAAAATCTTTTGCGCCGGTCAGCGGTGAACATCACGGCAGTCAAAATATTACAAAAGTAAACTCTTGTCACCACGTGTTGACATGTAGTCTTTTGAAAATATCAAAGAATATGTACGTTATATGCGTTTATAATATACATTTGGCGGCATTACTTGTAATAATGATTACGGCATTCTTATTTTAACTAGGAACGCGGGAACTGGCAGAGAATATAATGTAACATCCGCGATACACGTGGAAGGTGTACCGCCTCAGATGGAAGCGGTTTCAATTCTTCAAGCTGCTTTCACGGGCATTAATATCAGCGCGCCTGATGCGCCTGTACAGCTGAACAATTGTAGCATACAGCATAATAAAGGTAGGATTTTTTTAGACTGTAACTTATCCCCATTGTGACCGTATACTTTCTTCTACGGTTTCATAAGTTTCTTGCCTGTCCTTAACGGCTTTCTTGTACGCACCTCGTTAGTGGAAGTTAGAGCTACTCTTTTTATCCTCTGGCAAAAACTGTCTCGGGTTTCTGTAAGCTTCCTTATTTTGCTCATGTTGCCGCACCATCTTCTTCCCTGACTTTCTATTCCTATGTTAGTATGAGATTTACTTTTAATTGTAACAGCATTAAAGGTAAGCTGTACTTTCAGTAATGGTCTTCTACTTCGTTTCTTATATATCCTTTACTTCGACAATATATTTGTACATACAAATTTGAATATACAATATTCGTCACATATATTATATAATATATATTGTGTCACAAATATGTGAATAGAATATTTGTACATATAATTTGAATATACAATATTCATCACAATATATTTCCATTGAAATTACAATATAATTAGTATTAGTATTTGTTTATTGTTACTCATTCAAAATATTGCAATACAGTATCATAGTTTCCACGACAGAAAAATTTTTTATATTCGTTTTAATCGTTACAAACTTGAAACGTGCACCAAATGTAAGTTACATTTCAGTAATGGTCTTCTACTTCGTTTCTTTTATATCCTTTACTTTGGTTGACAATATATTTGTACATACAAATCTGAATATACAATATTTGTCACATATATTACATAATGTGTATGTGTATAATATATATTGTGTCACAAATATGTGAATACAATATTTGTACATACAATTTGAATATACAATATTCATCATAATATATTTCCATTGAGATGATAGTATGATTAGTATTAGTATTTGTTTATTGTTACTGATTCAAAATATTGTAATACAGTATCACATTTTCCACGACAGACAAATTTTGTATATTTGTTTTAATCGTTACAAACTTGAAACATGCACTAAATGTAAGTTACATTTCAGTAATGGTCTTCTAGTTCGTTTCTTTCATACACTTTACTTTGGTTGACAATATATTTGTACATACAAATTTGAATATACAACATTCGTCACATATATTATATAATGTGTATATATATATAATATATATTGTGTCACAAATATGTGAATACAATATTTGTACATATAATTTGAATATACAATATTCGTCACAATATATTTCCATTGAGATGACAATATAATTAGTATTAGTATTTCTTTATTGTTATGGATTCAAAATATTGTAATACAGTATCACATTTTCCACGACAGACAAATTTTGTATGTTAGTTTTAATCGTTACAAACTTGAAACGTGCACTAAATGTAAGTTACATTTCAGTAACGGTCTTCTACTTCGTTTCTTTTATATCCTTTACTTTGGTTGACAATATATTTGTACATACAAATTTGAATATACAATATTTGTCACATATATTACATAATGTGTATGTGTATAATATATATTGTGTCACAAATATGTGAATACAATATTTGTACATACAATTTGAATATACAATATTCATCATAATATATTTCCATTGAGATGATAGTATGATTAGTATTAGTATTTGTTTATTGTTACTGATTCAAAATATTGTAATACAGTATCACATTTTCCACGACAGACAAATTTTGTATATTTGTTTTAATCGTTACAAACTTGAAACGTGCACTAAATGTAAGTTACATTTCAGTAATGATCTTCTACTTCGTTTCTTTTATATCCTTTACTTTGGTTGAGAATATATTTGTACATACAGATTTGAATATACAATATTTGTACATACAATTTGAATATGCAATATTCGTCACAATATATTTCTATTGAGATGACAATATAATTAGTATTAGCATTTCTTTATTGTTATGGATTCTAAATATTGTAATACAGTATCACATTTTCCACGACAGATAAATTCGTAAAAAACAAACGAACCAGTATATACAATAATACAATTTAAATACCTGCACATGTTTTTAAACCTCTGTCTTATTCATATTCTGTTGATTTATTTTAATACGTCTGTTATATTGTGATTTTTAGGGTATGGAGTTTACGTAAATAGTTCGTCTGGTATGACGCACATTAATAATTGTTTAATACTTAATAACGGAGCGGATGGAATAAAATACGTGCATTACGATGAACGACCAGATGATAAATTGGATCGGACAGACATCTTCGATCTATGCACTTTTCCTACGACAACCAGTCAAACATTTCCTGTCATTATATCAATGGAGCAAAGTATGTACGCACCGAATTCTAAAACGTGTCCACAGGTGAGAAACTTTTTGTGATGTCTAATACGTTTGCATATCCATATCTGATTATAAACCCTATGTTCGTTAGTAAAATGATTAAAGTAACATTAAAACGGCACTACTATTGAACAAAGTGCAAATATATCACTGTGTCAATTAAATAGATAATAAAATTATTTGCCAATATTCACAGAATGCGCGTTTGGTAGAGTTGTTTAAAATTTCGTAGTGCGATTTTGAAAACGTTTGGATACACAAGTTCATTATATGTAGTAACAAATATATTAGTTTTAACAACAGTAGTAGTAACAAATATGATAGCTTTATTGTAGCACGCCTACTTGTTTTGATATATGTCGTAGGAAACTTTAGAAAAATGATGAATATTGCAGGAATTAATAACATCTATCTTTTATTCTGTACAGTAGGCACGTACAATGAAAATGTCAGTGCAAAGAGGTACGTGTTTATTTTGCGAGTAGGCAGAAGACTTTTCTCAAAAATGATCATTCATCGAATAAGTATGAACAGTCAGTCGTTATGCAGGGTGCAACAAAATTGTAGATATTCGTATTTAATTAGTCGTATCTTTCAAAGCAGACAAAAGTGGATAAATAAAGAGCTTAAACGCTTTAGGCTTTTTCTTTTTACAATTTTATACAGAAACAGTGTGAACTGCATAGTAGGAGATTTGCATCAAATATTTAAAATATTAAAAGATTATATATTATAATATTTTAAAAATTATTTATTTTTAATATAATATTATTTCAAAATTATTATATAAAATATTTAAAATATTATACGTGCGGCGTTCACTTTTAATTTTAGGTCCGTGTATACTATGATTATAAAATATTGTTATGCATATAAAAACAAAACAAAAAACCCACATAAAACATCACGTTACGTGCAGTAATTTTCTAAGACCATGAAATAATCAATACCTTCATAAGACAACATTTCATTAAATATTTTTATTTTTAAAATATCACAAAGCACGTTGACAATATAAACGTTTCTTATGATTTGTTCACTGACTAGCGGCGCTACCGAATACATTAAATATTATGTTCTTTTAGCCAAGTACAATTTAAAAACCATACATACAACAGAAATGTGAGAAAGTTTGAAGTCACAAAAGAATATTTTTATTTTTTCAGCATATATTTACGCGACCAGGTCACGTACTTACGATACACTTTCTGCAAATGAGAACCGATCGGAACGACAGTGCTGTTATTGAAGTGTACGATGGTATAAGCAGCACAGACAAGTTGTTAGGAAGAGTTACCATAAAGAATGGTACATTACCACAAAGCATTACGTCTACCCGTCAAAATCTATACATAAAATTCATCGCTGAGCCACGTACAAACACCATCGTCTTCGTACGACTTACATCTGGTTACAGTAAGTTGCTTATAAATTTATTTTAATCGTTTTTACAGGTGTTAGCCGTTTCTTTTAATACTTATGCGTTTTTTACAACATAATACTGTTGAGAATGTAGCTTTAAAGTCAAATATACCTATTTTCAAGTATATTTCATATTATATGAAGTTGGAAAAATAATTAAATAACAAAAATATTATTATCCTTTTAATATGCATATTGCAATATTACTTGTTTATTCACAAAGCAAATCACATATAGAAAATGTTCTTATTATATTTAATGGAATACTACCCTTTGTTGTTTTGACCATCAATTACTTTCTTATCTGATACATGAGATTCCGCATTAAGAAATGTTTAAAACAATACATACGTCTGCATTTATGCACGTTATCTTATGCATTAATAATAATATTAACACTTTAATGGCCGGTCACACAACATGTGTGTGATCGCCGGAACAACTGTTAGTGTCTTGTAGTTAAATTTGTTGTATTAAATGTGCTTTTGCTGTCGTTGTTTTTTGTTTGTTTTATATGTATGTTCGCACATGTTGAATTATTTCGTGGATTTACATAAGGTTTTTTTTAATTAATTCTTCAAAAACATTGCTGGCTCTTGGCGACGTTTGACTGCATAGGCGGCCATTAATGTGTTAATAATATATAAATGATAAAATATACATACTTTCATACGTACATTTTTTTATTACAGAGAAAACATACGACCTGGACATAACTGGCAGCACAGTATCAAACAATAATGGGCGCGGAATTTTAGCAGAAAACCTCCGCTCAGCCATGCGTATTCATAAATCATCGATTTCAAACAACGACCACGTCGCTGGTGTTCATATATTGCGTGGAGCGATGGACGTTAACATCACTAATAGCCATATTTCCTTCAATAAAGGAGACGGCGTTAATATAACAGTTACAGGAGGCAACCGTAACATATCACGGACGAGCATATCGTCCAACAAAGAATACGGATTGGCTGTATGGCTAAATGACAGTGTTTCCACGGAATACGTATACTTCAATCAGACAACTGTTGTCGAGTACTCTTACATATCTCGGAATCAATACATCGGCGTATTTGTAAGTACTACCGAAAAATACATTTTTATAATTGCCTTTGGTGAAAATCCAGTATTAATATATGAGCCGTTTATTTTGAAAGTGGCCTAGCTCCATTTATCTTCAAATCGAGATAAATAACATTTACTGATAAATAACATGAATTTGTACATGTAATCATGGTAACCGGAAAATATTGAAAAACGGAGTTAGGCCACTTTCAAAATAAACGGCTCATGTATATTCATTTGTTATGGACTTTTATACTCAACCTTGTGTAATATTTAACGTGAAGAAATTGCATTTTACATAGTTTGAGTTCTTACGATGTATTATTCTTCTCGAATTGAAACTTATTTATTCTATATGTTTGAAAACTTGAGTTTCCTCTTCCTCTTATAGTATACATCTGTTGATTATGAAACATGATAACAGAATCACAGTATATTTTTCAACAAATAGACTTTAGCTGTATATGGTACTTTTTTATTACATTTAAGAGAAAACAATAACAATAACACATAACCGCCTCTGGAGAAAATCCAATATTACTGTATTAATTTGTTATGGACTTTTATGCTCAAACTTGTGTAATATTTGACGTGAAGAAATTGCCTTTTACATAGTTTGAGTTCTTAAGATGTATTATTCTGCTCAAATTGAAACTTATTTACTCTACATGTTTGAAACCGTGGGTTTCCTCTTCCTCTTATACTATAAATCTGTTAATTATGAAACATGACAATAGAATCACAAAGTATATTTTTCAAGAAATAGACTTTAGCGGTATCTGGTACCTTTTTATTACATTTAAGAGAAAACGAAAATGCAGTTTTGTCTGGACCTCTTTGGAGAGTAGAATTAAGCATACCACATAAATATTTTATGTATATGCATATATATACAGACTCCTGCAGGAATTTGCAGTTCCGAAACATGTACAGTAAATAGGTTTCAATTTGAGAAAAATGAAACACCTTAAAACTGAACTGATTGTGCATATATAAAATTAGGTTGAGTTTTTTTTAGAAACTTTTCAATTTTCAATTTCATTATTATTTAACGTGAAGAAATTACCTTTTAAATAGTTTGAATTCTTAAAATGTATTATTCTGCTGGAATTGAAACTTATTTACTCTACATCTTTGAAAGCTGGGGTTTCCTCTTTCTCTTATACTATAAATCTGTTAATTATGAAACATGATAACAGAATCACAGTATATTTTTCAATAAATAGACTTTAACTGTATATGGTACCTTTTTATTACATTTAAGAGAAAACAAAAACACAGTTTCGTCTAGACCCTTTGTAGAGTAGAATTAAATATACCACATAAATATTTTATGTATATGCATATATATACAGACTCCTGCAAGAACTTGCAGTTCCAAAACATGTACAGTAAATAGGTTTCAATTTGAGAAAAATGAAACACCTTAAAACTGAACTGATTGTGCATATATAAAATTAGGTTGAGTTTTTTTTAGAAACTTTTCAATTTTCAATTTCATTATTATTTGACGTGAAGAAATTACCTTTTACATAGTTTGAGTTCTTAAAATGTATTATTCTGCTCGAATTGAAACTTATTTACTCTACATCTTTGAAAGCTGGGGTTTCCTCTTTCTCTTATACTATAAATCTGTTAATTATTAAACATGATAACAGAATCACAGTATATTTTTCAAGAAATAGACTTCAGCGTTACATGGTACCTTTTTATTACATTTAAGAGAAAACAAAAACACAGTTTCGTCTAGACCCTTTGTAGAGTAGAATTAAATATACCACATAAATATTTTATGTATATGCATATATATACAGACTCCTGCAAGAACTTGGAGTTCCGAAACATGTACAGTAAATAAGTTTCAATTTGAGAAAAATGAAACACTTCAAACTCAACTGATTGTGTATATATAAAATTAGGTTGAGTTTTTTTTAGAAACTTTTCAATTTTCAATTTCATTATTATTTGACGTGAAGAAATGACCTTTTACATAGTTTTAGTCCTTAAAATGTATTATTCTGCTCAAATTGAAACTCATTTACTCTACATGTTTGAAACCGTGGGTTTCCTTTTTCTCTTTTACTATAAATCTGTTAATTATGAAACATGATAACAGAATCACAAAATACATTTTTAAAAAAATAGACTTTAGCGGTATGTGGTACCTTTTTATTACATTTAAGAGAAAACAAAAACACAGTTTCGTCTAGACCCTTTGTAGAATAGAATTAAACATACCACATAAATATTTTATGTATATGCATATATATACAGACTCCTGCAGGAATTTGCAGTTCCGAAACATGTACAGTAAATAGGTTTCAATTTGAGAAAAATGAAACACCTTAAAACTGAACTGATTGTGCATATATAAAATTAGGTTGAGCTTTTTTTAGAAACTTTTCAATTTTCAATTTCATTATTATTTGACGTGAAGAAATTACCTTTTACATAGTTTGAGTTCTTAAAATGTATTATTCTGCTCGAATTGAAACTTATTTACTCTACATCTTTGAAAGCTGGGGTTTCCTCTTTCTCTTATACTATAAATCTGTTAATTGTGAAACATGATAACAGAATCACAGTATATTTTTCAATAAATAGACTTTAACTGTATATGGTACCTTTTTATTACATTTAAGAGAAAACAAAAACACAGTTTCGTCTAGACCCTTTGTAGAATAGAATTAAACATACCACATAAATATTTTATATATATGCATATATATACAGACTCCTGCAAGAACTTGCAGTTCCAAAACATGTACAATAAATAGGTTTCAATTTGAGAAAAATGAAACACCTTAAAACTGAACTGATTGTGCATATACAAAATTAGGTTGAGTTTCTTTAGAATCTTTCCAATTTTCAATTTTTTTAATTGTGTGTTTTATGGCGGTAGTCATTCACAAAGGTTTTTTTTAAAGAGATCCGATCTTTTCATTGCATATATTTGTTATTAATAATGTAATATTTATGTAATCATGGTGTTCGTTGATTAACAAACTTCCAGATCATATACGCTTTTGTTATGAGTGCTATAATTTTGTGCAATTTTTCTTCAACAGGTTGGCAACTCCACAGGCAGCTCTTACGTGAATATTACCGGCAACACGTTCAACGACAGTGCTGATTATGCACTGGAAATACAGTCCAGTTGGCGACAGAATGGAAGTTCGCTCAAACTTCAGATCGGACATAATTTCTTCGTGGCAAACAACAAGTTGGCGATTAAATTATCGCCGGTCCTCAATCTGGACGCGTTCATTGTATATAATCATTTTAGAAATCAAGTAGCCGGTGCAGTACTGATTAAGAATCCGCTCAACGAAGAGTTCAACATTTTACCGGCGAATATTGTGATGCGCTACAACGAGTTTTCTGAGAATCGCGGCGCCTTCGTCCTCAGCCTTGGTTTGTCGCCGTATAGCGAGTTTCAGAACTTGTTGTTCACGCGAAATTATTTACGAGACAATCGCGTTCGGGAGATGTTTGATAATGGTGGTGGAGCAAGTACGCGTTTGATTCCACGCTCAAGAGTGGCAGCTGTAATCGTTGTGTCGTCGAGCAACGTTGAGATTTTCCGAAATATTTTACAAAACCCCGAATCACCTTATGAAATTGGATCGCACTTGGAAGACCAAAGCAAAGTTATAAACTGCACTTTCAATTGGCTTGGATTCTCGAAAGAGGATAAGATATTCGAAAGATTGTTCCACAGGTAAATATTCTGCGTTCTGTTTTACTTTTTTTCGGTTGGTTACACGTATGTTATTTTGTCGCTTTTAAAGATTTTTGGTCGAAAACTTTCTACTTGACGACTTTACAGTTTTTATATACTTCGTTATACTAGTTTCTCGTTTTAAATTCTAACACGATAAATAATTACCTTGGGTGAACCTTAATTTATAAAGTTGAAATTTTCATATTATTTGTGTAATTTGCGACTAACACTAGTTCATGCTATTGATAAATATGCAGCAGCCACAACCACGACAAAATATCATGCTCAACTAAATTCGCTTTCTATTCGTTCTTTAACACGTTGACTCCCACGGTGGTCACTGGTGATCGGTGCAAAAGATTTTACTAAAAATGCAACAAATTCGCAATGAAGCCTATTTGCAACTTTGTAAAAGCAATTGATATTGGAAACGTTCTTCAATACTTCGGCTTCTAAAAACTTTGCGTTATTTTAATTTTGCACGATTTAATCATACTCTGCAGTATTTCATCGCATCATAGTTCTAACATCGCAAAATACGCTTTGCAGTCAACGTGTTATCAACGTATCAGATAAATACAGATGCGTTCTTTACCAAACAATTTTCTTGCATTATTGAATTTGGCGTAAATGAAGAATTATCATTAGAACTTCGATGCGCTTTATATATTCAATAACACGTTGACTGCCACGGTGGTCACTAGTGATCGGTGCAAAAGATTTTACTAAAATGCAAACATTCGTAGCCTATTTGCAACGTTGTAAAAGCAATTGTTTCAGAATCGTGCTTTTATACTTCGGCTTCTAACAACTCTGCGTTATCTTCATTTTCCACGATTTAATCATACTCTGCAGTATTTCATCGCATCACAGTTCTAACATGGCAAAATACGCTTGATAGTCAACGTGTTATCAACGTATGAGATAAATACAGATGCGTTCTTTACCAAACAATTTTCTTGCATTATTGAATTTGGCGTAAATGAAGAATTATCATTAGAACTTCGATGCGCTTTATATATTCAATAACACGTTGACTGCCACGGTGGTCACTAGTGATCGGTGCAAAAGATTTTACTAAAATGCAAACATTCGTAGCCTATTTGCAACGTTGTAAAAGCAATTGTTTCAGAATCGTGCTTTTATACTTCGGCTTCTAACAATTCTGCATTATCTTCATTTTCTACGATTTAATCATATTCTGCAGTATTTCATCGCATCACAGTTCTAACATAGCAAAATTCGCTTGATAGTCAACGTGTTATCAACATATGGTGATAAATACAGATGCGTTCTTTACCAAATAATTTTCCTTTGCATTATTTAACATGGCGTAAATGAAGAATTATCATTAGAACTTCGGCTCGCCTTACATATTCATTAACAATTGATAGTCAAGTCTATAATGCCACAGTACCACCTACTTTATTCGCAATTTAATTGTCCCTCATTTTTGTTCTAATTACAGAAAGGACAGATACAACCTCGCCAAGATCGAATACCTGCCTTACTTGCTACACAGCAGCAACCCCGGTGCGAACACAATTATTTCGAATCCGACATTCGTTCCCCGGTTTCTCACTCCCAACACAAAGTTAGTCGGAGGGGAGGTCGACGGTTTAGAAGTGCTCAAGACTGGAGAGTACACTGTCGAGCGCGATATCAGCGTAAGACCAGGTGGCAAGTTGACACTCCAATCTGGTGTGACCCTGCGTTTTCCACCGGCTGTGGGAATGATGGTTGCTGGATGGTTGGATGCTCGTGGAAAAGGCCCAGGCGATATTCTGCTGACGTTAGATGAGAAACACATTACAGAACCACCAAGTAATGGCAGTATGCCTGAAGATTTCCCCATGGACGAAATGAACGAAGTAGATTCGGTACCTGTTAGACTGCTCGGTGGTAAAACGAGTCTCGAAGGAAGGTTGCAGGTAATTACTACGGCATTTTTTTTTAATTTTTTTTTATAAAAAAGAAGCGCATATGTTAACCCATTCGAGACGGCGATCTTTTCCGAACATCCCCAGGAGCGATTTTTTTTCTTCATATTGTTCATTTTTAATAATGAAACTTGTTTACTATGGAAATACTCAATTCCTAAGTGGATTCGCATAAATAAGATGATTGCATACCGTGTCTGTACCTCGCTATTCAGGGTATTTTTCTTGCGAAGAGCGGATTGAACACCATGGGGGCAATGTAAGGTAAAATAAAAATATATTATTAACACTTCGACTGCCGTGATGGTCACCGCTGACCGGCGCAAAAGATTTTACTGAAGATCCAAAATATTCGCAATGGGAAGTAATAATTATTTTATAAATGCAGTTGTTGTTAGAATAGTGATGCGATCCTTTGGTGTCCAATACCTGCACATTATTTATATTGTGCATAATTCAGTCGAACTAGTCAGTAGAACTAGAATTCAGTTCTAATACAGCAAAATACGCACGGCAGTCAATGTGTTAACAATGCGAATGCCAAATTTTGTTTTTCTGTACTTTACAGATACTATTAATACAAAAAACTTTACTTTGACGACTATTTTACTCAAAATAACTGATAATTGCTCATTACTACTATTGCACATCTGGTGTGCAATCTGTCTTATAGCCTTTGAAATCAATTGCGCGAAATCAATTTACTTATCAATCAGTTTATTTATTATCGATTGCAGGCTTTTAAGCAAATTGTTGTCCAAATTTGAGTAGTGCTGAACAAGGATATTACTGGTAAAGCGTTAGTACGCACAGTTTTGTGATAATGTTGACGATAAAGCGATTTTGTGACTTGCGTTTTTAAATAAGGTATATCATTGCTATGAATACGACCGTAACCATTTTTGTCAGATTAAAGAAAAATAGTTGAAGAAGGGTGTCGAATGGTATGTGTTGTATTTTATGTGACGGTACATATACTTTATAATGTTAGTAAACGCAAGGCAATTTTTTAATATCTCGACATCGCAGATATCGTACAAATTACTGGAATTTGTAACAGTTTCACTGATTCGAAGATAAAAAAGTTAAATCATTTTAAACGTAAAACTTGGCGATAAATGAAGTACTGTCTACAACTATAGATGGAATTAAATCGTGCAGAGTACTAAAATTGCTAACAGTTGTATCACTGATTTAAAGATATAAAAGTTAAATTGTTATGAATACGAGCGTAACCATTTTTGTCGGATTAAAGAAAAGATAGCTGAAAAATAATATCGAATGGTATCTGTTGTATTTTATGTGACGGCACTTATACTTTATAATATTAGTAAACGCAAGGCAATTTGTTAATATCTCGATATCGCAGATATCGTACAAATTACTAGAACTTGTAACAGTTGTATCACTGATTCGAAGATATCAAAGTTAAATCGTTTCGAAAGTAAAACTTGGCGATAAATGGGGTACTGTGTGCAATTATGGATGGATTTAAATCGTGCAAAGTACTAAAACTGCTAATAGTTGTATCACTGATTCGAAGATATAAAAGTTAAATTGTTATGAATAGGAGCGTAATCATTTTTGTCGGATTAAAGACAAGATAGTTGAAAGATAATATCGAATGGTACCTGTTGTATTTTATGTGACGGCACTTATACTTTATAATGTTAGTAAACGCAAGGAAATTTTTTAATATCTCGACATTACAGATATCGTACAAATTACTAGAATTTCTAACAGTTGTTTCATTGATTCGAAGATATAAAAGTTAAATCGTTTTAAAGGTAAAACTTGGCGACAAATGGGGTACTGTGTATAACTACGAATGAATTTAAATTGTGCAGAATACTAGAACTGGTAACAGTTGTATCACTGATTCGAAGATATAAAAGTTAAATCGTTTTAAAGGTAAAACTTGGCGACAAATGGGGTACTGTGTGCAACTATGGATGGACAATTCTGGACGCAGCACTTGTTTGCCATCAACTTGGATATACCCTTGACCCTGCCAATTGGTTGATGGAACGTTCTCAGGTCCCTAAGGCTGGCATCAGTGAAGATATATTTTTGAGTAACGTCCAGTGCACCGAATTAGACAACGACGTGACGAGGTGCCGTGCCGAAACAGAGAAAGATATAGAAAATTCGTGTTCCCATGAAAACGACGTCGGTGTCAGGTGTTCTGAAGCTGCTTGGGCAGGTTTACGATTGGGCCCGTTGGCACAAAGAAGTGATCTTCAGTATGTAAGAATCGAGAGAGCCGGATTATTGGATTATTCGACAAATTCATTTAAGCCCGGTAAGTAAATTTGTTTCTTACATGTTTTATCTAATATATACCTTACTGATCTTTGCATTCGTCAATTTATAAAATAATATTAGAATGATTTAAATAATATAAGAAAATTAATCAAATGATAATTTAATTATTAACAACTGATACTTAATGAAAATTAATGAAATGATATAAGAGAATAATATTGGAAAGAGCTGTATGTTCTGCATCTTCGAATATATCATTGAAATTAATTCTATTCTCTTTCTATAATTAATTAAATAATATAAGAAAATTAATACAATAATCATTTAATTATTAACAACTGACACTTAATGACAATTAATAAAATAATTCAAGAAAATAATATTTTAAAGAGCCGTATGTTCTGCGTCTTCGAATATATCATTCAAATTAACTGTATTCTCTTTTTATAATTAATTAATCTTTCTCTTTCTATAATTAATTAAATAATATAAGAAAATTAATACAGTAATCATTTAATTATTAATAACTGACACTTAATGACAATTAATAAAATAATATAAGAAAATAATATTGTAAAGAGCCATATGTTCAGCATCTTCGAATATATCATTCAAATAATCTGTATTCTCTCTCTATAATTAATTAATCTTTCCATTTCTATAATTAATTAAATAATATAAGAAAATTAATACAATAATAATTTAATTATTAATAACTGACACTTAATGACAATTAATCAAATAATTCAAGAAAATAATATTGTAAAAAGCCGTATATTCTACGTCTTCGAATATATCATTCAAATTAACTGTATTGTCTTTTTATAATTAATTAATCTTTTTCTTTCTATAATTAATTAAATAATATAAGAAAATGAATACAATAATAATTTCATTATTAACAACTGACACTTAATGACACTTAATAAAATAATTCAAGAAAATAATATTTTAAAGAGCCGTATGTTCTGCGTCTTCGAATATATCATTCAAATTAACTGTTTTCTCTTTTTATAATTAATTAATCTTTCTCTTTCTATAAGTAATCAAATAATATAAGAAAATTAATACAATAATCATTGAATTATTAATAGCTGACACTTAGTGACAACTAATAAAATAATATAAGAAAATAATATTGTAAAGAGCCGTATATTCTGCATCTTCGAATATATCATTCAAATTAACTGTATTCTCTTTCTATAATTAATTAAATAATATAAGAAAATTAATACAATAATCATTTAATTATTAACAACTGACACTTAATGACAATTAATAAAATAATATAAGAAAATAATATTGTGAAGAGCCATATGTTCAGCATCTTCGAATATATCATTCAAATAATCTATATTCTCTCTCTATAATGGTTAGATTCTGGATGATACTAATACAATATATGTTAACAGCTCTTCAGATCGACTTCGCACGGCACTCTTTGGACGGAGTAAAAATTGTGAACAACCTGCAGGACGGCCTGGGTGTTCTCTACTCGGATATATACTCAGCCGATGCGGTGAACATTGTCAGGAACAGTGATTTTTCCCGAAACGGCGGATCCGGTATCAGTTTCAAGCAGCTTGGCATGCGAATATTCAATTCAAGGATAGAAAGTAACCAGTTCGCCGGAATAAGGCACAATCCGGCACTGTCAGCGATACAACAAAGGGAATTCGCCGGGTGGTTCTTACGATCGCCAGATATTTCGACGGAATCGTTTAATCCGATACAAATACCACAACACAATGAAGACATTATACTGGCTAACGGAGAAACAAAGTATTTGGTAACGAACAAAGCCAGAGGTGGGCCTTATCGACGACAACTGAATGTCCAGGTATGTAAACAATTTTGTCGATTAAGTTTGTAAGAAACGGTATTGCTGACGAATACGTTTTATTTGAAGTCTAGTGATTTATTTACGTTATCATTCCTATTGACTTAACATAGAGTAACTTTAAATTAAGAAGAATTAAAAAAAATCAATATTATAAATTTAATTTGAGTATTTAGAGTCTAGTGATTTATTTACGTTACCATTCCTATTGACTTAACATAGAGTAACTTTAAATTAAGAAGAATTAAAAAAAATCAATATTATAAATTTAATTTGAGTATTTAAAGTCCGGTGATTTATTTACGTTACCATTCCTATTGACTTAACATAGAGTAACTTTTAATTAAGAAGAATTTTAAAAATCAATATTATAAATTTACTGGCAATTAATGAAGCTAAAGTATATATTTTCGTTTTCTATGTGAATCAATTTTCCAAACTATTTGGATTAATAATCAACGGCTTTCACGCATTTTGATAAGTATTATATACTTTTATAAACTTGAACCGTTATTTTCTCTAACAGAATCTAGTATAGTTTTGAACATGGTGAAAATTGTGACGTGTTTGAGTTATATATTGCAGTGAATATGCGTCACTATTCCACATTTATGGTATTTTAATTTCCAGTGCACTCCAGGATACGTTGTTGGTATTCAATTACTTAATCCTATTGAGAATCGAAGTACTGAACAAATTATTATTCACGATTCGCCGTCTGTCAGTGGCAAACATAATGTCTGGCATGTTAAACGGGATTTAGCTATATTTCCGATTATGTCCAGCTCATTTGTAACAGTTTTTGAGTATGACAGTGGTGAAAATGCACTTGGTGGTGCTGTAATGGTTTTCACATCACTTCTTCCTCCTAAACAGGTAAGTTAATTATAGAAAAATTGTTAGTAGCATGTACACAACGAATGGCAATTAATGAAAAATGTAAAGTTATTTTATATTTACATACACAAATACATATACGAATATAGTTAACACGTTGACTGCCACAATATAAAAAATTCGCAATGAAGCCTATTTGCAATCTTGTAAAAGCAATTGATATTGGAACGGTGCTTCAATACTTTTTATCACACTCTACAGTATTTCATTGCATTGCAGTTCTAATATATTTAAAAGTTGCAGTTAAAATATATTTTACACGGAGGTAAAATATGTATATGCAAATTTTATGTATCCTCATTGACTCGATAAGTCATTAGTAACAAAACGTTACGACGAACAATTATGACACTGTCCTTCATTAACACGTTGACTGCCAAGCGTGTTTTACTATATTAGAACGGCGACACTATGAAATACTATAGCGTCGACTGAATTATGCAAAATATAAATAATGTGCAGGTATTGGAGACCAAAAGATCGCATCACTATTCTAATAACGACTGCATTTATAAAATAATTGCTACCCATTGCGAATATTTTGGATCTTCAGTAAAATCTTTTGCAATGAAAATAAAAATAATGCAAAGGTATCGGAGACCAAAAGATTGAATCACTATTTAATATTAATTGCATTGTCAAAATCATAAATGTGACCGATTGGGTATCGTATCGTATTTCATATTTTGCTGTATTGGAATGGCGATGCGGTGAAATACTAAAGCGTCGACTGAATTATGCAAAATGTAAATAATGTGCAGGTATTGGAGACCAAAGGATCGCATCACTATTCTAATAACAACTGCATTTATAAAATAATTATTGGTAGCCATTGCGAATATTTTGGATCTTCAGTAAAATCTTTTGCAATGAAAATGAAAATAATGCAAAGGTATCGGAGACCAAAAGATTGAATCACTATTTAATATTAATTGCATTGTCAAAATTATAAATGCGACCGATTGGGTATCGTATCGTATTTTGTATTTTGCTGTATTGGAACGGCGATGCTGTGAAATACTAAGGCGTTTGACTGAATTATGCAAAATGTAAATAATGTGCAGGTACTGGAGACCAAAGGATAGCATCACTATTCTAATAACAACTGCATTTATAAAATAATTGTTACCCATTGCGAATATTTTGGATCTTCAGTAAAATCTTTTGCAATAAAAATGAAAATAATGCAAAGGTATCGGAGACCAAAAGATTGAATCACTATTTAATATTAATTGCATTGTCAAAATCATAAATGTGACCGATTGGGTATCGTATTGTATTTTGTATTTTGTTGTATTGGAACGGCGATGCTGTGAAATACTAAAGCGTTTGACTGAATTATGCAAAATGTAAATAATGTGCAGGTACTGGAGACCAAAGGATAGCATCACTATTCTAATAACAACTGCATTTATAAAATAATTGTTACCCATTGCGAATATTTTGGATCTTCAGTAAAATCTTTTGCAATGAAAATGAAAATAATGCAAAGGTATCAGAGACCAAAAGATTGAATCACTATTTAATATTAATTGCATTGTCAAAATTATAAATGCGACCGATTGGGTATCGTATCGTATTTCATATTTTGCTGTATTAGAATGGCGATGCGGTGAAATAGTATAGCGTCGACTGTATTATACAAAATGTAAATAATGTGCAGGTATTGGAGACCAAAGGATCGCATCACTATTCTAATAACAACTGCATTTATAAAATAATTGCTACCCATTGCGAATATTTTGGATCTTCAGTAAAATCTTTTGCGTCGATCACCGCTAACCGTAATGGCAGTCAAAGTGTTAAAAATGTAATCATCACATCCTCAATGACAGATACACTGTTGTACATTATCTCTTCCTTTGCGTAGGACGTGCGAAACAAGATAATCGGCGGTCCGATCCCAACCCTCCTAATCTCAAAAAGCAAGATCAAGAACAACAAAAAGGGTATCGTCTCCTCCTACTACAACCAATACTTAGACAGCTGCGGGGACCATTACCTGCGAAAAGCCAACGAAACCATCCAACTTCTTGAATGCGAGATTTCCCACAACGCCGAAGAAGCAGTTTACGTCCACTCACCACACTGGAACATTTTCTACTCGAATCTCTCCGAAATCGCGATCCACATCAACGACACCTTGATCACCGACAACGGAAAAGGCGTCGTGCAGTTTAGTCGAGATGCTCGCCACTCCAACAATCTTTTCCACTGGATCGTCCAGGACAGCACCATAGAAAGGAATCGCGGCGGTGGTTTTGAAGTTTACCTGCCAGACGTCTGGCAATATAATGAGAACTTCACCCACAGTCTTTACTTCGGCAACAACACTTGGCGGAATAACGACATGTTCAGTTTCGTCGTGGATGGGCACTTTGCAGGGTTGAATATGACACATAATCATTTCGATGGAAATCGATGTAAAACTGGCCTCATCTCGATACGCGGCATGGAGAAACGTATAAAGATGGATAATAACCGTATTGAGCATAATAGCGGTGCTTATATGGTTGAGTTTAATGCGAACAGTCAGTCTGAAATACTCGGAGTTGTGGACGCTTACTTTTTCCTCAATGAGATCAAAGGAAACGTGCAGGACCCTGGTGCAAGCTTAGTCAGCAGCAGGCCGTCGTATGTTGTGGGTTTTCATGGAATACAGAAGGTGCAGGTTAATAGGAACCTGTTTGGGGATAATTCGCTGGATTATGAACTGGTGGCTGGAATTAAGACGGCGAAGATTAATAACGAGATTAATGTCTTGGAGAATTGGTGGGGCACTGCCAATGATACGGAAATAAGGTATGGGATAATTGTAGAATGGGGTTGGAGAGGAATGATTGATAGGGAGGGTTTTTATGGAATTATTACGTCGGAACAAATGTTTTATTTGAAACTATTGATATTTGTTTTTGGAATGGAAATGATAGGGAGAGCTTTTATGGAATTGTTACGTCGGAACAAATGTTTTATTCGGAACTATTGATATCTGTTATTGGAATGGAAATTGTTAGAATAGCCGATAAACTCGTATATGCATTTGGCAAAAACAATCGATATAGGCAGAACACTAAATGCCAGTGATATGCATGTATTATGGTAAAGGAACTTTTATAGGGAGAGTTTTTATGGAATTGTTACGTCGGAACAAATGTTTTATTCGGAACTATTGATATCTGTTATTGGAATGGAAATTGTTAGAATAGCCGATAAACTCGTATATGCATTTGGCAAAAATAATCGATATAGGCAGAACACTAAATGTCAATGATATGTATGTATCATGGTAAAGGGACTTTTATATTCTTGGCATACAGACAAAGATAATTAAGAAATTTCAAATTTTTATTTTGTTTCATTCGATGGAGGGTCATTGACCCTGAAAGTAAATCACTATCCGTCCGTTGAATTTGCAATCTTTGTGAAAATGTGAACATTTGCACAACGTGTAAAAAACTTTTCCCAAAACAGCTCGAATTTATTAGTCATGCGAAACAGCATTGAAATATATTGTAAAAACTCATATACCTTAGTCAATGACCATTTTTTTAATTATAAAACAACGATAAAAAAATCGTGAACATTTTGAAGGATACTTCTTGCCATTTTTGTGATAAAATGAAGGTTCTCAGATTTAATTACCTTTTCATTTTATCAAACGGAGTCAAAAGTTGTTCAGAAAAACGCAAGATGCAACCCAAAATTCCCAAAGTATCGAAGATATGACCAAAAATATTTACATTAATGTTGAACACTAAAACTGTTGTACTTAATAATATTGTTTGATATGGAATATTGATAATATTCGAGATGTGATGACGTTTCAGACGAAGAATCTTCGATTTTGACGATTGGAATGACCATGCCGTGGCGAACTACAGACCGTATTTAATAAACGACACGTTCGACTCATCAATTTCCGCATCTTGGCAAATTGGGCAGAAAATTGACTTGAACAATCTCGGCGGAAGAATAACAGAAAGTCTTAGTCTCTACCCGAGGGCTGAACCTTACGTTGTAAAGTCCGACATTACAATTATGCCAGAAGCTACGTTGCACATCTATCCAGATGTCGTAATGGAATTTGCGCCGAATGTTGGAATTCTCGTTCTCGGCACATTGAATGCAGTCGGTGCACCTGGACATGAAATTATCATGCGACCAGTAATGCAAGACTTAAATCGCAATGAAACAGACAGGCCTTCAACGCCAGAAAGAAATCCTACTTCAGCGTCAGACCAAACTATTCGTTTGTGCAATGGTGGAGATTGCAGTTCAACTAACAACGAAGGTAAAGATTTTTAAAGCAAAACCTGTAGAACATCAGTGAAAATTAATATGTCGGACACAACTTTAATGATACGTCAGATCTTAGAAATGTAATACTTTACTTCATTGCATATTCTACTTATATATGCACTTCGACTAACAACGAAGGTAAAGATTTTAAAAGCAAAACGCGTAGAACATCAGCCAAAATTAATACGTCGGCTGCAACTTTAATTATACGTCACATCTTAGAAATGTAATACTTTACTTCGTTGCATATTCTACTTATATATATACTTCGACTAACAATGAAGGTAAAGATTTTAAAAGCAACACCTCTAGAACATCAGTGAAAATTAATATGTCGGACACAACTTTAATTATACGTCAGATCTTAGAAATGTAATATTTTACTTCGTTGCATATCCTACTTATATATGCACTTCGACTAACAACGAAGGTAAAGATTTTAAAAGCAAAACCTGTAGAACATCAGTCAAAATTAATACATAGGACACAACTTTAATTATACGTCAGATCTTAGAAATCTATTACTTTACTTTATTGCATATTCTACTTATATATGCACTTCAACTAACAACGAAGGTAAAGATTTTAAAAGCAACACTTCTAAAACATCAGTGAAAATTAATATGTCGGGCACAACTTTAATTATACGTCAGATCTTAAAAATGTAATACTTTACTTTATTGAATATCCTACTTATATATGCACTTTGACTAACAACGAAGGTAAAGATTTTAAAAGTAACACCTGTAAAATATCACTGAAAATTAATATATCGGACATAAGTTTAATTATACGTCAGATCTTAGCAATTTAATACTTTACTTCGTTGCATATTCTACTTATATATGTACTTCGACTAACAACGAAGGTAAAGATTTTAAAAGCAACACCTGTAGAACATCAGTCAAAATTAATATGTCGGGCACAACTTTAATGATACGTCCGATCTTAGAAATGTAATACTTTATTGCGTTGCATATCCTACTTATATATGCACTTCGACTAACAATGAAGGTAAAGATTTTGAAAGTAACACCTGTAGAACATCAGTGAAAATTAATATATTGGACACAACTTTAATTATACATCAGATCTTAAAAATGTAATACTTTACGTCATTCAATATTCTACTTATATATGTACTTCGATTAACAACGAAAGTAAAGATTTTAAAAGCAACGCCTCTAAAACATCAGTGAAAATTAATATGTCGGACACAACTTTAATTATACGTCAGATCTTAAAAATGTAATACTTTACTTTATTGAATATCCTACTTATATATGCATTTTGACTAACAATGAAGGTAAAGATTTTAAAAGTAACACTTGTAGAACATCAGTGGAAAGTGATATGTCGGACACAACTTCAATTATACATCAGATCTTAGAAATGTAATACTTTACTTTATTGCGCATTCTACTTATATATGCACTTCAATTATCAACGAAGGTAAAGGTTCTAAAAGCAACATCAGTTAAAATTAATGTGTCGGGCACAATTTTAATTATACGTCAGATCTTAGAAATGTTATACTTTATTTCATTGCATATCCTACTTTTAGTACTTTCCTACTTCCTACTTTAACAACGAAGGTAAAGATTTTCAAAGTAACACCTGTAGAACATCAGTAAAAATTAATATGTCTGACACAATTTTAATTGTACGTCAGACCTTAGAAATGTAATACTTTATTGGATTGTATATTCTGCTTATATATGCACTTCGACTAACAATGAAGGTCACATTTTAAAGGCAACACGTTTAGGATATCAGTAAAATATAATGTGTCGCACTTAACTTTACTTGTATGCCAGACCTTTAGAAATGTAATATTAAAAAAGTTGTTTTTCAACATTCCAGGATTTTTAGAGTACTTTAATAAGACGACACTTCAGTGGATACCGATATGTGATGATCGATTTACTGAAAGAAATGCAGAAGTTGCGTGTCGTCAGTTGGGTCACGATGTACTCAGTATTTACGTGTCATTTGGACGCCGATACGAATTACATTCGGGATCGTTGATACGTATATGGTCGTGGCCAGAACCATTGCAGGTACTTTCTTTTATCATGAATACTATAAATAATTGCCATAAGTATATGTATAAATCTACACACACATACATTTGTCACAATCTAAATATTAGTGCTTTTTCTATATCATATCGTTCAAAATGTAATTATCAGTATATATGCTTCGGTAAACATCTTAGTCATTGCAAGAGATAAACTGCAATTTTACATTTTTTTAAACACTTATGCATATCATCGTAAACTTGATAAAAAAAATTAAGGCCAACGTCTTTTTTTTTTTTGTTACTACTGGTTCTGTCAAGGTATTAAAATTCTTTTTGAATATATTCCTAATTAATTTCTACTTTCGACGAAATTTAATTATTTGTATGTAGTGCTGTTAGAAGACTATATTATTACCTCAGTAAGGGATATTTGTTAGATTTTATAATTTTGTTCGATTTTATGTTAACAGTGCTCAGGTAACGAAGACAGCCTTGAAGAATGTCAAATTAGGCTAAACGGGCATCCGATTGGCTATCGCTACGAATGTCCTTGGGATACGAATTTTGTATTTCTGCGCTGTGGATCGCAGAAAGTAGAACATAAGCACCGATATTGGGGTGGCATACGAATTGCACACAGCGAATTCGAACATCATCTTTACGAACATCGTATCCACGATGTCATTACGCATGAAACGATGAAGAGGGTTGAGTCGATTTTGAAATATGTCAATATAACCGTTGCTGGAATGTTGCACAACGAAAAGTCAGCCGCAGTTCAGTCTATTATGAAGTCGCCGGCAATAACGCACGTTAATGTCGATAATATTGCTTATCATGGCATTAACGTCATTGCTCCAGCTCACACCGTATGTATTACGATTTTACATATTTATACGTAGATAGTGGTTTCATTTGTTTTGATTTTCCTGTTACCAGAGGTGTTCGCATCTACCACACTTGTATGTGTTTATTTGATAATATTCATTCCATTTATTTAATAATTGTTTTGAATCTATAATTCATTGCCAGCAATGTATGCAACACTTGTGCCCATATGTTCTATATAATTCTAAAGTTTTAGAATTATATGGTATCATTGTATTTAAGTTAATTTATGATACCATCCTGATCAATTCTACTATTGTTGACTATTATTTGTTATTTGAAAAAAAAAAATACATATTATTAATGTCATTGCTCCAGCTCACACGTATTACGATTTTACATATTTATACGTAGTTAGTGGTTTCATTTGTTTTGATTTTGCAATTTAATACCAGGCGTGTTCACATCTACCATACTTGTATGTGTTTATTTGATAATATTCATTCCATTTATTTAATAATTGTTTTGAATCTATAATTCATTGCCATCAATGTATGCAACACTTGTGTCCATATATTCTATATAATTCTAAAGTTTTAGAATTATATGGTATCATTGTATTTAAGTTAATTTATGATACCATCCTGATCAATTCTACTATTGTTGACTATTATTTGTTATTTGAAAAAAAAAGACATATTATTAATGTCATTGCTCCAGCTCAAACGTATTACGATTTTACATATTTGTACGTAGTTAGTGGTTTCATTTGTTTTTATTTTGCAATTGATTACCAGAGGTGTTCGCATCTACCATACTTGTATGTGTTTATTTGATAATATTCATTCCATTTATTTAATAATTGTTTTGAATCTATAATTCATTGCCAGCAATGTATGCAACACTTGTGCCCATATATTCTATATAATTCTAAAGTTTTAGAATTATATGGTATCATTGTATTTAAGTTAATTTATGATACCATCCTGATCAATTCTACTATTGTTGACTATTATTTTTTATTTGAAAAAAAATACATATTATTAATGTCATTGCTCCAGCTCACACGTATTACGATTTTACATATTTATACGTAGTTAGTGGTTTCATTTGTTTTGATTTTGCAATTTACTACCAGGCGTGTTCACATCTACCATACTTGTATGTGTTTATTTGATAATATTCATTCCATTTATTTAATAATTGTTTTGAATCTATAATTCATTGCCAGCAATGTATGCAACACTTGTGCCCATATATTCTATATAATTCTAAAGTTTTAGAATTATATGGTATCATTGTATTTAAGTTAATTTACGATACCATCCTGATCAATTCTACTATTGTTGACTATTATTTGTTATTTGAAAAAAAATACATATTATTAATGTCATTGCTCCAGCTCACACGTATTACGATTTTACATATTTATACGTAGTTAGTGGTTTCATTTGTTTTGATTTTGCAATTTGTTACCAGGGGTGTTCGCATCTACCATACTTGTATCTGTTTATTTGATAATATTAATTCCATTTATTTAATAATTGTTTTGAATCTATAATTCATTGCCAACAATGTATACAAACTTGTGCCCATGTACTCCATATAATTCTAAAGTTTTAGAATTATATGGTATCATTGTATATATAAGTATATATATATGATACCATCCTGATCAATTCTACTATTGTTGACTATTATTTGTTATTTGAAAAAAAAAAATACATATTATTAATGTCATTGCTCCAGCTCACACGTATTACGATTTTACATATTTATACGTAGTTAGTGGTTTCATTTGTTTTGATTTGGCAATTTATTACCAGGCGTGTTCACATCTACCATACTTGTATCTGTTTATTTGAAAATATTAATTCCATTTATTTAATATTTGATTTGGATTTATAATTAATTGCCAGCAATGTATGCAACACTTGTGCCCATATACTCCATATAATTCTAAAGTTTTATAATTATTTTAGAATATATAATTATATTATATATATATATATATATATATATATATCATTATCTTAGATATATTTTAGAATATTTCCAAAGTTTTATAATTATATATTCTATATACCATATACTCCATATAATTCTAAAACTTTAGAATTATATGGTAATATTGTATTTAAGTTACTTTATGATTCTGGTCAATTCTATTATTGTTGGCTATTATTTACGTTATTTAAAAAAAAATAACGTTTATTCTGATTCTCTTATTATATTCTTACGCATACAATGATTTGTGCTGCAGAATCGGGTTATTGTAAAAGCAAATATAATTTAATAGCCATTTTATATTTATCTTCTCTTCATCAATCTTATAGGTGGAGCTTTTATTTAATACCGTCCGCAACGTTTTGGGAAACGGTATAAATATGCTGTCTTTAACGGGTGAAGGACGTGAAGCCGATGAAAGTTCTTTCGCTCCTATCAAAGATCTCAACATTCCTTACCATCTGTTCAGTTTAGTGGACATTTGTGATACCACAAAGGTGATCACCGTCGAGGAACGAGTGCTTGTCTACTATAAGTACGACAATTATCCAGTGAACTGCGTGAAAATTTTCCGCAGCGCCTACAGAACCAAGCCATTTGGATTTAGGTCAGTTTTAAATCAAAAGTACACTACCTAGCATAAAAATGATGCATACATTCGTAACATTACATATTACAACGTATAAAAACGAATGAAGTTGCGACAAAATACCGCGAATAACAGCACTCTTACTGTTTTATCATTGACATTAACAGTTTGACTGTCATGATGGTCACCGGTGACCGACGCAAGAAATTTTACTGAAGATGCAAAATATTCGCAATGGATAGCAATTATTATTTTATAAATGCAGTTGTTATTAGAATAATGATGCAATCCTTTGGTCTCCAATACCTACCCATTATTTACATTTTGCAGAATTCAGTCGAACGCTGTATTATTTCATAGCATCGCTGTTCTAATATAGTAAAATACGCTTGGCAGTCAACGTGTTAATCATCAAAGGCTCTTTCCGTTTTATAATTCATCACCCTTTGCCATACTAATACATTTTTTTACTACACAATTCACATTTCTGTCGTATTACTTCGTTTGTGATCTTTTATGCAAGCATTTGTTTTCATCTACTGCACAATACGCTTTAATTGTATTAAATTTGTACAGGCTTCTACAGTTCCACCTTTTTAACTCCACTGGAAAATCGAGTCGTGCCGATTCCATTACTTTGTATAACGGAGACATATATAACACCAGCGCTACAGTGATAGGACATCTGGTAGCTGATAGTCCTGACGAGAAAAAGCTATTTAAAACACAAGACTCCAGCCTCAGTGTGAGATTGTTCGCTAATGGTGCAAACAGCATGCATGGTTTTATAGCAGAAGTTGTCACGCTTCCAATATCCGCTATTGGATTCAGTAAGTTTCTGTTATACGTATATTTTTGTTTTGATGTTAGACTTTAGAGATAATTACAGCCTAGCATTTTCAAGTTTCTATTTACCTTGAAATTTACATATGACAATTAAGAAAGTGATAGTACAGAGAACAAAATATTACGTGGGTGTTAACGTAGTATTTTTCAGCGGAACTAAAAGTAATATATAAGATGTATATACATCTTAGTAACAGATAATTATATTCAGATTACACTACTTGTTCAATTTAAAAAACTGGTATAAAGGAAGAATATCTCTATTAGAAAATCTATATTAGAAGAAGAAGATCTATAGAATATCTATATTAATTTTATTAGTGAAGGACAAGATATAGGATGCATACAATTCAAAAATCGACCAAATATAATAGAATATTATTTAATGTAATGTTTGAGGAATCGTACACTTTAATATTTTCGTTTTCATGAATTTCTTCCTTTATTTCTTGTATTTTATATAATTCGAATAGCAATTTCATTTTAAATAATAATACATTTTTTTCTCAGATCGAGACGTTCAGCATAATATATCTCACTCTATAATAATGTTTGAGGAATCGTACACTTTACTATTTTCATTTTCATGAATTTCTTCATTTATTTCTTGCATTTTATATAATTCGAATAACAATTACATTTTAAATAATAATACATTTTTTACCTCAGATCGAAACGTTCAGCATAATATATCTCACTCTATAATAATGTTTATATCGACAGATAATATTTTCGTTTTCATGAATATTTCTTGTATTTTATATAATTCAAACTATTACATTTAAATAATAATACATTATTTTTCAACGGAACTAAAAATAATATATAAGATAATGTTTAAATCGTATACTTTAATATTTGTATTCAAATTTCTTCTACTTGTTCAATTTAATATAAACTGGTATAAAATTTCATTTGAAATAATAATACATTTTTTATTAGTGAACGTTCAGAAATATATCTCATGCATAATAATTCAAAAGTCGATCAAATATAATAGAATATTATTTAATGTAATTTTGAGGAATCGTACACTTCACTAATTTCATTTGAAATAATAATACATTTTTTTCTCAGATCGAGACGTTCAGCATAATATATCTCATTCCATAATATCACATTGCCGCGAAGGAGCCGTAAAATATGCTAGTGTGGGTGAAGTCAACGCAATAATGACTCTTGAACGAAATCAATTTATAAATAATTGCGAGAAGCTTTACGGCAACTTTTCGACTTGCAAAACAGCCGTCTGGTTAGACGTTCAAAACACGCAATCCTTATACTTCAGGGTGAGTGATTGACATCAAATATTTTCTACATGTAAGACGTGAAACAAGTTTAAAACATTCAACGGAAACCCTTTTGCGGATACCTTATTTTTCGTATAATATTTTAAGATATAGATCGAATGTTTTACAAGTTGATTAATTTCAGAATAATTTACTACAAAAGAATCAAGGTGGTCTTTCTATTCGCGCTGATTCGAGAGGATCGGCAACGTCATTAAAAGGGTGGATTCACAACAACTTGTTTACGGAGAATTTTAACAAGCCTGCATTGTAAGACAATTTTCCGTTTGCTACATTTTTCAAAGTCAAAGTCAAAAGACTTTGTCAACAAACTCTGTCAATATCATAGGTACATCGAGGGTCGTCAAAGTAGTCCTTACCAAGAGGTCACCATATTCAGAAACTACTTCACCAAAAATAACGCGATGTACGACAACAATATCATTTTGAAGCAAGTTGTCAGTAACATGACGTTGAACTATTTACATGGAAACTTGGGCTTGCATCTTCTGGAAATCTCAGGGTTTGAGCGAGTACGGCTTCCTATTTATCAAAGTACATCCCATAACGGCTTTTACAGGTACATTTTGCTTGATATTTTATTTATACTTGATGTTTCGTCATATGAATTTGAGCAGGTTCGAAAAATATGCAAGGTTCTGTTACCTTATTTCTTGGATGTGTTTCAGAAATTTCGCAATTGATCGTGAGGGGCGTAGTACAATTATCGCTGGTACTCCTGGACAACAATATGTTGACAACGCGTTCTTTAATCCGGATAACGATTACGAGATGTTAACAACAAATAGATCGCAGTAAGTTAGATGCGGACAGAATATTTTGTTTGTAGAATACGGGTAGATGCAAGGTTTATTTGCAAAACTGTGGTGTAACGTTGTACAATTACAGTACAGTTGTATAATTACAAGTACAGAATAAGATGCAACGTTTATTTGGAAAACTGTGGTGTAACGTTGTACAATTACAAGTACAGAATAATATGCAAGGTTTATTTGCAAAATTATGGTGTAACGTTGTATAATTACAGTACAGTTGTACAATTACAAGTACAGAATAAGATGCAAGGTTTATTTGCAAAACTGTGGTGTAACGTTGTACAATTACCATTTATAACCATTTCTATACTTGCATAAGATGCATTGATTGAAAATTATGGGAACGTTATATAATTACATAACAATTTACAAACATCACTAACTATAAATTGTTCAAGTATATTATTCGTTAAGAGTGATATCTAAGCTAAATGCTAAACATTTTTAATATGATGATATTTATATAATCAATATATTTTTAATATAATGATTTTTATATAAAGATAATTGATAATTTAATATAATATAGTGCGGTATTATCATTTAATCAATCGTAGACAAATTTTCATAAAACAATTTCCGTTATAACGTTGTACAATTACAAGTTAAAAAATGCAAGGTTTATTTGCAAAACTTTTATAACGTTGTATAATTACAAGTACAGAATAAGATGCAAGGTTTATTTGCAAACCTGTGGTGTAACATTGTACAATTACAAGTACAGAATAAGATGCAAGGTTTATTTGCAAAACTGTGGTATAACGTTGTACAATTACAGTACAGTTGTATAATTACAAGTGCAGAATAAGATGCAAGGTTTATTTGCAAAACTGTGGTATAACGTTGTACAATTACAAGTGCAGAATAAGATGCAAGGTTTATTTGCAAAACTGTGGTATAACGTTGTATAATTACAAGTACAGAATAAGATGCAAGGTTTATTTGCAAAACTGTGATGTAACGTTGTACAATTACAAGTACAGTACAGAATAAGATGCAAGGTTTATTTGCAAAACTGTGGTGTAACGTTGTACAATTACAGTACAGTTGTATAATTACAAGTACAGAATAAGATGCAAGGTTTATTTGCAAAACTGTGGTGTAACGTTGTACAATTACAGTACAGTTGTATAATTACAAGTACAGAATAAGATGTAAGGTTTTTGTCAATTACAAGTATAGAACAAGATACAAGGTTTATTTGCAAAACTGTGGTGTAATGTTGTATAATTACAGTACAGTTGTATAATTACAAGTGCAGAATAAGATGCAAGGTTTATTTGCAAAACTGTGGTGTAACGTTGTACAATTACAAGTACAGAACAAGATGCAAGGTTTATTTTGTGATGTAACGTTGTACAATTACAGTACAGTTGTATAATTTTGTACAGATTAAGATGCAAGTTTATTTCAATACCTCTTAACGATGTACAATTACAGTACAGTTGTACAATTACAAGTACAGAATAAGATGTAAGGTTTATTTGCAAAACTGTGATGTAACGTTGTACAAATACAGTACAGTTGTATAATTACAAGTATAGAATAAGATGCAAGGTTTATTTGCAAAACTGTGGTGTAACGTTCTAAAATTTAATTGCTTTCGTTTATAACAATTTTCATACTTGCATAGCCACTTATTGAAATTTCCTGATTATTACTCCACATAACAATTTACAAACATCACTAGCTATAAATTGTTCAATTATATTATTTGTTAAGTGTGATATCTAAGCTAAATGCTAAACATTTTTAATATAACTGTGCGGTATTATCATTTAATCGATCGTACGCAAATTTTCATAAAACAATTTCCGTTATAATTCTGTATAGCTAAAAAACATCGGCTTTTTTGCTTTTTCGGATTTTACGTACTCCTGCATGTAATTAATATTCCTCCACCAAATAACTATATATTTAATAATGTCGCAGTAAGTGAATGTATTACGGTTTCGTCTAGAGCAACATTTTATTTTATATAGGCAACTAGAAATGTGGAGATCTCACGTGGATGCTCGATACAACTGGTGGGGATATAATGAAACTCTAGCAGTAGCCGGAAGGATTAGAGACAGAGGAGATTCTCCTGAATTGCTTCAAGTTGATTACCAACCATATCATATGAACAATAAATCTGTGCTGAGTGGAAAATGCCCGCCGGCATGGGATTTAGTGGGTGACACTTGTTACATATATATTGGAGCCCCAATGGATTTTTATAGCGCACGAGATTTTTGTCGGGTAAGAACTTCAAGATGCAATTTTCTCGAAAATAGTTTACTTGTTAATGTTTAACACTTTAAGGACCGCTATTTTGTTTATTTAAGTTTACATCAATATTCAATGCATTAAACTCTATTGCCTTCATGTTTTTTTGTATTTCCATCTTTTAGTCAAAAAAGTTATGGTAATTGTTAAAAAATAATTTTTTTAATAATACCTAAACTACTTCCAATTATACAATTTCTGAAAGTTTCAGAATTCCCAAAGACGTGCGGTTCTACGCGTATTTCTTATAGATTTCTTAGTGGTCCTTAAAGGGTTAATATATTTTTGGCCTTGAATGTTTAATGTTAAAATTAGTAATTGACAACTGTTTGTCCTGTTTATATACTTATGTGTTACTACATTTGCGTGCATTTATGGTTTCAGTCTGCAAATGCATCGATGCCGTTTATAATGGGGGATTATTTAGAACTTTGGAGATTCTTGCGAAAGCAACAAGAGCATTTTGATTATTCAGAACGTGTGTGGGTGCAGCAGTTGGAGCGTGTGGATCAATGTACGATCTTCACCTATCAAATGATTGAAATCGATCATTGCAATCAACCGAATCCTTTCGTCTGTGAAATAGGTATGTGTGGAAATAATTTAAAGCGCGAGTTTATTGAAGCAATTAACCCTTTGAGTGCTGAATACTTTTGGCCAAAGCGCTCGCTGGGGACGAAACACAAATTTTTTAGTGTGAACTTTACCCGATTATTTAAGGCGCAAATAAATTTTAATGATAATTCTGTATTTACGCCAAATTAAATAATACAAGAAAATCATTTGATAAAGAACGCATCTGTATTCATCTCATACATTTATAATTGTGGCTACAGTAGGTGAGAAATCGAAACGATTGGGGACGCATATATGCGCCCATAGTCGACACCGATAGATTTCGGCGGACGCATATATGCGTCCATAGCACTCAAAGGGTTAAATGATAATTATTTCCCAATATTCATTGACGAGTACATTTTCTAGATAACTCGCAGTGTTACTATATTGCATAACAATGAAATAATCAATCTGTTTAAACTTCTCATTGTACCTTTCAAAGTAAATTTATCCAAATTCAAATATACAATAAACACGTTATTCCATTATTTATAATATTTTTTCAGAAGGTTTACTCGTTTACACAACAAAAATTAATACTTTGCAAAAATAAACAAATAATTTATCAAACGTGTGCTCTATGATCGCGACAAACTACGTTTTAAAATCAGAGAAAAAATACTAAGGTTCAAATAGATGTAAAGAAAAACACTCAAATTATTTCAGATCCCAAAGTTTATATTGATGAAATAATCGGTTTAAATTGCTCATTGTACCTTTCAAAGTAAATTTATCCAAATCTAAATGTACAACAAACACGTCATTCCACTATTCATAATATTTTTTCAGAAGGTTTACTCGTTTACACAACAAAAATTAATACTTTGCAAAAATAAACAAATAATTCATCAAACGTGTGCTCCATGATCGCGACAAACTACGTTTTAAAATCAGAGAAAAAATACTAAGGTTCAAATAGATGTAAAGAAAAACACTCAAATTATTTCAGATCCCAAAGTTTATATTGATGAAATAATCGGTTTAAATTGCTCATTGTACCTTTCAAAGTAAATTTATCCAAATCTAAATGTACAACAAACACGTCATTCCATTATTTATAATATTTTTTCAGAAGGTTTACTCGTTTACACAACAAAAATTAATACTCAAAATATAAACAAATAATTTATCAAACGTGTGCTCTATGATCGCGACAAACTCACGTTTTAAAATCAGAGAAAAAATACTAAGGTTCAAATAGATGTAAAGAAACACACTCAAATTATTTCAGATCCCAAAGTTTATATTGATGAAATAATCGGTTTAAATTGCTCATTGTACCTTTCAAAGTAAATTTATCCAAATCTAAATGTACAACAAACACGTCATTCCACTATTCATAATATTTTTTCAGAAGGTTTACTCGTTTACACAACAAAAATTAATACTCACAAATATAAACAAATAATTCATCAAACGTGTGCTCCATGATCGCGACAAATCACGTTTTAAAATCAGAGAAAAAATACTAAGGTTCAAATAGATGTAAAGAAAAACACTCAAATTATTTCAGATCCCAAAGTTTATATTGATCCTTTATCCTGGAGGAAAGATATCGTGGCTGTTGGTGTTTTGGGAGCTGTAGGTGTAGCAGCTGCGTTATTAACAGCCGCTGTTGCCCTTTGGATATCGAAATCGAAGAAGCGCAAGCTGGAAAGACTCGAAAGACGTAATTCCATCAGACAATCCTTGCACTCTTTGAGGTCTGTCGGTTCCACATCTGGATTTACCGAACTTGCGTATCGACGAAAACCAATCGCAGTAAGTGAAATTTGTACATATCGTTGAAACAGGAATAGGAATATAAAGAAAATGCATATGGAAGTGATTGATAATATGAAGAATCCAGTACAGATGTCTATAAAGTAAAAGAGATCTGATAGTCCATAAATGAAGCCTATGGGATTGCTTCCATGCAATAATTGGGGGATGTATATGTATTTCTTTTCATTTTAAACGAAGGCCTGATTTCTGTTAGTATTTTGTTGCACACTGACGTATTATAGTTTTTTTGAATGGGCTATCTGCTTAGTTATGAAACTTAGTTATTAACTGGTTAACTTAACACTTTATCGACCGCAATTGGGTGCGGACTCTGTTTTGGATATCGCGCAGAAATGTATGTGCCTAATTGTAAAGCTTTATATCTAAAACATACTCATTACATTGGTTTTAAAGCAATTTAATTTTATTGTCATTTAGAATTGTCATAATATAATTTTATATTTATTTTATATAATATAACTACTTGTGAACTAATATTGTAAAATACCTTAACCGTAATAGTATTCTTTACGAAACTAACACATTTTTTTAATATTTCTTTAGAGTGTGATAACGTTCGTAACAATCACCCTTATGTAACGGAATATTACAAAATGTATAAACGAAACTTGTTCTGCTTCTTATTTTTTTCGATGCACACTGTACATACTGTACATTGTTTTTGGGGAATTTTGCTTTTACCGCTCGTTTCTTACAATCTACCGATTATTATAAGTAATCTAATTATCTACCGATTCTTATAAGTTTATGTTTCTTTTGGCTTGATAGTCTCTGCGGAGGAGTAAACAACCGTTGACCACTGAAAAGCCGATTAATCTGCTAGCGGTCTATAAAGTGTTAAGATATTTTCTGTGAAAAAAAGTATTACATGGTATTTATAATTTCTTCTAAACTATCTTACATTTTAATATAAACGAGTAGCGTGCCTAAATCGCTCTTGATCTCTATAGACTCGTCTTGACGACACTAAAAAATGCCAAATTCCCCTTCCCCACATTTTCCAGCTGAATACTCTACATTGTTTTTGGGGAATTTTGCTTTTACCGCTCGTTTCTTATAATCTACCGATTATTATAAGTAATCTAATTATCTACCGATTCTCATAAGTTTATGTTTCTTTTGGCTTGATAGTCTCTGCGGAGGAGTAAATAACCGTTGACCACTGAAAAGCCGATTAATCTGCTAGCGGTCTATAAAGTGTTAAGATATTTTCTGTGCAAAAAAGTATTACATTATACTTATAATTTCTTCTAAACTATGGTACATCTTAATATAAACGAGTAACGTGCCTAAATCGCTCTTGATCTCTATAGACTCGTCTTGACGACACTAAAAAATGCCAAATTCCCCTTCCCCACATTTTCCAGCTGAATACTCTATATTGTTTTTGGGGAATTTTGCTTTTACCGCTTGTTTCTTATAATATACCGATTATTATAAGTAACCTAATTATCTACCGATTCTTATAAGTTCATGTTTCTTTTGGCTTGATAGTCTCTGCGGAGGAGTAAACAATTGACCACTGAAAAGCCGATTAATCACTTTGCGGTCTATAAAGTGTTAAGATATTTTCTATGCAAAAAAGTATTACATTATACTTATAATTTCTTCTAAACTATCTTACATCTTAATATAAACGAGTTGCCTAAATCGCTCTTGATCTCTATAGACTCGTCTTGACGACACTAAAAAATGCCAAATTCCCCTTCCCCACATTTTCCAGCTGAATACTCTACATTGTTTTTGGGGAATTTTGATATAATATTATTATAAGTAATCTAATTATCTACCGATTCTCATAAGTTTATGTTTCTTTTGGCTTGATAGTCTCTGCGGAGGAGTAAACAACCGTTGACCACTGAAAAGCCGATTAATCTGCTAGCGGTCTATAAAGTGTTAAGATATTTTCTGTGCAAAAAAGTATTACATTATACTTATAATTTCTTCTAAACTATCTTACATCTTAATATAAACGAGTTTTCTTGATCTCTATAGACTGTGTTGACGACACTTAATTCCCCTTCCCCACATTTTCCAGCTGAATACTCTACATTGTTTTTGGGGAATTTGCTTTTACCGCTCGTTTCTTATAATCTACATTATTATAAGTAATCTAATTATCTACCGATTCTCATAAGTTTATGTTTCTTTTGAAATAGTCTCTGCGGAGGAGATTAATCTGCTAACAGTCTATAAAGTGTTAAGATATTTTCTGTGCAAAAAAGTATTACATTATACTTATAATTTCTTCTAAACTATGGTACATCTTAATATAAACGAGTAACGTGCCTAAATCGCTCTTGATCTCTATAGACTCGTCTTGACGACACTAAAAAATGCCAAATTACATTTTCCAGCTGAATACTCTATATTGTTTTTGGGGAATTTTGCATTGTTTCTTATAATATAATTATTATAAGTAAAATTATCTACCGATTCTTATAAGTTCATGTTTCTTTTGGCTTGATAGTCTTCAACAAACACTTTTGACCACTGAAAAATTAATCTGCTAGCGGTCTATAAAGTGTTAAGATATTTTCTATGCAAAAAAGTATTACATTATACTTATAATTTCTTCTAAACTATCTTACATCTTAATATAAACGAGTAGCGTGCCTAAATCGCTCTTGATCTCTATAGACTCGTCTTGACGACACTAAAAAATGCCAAATTCCCCTTCCCCACATTTTCCAAAATACTTTGTTTTTGGGGAATTTTGCTTTTACTGCTTGTTTCTTATAATCTACCGATTATTATAAGTAATCTAATTATCTACCGATTCTCATAAGTTTATGTTTCTTTTGGCTTGATAGTCTCTGCGGAGGTGTAAACAACCGTTGACCACTGAAAAGCCGATTAATCTGCTAGCGGTCTATAAAGTGTTAAGATATTTTCTTCGCAAAAAAGTATTACATTATACTTATAATTTCTTCTAAACTATCTTACATCTTAATATAAACGAGTAGCGTGCCTAAATCGCTCTTGATCTCTATAGACTCGTCTTGACGACACTAAAAAATGCCAAATTCCCCTTCCCCACATTTTCCAGCTGAATACTCTACATTGTTTTTGGGGAATTTTGCTTTTACCGCTCGTTTCTTATAATCTCCCGATTATTATAAGTAATATAATTATCTACCGATTCTCATAAGTTTATGTTTCTTTTGGCTTGATAGTCTCTGCGGAGGGGTAAACAACCGTTGACCACTGAAAAGCCGATTAATCTGCTAGCGGACTATAAAGTGTTAAGATATTTTCTGTATTACATTATACTTATAATTTCTTCTAAACTATCTTACATCTTAATATAAACGAGTAGCGTGTCTAAATCGCTTAAAGATATCTTGACGACACTAAAAAATGCCAAATTCCCCTTCCCCACGTTTTCCACCTGAATACTGTACATCGACGTAACATAATAATTCATATATTACCGTCAGCGACAATTACTTTAAAGTAAAACGTCTATAATTGCATTTATTACGTTAACCACTACTTTGCCTCAATACTTCCACAATTCAATTCCCTTCCAGACTAAGCACTCAACGGAGACCCTAAACTCGAAGTCGCTCGACTACCGAAGAATGCTGAACGGCGGCAGCATCGAATCCATGGACAAGTCCCAGCTCAACTCCTCCACCGAAGACAACCACAGCTACGACGTCTACATGGGCCACAACCCCCGCTATTCCCCAAACGCCAACGACTTCAAGAACCCCCCACAAAAGTACAACGTTCCCCAAACCGCCGGGAGCCCAGTCTTCGACCTGACATATCGCAACGAAGGTTTCCGCAACAACTCAACTTTCGCCTCAGCCAGCACCGGCGACTGGCCTCTAGAAACAACCAGCGAAAAAACCACCACCGTCGACAGCCCAACAATCGACGCCACCAACGAAATGTCCTACTCCAACAATACTGCTACACTTCCTCTTCATTCTAGTCTCGCGTTGACAGACTCGATTAGCGAATTGAAGCGGGATATAGACACAACAACGGCTTATGGTCCCATCGATTATGACCTGAGAAGAACCTACGACACGGCGACTTTGACGCCGAGTCAAACTTCAGAACCGGTGCCTGAGTATCCATCCGATTTCAGTCTTCCACTGCCCACGCATTCTTATCCTTATGAAGATAATCGGCCCAGAAGCGAGGCGCTGCTGGAAACGAATTTAGATGCTGGTGAAGAAAAACCCCTGCGGTCGAAGAGTGAAGCTTTGTTGGAGACGAACTTGGATTCGTTGCTGGCGAATGAGCCAACGGAGCTGATGCAGTTGTCGGCTGGGGTGCGAAGTAAGAGTCAGCCGCTCGAGACGGCGATGTAGCGAATTTTTGGGAGGTTGTGGGGGTAGTGAAGGGGTAAGTGGGTGCAGGAGATGGTTAGCTCTTTTACTGCCAGGCCGATTTAGGTGGTAATAAAGTCATTTACATTGCAACAAGGAAAATTTAAAAAAATACCATTTAGTCAAGTTTGTTTTCATTTGTTTTGTGGATGAAATTGGTAAGAAGCACTTATAATTCAAACAAATTAACACTTTTCATACAATAAACTCATTTATATTACATTGCGACAAGAGAAATTTAAAGAAATACCATTTACTCAAACTTGTTTTCATTCATTTTGTGGATAAAATTGGTAAGAAGCACTCATAATTCACTCAAATTAACACAAATAATTTTTTATATTACATTGCGACAACAGAAATTTAAAAAAGTAGCATTTATTTACTCAAATTTGTTTTCATTCATTTTGTGGATAAAATTTGATAAGAAGCACTTATAATTCAAACAAATTAACACTTTTCATACAATAAACTCATTTATATTACATTGCGACAACAGAAATTTAAAAAAGTAGCATTTATTTACTCAAATTTGTTTTCATTCATTTTGTGGATAAAATTTGATAAGAAGCACTTATAATTCATACAAATTAACACTTTTCATATAATAAACTCATTTATATTACATTGCAACAACAGAAATTTAAAAAAATACCATTTACTCAAGTTTGTTTTCATTTGTTTTGTGGATGAAATGAAATATTTACTAAAAAATAATGTAAATTTTTATATTTAGATTATATAAAACATACGTGGAAAATTATTTTCAGAATCAGAAATATCTCTTTTGATATTTAGTTACAATATTGTATTTCAAAATTTAAAAGAGAAATGTTAACATTTATTCTATTCAAACTTACAAGATATTGAATACAAATTTAGTGAAATTAAATATTTAATAATGAATAATGTAAATTTCTATATTTAGATTATATAAAATATACATGGGAAATTATTTTCACACAAATGTATTAAAGATAACGAGCAAGCATGAGTGAAAACAAACTTGACACTCAGAGGAGCGATAATATGAATGTAAACGCACAGAGTCAATTTAGTTTTCGCAGTTTTTGCATAGAAACCGAAGGCTGGCAGCCAAAGGGTTAACATTGAATTTACGAAAAATGTGTAGGTATACGACAGGCGGAATTTGAAAATGCGGACCTGAGGTGAAAATGGATTTCAATATGAAATCATGTTTTTTGATTAATGAAATACTGCGGAGTTTGATGGATAAATAATAGTAAGAGTTTCTGTAGTTTGAGTTATGTTAGATTGGCGGGTCCGGTAAATCTGCTATTAACCGTTTAAGTCCTAGATTTCATGTCAATACACATTCTTTAGACAGTTGCTTTCTTTCATATGACCCTTATGAACAATACGTAGCATCTCTAATTGTCATTATTTTCAGTTATTTATTTCCTAGACTTCATGTCGATGCATATGTTTCGCATAGTTGCTTTTTTTCATATGAACCTTATGAACAATACGTAGCATCTCTAATTGTCATTATTTTCAGTTATTTATTTCCTAGACTTCATGTCGATGCATATTCTCCGCATAGTTGCTTTTTTCATATGAACCTTACGAACAATACGTAGCATCTCTAATTGCCATTATTTTCAGCTATTTATTTCCTAGACTTCATGTCGATGCATATTCTCAGCATAGTTGCTTTTTTCATGTAAACCTTATGAACAATACGTACCGTCTCTAATTGCCATTATTTTCAGTTATTTATTTCCTAGACTTCATGTCGATGCATATTCTCCGCATAGTTGCTTTTTTCATGTAAACCTTATGAACATTACATAGCGTCTCTAATTACCTTTAGCTTCAGTTATTCCTTCAGTATTTATTCAATAAATACGTAAACTAAAACGAGCACTACCGCGTTTAGTAAGACATGAAAGACTTTTTAAATGATCCCTGGGACTCAAACGGTTAAGAATATAATTGCGAAGGCTTGTGCTGTGTTCTATAGGTATGCAAACCCCTTTACGCTTGAGAATTTTATATTTACGAAGTTTGGAAAATTGGTATGTCGCCGGCCGAATAAAGCACAAAGCATGTGTACGCAGGCCAGTTGATGTTCACATCTAAATGCAGGTCTAATGTCTAACGTTATTCCTTGTAGAGTTAACATACGGGTCAATTTCGTCGCGGTGTTCAAAATGTATTATTATTCCGGCCATTGACAAGTTCGTGCGCATAAAAGTGCCAGTGTCATGTGTCTTTTTGATAACGAAACTGTGATTACATTTAGTGTACACATATTGACACGTGCTTCTATGCGTCTATCACGGCAAAACGTTTCATAAAAAAGTTCTGCTATGATTCTCCTAGCAGTCTTCTATCAGAACAATCCTGTGATAAGTCATAACACAAATGCCTTATAATACTTGCGAATAAATTGTTAAGAATTATATATGCAACCGTCCAACAGCGGGCTAGTAAGAAGAACAATGTATCTTTACTGCAGGCATAACATAATAGAATTACACAGCTTTTCATTTGCGGATAATCAGCCGTCCACACTTGCTAGTAAGAAGAACAATGTATCTTTACTGCAGGCGTAACATAATAGAATTACACAGCTTTTAATTTGCGGATAATCAGCCGTCCACACTTAAAAGGTCCATGTTGAAACATTTAATTACAATCGACTGCAACAAAAACCAAAACTATCATTTGCAGGCAATGAAAACCGGACAATTATAAGAATGTTTTATGTGACAGGTTTTGGTTGATGTAAATTAGTTGCTCAATTAATAACGTAAAAAAGAGGGACTAGCGTGAAACGGTTTTAAAGTACAGTGAAACATAAAATAATAGGTGACTTTCTTTTAGGTTTTCGCTCATTCTATCAATTATCTGCAGCTAACGTTAATATGGAGCATTAACTTTGAATATTGAAGAACTGGTAACTTGTTAAATATCATGTTGCAAAACATTTTTTCTATTCTCTTGCCGATCTATTGTTAATACATGCATAAAAAACAATGGATTTAAAAACACTTGACTCTATAGCAAGCAGTACCTTAGATTTGATTATCGTAAGATGTACTTTTAAACAAGATATGTCCTGCAAAATTTTAAACAGTAACAAAAATATCTTGTGAATATCATCAAAAAACGATGGATTTAAAAACACTTTACTATATAGCAAGCAGTACCTTAGATTTGTTTTTCGTAAGATGTACTTTTGAACAAGATATGTCCAGCAAAATTTTAAACAATAACAAAAATATCTTGTGAATATCATCTTTCTTTAATAGTACGTAAAACGAAGCAAGGTTCCAAAAAAATGCCTTATAATACTTGCGACTAAATTGTTAAGAATTATATATGCAACCGTCCAACAGTGGGCTAGTAAGAAGAACAATGTATCTTTACTGCAGGCATAACATAATAGAATTACACAGCTTTTCATTTGCGGATAATCAGCCGTCCACACTTAAAAGGTCCATGTTGAAACACTTAATTACAATCGACTGCAACAAAAAACAGAACTGTAATTTGCAGGCAATGGAAACCGGACAATTCGAAGAATTTTTATGTAACAGTTTTTGGTTGATGTAAATTAGTTGCTCAATTAATAACGTAAAAAAGAGGGACTAGCATGAAACGGTTTTAAAGTACAGTGAAAGACATAAAATAATAAGTGACTTTCATTTAGGTTTTCGCTCATTCTATCAATTATCTGCAGCTAACGTTAATATGGAGCATTAATTTTAAAAACATATTGAACAACTCGTAACTTGTTAAATATCATGTTGCAAAACATTTTTTTCTATTCTCTTGCCGATCTATTGTTAATACATACATAATAAACAATGGATTTAAAAACATTTGACTAAATAGCAAGCAGTACCTTAGATTTGATTACCGTAAGATGTACTTTTGAACAAGATATGTCCTCCAAAATTTTAAACAGTAACAAAGATATCTTGTGAATCAGAAATATCTTATGAGTATCATGTTTCTTTAATAGTGCGTAAAACGAAACAAGGTTACAAAAAAATGCCTTATAATACTTGCGAATAAATTGTAAAGAATTATATATGCAACCGTCCAACAGTGGGCTAGTAAGAAGAACAATGTATCTTTACTGCAGGCATAACATAATAGAATTACACAGCTTTTCATTTGCGGATAATCAGCCGTCCACACTTAAAAGGTCCATGTTGAAACACTTAATTACAATCGACTGCAACAAAAACCAAAACTGTAGTTTGCAGGCAATGGAAACCAGGCAATTCTAAGAATTTTTATGTAATAGTTTTTGGTTGATGTAAATTAGTTGCTCAATTAATAACGTAAAAAAGCGGGACTAGTGGAAAACTTTTTTAAAGTACAGTGAAAGACATAAAATAATAAGTGACTTTTATTTAGTTTTTCGCTCATTCTATCAATTATCTGCAGCTACCGTTATTATGGAGCATTAACTTTGAATATTGAAGAACTCGTAACTTGTTAAATATCATGTTGCAAAACATTTTTTTTATTCTCTTGCCGGTCTATTGTTTATATATACATAAAAAACAATGAATTTAAAAACACTTGACTCTATAGCAAGCAGTACCTTAGATTTGATTACCGTAAGATGTACTTTTGAACAAGATATGTCCTCCAAAATTTTAAACAGTAACAAAAATATCTTGTGAATCAGAAATATCTTATGAGTATCATGTTTCTTTAATAGTGCGTAAAACGAAAGAAGGTTACAAAAAAATGCCTTATAATACTTGCGAATAAATTGTAAAGAATTATATATGCAACCGTCCAACAGTGGGCTAGTAAGAAGAACAATGTATCTTTACTGCAGGCATAACATAATAGAATTACACAGCTTTTCATTTGCGGATAATCAGCCGTCCACACTTAAAAGGTCCATGTTGAAACACTTAATTACAATCGATTGCAACAAAAACCAAAACTGTAGTTTGCAGGCAATGGAAACCAGGCAATTCTAAGAATTTTTATGTAATAGTTTTTGGTTGATGTAAATTAGTTGCTCAATTAATAACGTAAAAAAGAGGGACTAGTGGAAAACTTTTTTAAAGTACAGTGAAAGACATAAAATAATAAGTGACTTTCATTTAGGTTTTCGCTCATTTTATCAATTATCTGCAGCTAACGTTTATATGGAGCATTAACTTTGAATATTGAAGAACTCGTAATTTGTTAAATATCATGTTGCAAAATATTTTTTCTATTCTCTTGCCGGTCTATTGTTTATGCATACATAAGAAACAATGGATTTAAAAACAGTTGACTCTATAGCACGCAGTACCTTAGATTTGATTACCGTAAGATGTACTTTTGAACAAGATATGTCCTCCAAAATTTTAAACAGTAACAAAAATATCTTGTGAATCAGAAATATCTTATGAGTATCATGTTTCTTTAATGGTACGTAAAACGAAAGAAGGTTACAAAAAAATGCCTAATAATGGCGTACAAAATAACAAGAACCAATAATAATTTATATATGACCACAAACTTTTTCTACAAAATATAAAATATTTTGCAGTGGTGCGACAGCGTGTGCACAAAGTGTTTCATGTCAAAGCTGCTAAAATAATGTCGAAAAAGAGAATTAAAAATCAAACTTTATTTATATCTAGCTCATAAAGATGAGATAATAAATGTACAAGTTATTATGGCAGTATATATTTTTCCACATTATTATGATGGATAAAGTAAATTTGATAGTACACAGAGTTTGACTATCAATCGATGTACCTATATTTTAAAGTTTACGATTTAGTATATTGTATAGGATTCATGAGTTCTAGTACTTCATGCAACATGTTTTCACTCTTTCATAAACATTCCTGTTCAGATTGCTATTATACTATTTGATAAAAATATGTCAATATCAAACTGACAAAACTACTTTCAAACATTCCGCATATACAACGTATTACAATAATTATTACAAAGCTATTAAAACATAGCTTATTAAAGTAAACTTAGAAGTCTAGTTATAGAAATTTATGAAGAAGCGTGTTATAAAAGTTATCACACGCAAAAGTTATGATTAACAACAGCAATTTATATCACATGTACAAATTTAGTGATTTATGGTAGCCCACCACGTTTATATATTTTATGAAAAATATGCGACTTACTATGAGAATAGTATATAAGAAGATATATAAAAATTATTTCTATTACCGGTGCAATTCGATTGCGTAGAAATGTGCATCATATATGTAGTAGTATCTTTTCCAACTAAGCTGATCTCGCAAAACTTGTATATGTAATGCGCTTTTGTGCGTATTGCCAGCATGTCCGTCCATATATATAAATATATATAGGTTTACTAGATAAGTAAGAAATTACATATATGCATAAAAGTAGAGTTAATTATAACACGTTAATGCGATAGTGCAAATACGCGTATTACGATGTCGTCCTTAGTTAGTTTTTATACAGTGACTTTTGTATGACGATCTTCTATTTAACATCTACATTAATAATTTATAGGAACACAATCTTACGTATGCCCACATACTTGCATATTTCATCCTAGCGTATGAAACTATATAATAAGTAAAAATGAATCGAATGAATGCAGTGACAAATTCAGAATGGTTGTCTTCAGAGCTGCTTTTCTAAGTGTGTTTATGGAATGTCTTGTACTATGTTACGAATTATAGTACGGTCCATAGTTTCACTGTTTCTCGAACAAAGTTCTACAAAACTTATGACATAATAAACTGCCAAACATATATATATTGTATCTTCCTTTATACAATTAATATTTACGTATACACAAAAATGGTGAAAACATAAAAAATTGTGTTCGCTTGTTTGTGTAATATGTACATATCTAAGGCTACGTTCTTTTATTTTCAGAAAGTATCTTCATTACACATTTGTTGTATAACAAGTATTAAAATTATCCTTAAATCTGCATCATATACCAAATTTAAAAATTCAGTCATAATTAAAATCATACATAATTGACACAGTATGTTTTGATTATTTAAGTAATTCACTCAAATTAACACTTTTCATATAATAAACTTTTTTATATTACATTGCAACAACAGAAATTTAAAAAAATACCATTTATTTACTCAAATTTGTTTTCATTCATTTTGTAGCTAAAATTGATGAGAAACACTTGTAATTCACTCAAATTAACACTTTTCATATAATAAACTTCTTTATATTACATTGCAACGACAGAAATTGAAAAAAATACCATTTATTTACTCAAATTTGTTTTCATTCATTTTGTGGATAAAATTGTTAAGAAGCACTTATAATTCACTCAAATTAACACAAATAACTTTTTATGTTTTTTCATACGAGTGCTTTGCTATACAAAGCGCGTGAATTCCCTTTTAAAGAATTTATAGGAACACAATCTTATGTACGCCCACATACTTGCATATTTCATCCTAGCGTATGAAACTATATAATAAGTAAAAATGAATCGAATGAATGCAGTGACAAATTCAGAATGGTTGTCTTCAGAGCTGCTTTTCTAAGTGTGTTTATGGAATGTCTTGTACTATGTTACGAATTATAGTACGGTCCATAGTTTCACTGTTTCTCGAACAAAATTCTACAAAACTTGTGACCTAATAAACTGCCAAACATATATATACTGTATCTTCCTTTATATAATTAATATTTACATACACACAAAAATGGTGGAAACAGAAAAAAATTGTGTTCGCTTGTTGTGTAATATGTACATATCTAAGGCTACGTTCTTTTATTTTCAGTAAGTATCTAAATTACACATTTGTTGTATAACAAGTATAAAAATTATCCTTAAATCTACATCATATACCAAATTTAAAAATTCAGTCATAATTAAAATCATACATAATTGACACAGTATGTTTTAATTATTTAAGTAATTCACTCAAATTAACACTTTTCATATAATAAACTTTTTTATATTACATTGCAACAACAGAAATTTAAAAAAATACCATTTATTTACTCAAATTTGTTTTCATTTATTTTGTGGATAAAATTGGTGAGAAGCACTTGTAATTCACTCAAATGAACACTTTTCATATAATAAACTTCTTTATATTACATTGCAACAACAGAAATTTAAAAAAATACCATTTATTTACTCAAATTTGTTTTCATTCATTTTGTGGATAAAATTGGTAAGAAGCACTTATAATTCACTCAAATTAGCACAAATAACTTTTTATGTCTTTTCATACAAGTGGTTTGCTATACACAGCGCATGAATTCCCTTTTAACAAATTTATAGGAACACATCATATATAAAATGTAATCTTATATTGAAAAATCATCCCACAAATATTATATTACAATTTGTACCCATATATAAAGCTTATACATATTTCATCCTAGCGTATGAAACTACATAATAAGTAAAAATGAATCGAATGAATGCAGTGACAAGTTCAAAATGGTTTTTTAACTTCAGAGCTGCTTTTCTAAGTGTGTTTATGGAATGTCTTGTACTATGTTACGAATTATAGTACAGTGCATAGTTTCACTGTTTCTCGAACAAAGTTCTACAAAACTTATGACATAATAAACTGCCAAACATATATATACTGTATCTTCCTTTATATAATTAATATTTACATACACACAAAAATGGTGAAAACAAGAAAAAAATTGTTTCGCTTGTTTGTGTAATATGTACATATCCAAGGCTACGTTCTTTTATTTTCAGAAAGTATCTTCATTACAAATTTGGTGTATAAGTACTAAAATTATCCGTAAATCTACATCATATATAAAATTTGTACATACCATTCGAAAATTCAGTCATCATTGAAATCATACATAATTGACAATGTTTTAATTATTCAAGGTAAATATTATATTACAATTTTTACCCATAAGAAAGCTTACACCTTATCCAGCAAAATATGGTTATACACTAAAATATATTCTCCATAATTTGTTGCTGGAAAGTGCGTATGGAATAACTTAGCCGTTAGCTTATAATTTTGCAGGAACGCAGATATTTTTGGTACAAGACTATCAAATAATACTATATGACTAGGCATTGACCTTACTTTATCTCTATTGAAATTATTATTAAGCCAATGCATTGGTTCTGCAAAAAATCTGTCCGTTTCATCCATGTAATTGGCTGTGTTATTAAGATTGGGTTCGCAAGTTAAGAATTGAATTGGTATATTTACATGCAAGTGACTATAGAGTGGCGTAGCGTGACAAGGAGTAAGAAATAACACATTCGTTGATGTGGAATTTGAATAAATCAGTTCTTTTTGAAGAACGCTCATCACGTCTAAAGTACCTCTCTGATGAATCAGCGAGAAGTTCCACAAAACTCTTATGACATAATTACCTGTCAAACATATATATACTGTATCTTCCTTTATACAATTAATATTTACATACACACAAAAATGGTGGAAACAGAAAAAAATTGTGTTCGCTTGTTGTGTAATATGTACATATCCAAGGCTACGTTCTTTTATTTTCAGAAAGTATCTTCATTACAAATTTGGTATATAAGTACTAAAATTATCTGTAAATCTACATCATATATAAAATTTGTACATACCATTTGAAAATTCAGTCATCATTGAAATCATACATAATTGACAATGTTTTAATTATTTAAGGGTAAATATTATATTACAATTTGTACCCATAAGAAAGCTTACACTTTATCCAGCATAATATTGTTATACACTAAAATATATTCTCCATAATTTGTTGCTGGAAAGTGCGTATGGAATAACTTAGCCGTTAGCTTATAATTTTGCAGGAACGCAGATATTTTTGGTACAAGACTATCAAATAATACTATATGACTAGGCATTGACCTTACTTTATCACTTTTGAAATTATTATTAAGCCAATGCATTGGTTCTGCAAAAAATCTGTCCGTTTCATCCATGTAATTGGCTGTGTTATTAAGATTGGGTTCGCAAGTTAAGAATTGAATTGGTATATTTACGTGCAAGTGACTATAGAGTGGTGTAGCGTGACAAGGAGTAAGAAATAACACATTCGTTGATGTGGAATTTGAATAAATCAGTTCTTTTTGAAGAACGCTCATCACGTCCAATGTACCCCTTTGATGAATTAGCGAAAAGTAGAGCCCAGGTATGATGTTTGTTAACACAAACAATGTGACAAAAGATTTTTGCACAACTTTTCCGTACGTCATCAAATTGGATGTGCATGACACGCTTATATATACCAACATAGGTACGAGTGGCAATAAAAAACGGAATTCTTTATGGGACAATAAAGAATAAACGAAAAGTGTCCATCCGATAACTACCAACATAATTTTCTCTTGATGAAAACGAACTGGATGCCTAATTATTTTATAAACAGCTATTAAGAGCAAGCAATAATTAATGCCCATGACAACTGGTAAACCAGACGTTAGGTACCAATATAGATGCATTTGGCCATAAGAATCTCCGATTCTTTGTAAAACGTTGAGTTTAAAAAATTCCCATGGAGATACAGTAAACTCTTGATAGCAATAGCTATCTAATAATATAGAAAATAAGAAACAACAGCTAAATATTGCAGCATATGAGCCTACGAGTGTAATTTTACTACCCTTGTAGATGTAGAAATGATATAAACACAAGGGTATCCACACAATTGCCGCTGTGGGCCTTATCATCGTAAGAAAACCGACAATCCACAGAAATTTTGTACCCACGTAACTATTGCTCTGCCAAGGAAACATAGACAGTGCAATAATTGTGCACGTGGTCTCTATACTATTTACTATCGTTCGTGTCGCACAATAATACCAGTACCAGTTTACGCACAAACAAAGCAGCATCCATTTGTTCCTAGTCCATTTATAAAACCTGTAGTCCCCGTAAGCAGTAAAAATTGCATGCAGCAACCTTGGTACCGCTATCAAGTTTGTTACATCATCCAAATTTAAAATTGCAAGAAGCTGATAAACAAACGATAAGATAACCGGGTAAACGTAGCTACGAATTTTCAGGGTCCACTCCCATGTTAAGTAACCATATCCAAAAGTTAAGAGATGCGCCACTTCAAGGGATTGCCAATATTCATCCGGCACGTGAGCAGTTTGTACAAGAAAAACGGATGATAGTCTCCATAACAGCAAAGTTACTATCATCCCATAATTCTTAGACGTGTACATTTTACGTTGATCAAAGAAGCAACAACTGTGTTAGATATATTTGCACGAATAACGATTGTAGTTTTAAGTGCCATCAAAATTGATTCGCTCACTTCGTTTCTTTTAACTGCTCCAATATTTTATATTTGAGATTCATTTAATCCCATAAGTTGACCGCTGTAAAGAATGAAAAAAGAATAATCAGATAAATTCCTTATATTCTTTATGGAATATAAGTGTCAGTATTAAGTGCCATCAAAATTGATTCGCTCACTTCGTTTCTTTTAACTGCTCCAATATTTTATATTTGAGATTCATTTAATCCCATAAGTTGACCGCTGTAAAGAATGAAAAAAGAATAATCAGTGAAATTCCTTATATTCTTTATGGAATATAAGTGTCAGTATTAAGTGCCATCAAAATTGATTCGCTCACTTCGTTTCTTTTAACTGCTCCAATATTTTATATTTGAGATTCATTTAATCCCATACGTTGACTGCTGTAAAGAATACAAAAAGAATAATCAGTGAAATTCCTTATATTCTTTATGGAATATAAGTGTCAGTATTAAGTGCCATCAAAATTGATTCGCTCACTTCGTTTCTTTTAACTGCTCCAATATTTTATATTTGAGATTCATTTAATCCCATAAGTTGACCGCTGTAAAGAATGAAAAAAGAATAATCAGATAAATTCCTTACATTCTTTATGGAATGTGAAAATACAGCAATGTTCCGTCCTTTACTTATATCAATAGTGGAATTAATAAATACCTAAAGAATTCAGTAGATCGGTGACAGGTCGCTGTCAAAATTTCGCTTCAACAGTTGCCGCCAATCAATTTACAGAAATACGTACAATATTGTGCGAGTGTGTACGAATTGCAGCAGTCCATCGCACGTGCTTGAAATTTTTAAGAGACAACAGTGGATAAAGTAGGAGTCTGCAATATAAATCAAATGTCCATATACATTTTTTAGAATTGGAGTCTACACATAAAAAAATCAATGCATATAAAAACCGAAGCATTGCATGATTCATTACGTACGAAACTAAAACAATTTTTGCATCTTTTTAGCATCTAGTAGTTGTTAATATTCTTCATGTAGAAATTCAGTTCAATGGCTATATAATGTTAAAGCGTCAAATATGGTATCAAATTTGTTGTCAATGAATTTGATGGCGCATTTAATAAAATCGTTGCGTAAATATTCCAGTATAATTTCGGCATAAATAATTATTAAAGTATCAACACGAAATTAAAATAAATGGTCTTGCTATTGGTTTGACATATTTGTAAATGCTATTCAAATATCATGTAATTATGAAGTAATGTTCAGGTGAAATTGATATAAGATTTTTACATACTATTTTTACAATATACCTTACATACTAAATATGCACAGTTTATTACAAGAGGAACAAGGAAAGAAAATAAGTAATTAATTAAAAGCAAAACAGTATTTAAAGTGCAATATACATTAAGAGAGAAAGTTACAGATGAAATCTTCATACCAGTTCTCTGTTACTAATTATTTATAAATAGTTTCCATAAATTATGTTCTACATTTAGAACACAATAAAATATAAACAAAATTTTTATAGTAAAAAATATCATTAAGCAGCAGTTTCAAATATAATTGCATCCAATCAATTAGTATCAGCCTTAATTTGATTGCTCTATATAACAACCTTCAGAACGACAAGACAGCAGCATCTAGCGGCACAGACTTGAAATCAGTCGGAAAATAATTCGTTTTATCACATGTTATCAGTATATATCAAATTTATTAAGATATTCCGTTAATCAAAAGACCCCATGCTTTTGTTTATTATATATATTTCCATTATTCAAATCAACAGGCAATTTCAAGAAATTCTTGCAAAATTTAGCATCAATACATTTTCCTAACAACACACATATTTATCGATTCACTTTTATGTTTGTCACAAGTAATTTCTGCATTTTTACTATTTCCTTTCCAATAAATTTATATTGTATCACTGATCTAAATTGAAGATTTATTTCTGACCAATAAAACGCGGTTGCAAGACTAGCCGTCACACAAAATTGATTACATTCAAATTTTATTATATAAGAATTTTTTAAGTCGTGCGTAATCACAAATAGATTTTTATATTTGTCTCAGGGAATTTCTGCATTTTTACTATTTCCTTTCCAACAAATTTCTATTGTGTCTCTGATTTAATTGAAGATTTATTTCTGACTAATAAAATGCGGTTGCAAAAGCTAGGTATCACACAAAATTTAATACATTCAAATTTCACTGTATGAGAATTTTTTAAGTCGTGCGTAATCACAAGTAGACTTTTATATTTGTCGCAGGTAATTTCTGCATTTTTACTAATTCCTTTCCAATAAATTTATATTGTGTTACTGATCTAAATTGAAAATTTATTTCTGACCAATAAAACACGGTTGCAAGAGCTAGCTATCAAACAAAATTTATTACATTCAAATTTCACTGTATGAACATTTTTTAAGTCGTGCGTAATCACAAATAGACTTTTATGCTTGTCACAGATAATTTCTGTATTTTTACTACTTTCTTTCCAACAAATTTCTATTGTCTCGCTGAACTAAATTAAAGATTTATTTCTGACCAATAAAATGCATTTGCAAGAGCTTACCGTCACAAAATTGATTACATTCAAATTTCACTGTATGAGAATTTCTGAATTCGTGTTTAATCGCAAATAGACTTTATATATTTGTCACAGGTAATTTCTGCATTTTTACTATTTCCATTCCAACAAATTTCTATTGTCTCTCTGATCTAAATTGAAGATTTATTTCTGACTAATAAAACGCGTTTGCAAGAGTTAGCCATCATAAAATTGATTACATTCAAATTTTACTATATGAGAATTTCTGACGTCATGCGTAATCAGAAGTAGACTTTTACGTTTGTTACAGGTAATTTCTGCATTATTACTATTTCCTTTCCAATAAATTTCTATTGTTTCTCTGATCTAAATTGAAGATTTGTTTCTGACCAATAAAACGCGGTTGCAAGAGTTAGCCGTCACACAAAATTTATTATGTTCAAATTTCACTCTATGAGAATTTTTTAAGTCGTGCGCAATCACAAGTAGATTTTTATATTTGTTACAGGTAATTTCTGCATTTTTACTATTTCCTTCCCAACAAATTTCTATTGTGTCTCTGATCTAAATTGAAGATTTATTTCTGACCAATAAAACACTGTTGCAAGAGTTAGCCGTCACAAAATTGATTACATTCAAATTTTACTATATGAGAATTTTTTAAGTCGTGCGTAATCACAAATAGACTTTTATATTTGTCGCAGGTAATTTCTGCATTTTTACTATTTCCCTTCCAACAAATTTCTATTGTCTCGCTGAACTAAATTAAAGATTTATTTCTGACCAATAAAATGCATTTGCAAGAGCTTACCGTCACAAAATTGATTACATTCAAATTTCAAATATGTGCATGTGTGCAATGTGAATGATTTTCTGTATGAGAATTTCTGAATTCGTGTTTAATCGCAAATAGACTTTATATATTTGTCACAGGTAATTTCTGCATTTTTACTATTTCCCTTCCAACAAATTTCTATTGTCTCGCTGAACTAAATTAAAGATTTATTTCCGACCAATAAAATGCATTTGCAAGAGCTTACCGTCACAAAATTGATTACATTCAAATTTCACTGTATGAGAATTTCTGAATTCGTGTTTAATCGCAAATAGACTTTATATATTTGTCACAGGTAATTTCTGTACTTTTACGATTTCCTTTCCAACAAATTTCTACTGTCTCTCTGATCTAAATTGAAGATTTATTTCTGACCAATAAAATGCATTTGCAAGAGCTTATCGTCACACAAAATTTATTACATTCAAATTTCACTGTATGAGAATTTTTGACGTCGGATCTAATCACAAGTAGATTTTTAAATATCGAAGCATCGTATTGAATATGCATTCTTCGTATTCTTCAAGACAGTTTGTGCTATGAAGAAATATTTAATTTTTACGCGTCAGCGTTAGCATAAACTGACTACAGCGAATTTAACACCACACTTTCCGAAATATGTGCACGTGTGTGCAACATGAATATTCGTAAATAAATTCATAAATTCGCAGAATGTGCTTGTGTTTCTAGCGAAGTGGTGTGAGTTAGAACGTTCGCTTGCTACGTACTTCACGTTGTAATATACTTTTACCAATTAATAATGCAGTTATTAATTGCAGAGTGAGTAGATGTTTCGAAGGCTACAATTATGTGAACGTCAGAAACGCTTAGAAAATGTGAATGCGATATCCATAAATTATCGCGTTCTAAATGCAACGAATTTCAGAGAGTTGGGCAAGCAATTTTATGTTAATGTGGGCGAATAAATAAAAATGTAATAATGTAATAATGTGTTCTGTAAATCATGCATTGTTCACTTTAGATTCAAACTTTGATTCCGTTAAGTTTATTGTTTCCGCAGGGGCTTTTTTTTCATTAAAACTCCACTACGCATTCATTAGTCGTAAGATTCAGAAAAACTTGTAAACTAGCATACTTTAGATGATACCAAGTACAAAACATTCATGTTTGGATATTTTGCATCTCTTATAATGTTCGAGTTTACTACAAATACTAGAACAATTATATTTTTCGCTTTTGTAAATAAGTAACAAAGCCCTGTAAGATGTTTTTCTTGAAACACTGTATTAATATTTTAAATTCTTGAGTTCTACCGATTACTAGCAATATTTGAATTGTGATATGTAAGAACGATCAAAGATCAAACACGTTTGGGTGATATCTTATAATATATTAACTCACAAAAATTACTAGAGCAATTATTAATTTCTTTTCACAAATAATTTATGAAGCCCCCGAAGAAGATTTTTTAGTCAATACACTATATCGATAGTACAAACTCGATTTATACCAATCGCCAGCAATCCCAACATTGCAAATTTAAAAATCGTCACTGAAATGATCAGAACGCAACAATTTCTTTTATAAACAATTTATGAAGCCCTTGAAGAAGATCTTTTAGTCAATACACTATATCGATAGTACAAACTCGATTTATACCAATCGTCAGCAATCCTAACATTGCAAAACCTAAGAATCGTCACTAAAATGATCAGAACGCAATAATTTATTTTGCAAATAATTTATGGAGACGTTGATTATGGTTTTCTTGATATAATATATTAATATTACAAACTCTTGAGTTCTATCTTGAGTAATATTGTGATATGTAAGTACATTGCAAAACTCAAGAATCGGAACGTAATAATTCCATTTACAGATAATTTGTGAAAGCTTTGATTATGTTTTTCTTAATATACTGTATTAATATTACAAACTTCAGTTCCACCGATCCCGGGCAGTGCGAATATTGTGACATGTAAGAACATTGCAAAACCTAAGAATCGGAACGTAATAATTCTTTTTACACATAATAGTTGAAGACCTCGATCATATACTTATTAATATTACAAACTCTTCAATTCTATCAATCACCAGCAATGCCAATATTGTGACATCAAAGAAAATTCCTTTTACACATGATTGCTGAAGACCTGAATCATGTCCCTATTAATATTACAAACTCTTCAATTCTATCAATCACCAGCAATGCCAATATTGTGACATGTAAGAACATTGCCAAACCTAAGAATCGAAACATAATAATTCCTTTTACACACAATAGTTGAAGACCTCGATCATATCCCTATTAATATTACAAACTCTTCAATTCCATCAATCACCAGCAATGCCAATATTGTGACATGTAAGAACATTGCAAAACCCAAGAATCGGAACATTATAATTCCTTTTACACATAATTGATGAAAACTTAGATTTTGTCCCTATTAATATTACAAACTTCAGTTCTATCAATCACCAGCAGTGCCAATATTGTGACAAGTAAGAACATCAAAACCCAAGAATCGGAACGTAATAATTCCTTTTACACATAATTGCTGAAGACCTGGATCATGTCCCCATTAATATTACAAACTCTTCAATTCTATCAATCACCAGCAATGCCAATATTGTGACATGTAAGAACATTGCAAAACCTAAGAATCGAAACATAATAATTATTTTTACACATAATTGATAAAGACCTCGATCATATACCAATTAATATTACAAACTCTTCAATTCCATCAATCACCAGCAATGCCAACATTGTGACATTTAAGAACGATCAACCATCAAAGCCGTTTGTATGGAATCCCGTAATACACAAGCTCACTAAAAATACCAGAGCAAACAATTTATAAATACAAATTTCCTTTCACAAACAATTTACGAAGCCCTCAAAACCCTACAACAAAACTAGAAACCCGAATTCTACAAACAACCAGCAACACCAGCATCGCAATATCTGAGATCCGTCAGACGTCAACGGCAATTCCTTTTACACATAATTGCTGAAGACCTGGATCAAGTCCCCATTAATATTACAAACTCTCCAATTCCATCAATCACCAGCAATACCAACATTGTGACATTTAAGAACGATCAAGCATCAAAGCCGTTTGTATGGAATCCCGTAATACACAAGCTCACTAAAAACTCCAAAGCAAACAATTTATAAATACAAATTTCCTTTTACAAACATTTTACGAAGCCCTCAAAAACTTTTCCCTCAAAACCCTACAACAACACTACAAACCCAAATTCTCAACACAACCAGCAACACCAGCATCGCAATATCTAAGATCCGTCAGACGTCAACGGCGTTTGCGTTTCGAAGTAAAGAGGGTCGCCCCATAACGCGGAGGACCAAAGAAAAATGTGAAAAAGTGCGCACCCGGGGTAACGAGAAAGCAAGGTAAAACACGGCAAAGCGAAGCAAGGCAAAACGTGTTAAGGCAAGGTAAGGTAACTCGCGATCGTAATCGTGCGGTAAAGTAGTACCACAAGTAGGATGGAGGAAAATATAAAGAGGAGAACGGCTATGTGGAGTCAACGTTCCAAGCAGGTCAGCGACCTGCGTTATTTCTCCTTTTCACTCCCACCGCTCCTATCTTCGACTCTTTCTCTCTTTCTCCCTCCGTCTCTCTCTCATTCTAGTTCCCTCACTCATTCTCTTCTCAAGTCCCTCCTTCGTACCGCTTCTTCCATAAATCTCCCGATGCATACCAGCATTGGCTACATTTTGTTTTGCTACGAATTTATATGCCTTTATTTCGACGCCTATTCGTTAGGTGAAAATCCTGGCCACGCACGACACCTCCTTGCGTCGTAATACAGGTCTTCGGCACCTGTACGCACTGGCGTCCGCAAACTTCCGGCCAGGCCGCGGCGTGTTACGAAAAGAAAAACGGAAGGCGGTTTAATTCGCTGTGAAACCGAGGAGTATGTCGAATGAAAGGAAGCGGCGCGTTTCATTGTCGTGCCTAGGGACGAAGATGGTTGTAGGTTTGTTGCTGTTGTCAGGGGGTTTCGAGTTTTGCGGTGAGATTTGAGATTTGCGGAAGTAGTTCAATGTTGAGGAGGGAATTTTGTCGAATTTGTACCGAGGAGTGATGTTATGTGTGTATTTGGTGTGGCTGGAATTTGCTCCTTTATGGCATTTGGTTTATTTCGTCTATTGTCGCTTTTCAGAGCTTTCTTAGTGATTTCATTTTTATTTCTTGGTTTTGTAGAGGTTTGGTCATTTTTGTGATTTCTATTTCTTACGTATTTTTTCGATCTTGTTCCGCGCTATAAACGTTTTGATTTGCGTATTTGTTTGTTGTTTTTTATAGATCGAATAATTTGTATCGAACGTATAATTTGTGGTGACATCAAAAGTATTCATCATTAAGCAACAAATTGTGTGATAAAATTTGGTATGGCTGGAAGGTATGGTTGCGGCTTTATGGCATTTGGTTTATTTCGTCTATTGCCGCTTTTCAGAGCTTTCTTAGTGATTTTATTTTTATTTCTTGGTTTTGTAGAGGTTTGGTCATTTTTGTGATTTTTATTTCTTTCGTTTCGAAATGTACATCGATTCGTAGAGGATTTAATTGTTTCGTATTTTTTTCCGTATTAATCCCGCGCTATAAATGTTTTCATTTACGGCTGTTTGTTGTTTTTTATATACCGAATAATGTATAATTTTTGGTGATATCAAAAGTATTCAACATTGAGCAACAAATTGTGTAATAAAATTTGATATGGCTGAAAGGTATGGTTGCGACTTAATGGAATTTCAGCTATTTCGTCTATTACCGATTTTCAGGGCTTTCTTAGTGATTTCATTTTTATTTCTTGGTTTTGTAGAGGTTTGGTCATTTTTGTGATTTCTATTTCTTTCGTTTCGAAATGTACATCGATTCGTAGAGGATTTAATTGTTTCGTATTTTTTTCCGTATTAATCCCGCGCTATAAATGTTTTCATTTACGGCTGTTTGTTGTTTTTTATATACCGAATAATGTATAATTTTTGGTGATATCAAAAGTATTCAACATTGAGCAAAAAATTGTGTAATAAAATTTGATATGGTTGCGACTTAATGGAATTTCAGCTATTTCGTCTATTGCCGATTTTCAGGGCTTTCTTAGTGATTTCATTTTTATTTCTTGGTTTTGTAGAGGTTTGGTCATTTTTGTGATTTCTATTTCTTTCGTTTCGAAATGTACATCGATTCGTAGAGGATTTAATTGTTTCGTATTTTTTTCCGTATTAATCCCGCGCTATAAATGTTTTCATTTACGGCTGTTTGTTGTTTTTTATATACCGAATAATGTATAATTTTTGGTGATATCAAAAGTATTCAACATTGAGCAACAAATTGTGTAATAAAATTTGATATGGTTGAAAGGTATGGTTGCGACTTAATGGAATTTCAGCTATTTCGTCTATTGCCGATTTTCAGGGCTGTTTTAGAGGTTTCATTATTATTTCTTGGTTTTCTAGAGATTTGGTCATGTTTGTGATGGTTATTGTCTTTTTGGGGTAATTAATGTTTGTTAACGTTTTGATTTTCATCTGTTTGTTGTTTTTTTATATATCGAATAACATATATTTCATGGTGACATCAAAAGTATTCACCATTAAGCATCAAATTGTGTGATAAAATTTGATGTGGGTGGAAGGTATAGTTACGGTTTTAATGGCAGTTCATTTATTTCGTCTATTGCCGATTTTCAGGGTTTTTTTTATTGATTTCATTTTTATTTCTTGGTTTTGTAGAGATATGGTCATTTTTGTGATGGTTAATGTCTTTTTAGTGTAATTAATGTTTGTTGACGTTGTAGTCATTTTATGATTATATGTTGCTACCTTTTCTATTTCTTACGTTTCGAAATGTACATCGTTTCGTAGAGAATTTTATTATTTCGTATTTTTGTCGTACTTATCCCGCGCTATAAACCTTTTGATCTACGGTTGTTTGTGGTTTTTTGTATATCGAATAACGTATAACTTGTTTGTTATTTTTTATATATCGAATAACGTATAATTTATTTGTTGTTTTTTATATATTAAATAACGTATAATTCGTGGTTTTTGTGATGGCTAAAAAGACTTTTAGCGTAATTAATGTTTGTTGACGTTGTAGTCATTTTATAATTATATGTTACTACCGTTTTATTTCTTACGTTTCGAAATGTACATCGTTTCGTAGAGAATTTAATTATTTCGTATTTTTTCCGCATTTGTACCGCGCTATAAACGTTTTAATTTTCGGTTGTTTGTTGCTTTTTATATATCTAATAACGTATAATTCGTGGTGACATCAAAAGTATTCGTTATTAAGCAACAAATTGTATGATAAAATTAAATTAATTGAGCGGAAAAGTAATATTCAGGAACTACGACATATTTTAACGTTAAACAAACTTTCAAAGACGCCTATATATAACATGAAAAGACAAAAAAATAATATTGATCTCCTGAAAAATAGTAACCAACACATTAAATAATGGAATTTTATATTTTCGACGTACTTATGTATTGACTCACACTTTTCCGGGTTGTGTCACCAACTGTACTTTATACTGCGTGTGTTGTAACATCTATAAATAAAGATGACGAATTTAAGATGTAACAAAGTTAAGAGAAATGTAGGACGTACGCATAGAATAACTTGCGGCGACACGCAAAATTTTTCACTCCGGAACATCTTGACAAATTTATGCCGGACTCTTCACAGAATAGAGAAATCTGGAAACAACGTGATTCATAGTCGTTATTTACGAGTTTTACTGTAATCGAAGCAACTTTCTCGTTGATTATCTTCTTTGTATCTGTTAGCAATGCACGAACTGTCGTGCAGTGGACTTGCATGTTAATTTGCCTTTCAGTTTTTATGTAAGGAGAGCTATTTAAAGTTGCATATTTTGTAGAATTTCGGTTTTGTAAAGAATGTAAGCGGAGTGACCATTGGTCACTTCTTTTTTATTCTATCCGCATAGAACTTTTCGAGAATTTTCTTCTATTGTGCTTATAGACCGTCAATTTTTTGCCTCGAAAATTAAATATTAACAACGAATGAAAGATCGACCTCTAGTGTAATATAAAAACAATACCGTAACAAAGTAATAGTATTAACCTGCAATCAAACTGAAAAAAAATATTCGTTTTACCCGAATGGAAAATAAAAATCGAAAAGTTGAAAGTATGCAACTGAATAAATCAAATAATACAAGAACATTACATAGTTTTGCAAGTTACCTTAGTATAGTATGTATGAATGTGCAGAATGATTTTATCAGTCTCTATAAAATTAACAGATGATTGAAATTGAACCTCTAGTGTAAAATAAACACAATACTATAACAAATGAATAGTATTAACCTGCAATCAAACTGAAAAAAAAATATTCGCCTTACCCGAATGAAAAATAAAAGTCGAAAAGTTGAAAATATGCAACTGAATAAATAAAATAATACAAGAACATTACATAGTTTTGCAAGTTACCGTAGTATAGTATGTTTGGATGTGTAGGATGATTTTAACAATTTCTATAAAATTAACAGATGATTTCAACAGCTAAGCGTTGTTTTTTTGTTATACTAAAATATTTAAAAGGAATAACTTTTACGTACGCCCAATAGTTCTTGTCAGTCTCGGCAAGAGGAGAGTGTAGACGAAATAAAAAGAACACCGATCTCGGTAGAATCTTAGAAGTTATTCGAAAGTCATGCGTATAAACTCTCACAGATGAAATATAGTCACAAATGTACCCGTACCAAAGAGAAAGTTGTAAGCGACTGTGAACACGTCCTCCATCTTTCAATCAGAAATGAACATTTGACCCGTCCGACAAATGGTTACGTAAATTTGCACGTAATGTGCTCTACATATTGTACAATCATGTTTTAACGAACTAATCAACAGGACATTGTGCTAAATATTTCAGCGGTCCCTGCAAAAATTGAGAAAATTATTTTCAATACGTTGACGTCAAAGTCGGCTTCATATAGATTTTTTTAAATTATTTCATATAGTGTTTATTAATATTTATTTAATGTTTAGTTGTGTTTGTAAATTTGCACGTAATGTGCTCTACATATTGTACAATCACGTTTTAACGAACTAATCAACAGGACATTGTGCTAAATATTTCAGCGGTCCCTGCAAAAATTGAGAAAATTATTTTCAATACGTTGACGTCAAAGTCGGCTTCATATAGATTTTTTTAAATTATTCCATATAGTGTTCATTAATATTTATTTAATGCTCAGTTGTGTTTGTAAATTTGCACGTAATGTGCTCTACATATTGTACAATCACGTTTTAACGAACTAATCACCAGGACATTGTGATAAATATCTAAGGGGTCCCTGCAAAAATTAAAAAAATTATTTTCAATACGTTGACGTCAAAGTCGGCTTCATATCGATTTTTTTAAATTATTTCATATAGTGTTTATTAATATTTATTTAATGCTCAGTTGTGTTTGTAAAGAACAATAGTGGTAATTAATTGTAATAACATGGAAAGTCAGTGAAAGCTCATGTAATTCAAAAGACTGTATGTGTAATTTAATGAACTAATACGTGTGTTCCTACATTTCTAAAATGCATACGAATGTTGTAAACTATGTGAAGGATACGGAATTTTTGAAAAAATTTAATCATCGAGAACTATTTAACTTTAAAATTAATGAAATATGCTAATGAAGTTGTAAAACGCACTGTTTTTTTAATTAAAATTATAACAAAGAATAATTTAAGTTAATAGAAAGTAAAAGGGAGGGCCCGTTAAATTAAAAAATATCATACAGGTAATAAAATAATTTATTATATATGGCGGATAGGTTCATACATAATAAAACGACAATTAGTTTTGACAAAACTATTCGTATAGAAAAACTAGAAAAATTGTTCAACGTCGACGTTTTATATCTTTTTCTTCGTTTCATCATCGAGGATTATTCAAGATTAGTTTAAAGATATTAACAGGACATTGTGTTAAATATTTCAGCGGTCCCTGCAAACATTTAAAAAATTATTTTCAATGTGTTGACGTGGAAGTCGGCTTCATACAGATTTTTTAAAATTATTTCATATAGTGTTTATTAATATTTATTTAATGCTCAGTTATGTTTGTAAATTTGCACGTAATGTGCTCTACATATTGTAGAATCACGTCTTAACGAATTAATCAAAACATTGTGTAAATATCTAAGGGGTCCCTCAAAAATCAATACGTTGACGTCATATAAAATGTGTTCATTAATATTTATTTAATGCTCAGTTATGTTTGTAAATTTGCACGTAATGTGCTCTACATATTGTAGAATCACGTCTTAACGAATTAATCAACAGGACATTGTGCTAAATATCTAAGGGGTCCCTGCAAAAATTGAGAAAATTATTTTAATTGACGAGATTTATTTCATATAGTATTAATAAAACCCATGTGCAAAACCAACAAACCTATAACTCTGTATTAACGATATTGCAGTACTTTTCGGCGTATTCGGGTCAATAGAATTTCATTCTTTCAATTCCGACATTTCGACCTTCATTTTTAGGTCCTCTTCATGAGACTATACACGATAAAAAAAAAAACATGGAAAGTTTTCTACAATTCAAAAGACTGTATGTGTAATTTAATGAACTTAACGATGTTCCAAAATTAAAATGCATACGAATGTAAACTTTAAGGACCACTAAAAAATTTTATCATCGAGAACATTTACCTTTAAAATTAATGAAATATCTTGGTTGTAAACTTGTTTTTTACAAAAAATATTATAACAAAGAATAAATTAGATTAATAGAAAGTTAAAAAGGGAGGATCCGTTAGATTCAAAAATATTATACTGATAATAAAATAATTTATTATATATGGTATTATTAAAAAACGAAAATTCGTTTCCTATTCATGTAATTATTATAACTTTTTTTATTAAAAAATCAAAATACGAAAAATATAAACGCAATCGAGTTTAAGAGTGAGCGTAAAGTCAAATTGTGGAAAAGACCGCCGTATAAAATGTCACAAACTTTATGTCGGCAGTTAAATGCCTGATAATCGTCTTTTAATTGGAGATTGTATTTAAAAGCTATGTCTCTCCAACAAACCTATAACTCTGTCTCTCCGAAACGCACGAGAGAGATGAGGAAAGCGAAAAGGAGCGGGGCACAGGAAAGTGAGAGGTCTCTTCGCGAAGCGTGTTGATTTTGAGGCAGCCTAGCTACTAAACACAGAGAAAAGTACGGACTGATATTGACCGGCGAGCGAGATGAGGTGAGGGGCACCGAGTGGCGCACGAATTCAATTGGAATATCCGCGAAGCAAAGTGTTCCGAGTCGAAAGCCGAGAGTCGAGAGTCGAGAGCTCGGAGTGGCGAGCAACGGTGCTTCTACGACGTGCGCAATTGGTCGATCACCTGTTACCTCCTGCTTCCGATCGGCCAATCTCGACGATGTGTAACGGTTATTAGAACAGACAAGTGCATTGACAACCGGCGCACATGTCGGACACTGAATTTTCAACGTGAAAACGAGATATTCGATGCTGGCGGATGATGTATCGGGCAAATGTGGATGTTGGCTAGTTCCTGGTTGCCGACGGGAACGCGACTCGACGATGCTTGAAGGGCGATGGCTGCTCTTTTTGCAGATGCTTGCTGGTACAATGGAGCTTTGCGATTAATTAAATAGTTAACACGTTGACTACCGCAGTGGTCACCGGTGATCGATGCAAAAGATTTTATTTATTTTTAAGAATGCGAAAATTCGCAATGAAGGCTATTTGCAATCTTGTAAAAGCAATTGGTATTGGAACGGAGCTTCAATACTTTGGCTTCCAATAACGCTGCGGTACCTTCATTTTGCACGATTTAATCATATTCTGCAGTATTTCATCGCATCGCCATTCTGACATAGGAAATTACGCTTTGCAGTCAACATGTTAACATGTTGACTTCCACGGTGGAAACCGGTGACCGCTGCAAAAGATTTTATTTATTTTTAAGAATGCAAAAAATTCGCAATAAAGTCTATTTGCACATTTATAAAAGCAATTGGTATTGGAACGGTACTTCAATACTTTGACTTCCAATAAATCTGCGTTAACTTCATTTTGCACGATTTAATTATACTCTGCAGTATTTAATCACATCGCGGTTCTAACATAGCAAATTACACTTTGCAGACAACATGTTAACACGTTGACTACCGCAGTGGTCACCCGTGATCGATGCAAAAGATTTTATTTATTTTTAAGAATGCAAAAAATTCGCAATGAAGCCTATTTGCAATCTTGTAAAAGTAATTGGTATTGGAACGGTGCTTCAATACTTTGGCTTCCAATAACTCTGCGGTACCTTCATTTTGCACGATTTAATTATACTCTGTAGTATTTCAACGCATCGCGGTTTTAACATAGCAAAGTACGCTTGGTAGTCAATGTGTTATCAACGTATGAGATAAATACAGATGCATTCTGTATCAAATAATTTTCTTGCTTTATTTAATTTGGCATAATGAGGAATTATCATTAGAACTTCATTGCGCCACATATTCAATTAACACGTTGACTACTACAGTGGTCACCGGTGATCGATGCAAAAGATTTTATTTATTTTTAAGAATGCAAAAAATTCGCAATGAAGCCTATTTGCAATCTTGTAAAAGTAATTGGTATTGGAACGGTGCTTCAATACTTTGGCTTCCAGATGGACTAACGCTGCGGTACCTTCATTTTGCACGATTTAATTATACTCTGCAGTATTTCAACGCATCGCGGTTTTAACATAGCAAAATACGCTTGGTAGTCAATGCGTTATCAACGTATGAGATAAATACAGATGCATTCTGTATCAAATAATTTTCTTGCTTTATTTAATTTGGCATAATGAGGAATTATCATTGGAACTTCATTGCGCTGTACATATTCAAATAACACATTGACTACTACAGTGGTCACCGGTGACCGCTGCAAACGATTTTATTTATTTTTAAGAATGCAAAAAATTAGCAATGAAGCCTATTTGCACATTTGTAAAATGAAAATGCGATGCGATGGGATGAAATACTACAGAATATGATTAAATCGTGGAAAATGAAGGTAACGCATAGTTGTTAGAAGCCAAAGTATTGAAGCACCGTTCCAATATCAATTGCTTTTGCAACATTGCAAATAGGCTTCATGCCGAATTCTTTTGCATTTATAGTAAAATCGTTTGCGCCGGTTACCGGTTATCACCGTGTATCTATTTTGTCTATTTAAGTATTTGCATCAATATTCAGTGCATTAACCCTTTCGCTACGGCGGTCTTTTTCACAATTTGACTTTACGCTGCTCTTAAAAATGTCACAATTACGATATTTTTGAGAAAAGGACATTTCTGTCGAAAGCTACGGTTGATTGAGAATAGACATATGCAACAATGCTAGGGTCTCTAGCAAAAAAAAGCAACATACGGAACAAGAGGTCCATGATAAATGTGCCAAGATGGACTGCGGATGGGAGAGACTAGCAAAACTCCCGACGATTATCAGGCTTAACCTTTCTTTGCATGATTTTTTCTTTATTGGTGAAATAAATCAAGGTGATATAACTCATGTTCAAAATTAAAGGAAAAACGGTTAAAAAAATCTTAGTATATATTTATAGTATAAATTTAGCAAAAAACAATATGATGGAAATTTCCATCATCATGCAAAGTTAGATCAAAGTGAACTTGTTGTTTTATATAATTTTTGGGCATTCAATGTTATGATGGAAATTTCCACCATCATGCAAAGAAGGGTTAACCCTTTCGCTACGGCGATCTTTTCCACAATTTGACTTCATGCTCACTCTTAACCCATTTGCATCATTTGACGGAATAATCCGCAAACAAAAACTGACCATTATCACCGGGAGCGGATAAATCCGCACACAATAATTTTTGTTTTCAGCTTATCAGCAATCGTCAAAGAGTCTGAACGATAAACAAACAATAAAGAATTTTGTGTAAAATATCATTTTTCTTACTTTTCTGGTTGTAAGTTCAAAATAATAAAATATTAAAAAAAAGAATAGGTAATAAAATTTAACAAAATTAGGTTACCATAATGAATTACAGTTCGGATTCGGATTCAAGCATAGAAATGCAAATACCCCATAAGCGTAAACGTGCCATAGCTCTAACAGATAGTGAAGATGACCAGCCCGATAATATTGAAACTGGAGATTTCTTGTGGGAAAAACGAAATTGTATGCCAACATTACGTGATTTTACTGCCGTAAGTGGTGTAACCATCAACGTCAATGGAATGTCCAGGCGCGATGTTTTCGAATTATTTTTCAACGTGGAACTAGTCCAAAAAATCGTTCTGGAAAATACGAGGAATATACAATAATTTGAATAATCCTATAACACTATTTCTAATGAGAATAAAGACTAAAAGTCCGGTATCGGCAACGTTTAGCTGCGCATGTCGAATTTTTAAGTAAGATTGCGGATTTTAATTAATTATCACACTCCAACTTATGCGCATTCGATATACACTATTTTTTCGCGAATTTTTGATCCTACAGTAGCGTATCGTGGAGGGCGACTATAGTCTTAGTAGCGAAAGGGTTAACACGTTGGCTGCCGTGGGGGTCACCGGTGACCGGCGCAAGATATTTTACTGAAGATCCAAAATATTCGCAATGGGTAGTAATAATTATTTTATAAATGCAGTTCACAAATTTCTCGGCTCAGTTACCTGCAATTCATCCAAGTGATTTTAACACTGTTAGAATAGTGATGCGATTCTTTGGTGTCCAATACTTGCACATTATTTACATTTTTCATGATTCAGTCAAACGCTATAGTATTTCATAGCATCGCCGTTCTAATACGGCAAAATACGCACGGCAGTCAACGTGTTAACGCGAAGCGGTCAGCTTTTCTGAGCTGCCGAGGAAACGCACGGATAGGCGAACGGTTCGATTTTCCACGTTGTTGAAAAAGCCTGCGAGAAATACCGAACGCAGTTTTCTTAGGCGCGCGGCGGCGGAACTGTTGGCAACGGCGGCTTTTTGCGAAACGTGGGAAGTGGCGAGGCATTTTTCAATTAAATATGCTGCTACGCGCGCTGTTGCTACATAGAAAAGATTGTATGCGATGCAAGGAGAGTTAATGATCTTTTTGTTCGGATGATTCAGCATGAAGTCGCAACACGTAAAATCTCGTTGAGGTAATTGGCAGAATCGGAAGATGTGTTTTACGAAAAAATTTGTATCAGTGGATCCCGTGCCGTGCAGATAAATTTAATTTATATAATTTTTGCACTTGAGATATTTTTGGCGCAAGAATTAAGGTAAAAATAAACCATTTCGTTATACTGAGAAACAGGCTATTAACCAGTTAAGTGCGGAATTTAATTTTAGGAATCGGTACTAATTTTGGGAATCAAAATTTCGGTACTATTGCTGTCAGAATGACGTATCTGGAGGGTAAATTTAGCAATTTATTGTATTATCATTATTATTAAATTATACATATTTAGCTATTTTTCATACCTTATGCTTTATTTTGATAATAACTGTGGAAATGCACAAGCTAGGAAGAGAGAGCTTTTGGAGCATCTGAAGTAACAATTGTAAAGCAAGAATTGGTAATATAAAGGAAACATGCCGCCTAATAATATTCTTATTATATTTTATTGAAATTTTGAGTTTTGATAGTCAATGGTAATTTTTTAATTTACAGGACGAGTACACACGTCATATGTACCGTAATAGATTTTGTCCGACGTGTATACACGTCAAACGCGCTTAACTAGTTTACACGTTGACTTCCGTGGTGGTTATCGGTGACCGGCGCAAAATTTAAAAAATACCGAATCGGTAGCATTGATAATTTTGTGAATGCAATTAGTACTAAATAGTGTTTAAATTCTTTGGACTCCGCTACCTTTGCATTATTTTAATTTTGCACAATTCAATCATATTCTGTACTACTGCATCACGTTGCGATTTTAAAATAATAAAATACGCACGGCAGCAAAAGGTCTCACGAAAAATTCAAAAACTATTCAATCAGTAGCATTGATAATTTTGTAAACGCATTTAACACTAAATAGTGATTCAATTCTTTGGACTCCGCTACCTTTGCATTATTTTAATTTTGCACAAATTAATCATATTCTGTAGTACTGCATCACGTTGCGATTTTAAAATAATAAAATACGCACGGCAGCAAAAGGTCTCACGAAAAATTCAAAAACTACTCAATCAGTAGCATTGATAATTTTGTAAACGCAATTAATACTAAATAGTGATTCAATTCTTTGGACTCCGCTACCTTTGCATTATTTTAATTTTGCACAAATCAATCATATTCTGTGGTACTGCATCACGTTGCGATTTTAAAATAATAAAATACGCACGGCAGCAAAAGGTCTCACAAAAAATTCAAAAAATACCCAATCGGTAGCATTGATAATTTTGTAAACGCAATTAATACTAAATAGTGATTCAATTCTTTGGTTTCCGATACCTTTGCATTATTTTAATTTTGCACAATTCAATCATATTCTGTAGTCCTTCATCACGTTGCGATTTTAATATAGTAAAATACGCACGGCAGCAAAAGGTCTCACGAAAAATAAAAAAAATACCCAATCGGTAGCATTTATAATTTTGTAAATGCAATTAATATTAAGTAGTGATTCAATTCTTTGGTCCCGATACCTTTGCATTATTTTCATTTTGCGTAATTCAACCATATTTGGTAATACCGCATCACATTGCGCTTATAATATAGTAGAATATGCACGGCAACGTGTTAAATCTCAATACCAAAAGTACCGAAGACACCAAAAGCCGCATTCTTCCCAGTGATTTTATTTCCCAACTTCAACCTACGATCATTTTTCCCCTCGCAGCCCCCTCTTCCGCTCTATTTCAATTTCTTTCATATCCCGTGTCCCTACGCCGCGAGCCTTATCCTTCCAAGCCCTCCACACAGTTCATAATACCAAGCCCCCGCGCCCCGCCGAATATTTCCGCCTTCTGCCTCGAAACTGCCAAAAAGTCTCTCGCTCCGCGGCAGGTAAGAAAGCGACAGAGAGAGCGTGCGGCGAAATTGCCGTACGAGCAGTAACGGTACGCATCTGTCAATGTTTCTCGCCTCCTGCCTGCATCGCTTACAGGTAGCTCGTCGGCCATGTTAGATTTCCCCGCGAGAAAGACGAGCGCGCGTGCAAGCGACAAGGAGAGTGATTACCGGTTCGCTTTGCCGCAAAAAGAGCGCAAAAACGTGCGGTTTTTTGCTAGGAGCACCCTGCCGTCACACAGGAAACGGGGAAAGGCACGCCACACTCGGTTCTTTTTGCGCGCGCACTCCTCCGGAGAGGCGAGCGAGAATGTAAAACATGAACGAGGCTGCCGTAACATTTCAGGTGAATGATAATTGGTCGGATTGCCAGGGTTACCGGACTAAACGCGCGAGACGAGTGGAACGTCTGCGCACCTGAGCATCATGGCGGCGCTGATCCGCCTTTCCCTTGGTCGCCGCTCCGGCTCTCGCATTTTTATTAGCGGTTCGCGTGGATTATTAAAACCGTACGTCGCACGGTAGCGCGGACGACGTGGCGGGCAAAGGTGAGATAAACGTGAGCGCGAGACGATACAAGGTTCGAACGTTGCAGCAGACCCGAGGCGACCTTCGTCCTCGCCGCATATGAATAAGCCGTGAGGCAGAGCCGAGTCTAGTAGATATACGGGAAACGGCGGCGGGATCGCTCCGTCGTTTCGTCGTTTCATCGTGTTTCGTCGTGCGGTCGCGCAGTCGCGTAACAACGCGCAGTCTCCAGGTGAGCAACGACGTGTGCCTGCAACGATCGGGGTTGGCCAGTCCTGCACGGTAGACGAAACTGCTTGCTGCTCTCGCTGGGGCCTCCTAGACACCGGCAAGCGCCATACGAACGGTCGTTTCTCGAGGATAATGCGCGCTGAGACCTGCCAGTGAGTCCCGACGTCGAACAACGTCCGCGTGAACAACGATCCGCGTGCCTGTGAGCGTGAACTTTCACGAAGCGACGCGGACGATGCCTCGACAGTAATCCGCACGGGACGTCTGCGATTACGCGGCCTATCGCGGTGTTCGCCGATTCATAACCTCAAAGTACGCACGCACACAGGCAGGGCGGCGTCGTCGGTGTGCTCGATATTTTAATATCAGTGATAATCGTGAGGTGTACGCACGTCAGTGTGCCCCAGACGCTCCAGTGCTCGCGGTTGCCTGCATGTGTTCCACACATATGCGGCTCTGCATATCTCTGCGTCCTCGTCTCCACAAATGTGTACCTGTGCGCGCGGGACTAGAGCAGATAAATACGTAAATGCCCTCGGGTAACTAGAGTTAATTATATATATATGCCTATATATCGAATTGTGGTCCTACCTACGTATTTGTGTGTCCACGCGCGTAACTGCATATACCTGTAGTACCGTTCGACTCGTACTTGTCTGCTGCGCTGTTACCGCTGTGCTCTGTGTGGTTTGTTCGTGATATCGACGGTCGCAACGCAGCAAGGTGCATCCGTGCGATCGGATTGGAAAAGCGAGAAGCGTCAGGGAATACGGTTGACGTGTTTAGAAGCGAAGATGCAGACAACCAACGCACGGGGACCGAATCATTTGGTCGCCCTGTACGTGGCCACAGCCGGTTTGCAGGGTAACGCTCTCGGCTCCGATGAGGAAGAAATCACGCTGCTCGTCTACGTCCTCATCGACGTCCTGCAAAATAAGGTGAGTCCGCTCGCACATCAGTCCCGCGGAAAAATTCTGCTCGCTACCTGTTCGTTTCCCGTTTTCCGTTTTGCGTTTCGCTCTGAGAACCACCTGTTGCGGTTTCTCGCACGTCGAATGGAGAAAATTGACAGTGGGTGAGCAGAGTGAAAACGCCTGGGCGAGACATGAGGCAGGCGGCGATCTATGATTATCGAGCGCAGCTTTGCTACGGTTGCGATGATTGAGTAAGGGTAGGGAAGGGCACGAAGTTGTTTAATAAGCACAACATTGGCTGGCGGAGGAGAGCGATGGGGAGAACTGCTTGCGCGACATACCGGCGTGAGCTTATGCGTGTCGTTGGCTGCCATTGTTTCTCGAATCATCCGGTGGGGGCGGAGCGTCGCGCCCTCGAAAGGTCGTCCATTACCTCCAGCTTTACCGTCGTCCTGATTGTCCACTTCGCTGTCTGGCGCCTCGTATTAGCGTTGTTTTCACCAACTTACGCATTGACTATTGCCGATGATATTTCGGTAAACGTTAATGACTTCGTGCTTTACATTCTGCATTTCCATCTTTGACGTATTCCGTTTGCCGCCGCGAGTGTTCGAAGAATCGTACATTTTCTATGTGACGTCGACAAATTAGCCCTACGCGGTTGACGTTTCTTTGTAAATTAACAGCTTCGTATTGAGCGTTTCAATTTTCGGCAGGTTGTGCTGGCATTACTTGGGAAATAACTGATTTTGAAATTTTTTCTTCCAGCTTTGCCATCGTTTTGGTTGTCCATTTCGCTGTCTGGCGCCTCGTATTAGCGTTGTTTTCACCAACTTACGCATTGACTATTGCCGATGATATTTCGGTAAACGTTAATGACTTCGTGCTTTACATTCTGCATTTCCATCTTTGATGTATTCCGTTTGCCGCCGCAAGTGTTTGGAGAATCGTACATTTTTGATGTGACGTCGACATATTAGCCCTACGCGGTCGACGTTTTTTCATAAATTATATATATTAACAACTTCGCATTGAGCGTTTCAATATTCAGAAGGTTGTGCTGGCGTTGTTTGGGGCATACTCGATTTTGAAGGATTTCGAAATTTTTTCTTCCAGCTTTGCCGTCGTCCTGATTGTCCATATCGCTGTCTGGCGCCTCGTATTAGCGTTGTTTTCACCAACTTACGCATTGACTATTGCCGTCGATATTTCGGCAAACGTTAATGACTTCATGCTTTACATTCTGCATCCTCACCTTTAACGTATTCGGTTCGCTGCCGCGAGTGTTGTTCATTTTTAAACGCAGGAATCGTATATTTTTGATGTGACGTCGACATATTAGCCCTACGTGGTCGACGTTTCTTGATATATTCACGTTTCTTTGTATATAGTATATATTAACAACTTCGCATTGAGCGTTTCAACTTTCGGGAGGTTGTGCTATCGCTATTTGGGGAATACTCGATTTTTTAATTTTTTACACCAGCTTTGCCGTCGTCCTAATTGTCTACTTCACTGTATGGCGCCGCGTATTAGCGTTGTTTTCAGCAACTTATGCATTGCCTATTGCCGCCGATATTTCGGCAAATGTTAATGACTTCGTGCTTTACATTCTGCATTTCCATCTTTGACGTATTCCGTTCGCCGCCGCGTGTGTTGTTCATTTTTAAACGTAGGAATCGTACATTTTCTATGTGACGTCGACAAATTAGCCCTACGCGGTCTATGTTTCTTCACAAATGAACAGCTTCTATTTGAGCGTTTCAACTTTCGGCAGGTTATGCTGGCCTTATTTGGGCAATACTCGTTTTTAACATTTTTTTCTCTAGTTTTGCCGTCGTTCTGATTGTTCATTTCAATGTCTGGCGCCTCGTATTAGCGTTGTTTTCACCAACTTACGCATTGACTATTGCCGTCGATATTTCGGCAAACGTTAATGACTTCGTGCTTTACATTCTGCATCCCCACCTTTGACGTATTCGATTCGCCGCCGTGAGTGTTCATTTTTGAATGTTTGGAATCGTACATTTTCAATGTGACGTGGACGTTTCTTTATAAATTAACAGCTTCGTATTGAGCGTTTCAATTTTCGGCAGGTTGTGCTGGCATTACTTGGGAAATACCCGATTTTTAAATTTTTTCCCCCAGCTTTGCCATCGTCCTGATTGTCCACTTCGCTGTCTGGCGCCTCGTATTAGCGTTGTTTTCACCAACTTACGCATTGACTATTGCCGTCGATAGTTCGGCAAACGTTAATGACTTCGTGCTTTACATTCTGCATTTCCATCTTTGACGTATTCCATTCGCCGCCGCGAGTGTTGTTCATTTTTAAACGTAGGAATCGTACATTTTCGTACATATTAGCCCTACGTGGTCGACGTTTCTTCATATATTAATGCAACAGTTTTGTATTGTGCATTTCAACGTTCGGGAGGTTATGCTGGCGTTGTATGGGGAATACTTGATTTTTAAATTTTTTCCTCCAGCTTTGCCCACGTCCTGATTGTCCACTTCACTGTCTAGCGCCTTGTATTAGCGTTGTTTTCACCAACTTACGCATTGTCTATTACCGCTGATATTTTGGCAAACGTTAATGACTTGGTGCTTTACATTCCGCATGTCCATCTTTGACGTATTCCGTTCGCCGCTGCGAATGTTGTTCATTTTTAAACGTGGGAATTGTACATTTTCGATGTGACGTCAACATATTAGCGCTACGCGGTCGACGTTTCTTCATATATTATTGTGGGTTTCAATATTCAGAAGGTTGTACTGGCGTTGTTTGGGAAATATTCGATTTTTACATTTTTTCCTCCAGCTTTGCCGTCGTCCTAATTGTCTACTTCACTGTTTGGCGCCTCGTATTGGCGTTGTTTTCACCAACTTACGCATTGCATATTGCCGCCGATATATCAACCCTGCGCACTCGATATTTCGGCAAACGTTAATAGCTTCCTGCTTTGCATTCTGCATTTCCATCTTCAGCGTACTCCGTTCGCCGTCGTAAGTGTTGTTAATTTTCGAGCCTTTATTAACGAAAATTTTAGCCCCGTACGGTCGATATTTCGTCGAACGTCGACAGCTTCGTGGTCTACAATCGACATTTTGACGTTTGGCATTTTATACTGGCGTTATTTAGAGAATTTTGGGTTCCGTACGGTGATTTCGAAATATTGACCCTATGCAGTCGAAGTTTTGCTGAAGGTTGATGGTACTTTTGCGGTTTGCATTTCAAAGTTCGACATATCGTGCTAGCGTTGTTTAGAGTATATTATATTTTGGATGAAGATTTTTCGTCGATTATTATCAGTTTGGCATGTTGTGCTGATGTTGTTTAGCGAATTTTGTGTTTTGATGTTCGTTTCAGAATATTAACTGTGCGCGGTTGATTTTTCGTCGCATATCAGCTTTGTGTCTTTCATTGTGTATTCCAATATTTGCATATTGGTTAGCATTATTCTTAGAACCGTTTATTTTGCTAATTGATTACAGTATGTTAATCCCCTGCGATTTCGATGTTTTGACGCTCAGTATCAGCTTCACTATCTCTGATGTTTAGTCTAATATCCCACGTGTTGCATTAGAGTTATTTTCACCGTCTTATATTTATTTTGCCGCTTCGATACGTTAACCCCTTTGCGATTACAATTTTTCGTCGGTCATTATCAGGTTTACATTTCCCAATGTTCGCTTTAATATTTAACATATTAACGTTGTTCCCGCGATGTTCTTCCGTTAAAGTCTTTCTTTATGGCCTTATAGTTGGCTGATTTATGTCTTGAAAAATTCAGACCAATGGTATATAGTTTCATCATAGCACTATATATAATTTCGTCATAACGGTTATTTATATGCTATTATTTATTAATTTTACTTCAGTCTAGCTTCAAAACAGTCAAAACATCGTAAAACGTATAAATTTACATTGATTTTTTCTAAAATTGCGATTTAAACAGCATTTCACACCTACTTGTTTACACATGACAAGTGTACTGACCCTGATACAAAATATTGTCATTGCCCTTCATTATCCCCTCACGAGTATACTCGTCAAAAACAGCTAACAGGCTAATTTACGTTGTCCCACTACTAGTTACCTACGAACAAATTGCTTCATATTTCTCTTCATGCTACGACAAATATTTTTGAAAGTACATTCGATTTCCCGCTTCAAATATGGCGTCCCACTCCTTTCGTTAATTTGACTCATCGACACCCTTTTATTAAACTCAGCCTGTCAATTTTGTGTTAACACGTTGGCTGCCCTGGTGGTCATCGGTGACCGGTGCAAAAGATTTGATTAAAAATGCAAACAATTCGCAATGAAGCCTATTTGCTATCTTGTAAAAGCAATTGATATTGGAACGGTGCTTCAATACTTTGGCTTCTGATAATTCTGCATTACCTTTATTTTGCACGATTTAATTATACTCTGCAGTATTTCATCGCATTGCGGTTTTAGCATAGCAAGATATGCTTGGCAGTCAACGTGTTAGCAATTGATAGTCAAGTTTATAATGTTACAGTACCACATACTTTATTCGCAATTTAATTGCACGAGAAAATATTTATTTTCCTTCATTTGTATGTGTTAATACTTTAAGGATCACTCACGAGTTTTATCGTTTTTTGTGTCCTAACTATTGCGGATCGCTCACGAGGTTTCTCATTTTCTACACGCTGTCTATAGATGCCATTTATTTTGATACGTTGTATCTATTTTGTCTATTTAAGTATTTACATGAATATTCAATGCATTAAATTCGATTGCCTTCGTGTTTTTTTCGTATTTTTATTTTTTAGTAAAAAAAAGTTATAATAATGATTAAAAAAACATACTTTTTTTTTTAATAATACCTAAAATACTTCCAATTATACAATTTCTGAAAGTTTCACAAAAATTGCTTCATAAATAACAAAGTTATAATTTTCTTGTAAGGTACAAGTTTCCCAAAAACGTGCGGTCTCAGGTGTATTCCTTACAGATTTCTTAGTGGTCCTTAAAGTGTTAAGCGTAGAATTTAATTTTAGAAATCCGCCACAGGTTTCGGAATTAAAGCAAAGCTTGACAGTCAACGTATTAAAATTTGCACACACGGCACTCACAAAACACATAGACAGTCATAAGTTCATTACTAGCCGAATTGGCGTTTAGCATCATGTTTTAATGTTCTATTTCTCATCGGCAGTATGGTTTGATCTTTTTATTCTGCTGCCCGCTGCCTTTCGAGAGAACGGTCAAGTTCCAGGTGGTCGGCCGTTTCCTTTCTTCTTTTCTCAAGTCGCATACCTGCCTCTAGTGCCTATCTCCAATCAAGTCTGATCGGGGACAATGGCCGCGAGTACCTGTCTTCCTCTCTGCTTGTATAAAGGAGAGTTACTTGTAAAAAGTCCGATGTTAACATCGGCGCCATTAAACTTGTCGGCGTCGGTGTGAACTAAGCCATAAAAAATTGAGGTGAAAGGAATTATTAAGAAATGCGAAATTTTGTTGTATGCAGGAAGTTGTTGAGTGGCACGAAACTGTTAAGTGCAAATGATGCACGACATTTATGTTTATTTGTTTATTTGACACGTGACCGCCAGTATTTGGGTGACGGTAAAAATCTTTATGACGGATATTTCACATTATATTCATATAATAACACGATTAAATCGTTAGAAAAGTAACTTCAACCATGCGTCACTAGAGAAAACACATTTAAAAAAGAAGAAATAATTTTCGGCGCCCACACGCTTTCTTAGATACAAGTACCTCGTTTTTGAGGAAAGATTTTCAACTAAATGCATGTTCCGAAACGTTTTCATGTAAATGTGCTTATCTTCTGCTACGATAAGAAACAATAAGTTCCGTACGATTTTCCAATATAGATTTTTAATTCGATGCAAATCCCTAGGCATTTTATGCAAAATGTAATAATATTCTACTACGATAAAAAACAATTCGCGCATAGTATAGTAGCCTCTCGGAGATTTTCTTATAAACCATATTCAAGTGACAATAAAAATCTTGATCGGGCGGCATCATATTTGGAAAGATATTTCACAGGATGTAATAACACGATTAAATTGTTATAAAAATAACTTTAATCATGCGTCACTAAGGAAAACATTTTTGAAACAGAAATCATTTTCGGCGCACACGCGCTTTTTTAGATACTTTGTTCTTGTGGAAAGATTTTCAATTAAATGCATGTTCCGAAACGTTTCGATGTAAACGTGCTTATATTCTGCTACGATAAGAAACAATAGCTCCCGTACGATTTTCCAATATAGATTTTCAACTCGATGCAAATCCCTATGCGTTTTGTGCAAAATGTAATAAATTTCTACTATGATAAAAAACAATTGGCGCATGGTATAGTAGTTTCACGAAGATTTTCTTATAAACTATATTCCGGTGACGGTAAAAATCTTGATCGGGCGGCATCATATTTGAAAAGATATTTCACAGGATACAGTAATACTATTAAATTGTTAGAAAAGTAACTTTAACCATGCATCACTTGACAAAATATATTCCAAAAAAGAAGAAATAATTTTCGGCGCCCACACGCTTTCTTAGATACAAGTACCTCGTTTTTGAGGAAAGATTTTCAACTAAATGCATGTTCCGAAACGTTTTCATGTAAATGTGCTTATCTTCTGCTACGATAAGAAACAATAGGTCCAGTAGGATTTTCCATTATGGATTTTCAATTCGATGCAAATCCCTTGGCAATTTGTGCAAAATCTAATAATCTTCTACTACGATAAGAAATAATTTGCGTATGTTGTAGCAGCGTGCGTGGCCTCACAGAAATTTTCTTACAAACTATATTTGGTGACGGTAAAAATCTTGATCCGCATTCGGCGCGTAAGTTCTTGCGTGGTGGTTTAACAGGCATTTGGAATGATATTTCACAGGATATAATAACACTATTAAATTGTTACAAAAGTAACTTTAACCATGCGTCGCTAGAGAAAACAGGTTTGAAAAATAAATAGTTTTCGGGCCACATACGCTTTCTTAGATACTTCACTCTTGAGGAAAAATTTTGAATTGAATTTCCGAAACGCTTCGATATAAACGTGCTTATTTTCTGCTACGATAAGAAATAATAGGACCCGTACAATTTTCCAATATAGATTTTTGATTCGATGGAAATTCCCAGGCATTTTGTGCAAAATGTAGTAATCTTCTACTACCATAAAAAACAATTGGCGCATGGTATAGTAGCTTCACGAAGATTTTCTTATAAACTATATTCCGGTGACGGTAAAAATCTTGATCGGGCGGCATCATATTTGAAAAGATATTTCACAGGATATAGTAACACTATTAAATTGTTAGAAAAGTAACTTTAACCATGCATCACTGAGAAAACACATTTAAAAAAGAAGAAATAATTTTCGGAGCACACACGCTTTCTTAGATACTTTGTTCTTGAGGAAAGATTTTCAATTAAATGCATGTTCCGAAACATTTTCATGTAAACGTGCTTACCTTCTGCTACGATAAAAAACAATAGATTCAGTACAATTTTCCAACATACATTTTCAACTCGATGCGAATCCCTACGTATATTGTGCAAAATGTAATAATTTTCTAGTACGGTAAAAAACAATTCGCGCATGGTATAGTAGCCTCCCGGAGATTTTCTTACAAACTATATTCGGGTGAAGGTAAAAATCTTGATCGGGCCGCGTCATATTTGGAAAGATATTTCACAGGATATAATAACACGAGTAAATTGTTATAAAAGTAACTTTAACCACGCGTCACTAGAAAAATCATGTTTGAAAAAGAAATAATTGTTGGAGCGCACACGCTTTCTTAGATACAAGTATTTCGTTTTTGAGGAAAAATTTTCAATTAAATGCATGTTCTGAAACGTTTTCATGTAAACGTGCTTCTCTTCTGCTACGATAAGAAACAATAAATTCCGTACGATTTTCCAATATAGATTTTTAATTCGATGGAAATCCCTCGGTATATTGTGCAAAATGTAATAATCGTCTACTACGATAAAAAGAGATTTTCTTATAAAATTGCGTGGCAGTAAACGTGTTAAGAATGGACGTCAAATACGCAGGAAACGTTTGAGGCAAATAGGCACATCGCCAATCGTATTAGCAGAATCACGTCACAACGAAAGGCGTCAAGGAATCTCCTTGTGAAGCATCCTGGACATTGGTCCCTCGTTTGTTTCTATTTGCATATATTAGCTCTAACCACAGAAAAATTCAGAAACCTGTATTCCATTACTGAACGCGCGCAGTTCCTCGCCGCACAATTTCCCGATTACGTATGTTCACTTTTGCATTATCGTGTAATGGCACAAAATGTCAGACTGTTCTTCTCTTCACACTTGCTTTTCGTCGGTATCGTTCGAATTATGTTATTAATATGAAGCAATAAAGTCAACGATTTAAGATATCCGCAATTATTATCCAAACAAAAAAGTCAACAACGATTTAAAATATTCGCAATTATTATCCAAACAACAAAGTCAACAACGATTTAAGATATCCGCAATTATTATCGAGACAACAAAGTCAACGACGATTTAAGATATCCACAATTATTATCCAAATAACAAAGTCTACAACGATTTAAGATATTCGCATTTATTATCCAGGCAACAAAGTCAACAACGATTTAAGATATCCGCAATTATTATCCAGACAACGAAGTCAACAACGATTTAACATATCCGCAATTATTATCCAGACAACAAAGTCAACAACGATTTAAGATATCCGCAATTATTATCCAGACAACAAAGTCAACAACGATTTAAGATATCCGCAATTATTATCCAAACAACAAAGTCAACAACGATATAAGATATCCGCAATTATTATCCAGACAGCAAAGTCAACGACGATTTAAGATATCCGCAATTATTATCCAAACAACAAAGTTAACAACGATTTAAGATATTCGCAATTATTATCCAGACAACAATAGCAGAGAAAGGGGAGTGACGCGGTTTGATCAAAAGTTTTTCCGTCACCCGAATACTGGTGACGCAGTAATCGACGTATTAAAACGACACTATTAATAATTCTGAAAACGATAATGGTGTCACAAGTGGTCGGACGATGTTAATCCGAACGACCGAAAATGATATACAATGGTGGGAGTTCAAGAAGTGCAACCTTTCGATAAATAAATTCAGTTTACGACAGTGGGACGCATGTATGAGGGTAAAAAGATTTAATTAACATATTTGTGTCTTTAAACTGCGTGTTTTGACTTTTCACACACCTGGCTGGAAATAAATTAATAAAACGTTGTAAACGGTTCAATCTCCTTTTGCATCTCATAACAAATATTTCGCCAGATAGAGTATTTTAAGGTGTATAATGCAAATAAATGCGTAAAAATAAATAAATAGTATAAATAAGTACATAAAATAGTATATACAATATAATATAATATAATATAATATAATATAATAAATAAAATAATAAAGTAAAAATAAATGAGTAATAAAAATGAATAAATAATAAATGTAAATAATGTGATACTGAAACTGCGTTTATGTTAAAGCGATAAACAACGAGTTCGACACTTATGTATTATGGTACATATTTTTCGTGAATAGATACTGAGAAGTACTACATCTTGTCAATTGTTTTCGAATATATGATACAAAAAACACTAATTTCGATAATATGACACTAAGACTACAGTACGATATTTTAGCTGAACGGATGGAGGAGTTGAGAACTATGTATAATAGTGCAGTAAATAGTAAAAGCTATTGCGGAAATTTGTAATCTACCATTTTCCTCAAAAATACTAATTGGTTGAATAGTAACAGTAGTTTCTTTTAACGCAATGCAATTGAGTTAAGTGCCCTGACGTCAATGTGTTAATGAAACTGAATAGTTGCGCGCCGATTTTACGACACTTTGTACAACTCACATATATACGACAATCGGTGTTAGGTAAACGCCTGAAAATAATAAATAAATGTGCCGATTCTTCATTTCTTGCGTAGAAATTCAAATATTTGAAAATAAAAAATGAATAAAAAATCAACTGATAATTAAAATTCTAAATTTATTTATTTATCGTATGAGAATGAACCGAATGTAAACCGAAAAATCGAAAAGAAACAACTGACAATTGGGCCTGATTTTTTAATCCATAATTATTAATTACAATCTGATGGAATTGGGAACGTCACGTGTTATGTGAATATTTTCAAGCACCATGGTTTGAACCATTTTGGATAATTACTGAACACTCCCATCACTTTGAAAATAATAAATAAATGTGCCGATTTTTTGATTTTTGCGTGGAAACTCTAATATTTGAAAATAAAAAATGAATAAAAAATAAACTGATAATTAAAATTCTAAACTTATTTATTTATCGCATGAGAATGAACCGAATGTAAACCGAAAAATTGAAAAGAAACAATTGACAATTGGGTCTAATTATTAAATCAATGATTATTAATCACAATCTGATGGGATTGGGAACGTCATAAGTCAAGTGAACATTTTCAAGCACCATGGTTTGAACCATTTCGGATAATTACGGAGCACTCCCATCACTTTGAGTTCCTTCTAGAATTGCGACTTAGGAATTTTAGACCGTTAGTCTTTATCCGCTTTTCACGGCATTCTTGACCATGTCGTACTTATATGTAATGTCTCGTACGGTAAAAGTTCTTGCACGTTTATAGCAACTAAACAGGCATTTAATATCAGACAGCCATTAGGCGTTAGTCAGTCAAAGTCTTTTTATTACATTTGAATAACTAATTTCAACTCAACCCCGGAAAAAAAGAGAATCGAAAAAGTGATATTAATATTTTATTTAGGTGTTTAGTTTTTTTTATACGGTACATTATACAAAGGAGGATTTACGAAATTATATATCATATTAATTATATTAGTATTATATTAATGCCGAAAATTTCCATAAAATCCAATATATGAAGGTGACTTATATTTTTTTTTTGTTTAAATTTGTTTTTTCTTTTGCACTCATATGCTGATAAAAAAAATGGTTAAGACCACACGGGATTTAATATGAGGAAAATTATCTAGGAACTCTAATATTTTACTATATATTGCACGCGCTGATAGAGTTATATATTGCGTTCAATACGATTACAGTTTTTATCGATATGTTTCCGATAATGCGGGTAACTAAGATACAGTATAAAATACACAGTTAATCCATGGACTGTAATACTTATAACAAAATATGATTAAGCATCCCTTTTGATGATATAATGTATTTATACACCTAAATAAGGATTTAAATCTAATGCGTAGGTATTTTATAAAATTATGCAGTATAAATTATATTTGAAAGTATTAATTTATGCTTTATTGAATGTCTCGCGTTTTTTTTTAGCGAAGTATAACGTAGCAAACAAAAATCTACGATGATTTTCATTTGCTACGGGGATTTCATTAATTAGTTAAAGCAAGTAAAATGTAGCTTCAAATGACATTACATCTTCTTGACGCATATCAACTGTGCAATATGAAAAGAGCGTTGCAGCTTTGAAATTATCAGGCTTGAGCAATTATAAAATGTTATCACAATTGCGCGGGGAATATAATTCTTCGCCACATCCCGGAAATATGTACTTAAAAATCGGAAATGTCGACTTCCATTCACAGAACGATCGCTGGAGTAAAATGTTATCAGGATGTCGTTAGCCGTTTGTAACCTATTTTTCTAAATTCTGACCTTGTGCGATCTTCAACTCTTTTTATGACACGTGATAAACTCACGTTGGCAGCTACGTTTGCACGATATAAACAGAAGTGCTTTAAAAATTGAAGGTCAGCTAATATCTTCGATTTTATTAGAGACGTTGCAAATTATTGCACGAATTGTGTTTCTTTTCAAATGTCATAGAGTTGTTTTCCCTTTCATTCTTTATACATTCCGCCACGTACTCTGTGTGTATTTGAAGGCAAGATTTTGTTATTGGCGAATACTGATGACAATCGAAACGAAATTCGTTTAATTAACTTAATTAATACTTAGTTGCTCCTTACATAATCAATCAATAGAGTTTTCACACCAGTGAAGAGTATAAAGTATAAATGGAAGTATTCAGCAGTCAAAGGGTTGATTCGAAATTAATTCATAATTAATAAAAATAATAAATAAATAATCAATAAAGGTTCAGCAGTCAACGGTATTCATTAATAATAAAAATCTTGTTTTCATTTATTTAAACAGTCGATAAAGAAACAAATTCTGAACGTCTATCATCGTGTATATCGGCTATTACAAAATTTACTTGCTTTTATGTTTCCATTGTGATCCTGTTGCTTTACGTTTTATCAATGTTTTCAAAAAGTACATTTCATTTTTTACCGAATTAATACAATTTAATTAATATCATCTGATCTCATTAAAAATAGTCTAATCGCATACTTATTGCTTCGATCGTCAGTGATCAGTACTCATTAATAATAAAATCTAGCTTTCATTTACTTAAGCATTCGATAAAGAAACAAATACTTATATGTCTATATCCGCGCATATTGACTATTATAAAATTTACTTGCTTCCATGTTTCCATTGTGATCCTACTGCTTTACGTTTTCTTAATGTTTTCAAATAGTACATTTCATTTTTTACCGAATGAATACAATTTAATAAATATCATCTGATGTCATTGAAAATAGCCTAATCGCATACTTATTGTTTCGATTGCCAGTGATTGATATTCATTAATAATAAAATATAGCTTTTATTTACTTAAACATTCAAAAAAGAAACAAATACTCATATTTCCATATCCGTGTACATCGACTAATACAAAATTTAATTGCTTCCATGTTTCCATTGTGATCCTATTGCTTTACGTTTTATCAATGTTTTTAAAAAGTACATTTTATTTTTTGCCGAATTAATACAATTTAATAAATATCATCTGATGTCATTGAAAATAGCCTAATCGCATACTTATTGTTTCGATTGCCAGTGACTGGTATTCATTAATAATAAAATCTAGCTTTCATTTATTTAAACAGTCGATAAAGAAACAAATGCTCATACGTCTACATCCGTACATATCGACTAATACAAAATTTACTTGCTTCTATGTTTCCATTGTGATGCTGCAATTTTATGTTTTATCAGTGTTTTTAAGCAGTTCATTTAATTTTTTACTGAATTAATACACTTTAATAAATATCTTTTCATCTCATTGAAACTAGTTTAATTGCGTACTGCATTTCGCAAAAATAAGTGACTGATATTTTTTGTGATGGCACGATTTTGACATCTGATCAAACGCTAATAATTGATTTTTGCACAAAATTCGTATTTCTGCCGAAATGAAAAACGTGGAACCTGTATACACCTTTAACGCACACCCTGTATATTCTGAATCGGTGTCGTAACAATCAGTAGTGTCACTTAATTTACACAACAACAGTAGGGCAGAGATAGCAGGATCAGATGATTCCGTTTGAAGTATGCGTTTACTTCAATCATTAAACTTGAACTTTGCCATGTTTAGCGAACTTTGACGTTTTGCATATGTCATGTTAGTATGACACGCGACGCATAATAAACTGTAAAATTACCAATTGTACATGCACGTGGCAAACAAATGGTAATTTACGTTGTATTAAACTATCAATGAACATTTCAAAGTGATGGATAAAAAATAATGCGCCCTTCTTTATTGATTGAAGCGTTTATACAAAAATATATTTGATCTTCTGGATCCTTTAAAAAGGCGTGTGGTATTTTTCGTCCAATGTTTGGCAGCCGGAAGGTTCAAGAATTATATTTTTTATACTTGCCAAGCAAGGTTTCATACATATTAATGTTCCCCCTCAAAAATGTTCAACATAAATGAAGGGAAACGGATATTTTGAAATAAATGTAAAATGTTGAGTAAACCCGACAATTTATGTAGTAATAAGTATAGCATGCGTAATTCTATAATGAATATATACAGGATATATATGGTTGCACTTGGGTTGGATAAATGTATTTTCGTAAAAATACTCTAATTAATAAGTGTAACAAGGAGGAAGGACAAAGAAAGAAATGCAAAGTAGGATATTTATTGAAATTGATGTTGCATTAATTTTATGAGAGATGCATTGAAAAATTTAACAACACAATATAATAACATAGGCAATAAAAAAATAGAACTAAAGCAGTGTAACCAAGTTAGCAGCCAAAGATAGACTCAGAAGCGTAAAGAAACATTGAGGAAAGTAAAAGCAAAGGTGAAATAAGTAGTATTGCTAAGTAAATGCATCAAGGAAAAAAATAAAAACAGGCAATAATAGAAAGCATATGAATCGAACTTAGAAATGCCTGAAGCAGATAAAATTTTATGGAACGCATTGCATTAAGCCTTATGAAAAAAATATGAAAAATATGACACTAAGGAAAGTAAAAGCAAATGGTAAAATAAGTAATATTGCTAAGTAAATGCATCAAGGAGAAAAATAAGAACAGGCAATAATAGAAAGCATATGAATTGGAACTTAAGAAGTCCTGAAGCAGATAAAATTTTATGGTAAACGCATTGCATTAAATGCATTATGAAAAAAATAGAAAGCATATGAAAAATATGACACTAAGGAAAGTAAAAGCAAATGGTAAAATAAGCAGTATTGCTAAGTAAATGCATCAATGAGAAAAATAAGAACAGGCAAAGAATCTTAGCCAGTAATAGAAAGCATATGAATTAGAATTTAGGAAGTCCTGAAGCAGATAAAATTGTATGGAACGCATTGCATTAATCCTTATGAAAAAAATATGACACTAAGGAAAGTAAAAGCAAATGGTAAAATAAGCAGTATTGCTAAGTAAATGCATCAAGGAAAAAAATAAGAACAGGCAATAATAGAAAGCATATGAATTGGAACTTAGGAAGTCCTGAAGCAAATAAAATTTTATGGAACGCATTGCATTAAGCCTTATGAAAAAAATATGAAAAATATGACACTAAGGAAAGTAAAAGCAAATGATAAACTAAGCAGTATTGCTAAGTAAATGCATCAAGGAAAAAAATTAGAACAGACGAAGAACCGTAGGCAATAATAGAAAGCATATAAATTGGAACTTAAGAAGTCCTGAAGCAGATAAAATGTTATGGAACGCATTGCATTAATCCTTATGAAAAAAATATGACACTAAGGAAAGTAAAAGCAAATGGTAAAATAAGTAGTATTGCTACGTAATTGCATCAAAGAAAAAAATAAGAACAGGTAATAATAGAAAGCATATGAATTGAAACTTAGGAAGTCCTGAACCAAATACCATTTTATGGAACGCATTGCATTCATCCTTATGAAAAAAATAGAAGAGTCCAGCAACACGGTATAATAATATAAGCAATAAAAGATATAACCGCAACATGGTCTAACTATGTAAGGAATCAAAGATAGAGTCAAAAGTATGAAGAAACTTCAGGGAAAGAAAAGCAAATTTATTGACAAGAGAATGTATAAAGGAAAAAAGAAGAAGAACTGCAGGCAAGAATAAAAAGCACATAGCCTATGAACGAAAATTCCTAAACACCTAAACAAACAAAATTTGAAGGAAAACGCTGTATTACTCGTATGAGAAAAGGACAGAGTAGTTGAGCAGCACACAATAATATAAAGCATAAAATATAGCACTGAAGGTACAAATGTGTTATGCATCACAGACTCTAAATACTCAGGAAGCCAGGCATGGGAAAGCAGTTGAAAACTGATGGCAAGTGCGAGGTGTGGAAATGCGGAACCGAATAAAAAGTATTAAATGGCAGAAGAGGACAGAAGGTGTTTGCCATGCTACGGGAGGAGACTAAGGATGCTAACGCGCTGGATAGAGGAATGCAGGAAAACAGGTGGGAATATGGGATCATTAACGAAGGTGCTAGATGCAAGAGGACATCCGGTAATGATGGAGTAGCCTGGGGAGATTGAGAGAAGGATACGACAGAAAGAAAAGGTGTAAATAGTTGGGAAGATGGGATGTAGAAGTGGAGAATATACGGAGTGAAGGCTCCTGCGAAAGGTCATTTGTTTATTCGTCAGGAACTAATGGATGAACCAGGTCAGTATGATAGTGTTTGTTAACACAATTTTACTATATTAAAACCGCAATGTGATGAAGTACTGCAGAAAAGGATTGAATTGTGCAAAATGAAAATAATGCGAAGGTATCGGAGACCAAAGAATTGAAGCATTATTTAATATTAATTGCATTTACAAAATTATAAATGCTATCGATTTGGTATTTTTTGGCGGCGGTCACCGATAACCACCATGGCAGTCAACGTGTTAACACAATTTTACTATATTAAAACCGTAGCGTGACGAAGTACTACAGAATATGATTGAATTGCGCATAATGAAAATTATGCGAAGGTATCAAAGACGAAAGAATTGAATCACTATTTAATATTAATTGCATTTACAAAATTAGAAATGCTACCGATTGGGTATTTTTCGCATTGTTCGTGAGACCTTTGACTGCCGTGCGTATTTTACTATATTAAAACCGCAACATGATGAAGTACTACAGAATATGATTGAATTGCGCAAAATGAAAATAATGCGAAGGTATCAGAGACCAACGAATTTAATCACTATTTAATACTAATTGCATTTGCAGAATTATAAATGCTACCGATTGGGTATTTTTTGAATTTTTCGTGAGACCTTTTGCGTCGGTCATCGATGACCACCATGGCAGTCAACGTGTTAACACAATTTTACTATATTAAAACCGCAACGTGATGAAGTATTACAGAACATGATTGAATTGTGCAAAATGAAAATAATGCGAAGGTATCAAAGACGAAAGAATTGAATCACTATTTAATATTAATTGCATTTACAAAATTATAAATGCTACCGATTGGGTATTTTTTGAATTTTTCGTGAGATCTTTTATAGTTTAATGTGTTAACCCTTTGACTGCTGATACTTCCGAACGACGAAACACTTTTTGCTAATGTGAACTCTATTGATTGATTACATAAGGCGCAACTAAGTTCTAATGATAATTCTTTATTTACGCCAAGTTAAATAATGCAAGAAACTTATTTGAAAAGAATGCATCTTTATTCATCTCATGCATTGGTAATTGTGGCTGCAATAGGTAAAAAAGTCGAAACGATATGCGCCCATAGTTGACACCGATATATTTCGGCGGACACATATATGCGTCCAAAGCAGTCAAGGGATTGAAATGCATATTCGCGAAATGAGGCTGATGATCGAAACGACAGAAACGCTGAGAAGGAAAACGATAAAAGGAAAATGTGTGAATAATTAGAAAGGTGAGGTGCAGTAGCATAAAATATATTAAGTGGAGGTTTGTGCTGAAAATAATTCATTTATTTATGACGAATCAGTGGATGAATCCTGTCAATCCAATACTGGTAGTAAAAATTAATATTCGTAAAACGGGGCTGTTAATAAAAACAATAGAAAGATTGACAAACGATGAAAGGAAAGTATTTAAATGATTAGAAAGGTGAGGTGCAGAAGCGCAAAATATATGAAATGGAGTTATACTACAGTTGAATACTGGTAGTTAAAAGAGACTACTAACAAAAAAACCACAGAAATATTAACAAATGATAAAACGAAAGTATTTAAATAATTAGAAAGATGAAATGTAGAAATGTAAAATATAAACAATCAATTATAATGCGATTTCGCGGAAAATTCGTTTAACTTTATGACAGAATTATATACTAACCATCGAAGAGGCCTTATATTCCGATAACATTGTTCTAACTAACAAAACAAGAAAAAGTTCAAGTTTTTTCACGCACATTGCTCGAAATTTTTACCTTATTTCATTACGGAGAACCTTAAACATAAAGTATAAATTAATCTTCTTGAAGCACTTCGTATGCCACGTGAATCAATTTAATCCTGCTTGAATTTCATCGTTGCAATGTATCGTGAGTATCAGTGACGCAAGACAATTATTAGTATGCACATGCGTAGTCATGCGTCTTTGTATAATTATGCATCGAAGAATTATGGTAATTCCGAAGGTGTCAAAAGCTGTTCCACTTTTCCGATGATAAACAAAGCGATGAATGTAAAGAAAAGCGCACCAAAATGTAGTAGAGCATCGTGTATTGAGGTGTTGAAATAATTGTCAATTAAAAATCTGATAATCTAGCGCTAATTAAGTCAGATAATCAAAGTTCACCGTGGTCAATTTGATATCGATTGCCTAAACATGTTAGCTGCTTTTAGATGCGTAATGTTTATAGCGATTTGCATAAAATAGAATATAGCCGACAAGATTTACATTTTCGCAGTAATAGTTTCCTATCTCTATTCAGAGACAATTTTACGAATTAATGAATATAAAATTCTTTAGTGCATGTTTGTGATTCTTCGTAACAACAAAAAATGTAAGAATTTGTTGGCAAGTTTATCATTGACAAGTACCGATCACTTTGCATTCATAAAAATGGTAAAGCACGTAATATGGTAAATTTGATAATTATAAAATATTTCTGACAATTTTTGAAGTGAGTGTTTGAAGTGAAGTTTTTTACAATATGAAAAAAATGCGATTAACTTGACAGTTTGATTAGAAAACTGCACTTACTATAAGAAACAGGGTAATTTTTGTCTCACAAAATGATTATATGTTTTTATTAAGATGTTCATGAAGATACTTGCTTTTCCATATTTCACAAAATCACCTCACTACATTTTCGTGGTTATGTGATGGGTGTTATTAATGTATATTTATATAATTTGGACTTGCGAGAATATGCAGAAGCGGAAATAAATAATAATCTAGCTATCATATATATCATATATCATATATATCATATATATCAAAGCTATTTTATTTTTATTTAAAGACTAAACTACAAGATTGATGCTTAAAATACGTTTTCATACTTAAAAAATGCAATACATTTTCTTTTGTGGAGTTAAGTGATTCGACATGTGCGTGATTCATATCCGACTGTTTTGGAAGAGCAAAAATCATAATCAGTACGTGTGAAATCTGGTAAAATGCAAAACTGACGTGCCTGTTACAAGACAACTAGGAGATTTCAGAAAATGTCATTATTTGTCCGGTGCAACAATGAGAATGATTGTTTCTCCAAACGAATTTCTGATTATACAGATAATGTCACCCTATTACACGGTTAACAATGAGAAATGATTATTTCAAGTGAGGTTGCAAATGTTCACCTACGGTTTTCTTATTCCGCCGCGTTTGCGTCTTGCTGTGCGTACATTCCCGTTCAGCGATCATTTATAATGCTCAACGTCATTCGATCGGTGTGCATCTACCGTACCTTGAATTTATTATGTCAGTCAGAAAGCCACGTCGATATAGGTAAATGCAGTGTGATGTTGTTTTATTGAACACGTCGATCGCCCAGCATAAATTAAAAAGTAATCGGTTTTCTTTATGACTAATATTTTTTATGGAACGCCCGACTCACTACATATTAACCCTTTGCACTCCTATGTCGAGTGTGACTCGACATCAGTTTTTATCACAGGAGCTCCTTTGTCGAGTCCCACTCGACATTTTTTCATGTCCAAAGAAATAAGTGTTACGTGAAATAAAAATCGACGCTCTTGGAATGTCACTAGAAGGGCTAGACTATCAGGTAATCAAAGAGAAATAAAAAAACCGGATGTGATCACAGATTATAATATAAATATGGGTGGTGTCGATGTGCCGAACCAATACGCGACATCTTATTATTTTTTACGTCGAGCACTCAAATGGTGAAGGAAATATTTCTTTTGGGGATTAGAAACCTCCATAGTAAATGCGTATATTTTATACAAAGAAAAAAACAAAAAACCAAGGAACAAAACCTATAGCCCAGAAAAAATATCGCGAAAAGCTTTTGTCAATGCTTACTCGTGATTGTCGTGCACGAAATATGAAATTGCGGAGGCCTGGAACACTTGATAAACACGATCGCTTAGATGGAAAGCCTCATTTCATCTTGGTACATTCCGAAGGAAAACACAAAGACTGTGCAGTTTGCCCAAATAGAAAAATACCTGGAGGAAGAAGAGAAACTACCTATTTTTGCGAAACGTACGAAAGAAAAGCAGGGTTGCATCTTGGAAGTTGTTTCAAAAATTATCATACGCTTGAAAATTTCAAAATACGACAATAGTGTAAATAAAACTGGTATTTAAGTGAATTAGTTTCTTCCTTTATTTATTTAAATTGCCTTATTTTTTTAGTTAAAGTAAATTTCAAACAAAACACTTAAAAGCGTTGGGAGCTGCTGGTAACGAAATTGCAATAAAATTCGGAGTGCAAAGGGTTAAGGAAACAAATATTTGAACAAACGTTTTCTGTACATACATTTTCCTCAGTAATAACAGTCGAGTGCAAAGGGTTAACCCTTTGATTACTGCATAATCCCCATTGAGGACGAAATACTTTTCGCGAGTTCAAACTCTATTGTTTGATTACATAAGACACAACTAATTTATGTTTGTAATTTCCCAGTTACACCAAATTAAATGATGCAAGATAACTATTTGATAAAGGACGTATGTGTTTACATCTCATATGTTAACAATTGTGGGTGCAGTGCGTAAGAAATTGGAAAGACTGAGAAACGCATATATGTGGGATTCTTTAATGAGGGTGATATGAAATGAATACACGAATTATTAACGGTACACAACATTAAAAAGTATTTAACAAAATTAATCTAAAGAATATCGACCATTCGCTTCGATTGGTGTACAACGTCTGTCTTTTTACAATTATCCGGTGGACCGCTCAGGTTAATATACTTTATTTATTCAAATCATTTGTGCCCATAATTATGAAAGTGGTCTAAGTCAAAATTTAAAAAAAATGGGTGGTGTCGATATGGCGCACCAATACGAGTTTATCAGTTATTTCATACCACATTATTTTTAACTAAATTTATTCAATGTAATTTTTACGAAATTGTCAAAAATGAACCATTAGTGTGGTTGTAATTTCAACATTACATGGAATTCATTTAGTTTTAATTATGAAAGTGGGGAGGCTAATAAACACGTCAAAAATTTAAATAAATTATATAAACAACTTGAAAATGGCACGTGGCCTTCTTTGACGTTGTTTCAAAAATTATCATAATAAAATAAATGACAATCAAATAAAACTAATAATAACGAGTTTCTTCATTTTTAACGAAATCACTAGAAGAATCAAAACAAGAACAGTAAAAAGCCGCGGGTGAATCTGTCTCTTGGCTACAAATTCAATGGATGAGATTCTTGAAAAATGAATTTATAAAACGTTCTATAAAACATCTTTAGATGATTCAGTCGATTTCAAAGTTTTGGATCTTTCACCATTGAAAAATACTTTTCGCGAAGACCAAAAATTACGGAAATATTAAATTATGTTCCATTATACACCACCATTACACCAAATTAAATGATGAAATAACTATAAAGATATTATGTTTACATCTCACATGCTCCAGTTTTTCAGGAACATTTTAACAATCTTAAATACTCGAAATAATGATAAAAATGGATTACTGTTTAAAAATAATTAATAAATGTAATAAATGTTCACGAATTATTTCAATCAAATTATTTTTCAAATAAAACTCAAAAATTCTTTATTGCTTTAAGTCATTTATAGGACATTCAGTTAATTTTGCAAATGGTCTAAGTCAATTCAATCTTTAAAAATAATATTATCGTATAAAATTCACACAAAATTTCATATTCATAGTAAATTTCCATTAATTAAGACTAATAAAATTATAAATTAAAATGTCGCATAATGTAAAAATATTTTTTAATTTATTCAAATGCAATTCATTAAATATCTCGAAACAAGAAATATATGACTTAGACCACTTTATTTATTCAAATCATTTATCCTAAATATTGTGACTGAGTTGAATGTTTGTATAATCGAAGAAATCCTATCTTTGTTTTCTAACATCGAATACTGCCAGATCATGTACAGGACAAATGAATTAATGTTTCATACTATCTGCGTGCAAAACTTGGTTTGCGGAACGAATACATTTTTAATGCAGCCTAGCAAAAGACCTTAGCTACTTAGTAATAAAAAGTTAAATTAAGATTGTATGAACGATCAGTGCGCGATCAACAATACCGCGGTGTAGAAACATAAATATTAGAAACCGAACAAGAACGATTATTCAGACAGACTAAATTAGCGGAAAATTCACGCTGACCATTGTGAATCACTAATGCGACCATTTCCTCCTTCAGGAATAATTATAGCAAGCTGACGTTCCTTCAGTATCTTTCCAGACATCGAAAAAATCGACACGGACAAATAAATCGATAAATAAAAAATGTCTACGTTGCTATTTCTTCACGAGGTTCGTTAATACACTATCGCACGGCATATAAAATTATTAACAACGTTCAAATGTGCATTGGAGGTGATAGTGTATAATATAGCTTTACTAGTATAGTGATGCATGGCACGATAAAAAGTGATTTGCAATTTCTAAATACGTGTTGTTGCTTGTTGGACATAAAATGACTTCAGTAATGCGATTCGAAAATAATACCATATACAGTATTTTAATGTGTTATATACATACACATATGTACTATGGTTTGTTAGTCATTATATGGCTTCATTAGTGATGAACCGCGTACTTACGCATTGTCAATTATTGAGCACTATATAACTTCACTTTTATGGTAGCGCACCGTATCGTTCAAATACATCAACCGTGTCTAAATACGTACCATGACAAATAAGGCACTAACATGTGTCGTATAGAAACTTGTAAAATCATTTGCAGTATCCATATTTGATAGCGGCCACATAACATTTGAATATCCAACGCAGGATGTGGAAATTAGAAGGATATTGTCGACTTGAGATAACATCACTGTTTTTTGAAATTATTTTACTGTACCAAATATAGTATTACGTGACTAAGTAGTAATAATGTATAAGTATACAGTATTGCATGGATATGTACAAAAATATTTATGATGCTAAAATTCTTGAACGTAATATACGGTCTAGTTTATAATAAGCAGACGTCTAAAACAGGAAGTAAAAACTGTAGAGATATGATCGGCGTGAAATTAAGTCACTGTCCTTTGATATTATCGTCTTATACCAAATGTAGCATTACATGACTTTGCCAATATAGTGACGCACGGAAATACATGAAATTACAATATACAGCACAACTTAACTACTCTAACTTTGTAGAATGTACAAATTCTAGAGATATCGGCGTAAGATTTCTTGAGTTTGTTATATTATACCATATAACAATGCATGGAAACAAAAAGTGATTTTTAATATCCAAATCGTTGAGCACGATATATAAGATAACTATTATCAACCGAATATATACCACAGAATGCAAAAAATATAACATTGTCGACGTGAGACTAAATCACTATCCCTTATATTTCCAATATACGGCAATATCCAATATATAGCATACGGAAATAAATATTTTTTATAATGTTCAAGCAACTACTATCACCCAAATATATACCACATAATGCAAAAAATATAGATACTGTCGATGGGAGACTAAATCATTATCTCTTATATTTCCAATATAGTGGTGTACGGAAATAAATATTTTATGTAATATTAAGCAAGTACTATCAACCGAATATATACCACAGAAAGCAAAAAATATAGACACACTATCAACGTAAGACTAAATCACTGTCCCTTATATTTCCAATATAGTGACGTACGGAAATAAATATTTTTTATAATGTCAAGCAACTACTATCAACCGAACATATACCACTGATTGCAAAATATATAGACACATTATCGCCGTGAGACTAAAACACTATGCCTTGTATTTCCAATACAGTGGCGTACGGAAATAAATATTTTTTATAATGTCCAAGCTAGTGGGCGTCCATACAATTTAATTACAATACTATCAACCAAGTATATACCACTGAATGCAAAAAATACAGACATATATCGACGCGAGACTAAATCATTGTCCCTTATACTCGAATTTCCAATATAGTGGCGTAAGGAAATAAATATTTCTTTATAATGTCCAAGCAACTACTATCAACCGAACATATACCACTCAATTCAAACAATATAGACACTGTCGTCGTAAGACTGAATCACTATCCCTTATATTTCCAATATAATAGCATACGGAAATAAATATTTTTTATAATGTCCAAGCAACTACTATCAACCGAATATATGCCACCGAATATAAAAAATATAGACGCTGTCGCCGTGAAATTGAATCACTATCCCTCATATTTTTAATATACAAGATAATTACTATCAACCGAATATATACCACAGAATGCAAAAAATATAGACACACTGTCGTCGTGAGACTAAATCACTATCCTTAATATTTCCAATATAATGGCGTACGGAAATAAATATTTTTTATAATATTCAACCTAATGAACGTAACATACAAGATAATGTCAAACAACCAAACATCTAGCGGAGAATGCAAAAATAGAAGGGGCACATTGTCGACGTGAGACCAAATGATTGTTCCATAAAATGATTAATTTTATCCAAGTTGGCCCATTACCTAACGTCGGGCACGTTATGCTATACGACTTGCACAGAGTGCCACGAGTCTGCATTGACGATCGACGACTATAATTGTGCCTCGTGGCGTAGCAGCTTACTTGAACCGAACTACCTTGATCCGTTAACCCCACGTTAAAGAACCTGCCTATTAAGTTTCTTGCACGGATATGTCACCGGCAACGTATGGCCGCCGGATAACATTCGTAAGCACGCATATATATATACATACATATAAGGTGACTTATTTGCAATGCATGCTGTCGCGTAAAAGCAGTGCACAGTGTCGTATCTGCCGCGCATATCTTCCTGAATAACGATCGTTTTCTGTTTCACGTACAACTTAGCGGACGTTAACCAACGAAGTACGTTACTGAGTGTAGCTGATTATGGGACACAATTTTGGCTATTTTTTTTAAACGTTTGAAATTAGCTGGGGTTTCAGAATTTTTGGGTGCGCGGCGGTTTCATGTGAAACAGGTGAATTTATGATTTTCGGTACCAATATTCATGTATTAGACTTTAATAATAAAGCATTAGACGCAAAACATAAAATCATCTTAAGATAATCAATGTGCATTAATGAAAACTTGAATATCTACGACTAACGTAGCTTCGCAAATATTGGAATATCAACTTTGTTTAATTCATGTGCAACAAAATTGTGATTTTCGGTACCAAATATTGTCACATTATGATTTTCGGTACCAGTATTCATGTATTATGATTTTCGGTACCAGTATTCATGTATTATGATTTTCGGTACCAGTATTCATGTATTATGATTTTCGGTACCAGTATTCATGTATTATGATTTTCGGACGGAAATCACCAGTATTCATTGGTAATAAATATTTGTATTATACTGATTTATTAACGATTTTGCTGATTTTCGAATATTTCGGTTGGGCAATTAATGAAAGCTGTATAGAATGGATCAGTGAGGAATTTTTATCGCGAAAAATTTGGCGTTCGTTATATGCAAATTTTATTTTATTTTGGCAACGAAAGAAACCACACATATTATTTCTTAGTTATTTATCTTGCCTTAGATTGGTACAATAATATCAATGTATATTATTATTTCTTTCTCTCATCAATTCTCTAAATTCGAACGGCTATACAGAGCACATATGTTTTACGAAAATCTTTCAAACAGGTATGCAAACAGTGTCCTTAAACCTAGTGTTAAATTGCAAATTTGACCATTTTTTGTATAATTTCCCATGAATAAGGGTGTTTTTACTTTTGACTTCATTTTTCTTATTTGGCTAAATTCAATTGGCTTCAAATGGCTAAATTCAAAATCATCGATTAGAGAAAGCTAATTAACGGCCAAAATACTTCCGCTTATGTCAAGGATACCTACAGTTCAACGTACAAAAAATAACGACGTTAGTTTTTGTTCATTCTTCGTTAGAAAAATGTTAACTGGGATGATAATCATGAATATCTAATTTTTTCCAAGAATGTTTACTATAAAATAAGGCACTTGGTGGTATTATTAGGATGGACGGAGACAGTTTGGACGTATATGCAACTTTTTGTACAACGACAGTCGTACGTAATATAAACATGACGCAACGTGCCATTTACGTACAGTACAAATTCCATAGTTTCGAATGAAGTAGCAATAAACCACTAGGTCAGTTGCAGTATCTTATCGGAACGAAAACGCACGATAAAATGTTACAAAAGCATTTAGCCATATAGTCGAAATGCTTTTTCGTTCGATTCATAGAAGTACTTTTCGTACGGGAACCGGGCTATGCGTAATGCAGATATTATGCAATGTGTCATCCACAGAAGATACAGAGAGTCTGTTAATTTCAGAGGAAGTGGTAATAAAGTATTAATTCGGTTCAAAGAGATTGCTGGAATAGAAGCTTAGGATAAAATGCTACGAAATTGTTCGCACATACAGCCGAAATTTTTTTCAAATGCAGATATTATGCAATGTGTCATCCACAGAAGATACAGATTTTGTTAGTTTCAGAAGAAGTGGTAGTAAAGCATTAATTCGGTTCAAAGAGATTGCTAGAATGGAAACTTACGATAAAATGCTATGAAATTGTTCGCACAGACAGTCAAAATGCTTTTCAAATGAGTCTGTGATGAATATAATTTATTTATTACATTACATTATTACAGTTCATGATTCAATCTATGCGCATAACTTATTTATTGTAAACTTTTGAATAGTCAGTGGAATCTTGTGGGTATTATTATATTATATTATATATGTATATATTATTATATTATGATATTTTATTTTTACATTAGTATTATTTTTCATGAGATGCTCAATTCGGTAGATGGGGAGGACTAAATTATTCTCCCTACATAAAATCGCAATCAGTATCAGTGAATTTAAATGCCCGTCATTCAGATTTTCAGCGTGAAACATAGTAAAAATTGGCTCCGTACTAAAATTACTTTAAATTTGTCGACAGAATTTCCGACATATCATGCGCTTAAATCTTTTCAATTTAAAGCGCTGCATAATTGTCAGCAGTTTACGTTATATGACTCGTTCCCAGACCAAAACAATGAATTCCACTTTTGTTTATTTATTTGATTTTAGTGCTACAGAGCTTCGTCGATGCTTAACTTTTTATATTGCAAATAATTCAAATATTTTTGTTTGTTGAAGTTAATCAGTTAAGCGCGTTTATGTGTATATTCGTTGTGTAAAATAAAGAATTAACATTGACTATCAAAATTTGAAATTTCAGTAGAATACAATGAGAATATTAGTTTGTGGTATGTTTTCTTTGTATTACCAATAGAACTGCTACGTATTTATTAATTACATACAATTCGCAGAGTCAATACTGGTCCTTTGCTCTACGAGGCAGAGTCCTAGACATTCTTGAATTGAATACAAGAATCCGAAGCATTCGATCCAAAAACTCTCTCTTCCTCACTTATGAATCTTCTGAAGTAAGCCTATGCATTTTCACAGTTATTATCAAAACAAAGCGTAAGGTATGGACAGTAGCTAAATATGTATAATATAATAATAACGATGATACACTAAATCGCTAAATTTGGCCTCCAGATGTGTGATTCAGTCAGCAGTATTTGCGAAATTTATATTAGGACCATTTGTCCTGCGTTCGACGTGTATACACGTCATTACTTAATTTTAATTATGAACCCTGTGGGGGATTTCTAAAATTAATTTCCGCGCTTAACTGGTTAATCGGTTCGTGTATTTTGCGATGGATGAATGCATGTCAGGATGACAAAAGTACAGTTTCTAAGGGACGATTTTTACGCTTTCTGCCTCTTTGATCCAGCGTCGATCGGTGGTTCGTTGAGTTTTAGAATCTTTAGAAATGAGTCATTATGTAATTCTAAAATTAAATTCCGCGCTTAACTGGTTAATCAGTTCGTATATTTTGCATTAAATGAATGCACGCCGCTTCACATTATGTCAGGATGACAAAAGTACAGTTTCTAAGGGACGATTTTTACGCTTTCTGCCCTCTTCGATCCAGCGTCGATCGGCGGTTCGTTTTTCAGAATCTTTAGAAACGAGTCATTATGTAATTCTAAAATTAAATTCCGCGCTTAACTGGTTAATGGGTTCGTATATTTTGCGTTGAATGAATGCACGCTGCTACACATTATGTCAGGATGACAAAAGTACAGTGTCTAAGGGACGACTTTTACGCTTTCTGCCTCTTCGATCCAGCGTCGATCGGCGGTTCGTTTTTAGAATCTTTAGAAATGAGTCATTATGTAATTCTAAAATTAAATTCTGCGCTTAACTGGTTAATCCGTTCATATATTTCGCGTTGGATGAATGCACGCTGCTTCACATTATGTCAGGATGACAAAAGTACAGTTTCTAAGGGACTTTTACGCTTTCTGCCTCTTCGATCCAGCGTCGATCGGCGGTTCGTTGAGTTTTAGAATCTTTAGAAATGAGTCATTACATAATGGCGCAAAACGAATGGCGTATGAACTCTCTCGACCAGTGAGAAAGTTTCCCGCTCCGACTGCGTCGTACCGAAAGGGTTAACCTTCTTAACCCCGGAGCTCGTCGATCCCGTTTTCTTTCTATGTACCTGTGTCTGACGTTTCGCATAACCCGAAACTCCGTCGTTGAAGCCGGAGATCGGATAAATTTAGTCACTACGTGGAGATTTTTTGTAAATGTAGGCACCATCGTCGTCGTACAATTGCGACAAACTAGAATTTTAATAAGGCGGTACTTGTTTGGTAGCAGAAGAAAATGTGAATGAAATGATTATATAGCGGACCAAGTTATTCTACATATATAACATTTCTGCGTCACTTTTGCATAAATCCGAACACCGTTAGTTGTACGACGATAACGAATCTGAATCTTTATTTGGTACAAAAAGAAAATTATGAATGAAGTAATTGCAAAGTAGATAATTTATTCTGTATTATAATTTGATTTTAAAGCAGCGCAGGTATTTGCTATAAATATATTTCTTGCAGAATGGCAGAAAAGGATAGCAGCAGTTCATTTGTTGGCGAAAAATTTGATGCTAGACATAATATTTTGTTTGCTCATAAATGCAAGCGTCTTTAATTATACAATTTGGAATTTTAACAAGGCGGTACTTGTTTGGTAGCAGAAGAAAATGTGAATGAACTGATTACATAGCGGACAAAATGATTCTATATAACATTTCTGCGTCATTTTTTGCATAAATCCGAACACCGTTAGTTATACGACGATAACAAATTTGAATATTTATTTGGCAGGAGAAAAAAATTATGAATGAAGTAATTGCAAAGTAGACAATTTATGCTGTGTTATTATACTATTTTAAACTAGCGTAGGTGTTGGCAATAAATATATTTCTTGCAGAATGGCACAGAAGGATTATAACAGTTCATTTGTTAGCGAAAAATGTTATGTTCGACAAAATATTTTTTTACTCATAAATGCAAGCGTCATTAATTATACGACAATTTAGAATTTTAACAAGGCGGTACTTGTTTGATAGCAGAAAAAAATGTGAATGAACTGATTACATAGCGGACCTAGTTATTCTATATAACATTTCTGCGTCATTTTTTGTATAAATGGGAACACCGTTAGTGGTACGACGATAACGAATCTGAATACTTATTTGGCACAAAAAGAAAATTATGAATGAAGTAATTGCAAAGTAGATAATTTATTCCCTGTTATGACTCGATTTTAAAGCAGCGCAGGTATTTGCTATAAATATATTTCTTGCAGAATGGCACAGGATTACAACAGTTTGTTTGTCGGCGAAAGGTTTTATGTTCGACATAATATTTTTTTTGCTCATAAATGCAAGTGCCTTTAATTATACGGTGGCGACAATTTGGAATTTTTGCAAGACGGTACTTAATTGGTACGAAAGAAAAATGTGATTTAAGTAGTTACACGATATGCGGTGTTATTCTATATTAGTACTTAATTTTAAAGTAGAACAGGTATTCGATATGAAAGCATCACGCGCAGAATAGCACAAAAGACTTATAACAAGTTAAATTGATGTTGGCGTCAATTTAAAAATTTAGATAACAAGCAGCAATATCCATGATTAAATGTTAGCATGTAATTCCGTACGGAATCAGAAATTTCAGTCAAAATATACTAAATAGTATATTTGTGCCCATAATTATGAAAGTGGTCTAAGTCAAAATTTAAAAAAAATGAGTTTATCAGTTATTTCATACCACATTATTTTTAACTAAATTTATTTAATGTAATTTTTACGAAATTGTCAAAAATGAACCATTAGATAGTGGTTGTAATTTCAACATTATATGGAATTCATTTAGTTTTAATTATGAAAGTGGTTTAAGTCAAAAATTTAAATAAATTATATAAACAACTTGAAAATGGCACGTGGCCTTCTTTGACGCGTTTCTGAACTACATAATAAAATAAATGACAATCAAATTTTAATAATAACGACAACTTTATTCCGGTTTATAATCAATAACAAGAAGAGTAAAAAATACCGCGGGTGAATCTGTCTCTTGGATACAAATTCAATGGATGAGATTCTTGAAAAATGAACCTTATAAAATGTTCTATAAAGCATCTTTAGATGATTCTAAATTTCACGTTTTGGATCTTTCACCTAAAAAGAAAGACCAAAAATATACGGAAATATTAAATTACTTCCATTATACACCACCATTAGACCAGTATCGAAAGAAAAACATAAAGATATTATGAGTTTACTACCGTACATCCCTCCAGTTTTTCAGGAACATTTTAAGAATCTTAAATACTCGAAATAATGATAAAAATGGATTAGTTTAAAAATAATTAATAAATGTAATAAATGTTCACGAATTATTTCAATCAAATTATTGTTTCAAATAAAACTCAAAGTTCTTTATTGCTTTAAGTCATTTATAGGACATTCAGTTAATTTTGAAAATGGTCTAAGTCAATTCAATCTTAAAAAATAATATTATCGTATAAAATTCACACAAAATTTCATATTCATAGTAAATTTCCATTAATTAAGACTAATAAAATTATAAATTAAAATGTTGCATAATGTAAAAATATTTTTTAATTTATTCAAATGCAATTCATTAAATATCTCGAAACAAGAAATATATGACTTAGACCACTTTCATAATTATGGGCACATTTGTCATCTGCATAATGCAATGATGATAATCTAACAAAATCTTATTAATTTGCGTTTGTTGTATAGTTACTCTTCTATAACTGCATTTGTTTAATAATTACGGCATCGGTAGGGTAACAAAATTTGCACGAAAAGAACAGCACGTGTACTGTTTAAACAAAAAAATTCGTCAACCTTCCCTACTTCTAACGCATAAGCACGCCTTTGAAACCTCGACCACCGAATTTGGTGCAAAATATGAACAGCAAAAGCACGACACCATAACAGGCCAAGAAGTCCTTCACTCGTATAAATTCTCAGTGGCGGACAAGCGTTACGACACACTGTGCGTATGCGAAATAGAAGAAAAGATAGCGTGGCTTTGACCAGATACCACTAACAGGTTCCAGAGCTGAAATGAATAATGTCGTTTCCTCCTACGTAAATAGGAAACCGCGTATATTTCCTTTTCTTACCGATTAATAGACGCCATATTCTTGACCGTTTGAGTCCCATGCAGCGTTCCTTCCAGTTTCATATTGAAAAGTCCCACCAATTTTACTGCTAATCATTCTCCGCATAGTAATTATTTTTGGCTTGAACCACATGGGCATGCATTTTGTATATTAAATTATTTTTATTTAAATTATATGTATTATTATATTTTTTGAAGTTATATTTTAATTGAAACATACTTCAAATTTGCCCTAATATCAAATTCACAACTATTTTCCGACAAACAATTATTTTCCAAATCATTTTCCAATATTTTATTTTCTTACCGATTAATAGACTCCATATTCTTGACCGTTTCAGTCCCATGCAGCGTTCCTTCAGGTTTCATATTGAAAAGTCCCACCAATTTTACTGCTAATTATTCTCCGCATAGTTATTTTTTTTTTGGCTTGAACCATATGAGCACACATTTTGTATTTTAAATTATTTTTATTTAAACTGTGCTTATTATTATACTTTTTGAAGTTATATTTTAATTAAAACATACTTCAAATTCGGATTAGTATCAAATTCACACCTGTTTTCCGACAAACAATAATTTTTCAAATCACTAGAACTTATTTAAAAACCGCTCGGATAACCAGATAAAGCATTCGCGTATAATTCATTAAAGAATATTCCAGAAGTAGCCTGGATACAGAGAAAAGTATATTTTTTATAATAAAGCCGACACGACTGAGCACGATGGACAAAACTTTTGCAAAATTCTATATTGGCCTGCGTTTCAAAAATTGAAATAGCCAACTCAAGTGCAAACACGAGTTAACTCATGATTGGTCAACAATGTGTTAAGAAAAGCATGGTTCTCAACGTCTTTATTCGTAAAGTTAAAAATATCCAAGTTAGTGTTTTTCTCTATGATATGGTTGACAACTATTGCCAAGATGCGGTTGCACTTCACAGTATCTATCAGTACTTATTATAAATGTCGACCTCGTATCTTATCGGTCAAACATAAATGCAGTTCCAGTATCAATAATTCCGAAATAAAACAGGAAGATGCAAGTGTATCGGTACGTGTGTATATATGTGCCCATAATTATGAAAGTGGTCTAAGTCAAAATTTAAAAAAAATGAGTTTATCAGTTATTTCATACCACATTACTTTTAACTAAATTTATTCAATGTAATTTTTACAAATTGTCAAAAATGAACCATTAGATAGTGGTTGCAACATTATATGGATCATCAGTTTTATTACAAATGTCGACAAAAATTTAAATAAATTATATAAACAACTTGAAAATGGCATATCTTATGCGTTCAAACATAATAAAATAAATGACAATCAAATTTTAATAATAACGACAACTTCATTTTTAACAAATCACTAGAAGAATAATCAATAATCCCGAAATAAAACAAGAAGATGCTTGAAAAATGAACCTTATAAAATGATAAAACGTATATATATATATACAAAAAAGGAAGTAGTTCTATTAAATTACTTCAAACGAAATATGAAAAAAACATAAAGATAAAGTTTACTAAATCCGCGCGTTTTCAATATAACATTTAGATAAATGTTCACGAATTATTTCAATCAAATTATTGCATCCAAAAGTTCTTTATTGCTTTAAGTCATTTATAGGACATTCAGTTAATTTTGAAAATAAAATGTAATAAAATATTATCAATAAAATAAATAAAAATTAATTAAGACTATAAAATATAAATTAAAATGTGAATAAATATATTTATTCAAATGCAATTCATTAAATCTCTCGCAAGATATATGTCCCATGGAATAATATCCATATTATATTGATTTTTCAACAAGACATCACATTTGCAAGGGTTAGGTAAAATACATAGTGTAAAATAAAATTTAATAAAAAGTGTTAACAATAAAAAATAAAATGAAATAAAAAAAAAGTAAATTAATTAACATTTCATAATAAAATAAAAAAGAATTAATAAGTATATGTGTACTTTTTTTTCTTAAATTAATAATATTATCTGTATCATTTTTTTTTTAAACACTTCATTTAAATAATGACAATAATAATAACACCTATATACTATTTTTGTTTTAATTTTTTCATAAACCTATATAATAATTTATATATAATCGAATTTTTGGGGTAAAATTTAAAGAATCGAGCATTTAAAGGTATTATTATCTATCAAATCATGGAGACCCTTCATAAGAAAGAATGGACAGATTGGCCCGAAATGAGATGAGCGACATGTGAGTAGTGGGAGGCCAAAGAACACAGAAGCTTGTATTACACACCCGCCTGTCAAGGATGGGAGTAAGTCGCAAATTAGACCTCCAATTGGTCGAGCCGAAAAAGACCATCCTCCGTCTGGCTCCTCCCACGCATTCTGTGTAACAATGTACACACGCACAATAACAACTTACTAGAAACAGAACCGTCCTTTCGGCAATTGCGATACGGTTAAGAATAATCAATTATGGAAAAAAGTTAATGCGCGCGGTGCAAGTAACAAAGAAGAAGAAACTGCCGACGTTTCTTCTCTTTGACGCACTAATTTTATTTGTGAGAAAATATTTTATTCCGTCCGGTGTTAATAATGATGCTGCTAATGAAATTGCTGTAAATGGTCGATTAATCGGGTTGGAAAATATTATTTAACACGTTGACTGCTACGCAAGTTTATAAGAAAATTTCTGTGAGGCTACAAAAATTTCTGTGCGGCTACAAAAATTTCTGTGAGGCTACAAAAATTTCTGTAGGGTTGGAAAATCTTATGGGACCATTGTTTTTTATGATAGTAAAAGATTATTACATTTTTTAATCAAATGCTTAGGGATTTCCATCGAATTGAAAATCTGTATTGCAGAAAGTTTCTAAGAAAGCATGTGTAATTATATCCAAAAATTATTTCTTATTTTTCAAATATGTTTTCTCTAGTGACTCGTGATTAAAGTTACTTTTATAACAATTGAATAGTGTTATTATTACCGTCACCCGAATATGGTTGACGCAGAAGTCAACGTTTTAAAGACGGCTTGTAATGATTTCACTGAATCAAGAGTTCAGTCTCCTAATAACAGAAACATTAGATTTACTTCTAGCTTAAATTTAACAACGCATGAAGGCGCCACGAATTGTTAGTCATAATAAGAAAATTAGTCACGCGATTAAATAATTTTTGTTACGTAAAGAGCATTTGCATAATTGACACGTCCTACCATCTGTTTCAGATAAACATTAATCCGCTGAATCATTGCGACGAATATGTCTGTCCTTATATGAGCATCTCGTGATGTTACAGTAAATGTTACAGACTTGCATCCCAACGTTAAAATGTTTGTGGAAGTTTTTGTGTTTATACACATATGCTACTGGAATTTACCTCCTAGTTGATTGGCGAGAATCTTTATAAATTTCCCATGGGGCAGAACATTTTCACTCATTTCATGGCTTTTACTTGTAACACGTCGGAAATATCGTACAGGAACAAATATTCGAATAATTATTGTATTTGTATACATTTATTTCAATAATAACACGTAGTTTCTTTGCATCTCTTCAGACAAGACAACCATTTGCAAAGTGTTAAATTCAATCATGGCCCCCGTAATGCTTGTAATACGTAGGAAATATTTCACGGGAATAAATACTCGAACAATTGTTATCTTTGCATAAATGTATTTCAATAATAACACGCAATCTCTTTGCACTTCCTTAGACAAGACAACCATTTGCAAAGTGTTAAATTCAATCATGGCCCCCATAATGCTTGCAATACGTCGGAAATATCCTATGGGAAGAAATACTCGAACAATTTTTGTGTTTGCATAAACTTATTTCAAGAATAATAGGCAGTCTTTATGCATTTCTTCAGACAAGACAACCATTTGCAAATGGTTAAATTCAATCATGGCCCCCATAATGTTTGGAATACGTCGGAAATATCTTACGGGAAGAAATACTTGAACAATTGTTGTATATGCATAAATTTATTTCAATAATAACACGCAGACTTTTTGCATTTCCTCAGACAAGACAATCATTTGCAAAGTGTAAAATTCAATCATGGCCCCCATAATGCTTGCAATACGTCGGAAATATCCTATGGGAAGAAATACTCAAACAATTGTTGTGTTTGCATAAACTTATTTCAATAATAACAGGCAGACTTTTTGCATTTCCTCAGACAAGACATCCATTTGCAGTGTTAAATTCAATTATGGCCCCCATAATACTTGTAATACATCGGAAATATCTCACGGAAATAAATACTCGAACAATTGTTGTGTATGCATAAATTTATTTCAATAATAACAGGCAGATTTTTTGCATTTCTTTAGACAAGATAATTATTTGCAAAGGGTTAAATTCAATCGTGGCCCTCATAATGCTATCCATATCAGATCATTTAAGAAAAAGTTTCCTATTCTTTATTTTTTAATAACTGCTATTCTTTATATTCCAATAACTACTATTCTTTACTTTTCAATAACCGTTATTCCTTATTTGTCAATAAATAACCGTAACGTCTTCGTCGAAGTGCCTTCTTACCGCACCTTTGCGACCTTGCAAGAGTAAACTTTAGCCAACGGCACGGTACGCAATTATGTAGATTTTTTTTTGAAAACCTGAAATAGCTACGGAAGTTGACGAGTCGCTCGGTGAGAGAAGTCGTGACTACCTTCGTCCTCTTCAGAGAAACTTATGAATCTTTTACAAAAGATGTAAAAACAGGCCGGCAGAATATGAAAAGGCGGTAGAGGAAGGTACAGCTCTTAGAACCTCGATGGCGCCATTTTAAACTGTTGGGTTGGCAGCTAAATGAAAAAATATTGGAGAATGAGAATGTCGGAGAATGCTTTTGAAGGTATCACACCAGAGTGAACTATAAAATGCATATTTGAATTTCCATTTACACTAATATAAAGCGTATCATATATATATGTATATATAAAACGCATAGCATATATATATAAAATATAGCACAACCACCATAAAGCCCTGACGTTGCGCCTTCAGATTTAAATTTATTTTGTTCCACGCAGGACTCCTTAAATCGTCAAATTTTTAATGACGCTGATGATGTAAAATCTCATTTAATTCAGTTTTTTGCTGATAAATATCAGAAGTTTTATGAACACGCAATTATGACACTTGCTGAAAGATGGCAAAAGGTCATCGTCAAAAACGGACAATACCTAATTTAATAAAGTTATATTTTCAAGAAAACATTTCGAATTTTTCTTCTTATTTAAAATACGCAAGCACTTAGTTGTTGACCCAATAGATGGTGATATTATAATTTGCTGTTGTGTTTAAGGAATTTCATAGTGAATAATCTACCACCGAATACCTATTTTATTTTTCCATAAAAATGATTATATCTTAAGCGTGCACGTTTGCGGCAGCATGTTTGAAGAGGTTAATTTGAATTTAAAACGCTTGAAACATGTATTTTAAAAACATTTACGCATCATGAAACGATTTTTGCTTTTATTGCTATGGGACTTTGTAGTGAATAATTTACAATCTGACTTTTATTTGTTTATTGTCAGTGAAAAGCACTAGAAATTAAAAAAATATGAATTTTAAATCGGTCAATTTTTCGACTTTCGTTTGTTCGTCGTCAGTGAAAATCACTACAAATTAAAAAAATATGAATTTTAAACAGATCAATTTTAATCGCGGATGTCTCGAACACGCATGTGTATATACCTTATATATTTACATTTTTTTTGCTACCTCAGGCACATCCAACGAAAACGTAACGAAAGAGTAACAAATTAACAGACCTTCATGCATAAGAACGTCTATCGAAAAACAGATTTATTACGAGAACATCAGATCGCAAAGTACTATTCCATACATTCCTCTCCTACTACTTCTGCTAGCACGATCAATTACCCGCATCATTATCCCGCACGAAAAAGCGTATAACTTCATTAGTCTCGGAAGCGATTGGCAGCTGGTAATAAAATCGACGTTCACATATTTATGACAGGTGCTGGGCAAACAACAGTACATCGTGCGTCCCATGGTGATGGACGACAGTTACTTGCCAGGCGGCGCAAATGAAAATCCGGCGGTTGCTGGAAGTAGTGGAATTGTCAGCGAAGCTGCGTTGGCACATGCGCCAGTTTTGACAGAAAGGACCCTACGAGAGCACGGAATTTCACTGCAGCAAGCCATCGAACAAGTACGTATGCCCATTCGATCATTTGCATAATTTATTCGGAAGCCTTTCGACGGCGCGTACTTTGGTAGAAGCACCGTGGAAAGTTTTTACGAAGCCAAAATATTTCCATGCGACCGACAGGTTAATGAGTTTATGGGATATTTGCCATGATGCGGCCGGATATTTGAATAGTTGCAATAGATGAACTAGTTATCCATAAAAATGTTGGTCAGACCTTACCATATAGTAGAGAATAAGTATGGATGCGTTAAACAATTTGCAAAAATGGTTTGTCAACCCTTTGCACTCGAATGGCTTTATAGAAATGTCATGGGAATTTTGGTATGAAATATATTTGTATATTTAAAAATATATTTAAAATTTATTATATTTAATACACGGTATTTATATATATACTATAATTTCACTTATTTAAATTATTTATTCATTTTAATATACCATATGTATATTTATATTAAATATAGTATATAATATAAATATACATATGGTATATTAAAATTAATAAATAATTTAAATAAATGAAATTATAGTACATATATAAATACCGTGTTTTAATATAATACATTTTAAATATATATAAATATATATATATATATACATATACGCATATACAATACATATATATATATATATACGCACGGTGGCGTCAGACGTGAAGCTATTATTCGCTAAAATATTTGACTTGTTTGATTTTTGATCAATTAATATCTGTAGAAGTATGAGTCAGTTTTTATAATAAACCATAAAATAAGTATGGATGGTCATTACGCGATTTGCATAAGTTATTCGTCAATCCTTTGCATTTGAATAGCCCCATAGCAGTGCCATAGAAAGTTTCTTACCTCGTTAAAATAATTCCACGATGGCGCTAATTAACGCGATTAAATTACAGTCACGCGGTTATTGGCGAATATATTTGACTAACCGCTTTTTTTTAAACTAATATCTATAAAAGTACTTATAACAAACTAGAGAATGAGTATGAATGCTCATTAAGCTATTTTCATAACTTGTTTGTTAGTTGTTATCAGGTTAACGTTTCCATATAGTCTTATATAATTCTAAAAGTATATTTGAGCCGTTTATTTTGAAAGTGGCCTAACTCCGTTTTTCAGTATTTTCCGGTTACCATGGTTACATGTACAAATTATTGTTATTTATCAGTAAATGTTGTTTACCTCGATTTGAAGATAAATGGAGTTAGGCGACTTTGAAAATAAACGGCCTATTTATTTGTCATATTGTTCGGGTAATTATATTTTCATCAACTAATCCAGAAGCGTTTTAGCCTGATTTCTTATCAGTTTTTGATATATTCATTGTTTACTTTCATTGAGCGGAAAGGGTTGACATTCTATTCACAAGCAAAATTATACCACATTTATTATTTCAAATACGAAGTTTGTTACATGACGAACGATACAAATGTATTTATTTATCTTGTTGTTCGGCTAATTATATTTTCATCAACTACTCCAGAAGAGTTTTAGTCTGATTTCTTATCAGTTTTTGATATATTCATTGGTGAATTTCATTGAATGGAAAGGGTTGACATTCTATTCACAAGCAAAATTATACCACATTTATTACTTCAAATACGAACTTTGTTACATGATGAACGAAACAAATTAAAATCGAGCAGCTTCTTTATTTACACATATTTCTTTCACGCCTTTTTTCTTTATTTATAAAGAATGTTGAATTCTAAGTGCTTTCATATATTCATTGGTGAATTTCACTTTCTGTTCGTTCCGGTTTCTATTCACAAGCAAAATGATACCAGATTTATTATTTCAAATACGAAGTTTGTTACATGACGAACGAAACAAATGAAAATCCATCTTCTTTATGTACACATTATTTTTTCATCAACTTTTTTCTTTATTTATAAAGAATGTTGAATTCTTATCAGTTTTTGATGTATTCTTTTAAAAGTCCTACACTTTCTGTTCGTTCCGGTTTCTATTCACAAGCAAAATTATACCACATTTATTATTTCAAATACGAAGTTTGTTACATGACGAACGAAACAAATTAAAATCGAGCAGCTTCTTTATTTACACATATTTGTTTCGGCTTTTTATTTACAAAGAATCAACTAGTCCAGAAGCTTTTAAAAGTCCTACACTTTCTGTTCGTTCCGATTTCTATTCACAAGCAAAATTATACTACATTTATTATTTCAAATACGAAGTTTGTTACATGACGAACGAAACAAATGAAAATCGAGCATTTTTATTTACACATATTTCTTTCACGATTATTTCATTTATAAAGAATGTTGACGTAACGAACGATACAAATGTATTTATTTATCTTGTTGTTATACGGCATTTATTATTATATTTTTGTTATCATGACGAACGAAACAAATTAAAATCGAGCAGCTTTTATTTACACATATTTGTTTCAGTTTTTGATATATTCAAAGAATGTTGAATTTCAAGAGTGATTTTAAAGGTCCTACACTTTCTGTTCGTTCATTCTATTCACAAGCAAAATTATACTACATTTATTATTTCAAATACGAAGTTTGTTACATGACGAACGAAACAAATGAAAATCGAGCAGCTTCTTTATGTACACATATTTCTTTCACGCCTTTTTTCTTTATTTATAAAGAATGTTGAATTCTAAGCGCTTTCAAGAGGATTCTTTTAAAAGTCCTACACTTTCTGTTCGTTCCGGTTTCTATTCACAAGCAAAATTATACTACATTTATTATTTCAAATACGAAGTTTGTTACATGACGAACGAAACAAATGAAAATCGAGCAGCTTCTTTATTTACACATATTTCTTTCACGCCTTTTTCTTTATTTATAAAGAATGTTGAATTCTAAGTGCTTTCAAGAGGATTCTTTTAAAAGTCCTACACTTTCTGTTCGTTCCTGTTTCTATTTACAAGCAAAATTATACCACGTTTATTATTTCAAATACGAAGTTTGTTACATGACGAACGAAACAAATTAAAATCGAGCAGCTTCTTTATTTACACATATTTCTTTCACGCCTTTTTTCTTTATTTATAAAGAATGTTGAATTCTAAGTGCTTTCAAGAGTATTCTTTTAAAAGTCCTACACTTTCTGTTCGTTCCGGTCGTTTATAAATATTTCATATATGTACATATATACATACATGCGTGCGTTTCCATGTGGCTGCAAATTATGCAGCACATTTCAACAACTACTAACGCATTGGCACGCTATCAGTAGTTTAAATACTGACCACTCATAAATGGGTTCTTTCGAATTGTTTTATAACCTTTAGTTCCTTGGAGTGCGAATATATTTTTAACTATTAATTTTCTCTCTTCGTTATACAATTTTATTGAAATTGCTGCGGGAGTGTATCATTTATATTAGCTTCCGAATAAACTTCATTTTGAGAGTGTCTTCATCGAAGAAAGTCATTCGGGAAAAGCGGAATGTGCAAACGCATTTCTAGTCATCGTTCGTGACGCGCATGACGATAAACATGCAAATTCTACCCAAAGCAAGCCCGCAAGTAGGAATTATCGATTCAAATTCATGTATCGCTAACTATTTACAAAGTTCAATTATTCTGAACTCTATTATACTAAAACCTTTAATATAAATTCAGAATACTAAAATGCTTAAAGTGCACATATTCATGCTGAAATACTGAAAATTCGAATATTGATTTGAAGAGCTCGTCCATGCAGATATTATTGCATATAGTGACTATTGTGTCGTTTCATTGGTAGACCAAGATAATTTGCAACAACACTTTTTCCAATAATAGATTTATACATTTTCAAGGAATCTGTTCCAACGGCTAATGTGGCGGATCGAATATTTGTATAAAAAGAGTCGTTAATGACAATTCAACATCGTATATGTTGTATAATCGTCTCCATAGTAGCGATTGAATTGATATTTTAAGAAAATTAGAAAAATAATAGTATCGGGAATAGCAGTATCGTGTTATTAGTAGCTTGACAGATTCACAGATATTTTGACAAGAGTTGACAAGACTTAACAGACATTTTGTACGTTTTCTTATAGTCAAAAAACGTGGGTAATAATCCATTTGAGGGGTGACTACATATAAGCCGTCCATATGTTAAATCAATTAACTTCACAAAATGAAAAATATTGAATTCACTTTAAATATGAAAAGTTAAGCATTGTTTAAGTTCTGTGATATTAAAATTAACGTAAAAAAAAATCAAATTTGCGTTAATCACTTTGGCCTGTGAAAAGCTCGTGTGACATATTTAATAAAGATGTTAAGATACGATTCGTTTATATGAATTTTCCATTTTTTTCAATATTAAAAGAAAATAATAAATAAAATGCTCACAATGTAGACACGTATGCATATTATCATTCGAACCGTTTCATTATCCGGCAATTCTTGGAAGCATTTAAAATTATTTATAAATATATAAGTATAAATATATAACTATTTATAAATAAATATGTATGTAGTTATATACATATAAACATATATACTATTTACATACACTATATGAGCCGTTTATTTTGAAAGTGGCCTAACTCCGCTTTTCAATATTTTCCGGAACCATGGTTACATGTACAAATTCATGTTATTTATCTCGATTTGTTATGTTATTTATCTCGATTTGAAGATAAATGGAGTTAGGCTACTTTCAAAATAAACGGCTCATATATAAGTATATATAGTACAGATATTTATAATAGTTATATACTTATAGTAAATATACTTATATATGCTTATAAATATATATAATATTTATATATACGCACATAATACGCATAATACTTATATTATATATACGCACAAACTCAAAAATATTCGTTCGTGATCTAACAAGCTGCGCCGTCATCAATAATGCAAACCAGATCCAAAAATGAGATAAACGCATTCATTGACTTTGCGATGACGACAAATACGTGCGACGGATGACAAGCGTCATCAGACCAAATGCCCATTCAAGTGTTCGTCTTTCTTCTTAAGTTCGAGAGTTGGTGGCTGTCGATGCCGTGCGGGGCATCAGGAAGCGTACCACGATTTATCGTAGATGGTCAAGCACCAATGAGGCAGTGCCTGCATCCGGAAGCTTGCAACAAGGACATCGTACTGCCAGATCACTACAACCTCTTTCACGATCTCCGACAAGAGTTTGTCGCCTGCTACTCCTCCCACGGCGAGTTATCGACCCTCGGCATACAGGAAATGCTGCAATGTATCCTTTTTATTATCGAATAAATTAACGTGCCCACTGCGGTGTACAGAGGTGAATGCATATCAGTCTGGCAGTGAGTTAGTTTCGATTGTAGGCTGGACGCAGCAAGTTTGACGGTGGTAAGGTCTCATTTTTATGTCATTTTTTTGTTAACGTACAAGTTCAAAATGTCAATACGGTGTTTATGGGTGAATGCATATAAACACTTTGGTGAGCTAGTTTCGATTATAAATTGGAATATGTTTTGAGGATGGTATGGTCTCCTGTGATTTTTATGTCATTTTTTTTGTTAGTGTATAAGTTCAAGTCGTCAATACGGTGTTTATGGGTGAATGCATATAAACACTTTAATGAGCTAGTTCCGATTACAAATAGTCTCATGTGATTTTTACGTCATTTTTTTGTTAACGTATAAGTTCAAATCGTCAATACGGTGTTTATGGGTGAATGCATATAAACACTTTAGTGAGCTAGTTTCAATTACAAATCGGAATACGTTTTGAGGATGGTGTAGTCTCATGTGATTTTTATGACGTTTTTTTTATGTCATTTATAAGTTTAAGTCACCAGTACGGTGTATATAGGTAAATGCATATAAACACTTTAATGAGTTGGCTTCGATTACAAATTGAAAGCAGTACCTTTGACAGTAATAAGGCCTCACATGATTTTTATTTAATTCTTCTTTATTAACATAAAAGTTCAAGTCGACAGTACGGTGTGTATGGGTGAATGCATATAAACACTTTAGTGAATTAGTTTCGATTACAAATTGGAGTACGTTTTGAGGGTGGTGTAGTCTCATGTGATTTTTTTGTCACTTTTTTTGTTAACGTATAAGTTCAAGTCGTTAATACGGTGTTTATGGGTGAATGCATATAAACACTTTAGTGAGCTAGTTTCGATTACAAATTGGAGTACGTTTGAGGGTGGTATGGTCTCATGTGATTTTTATGTCATTTATAAGTTTAAGTCACCAGTACGGTGTATATAGGTGAATGCATATAAACACGTTAATGAGTTAGTTTCGATTACAAATTGAACGCAATACCTTTGACAGTAATAAGGCCTCACATGATTTTTATTTAATTCTTCTTTATTAACGTAAAAGTTCAAGTCGCCAGTATGGTGTTTATGGGTGAATGCATATAAACACTTTAGTGAGCTAGTTTCGATTACAAATTGGAGTACGTTTTGAGGGTCCCATGTGATGTTTATGTCACTTTTTTGTTAACGTATAACTTCAAATCGTCAGTACGGTCTATATAGGTGAATGCAAATAAACTTGGCGGTGAGTTGGTTGCGATAAAAGGCGGGATGCAATAACTTTGACGGTGATAAGGTCTCATATGATTTTTATTTAGTTTCTTTTCATTGACGTCTAAGATTATATCGCCCGTGCGGTGTACGTGGGTGCATACATATACCGATGTTAGTGAATTAGTTTCGATTGTTGCTTGAACGCAGTAAGTTTGACGATGATAAAGTCTCACCTGATTTTTATTTAATTTCTCATTGATCGCAATTACCTTCAAGTCACCAATATGGTGTATTTTGAATTAATGCATATAAACACTTTTGTTGAATTTATTTCGGTTGTGAAAGTCTCCGTGTAATTTTTATTTCATTTATTTTTATTAACGTATAACTTCATGTCGCTAATGTGGTATACAGTCATAAATGCACGTAAACCTTGCCTGTGTGTTAGTTTCGATTATAAGCTGGACAAAGTAAATTTGACGGTGATAGATCTTATGCGATTTTTATTTCACACTGCATTTATTAAGGAATTACCGAGTGGAACCAGTTGGTATATCATTATTTGAACGGATAGTAGAGAAAGTTAAATTGCTTTCTATTAAAGTATTTCACTTGTAACCAAAATATTACAGTTAAATTAATTTTTGCCGGAGACACATATATTTAAATGCACTGCGACTTGATGAATTCCAGTATACATACTTATAGTCTTAGACAGAATTCCGCGTTCGACCGTATACGAATTCCACCTAATTCGACGCAGACCTCTCAAAACAAGAAACGCCACCTAACTCACCTCGAATTTCCTATTACGCAAGAGTCCATGTACCAAAAAATTCAGAGACATGTATATTTAATTGCACTGCCACTTGGTGAATCCCAGTATACTACTACTGTTTGAACGTACGTTTCCATAACTACATATGCGAAGACGCAAGTAGTGCAGAATATTTACTCCTAAAAAATAATCTTACCTTCTAAATAATCATCCACCCCGTTATATGCATAATTACAGTCTTAGAAAGAATTCCGCGATCGGCCGTACACGAATTCCACCCATTTCTGCGCAGACCTCTCAAAACAAGAAACGCCACCTAACTCACCTCGAATTTCCGGTTATGCAAGAGTCCGTGCACCAATAAATTCAGAGACATGTATATTTAATTGCACTGCGACTTGGTGAATCCTAGTATACTACTTCTGTTTGAACGTATGTTTCCATAATTGCATACGCGACGACGCAAGTAGTGCAGAATATTTATTCCTAAAAAATTCTCTTACCTCCTAAACAATCGTGACACTCGTGTACCCTGCCATATACATACTTATAGTCTTAGAAAGAATTCCGCGTTCGGCCGTACACGAATTCCACCCATTTCGACGCAGACCTCTCAAAGCAAGAAACGCCACCTAACTCACCTCGAATTTCCTATTACGCAAGAGTCCATGTACCAAAAAATTCAGAGACATGTATATTTAATTGCACCGCGATTTGATGAATCCCAGTATACTACTTCTGTTTGAACGCACGTTTCCATAATTTCATACGTGAGGTCGCAAGTAGTGCAGAATATTTATTCCTAAAAAATTCTCTTACCTCCTAAATAATCGTGACTATCCACCCCGCTATATGCATAATTACAGTCTTAGAAAAAGTGCGCGTTTGGCGCCGTACACAAATTCCACCCATTTCTGCGCAGACCTCTCAAAACAAGAAACGCCACCTAACTCACCTCGAATTTCCTATTACGCAAGAGTCCATGCACCAAAAAATTCAGAGACATGTATATTTAATTGCACCGCGACTTGATGAATCCTAATATACTACTTTTGTTTGAATGTACGTTTCCATAATTGCATACGCGACGACGCAACTAGTGCAGAACATTTATTTCAAAAAAATTGTCTTACCTTCTAAACAATCGTGACACTCGTCTACCGTGCCATGTACATACATACAGTCTTAGAAAGAATTCCGCGTTCGACCGTACACAAATTCCACCCACTTCGACGCAGACCTCTCAAAACAAGAAACGCCACCTAACTCACCTCGAATTTCCTGTTACGCAAGAATCCATGCACCAAAAAATCCGGAGACATGTATATTTAATTGCACCGCCACTTGGTGAATCCCAGTATACTACTTCTGTTTGAACGCACGTTTCCATAATTTCATACGTGAGGTCGCAAGTAGTGCAGAATATTTATTCCTAAAAAATTCTCTTACCTCCTAAATAATCGTGACTATCCACCCCGCTATATGCATAATTACTCTCTTAGAAAAAGTGCGCGTTTGGCCGCACTCGAATTCCACCCATTTCTGCGCAGACCTCTCAAAACAAGAAACGCCACCTAACTCACCTCGAATTTCCTATTACGCAAGAGTCCATGCACCAAAAAATTCAGAGACATGTATATTTAATTGCACCGCGACTTGATGAATCCTAATATACTACTTTTGTTTGAATGTACGTTTTTATAATTGCATACGCGACGACGCAAGTTTTTTTCCATTTATTCCTAAAAAATTCTTTTACCTTCTAAACAATCGTCACACTCGTCTACCCTGTCATATACATATTTATAGTATTAGAAAGAATTCCGCGTGCGGCTGTACAAGAATTCCACCCATTTCTGCGCAGACCTCTCAAAACAAGAAACGCCACCTAACTCACCTCGAATTTCCTGTTACGCAAGAATCCATGCAGCAAAAAATCCGGAGACATGTATATTTAATTGCACCGCGATTTGGTGAATCCCAGTATACTACTTCTGTTTGAACGCACGTTTCCATAATTTCATACGTGAGGTCGCAAGTAGTGCAGAATATTTATTCCTAAAAAATTCTCTTACCTCCTACATAATCGTGACTATCCACCCCGCTATATGCATAATTACTCTCTTAGAAAAAGTGCACGTTTGGCCGCACTCGAATTCCACCCATTTCTGCGCAGACCTCTCAAAACAAGAAACGCCACCTAACTCACCTCGAATTTCCGGTTACGCAAGAGTCCGTGCACCAATAAATTCGGAGACATGTATATTTAATTGCACCGCGACTTGATGAATCCTAATATACTACTTTTGTTTGAATGTATGTTTCCATAATTTCATGCGCGACGACGCGTTTTTTTCCATTTATTCCTAAAAAATTCTTTTACTTTCTAAATAATCGTGACCCTCGTCTACCGTGCCATATACATACATACAGTCTTAGAAAGAATTCCGCATTCGGCCGTACACGAATTCCACCCATTTCGACGCCGACCTCTCAAAACAAGAAACGCCACCTAACTCACCTCGAATTTCCCGTTACGCAAGAATCCGTCCGTGCGCCGAAAAATCCGTCACCTTCAAAAAGCCGCCCACAGTCAAACCGGTCGTTCATGACCGCGATCGCAGCGTTCACACCGTATATTCTAACGCCCGCCGTCTTTTGAGGCATGAAAAATGCAGAGTGCTGAAAATGCAGGTACCCCGTGCCGCGCGCTTAACACAGCCAGCATATACATATGTAGATGGCCGTCAGGCGGCGCAACAGAAGTCGAAGCTGACGAATAACTGGTCATTAGTACAGAATCAGTCCGCATCAAGCTTCGTTCAAAGCACGGTGCATGTGTGTGTCGTCGTCGTGCAACTCGGCAGGCCCTCGGTGCTATCGGGGCGCATTTTTTCAGTCGCATTTTTTCAGCCGCATCTTCGCGAACCAGTGACTCCCGGCAGGCCAGTTTGCATTATCGTCGTCGAACTCGTAATCGCGCTCGCGGCATAAAACTTCGGCCACTGCCTCTTGGCGAGCGAATTCGTGAAGACCGTCGCACATGTGTTTCCCCTACGTACCGACCGCGCGAAAAACGTGCCTTGGCCTTCTCGCACCAGCCTCGTGCTCCGATTTTCAGCCGTGCAGGTATGTTTCTCAGCATTGTTCCCTCTGTCGCGAAATAAAATATACACAGCTGCTGCTCGGAGACAAGCCGATTCAACAGGTGTGCGCGCGCGCGCAGGATTTTTAGCGCGTTGCTTTGCTTTGCAGTGCTTTTACCGACGCAAAATAACGGCGGTAGAGAGTCGTGGGTGGAGCGTGCGACTTCTGTGAGCGGAAGGTAGAGGGTTATGGGTTCGGTATGGGGTTTCGCGGAAGGGAATGGGACTGCGAATGCGGGGGCCAGAGTTCGTTTTGGGTAGAGGCGCCACTATGGAAGGCTGTTTGGGCTGCTGTTTGCGAGGAGAGTTCCGGGTGTGTGATGTCGAATGTAGAAATGCGGGGAAGTGTTTAAGCGATGGGGGGTAAAGGACGGAAGGGAAGGCAAGATGTGGAGGAGGTTTGGGGGGAATTTTTGGTGGTAGGCGCCACTGTAGGAGAGTAGCGTCTTGGATTTTGTGTTTGAAGGGAAATTGCAGAGTATGGTTTATGGTTTATGATACACGCTCTGTGGAGGTCTGCGTCGAACACTAAGAATTTTCGTGTTTGAAAGAAGCAAAGTAACAATTTTGGATAAAAAGCCCCGTGTAGAAGTTTTTGTTGCTAGTGGTTCTTCCATCATTTTGCATTTGAAAAGAATGCGAATTGAAGTCTATATTTTACAGTACGTGCTTTGATAGGGTCCGCGTCGAAGTATGAGAATTTCCGTGATCGTCAGGAGTAAACTTTCAATTTTTGATAATGGGCGCCACTGTAGGAGAGTAGCGTCTTGGATTTTGTGTTTGAAGGGAAATTGCAGAGTATGGTTTATGGTTTATGATACACGCTCTGTGGAGGTCTGCGTCGAACACTAAGAATTTTCGTGTTTGAAAGAAGCAAAGTAACAATTTTGGATAAAAAGACCCGTGTAGAAGCTTTTGTTGCTAGTGGTTCTTTCATAATTTTGCATTTGAAGAGAATGCGAATTGAAGTCTATATTTTACAGTACGTGCTTTGATAGGGTCCGCGTCGAAGTATGAGAATTTCCGTGATCGTCAGGAGTAAATTTCCAATTTTTGGTAGTAGGCGCCACTGTAGGAGTCTAGAATCTCGTATCTTTTGTTTGAAGGGAAATTGCAAAGTAAAATTTATAGTTTATAATACACGCACTGTGGAGGTCTGCGCCGAACACTAAGAATAATCGTTTTGTAAGAAGCAAAGTGACAATTTTGGGTAAAGATCCCCGCGTTAGAAGCTTTTATCGCTAGTGGTACTTTCATTATTTTGCATTTTGAAGAGGAGACGCGAATTAAAGTTTATATTTTGCAATACGTGCTTTGGTGGGGTCCGCGTTGAATTATGAGAATTTCCGTGATCGTCAGGAGTAAACTTTCAATTTTTGATAATGGGCGCCACTGTAGGAGTGTACGATCTCGTATTTTCTGTTTGAAGGGAAATTGCGAAGTAAAATTTATGGTTTAAGATACACGCTCTGTGGAGGTCTGCATCGAACACTAAGAATTTTCGTGTTTGTAAGAAGCAAAGTGACAATATTCGGTAAAAAGCTCCGCGTTAGAAGCTTTTATCGCTAGTCATTCTTTCATTACTTTGCATTTGAAGAGAAAAGGCGAATTGAAATTTATATTTTGTAGTATGCCTTTCGATGGGGTCCACGTCGAGGTATAAGATTTCCGTGATTAATAGGAGTAAACCTCCAATATTTGGTAATAGGCGCCACTGTTTGTCACTAGTCGTTTTTTCATTATTTTACATTTGAAGAGAAGACGCGAATTGAAGTTTATATTTTGCAGTACGCGCTTCGGAGTCCGCGTCGAAGTACGAGAATTTCCGTCATCGTCAGGAGTAAACCTCCAATTTCGTGTAGAAGGCGCCACGATAGTAGTCTATCGGTTCAGTCTTTCTTTCTTTACATATGTCAGACTGCAGATATCTTCTGGTGTTCTTTCGGGTATATTTTGCATTTGAGGAGAAGACGCGAATTGAAGTTTATATTTTACAATACGTGTTTCGGAGTCCGCGTCGAAGTACAAGAATTTCCGTGATCGTCAGGAGTAAACTTCCAATTTCGTGTAGAAGGCGCCACGATAGTAGTCTATCGGTTCAGTCTTTCTTTCTTTACGTATGCCAGACTGCAGATATCTTCTGGTGTTCTTTCGGGTATATTTTGCATTTGAAGAGAAGACGCGAATTGAAGTTTATATTTTGCAGTACGTGTTTCGGTGTCCGCGTCGAAGTACAAGAATTTCCGTGATCGTCAGGAGTAAACTTCCAATTTCGTGTAGAAGGCGCCACGATAGTAGTCTATCGGTTCAGTTTTTCTTTCTTTACATATGTCAGACTGCAGATATCTTCTGGTGTTCTTTCGGGTATATTTTGCATTTGAAGAGAAGACGCGAATTGAAGTTTATATTTTGCAGTACGTGTTTCGGTGTCCGCGTCGAAGTACAAGAATTTCCGTGATCGTCAGAAGTAAACGTCCAATTTCGTGTAGAAGGCGCCACGATAGTAGTCTATCGGTTCAGTTTTTCTTTCTTTACATATGTCAGACTGCAGATATCTTCTGGTGTTCTTTCGGGTATATTTTGCATTTGAAGAGAAGACGCGAATTGAAGTTTATATTTTGTAGTACGCGCTTCGGAGTCCGCGTCGAAGTACAAGAATTTCCGTGATCGTCAGGAGTAAACTTCCAATTTCGTGTAGAAGGCGCCACGATAGTAGTCTATCGGTTCAGTCTTTCTTTCTTTACGTATGCCAGACTGCAGCTATCTTCCGAGCAAAAAACAACACCACCTGTGGTGCCTCACTTACACGCATACGTGCATTCATAGACACACGTGACACGAGCAAAGTGTGCAGATATGATTCGTGTGAGTTACGTGCTGGCCACACGCTTATACTCCGTATTTGTGTGCGCATGTTTCGTATTGACACGGTGCTACCGTTCTTTGTGATCGGTACCCGTATGTGTACATATATCGATTGAGAATGACTGATAATCGAGCTAAGCACGGTCACGTTGAAAGGGAATAATTTGCTTCGTTCGCGTTCTGTTGTGATTTCGCGTATTTTGCTGCTCATCTCCCGCTTGCATTATAACCTCCCAACAAATAAAACTAGTCGCAAAGATAGGAAGAGCGGTAAACAAATTCGAACACAATAAAACATATTTTCCGTCTGGGGAAAATTCTGCCAGATTTTCACAGAACGTATTTTTTGTTGTAAGGCGCACGTGGCTTTAATCTGAATTCAGCATATTATATTTCATAACAAAATATGTCGCGGCCATATGGTTCGGCCAATGAACTGCCGCGTTTTACGAAATGCCTCGAAAATTTCCTCAGAAATAAACACCAACGGGATCTTTCTTGTATAAAACTGAAATTTGGCTTGTGTAAAACTGCCGTACGCTTCTTCGTTGCAGGATTCATAAAAGTCGCAGTGCAATTGTTGGACTCTGATCGCGTTGACGAGTGGCAAGTAAAAAAATAGTCTGTCTGTCGCAACCGAAATGATATAATCATTTCCGTGCGCAAACCTCGAGAACGGTGTTCTTCGTTTCTCCCCGTTTTATCGGCGTTTTATCGTCGTTTTATCGAACGAAATGAAAAACCGGGATTCGAGAATACGTGGCGGAGCGTATAGCGAGTGAAAAGTCGGGTCTCAATAAAATCGATGTGACTCGGGGGACGCATGAATAGGCACCGCGAGCTTATCGCGTGCGGAACGCGGTTTAAAGGTCAGCCCGGTAAAGATATTGGCTAAGACTTACTATCCATGTGAAGATAACTTGCTATGCGGCCAATGGTGCCTCTTGATTTCTAGACGATTGAGTTTTCTAACGCAGCAACTGATAGGCATTTTGTATATTCTCGAAAAATAGTGTTTATTGTGTACTTGTATAATTATAAGGCGAGTAGGGAAGACAATTTGCGAAAGTAGTAGTATTAAATAAGGCAACTGTATTGCCCTGATATAAAATTGAATTGATACGTTGACAACTTCGTACGTGACCAACGGTGTCTGTTTATTTTTGAACGATTTCCAGCGGAGGTACTGATAGGTACTTTGTATATTCTCGAAAAATATTGCTTATTGTATACTCGTACGTTTATAATACAATTAGGGAAGACAATTTACGAAAGTAGTAGTATTGAGTAAGGCAACAGTATTGCTCTGATATAAAATTAAATTGATACGGTGACATCTTCATACGCGACCAACGGTGTCTGTTAATTTTAAACGATTTCCAACGGAGGTACTGATAGTTACTTTATATATTCTCGAAAATACTTACTATCCATGTGAAGATAACTTGCTATGCGGCCAATGGTGCCTCTTGATTTCTAGACGATTGAGTTTTCTAACGCAGCAACTGATAGGCATTCTGTATATTCTCGAAAAATGCTGCTTATTGTGTAGTCGTACATTTATAATACAATTAGGGAAGACAATTTGCGAAAGTAGCAGTATTAAATAAGGCAACTGTATTGGCCTGATATGAAATTGAATTTATACGTTGACAACCTCGTACGTGACCAACGGTGTCTGTTTATTTTTGAACGATTTCCAGCGGAGGTACTGATAGGTACTTTGTAAATTCTTGAAAGATACTGCTTATTGTATACTTGTACACTTATAACGCGAGTAGGGACGACAATTTGCGAAAGTAGTGGTATTAAATAAGGCAACTGTATTGTCATAATATAAAATTGAATTGACCTGGTGACAACTTCGTACGGAGATTAAGGTACTCTGTATAAAGATACTTTATTGTAGTAATTGTATACCAACGCGAGTAGGGAAGACAATTTGGTAGTAGTATTAATTAAGGCAACGGTATTGCCCTGATATAAAATTGAATTGATACTTTGTGTGTTCTTTGAACGATTTCCAGAGAGACTTTGTATATTCCTTAACGCGAGTTTTGCGATAGTAGTATTAAATAAGGCGTACACCGATACAATGTCCGGTTTAAAATGTGTTTAACTGACAACGAAATGCAATTCACAGAAGTAGTGGTATTAACTAAACCAATTATATTGACCTAATGCATACTCGAATTCATAGACTGTGTTCATATTTTTGAACGATTTGAGTTTCCAGCATATATACTGATAGTCATTTTGCTCATTCATCCAAAATCTGCATTTTATAAATTCGTACATATATACCACGTTTGGCTTACAATTATTTTGACATGGTCGATCAAATGCAAGTAGCGAAAGTAGTACTACTAACTAAAGCAATTCTATTGACTCAATGCAAAATTGAATTGGTAGTTCATATAAAAACAATTTTGTACGCGGCCAATGATGTGTCTTGATTATCAAACGATTATTTTTTCCAGCGTACGTACTAGTAGTCATTTTGTCCATTATTCAAAACACTACTTTTCATAAATTCGTAGACCTATACCTCGTTTGGTTTATAATGACCGATAGACGAAGGAATGCAATTACCGAAAACAGTAGGATTGGCTAAAAGAATGGTACTAACCAAAGACACTTTATCAACTAAAGTGCAAGATTAAACTGATCGTTTGCTCCGTTTTGCAATAGGGCCACTGTTCTTTTCCGGTTCATAATGATATTGGTACCGACCAAGCAGTTATATTAACTGAAGACGCCCTGTTGTCTAAAGTGCAGTAACAACAAACTGCTACTCGTCTTATCCACGCTTCTTTTTATACTTATCACGCTTCTATATCTCATAAATTCAAAACGACTGATACTAATACTAGATTCACCAGCAAAATTACAACAACTCTTACTGTTATTTTTTAACAACTCTCGCTGGCAATATATTTTCAAATTAATTTCCTCCTCAAGCATCTAATTTTCAAACACCGCATATCATATTCTCTCATATTTCCCCAAATAATTTCGTGTACCCAAATATTTTTGGTAAATCGACTTTTAACGAAGAATTCGCTACATCGGCAGATTCCGATCTAACTGGTTAATTAAAGAAACTTTAGTTATTAAGACATTACGTTAATGGAAACGTGTCGATTGACTGAAAGTAAGAGCGAGAAGCTGTAGAACACTTGAGAAATTTTCCAAGAATGGGAATGACCAATAGCTAGTGAGGTCACTGCAGAGCATTGTCTCCGGAAAGCATTATCTTGCATTCTGTCAGACTTATGAACACGTATAATATATTGCTGGTCAAATAGGCTTGAAGAGAACAGTGGCATAATTTTTTTCCTTACTACGGTGCGTTGTATAGGTCGTTAACCCTTAAATGCGATTTTTCAATGCAGACCCAAAAATTTCTATTCTATAGATTATTAGGTAGGTTATTATACATGCTTATGACATAAATTAAAAAAAATAGTATGCAGGCATTAATTTTTTTTAAATGTACTATTTCAAAAATGATACACCATACAGTGGAAACATAAATAATATTGTTTAATCGCTAAAAAAGTATGCATCTATTTACTTACTATTTATTATGAAATTTTAATTAATTTATATACACCATGCAGTGCAAATATAAATAATATCGTTTAATTGCTAAAAAAGTATGCATCTGTTTACTTACTATTTGTTACGAAATTTTAATGAATTTATGTTATTGTATCTTATTTTTATTTGTACTTTATTAAATTTTATTTTATTGCCACTCCTAACTTTCGCAAACTTCTTCGACCGCGCCGAAACAATTCGTCAATCTAAATGTCATATTGAAAAGCGCGCCTATTTACATTTTCTCCTTTTTTTCATATTTTGTTTGAATGCATCAAGATATTAGGGCATACAGTCGAAAGTAAAACTTTCACCACGGTTAATACTTTAATTACGAATTAAAATTGTGTTTTATTTTTGAGACACTATGCATTTAAGGGTTAAAAAAGACGATATACGTGCAGATTACAAATTATATGCAGTGTTAATAACAGTGGCTGAACACGTGTGCACTATAATGTAATTATTCGAATATATAAAGAACTAATGCGTAACAACAGATCTGTAAATTAACTGTCTGGGCGGTGTGCGGTTTTTGTCCAGTGACGTAACATGCATAATTGCATGTTTGTTTTTTGTTCTTCTCATAGCGGAGAACAATGAAAAATGTAAGCGCAAGCTTACCGCAGTTTTCAGGAAAAAAGTTCATTTGAAAGGTAGTTATGCGGAACGTGCGATGCATTTTTTACATAATTTTTTTATGTATTTTTTTATATGCCAAGTCACAATCTATCTAGGTTCTAATAATAATTTTCCATTTATGCCGAATAAAATAATGCAAGAAAATTATTTGCTAAAGAACGCATCTGTATTCATCTCGTACATTGATAATTGTGGCTGCAATAGGTAACAAAACGAAACGATTGAAAATGCATATTAGTATTATATGAGCCGTTTATTTTAAAAGTGGCCTAACTCCATTTATCAGGAAAAAAGTTCATTTGAAAGGTAGTTATGCGGAACGTGCGATGCATTTTTTACATAATTTTTTTATGTATTTTTTTATATGCCAAGTCATCTATCTTTCTAATAATAATTTTCCATTTATGCCGAATAAAATAATGCAAGAAAATTATTTGCTAAAGTGCATAATTGTGGCTGCAATAGGTAACAAAACGAAACGATTGAAAATGCATTTTATTTTATTTTGAAAGTGGCCTAACTAATCAGGAAAAAAGTTATTTGAAAGGTATTTTTTTTTATAATTTTTTTATGTATTATATGCCAAGTCACAATCTATCTAGGTTCTAATAATAATTTTCCATTTATGCCGAATAAAATAATGCAAGAAAATTATTTGCTAAAGAACGCATCTGTATTCATCTCGTACATTGATAATTGTGGCTGCAATAGGTAACAAAACGAAACGATTGAAAATGCATATTAGTATTATATGAGCCGTTTATTTTGAAAGTGGCCTAACTCCATTTATCAGGAAAAAAGTTCATTTGAAAGGTAGTTATGCGGAACGTGCGATGCATTTTTTGCATAATTTTTTTATGTATTTTTTTATATGCCAAGTCACAATCTATCTAGGTTCTAATAATAATTTTCCATTTATGCCGAATAAAATAATGCAAGAAAATTATTTGCTAAAGAACGCATCTGTATTCATCTCGTACATTGATAATTGTGGCTGCAATAGGTAACAAAACGAAACGATTGAAAATGCATATTAGTATTATATGAGCCGTTTATTTTGAAAGTGGCCTATCCATTTATCAGGAAAAAAGTTCATTTGAAAGGTAGTTATGCGGAACGTGCGATGCATTTTTTACATAATTTTTTTATGTATTTTATTATATGCCAAGTCACAATCTATCTAGGTTCTAATAATAATTTTCCATTTATGCCGAATAAAATAATGCAAGAAAATTATTTGCTAAAGAACGCATCTGTATTCATCTCGTACATTGATAATTGTGGCTGCAATGGGTAACAAAACGAAACGATTGAAAATGCATATTAGTATTATATGAGCCGTTTATTTTGAAAGTGGCCTAACTCCATTTATCAGGAAAAAAGTTCATTTGAAAGGTAGTTATGCGGAACGTGCGATGCATTTTTTACATAATTTTTTTATGTATTTTTTTTATATGCCACGTCACAATCTATCTAGGTTCTAATAATAATTTTCCATTTATGCCGAATAAAATAATGCAAGAAAATTATTTGCTAAAGAACGCATCTGTATTCATCTCGTACATTGATAATTGTGGCTGCAATAGGTAACAAAACGAAACGATTGAAAATGCATATTAGTATTATATGAGCCGTTTATTTTGAAAGTGGCCTAACTCCATTTATCAGGAAAAAAGTTCATTTGAAAGGTAGTTATGCGGAACGTGCGATGCATTTTTTACATAATTTTTTTATGTATTTTTTTATATGCCAAGTCACAATCTATCTAGGTTCTAATAATAATTTTCCATTTATGCCGAATAAAATAATGCAAGAAAATTATTTGCTAAAGAACGCATCTGTATTCATCTCGTACATTGATAATTGTGGCTGCAATAGGTAACAAAACGAAACGATTGAAAATGCATATTAGTATTATATGAGCCGTTTATTTTGAAAGTGGCCTAACTCCATTTATCAGGAAAAAAGTTCATTTGAAGGGTAGTTATGCGGAACGTGCGATGCATTTTTTACGTAATTTTTTTATGTATTTTTTTACATGCCAAGTCACAATCTATCTAGGTTCTAATAATAATTTTCCATTTATGCCGAATAAAATAATTGCAAGAAAATTATTTGCTAAAGAACGCATCTGTATTCATCTCGTACATTGATAATTGTGGCTGCAATAGGTAACAAAACGAAACGATTGAAAATGCATATTAGTATTATATGAGCCGTTTATTTTGAAAGTGGCCTAACTCCATTTATCTTCAAATCGGAATAAATTACCGTAAATAATGGTAACCGGAAAATATTGAAAAACGGAGTTAGGCCACTTTCAAAATAAACGGCTCATATATGCGCCCATAGTCGACACCGATAGATTTCGGCGGACGCATATATGCGTTGTAGCAGGCAAAGGGTTAATAATTGTACTGAGATTAGTGTTAATGATTTCGGTACGGTTATTTTGCATTTTCGACATATTACAAGAGTGCATACGTATTATTTGAGTTGGTATTGTATCAATACATTTCTGAAAGGCCGTGTTGATTGGAAAATAATAAGTTGATACCACATTTTTGGAGTTGAAGTGATTGAATCGGAGTATACTTATTCTTTTCGCCAAATGTTAACACTAAACGTATCAAGCGGGGTCAAATGACTCCTTCCAAAATTTACTTTAAAATCGTATATTCATTGTTATTCCTTTCGGTCATTTGACTTTCTGTAAATTTTTATGTCATCCGATTATTTAATTTCTTGCTTTAATAAATTAGGAGTTCTTTTTTGAAAATTAACATTTATTTCATAAGGAATCAAATGACCCCTCATGGTAAGAATAGATAGGTGTAAAAACCGGTACGTTTATTGTTAAGACATGCACCCGAATATTATTTCAATTTTTACACAGCTCTTTCACGACTGAACTACGCCTAAACACGATTGATCAGAGATTATAAGTTGTATAAACGTTTCTTGAAGATTTTTCGACGGTCTTTTCTTTCCACATGAGACTAACGAATTTGAACTATCGCAAACACATTTTTTTGTGCGCTTTCCAAATCATCATATCTTTCCACGTTTTGTCGTGTGCAAACACAACAGCTGGACAATATGCATTCACGATTTATTGGGCGTGCAGTGATTTCAAAGATATTTATCCTTGACAATTGAAAAACAGATTTTGGATTGCCACCTGAGACGGATAATGACTATCACGTGAAAGAGATACAAGATATGGTCAGCGTGATACAAAGGATGATCAAAGATGGTAAGCCCCACGCATATTGGCACATTCTTTATCACGTTACCCATGTGAGTCTTTCACAGAAATTACGTGATATGCCGAACGGCAATGTGCGCTTTTTTATTAATGAGAAGAAAGTCTGAATGTTTCGGAGAACGAAGGACAAGCCTTTAAGTGGAAATAATTATGACGGTGTCATTTGGAAGTTAATGAAAATAGGCGATTAGTGTGTATTTCAAAAGTACATTTCATTGGCTATGTGAAATATTGCAATTAAGCAAAAAACAAATTTATATTTCACACAAATAATGTCTGAAAAATATTCTTACAATTGGTTGCAATAATTTCAAATAATATGGGAAATATTGCAATTAAGCAAAAAACAGTAACAAATAATGCCAGAAAAATATTCTTACAATTGATTGCAATAATTGCAAATAATATGGGAAATATTGCAATTAAGCAAAAAACAGTAACAAATAATGCCTGAAAAAATTCTTACAATTGATTGCAACAATTGCAAATAATATGGGAAATATTAAAATTAAGCAAATATTTAATTTAAAAGTATTCTTACAATTGATTGCAATAATTGCAAATAATATGGGAAATATTGCAATTAAGCAAAAAACAATAACAAATAATGCCTGAAAAATATTCTTACGATTGATTGCAACAATTGCAAATAATATGAGAAATATTGCAATTAAGCAAATATTTAATTGCAATATTTCCAATATTATTTGCAATTATTGCAATCAACAAGTTAAGCAACAATTCGTGTAAAGTTTGTTTATGGTAGCGTCGATGGAAAATTTAAATGTTTCTGTACACTCGGTGTGTAACTATATACAATTAACGTATATAAATTTATTAATGCAAATATTTCGTGTAACGCGTTATCAAATGTTTGTATTTTATTATTGAATATTTTTGTAAGCTATTATATTAAATGTAATTTAAAGTGACTCGGTCGTGTGTTATTGCATTTGATTTAGCCGAATAATTAATCTCGGCACTTAATGCTACAGAAGCTACTGTGAGTTTTAGATTGGACCGGTCGATAAAATAATCAATTTCACTGATACGCTCATTTCGCGCAAAGATATAACGTAAAACGATGACCAGAAACAAAATTATAATTATCGACATCATAATATTCTAGATTTTGCTGAGTATTTTTTCCAGGATCGCAAACACGGTAGTAAGTTGCATGTGCTATTAACACGTTGACTGCCAAGCATATTTTGCCATGTTATAATTATGATGCGATGAAATACTCCAGAGTATAATTAGATCGTGCAAAATAAAAAATGTACAAAATATTGCACAAAATATTGAAGCACCGTTCCAATATAAATTGCTTTTATAAAATTGCCAATAAGCTTCATTCCGAATTTTTTCCATTTTTAGTAAAATCTTTATATATCTAAACATTCTCAACATAAACAAAGCCGAATCTTGTACGATCTTACTTATCTACAATTTTGAGAACTCTTGTGGGTTTTGCCATTTTTACTGTTAACAATGTATATTGTGTTGTGTATAATGTTCTCCTACTGTATCATAAGAGAGTATTGTAAACATTACATTAATCTTTACTTCCCAGTAATTAGAAGAGCAAATTTTATTGTCATTATAAAGAATGTCGGCTTTTTTATGGTCTAAGGCGTCGTCATCTATAATTTCGAAAACTCTTATAGATTTTGTCATTTGTACGATTGACTTTGTAGTATAATATACAAATTTAATTATTCAGGTATATTCTAGTCAGAAAGTAATTTTTCCTTGATACACGTTTACTCTTTGCTAATTATATTCTCCAAACAGGTAGCAGCTTCTGTATTGTGCAAATTTTTCAGTATTTTTCTAGTTTTGTTAATTAGTAGAATGTTTTTGGTCGATTTCCCAGAACGACTTCAATTATTGTCGCAGTCAGATCTTATTAATCTATCATCCGTGAAATGTCTACATCAAACCGTGCAGACTGCTCTTATCGAAGATGATTATCGAATCTCTTCATTTCCTTTAGAACTTCTCAAACTACTAGTACATCGTGTTTGCACTCGTATACTTTGGGCTTTTTAAGAACATGTTCATATTTTTCCCATACGTTGTTATTAGTTATATGAATGTACTGCACTATTCGGTATATATTTGGCGCATACTTTGCACTTCTAATAGCTATACTCTTATTCATTCAACAAGTTATTATCAATCGTACAAATAGTCTGCAGGGTAGAGTTTTATGCACTGTTGAAGTAGTATTTTATTTTGCTATATTTTTACATTTTTATATAGCATATTTTCGATTGCTTAGGTACACGAAAGAAAAATTTAATTGAAAATTTAATTGTGAAGAAACGTATGGATTACTGGAAACTTCTGTCAAGCGTCGATTAAAATCGCGTTCGTGTTTTCTGCCGTTACTTTAATATTGAATATAACATAATATTCAATGCTAAATATACTATGTACAATAACTAATAACATTGAATGATTTTTCATTTAATAATTCTCAGTACATTATACGTTAATTTGAGTGTGGTTTGAGGTGGGAGTATCGAATAATAGCAAAGATAGGAAAAACAATAACTGGTTTTTCGTATATCAATATAAACTGTGCATTTAGTGTTCGTTGGATTATCAATTATAAAAATATGTATTGGGCAAAATGTAGTTTAGTACTTGTTTTCAACTCATCGGTAGCGTATATATGTATATACAAAATATATTCAATATATATGTATATATGGACATATGTATGTATATATCTATATTCAGGATGTCAAAGTTGTGTAAACAATAAAGTACTACAGTATATATATATATATATATATATATATTGTATGCAGATACGTACATTATATGCAATATAGATATATATATATGGATATATCCATATGTATCCATATATATATATATGTGTTGCATATAATGTATGTATCTGCATACAATATATATATTATAGTATATATATATATATATATATATATAAGGTATATACAACAAAGTATATATATATAAAGTACTTTATTGTATTTGCTTAATTTATTGTATTTATTTACGTATGTATATTATTGTATTTATGTTTGTAGTTTATATATATATATATATATATATATATATATATATATATATATATATATATATACAGGATGTAGAAGTTGTGTAAGCAACAAAGTACTATAATTCCACAGACGTAATTACCAACGGCAAACCATTTTCCGTTCCAAAGATAGCTAAGCGCTTGAAAACGAAATGTCAGACTTTCGTATCGCAACGCAAGACGTTTGCGGCGAATAAAAGATAATCGGTCAAACGCGTTTCTGATCTCCGTGCGTAATCATTAAACGTCCGAACGCGATAGTCCGACTTCAACGTTAAAACGGGCAGTGAAAAACATCGTTGCCATGAAAACGCTAATACTGCTCTGAGAGACGCGTAGATTTTCACGCTTTCGATTGAAAATGCACTTTGCCACTTGTTTACCAGCGTCGGTGTTGAGTTTATCCAGTTCCATGACATTTCTTTATTCCGTCGACGTAACCTTTCGTACGTTAAAACCTGTTCGCGTGCTCCGACAAAATCATACCGACTGATAACGTTTTTTAGGTCAAAGCGCGAGGAGTTATGTAACCGTATGTGTGACCATGTGAATCCTTAACACATAACGCTCGATATCATTACATTCTTCTAAGCCACTCCGTATCGCAGTGCTTACAAAACAAACATCTGACCTGATGTGTATATGCGTCTTCAACGCTCGACGCTAAGAACTATCGACGCTCTTTTTCTTGAAACTCACTAAAATTGTGTTGAAATGTTCATATTGGATGCTGCTCACCCAATTATCAAACTTTTAGAACGATTTAAATCGGATGGATGCCAGCGACTAAAAAATGTATAAAAATAACTGGACGATGTTATAGCACAAGTAAGTTTGGTTAAAAATAGACAATCTTTTGTGATAGCATAATATAAATGGAAGGCCTTTTTATTGGTCGGTGAATAGGATGTTATAGCACAAATCATAAATTCGGTTCAAAACAGATAATCTTTTGTAAAAGTATGTTATAAATTGGAGTCGTTTTTATTCGTCGGTTAATTGGATGTTATAGAACAAATAATAAATTTGGTTGAAAACAGACAATCTTTTGTGATAGCATATTATAAATTGAAGCCCTTTTTATTGGTCGGTTATTTGGATGTTATAGTACAAATAATAAATTTGGTTAAAAATAGACATTCTTTTGTAATGGTATATTATAAATTGAAGCGTTAATGAGTTAAACAATAAGTTAAGATGTAAGGGCATTGTATTTTGTTTCTATCGACGTACACATTACACTTACATGTTAATGCTGCAATTACACGTAAGCATACAAATTAAATAGAAATAATCATACTGCTATAACTGTAACCAAAGTTAATTTACTTTTAGCTCATAATATCAAATTTAATACTTTTTGGAGGTCCTAAAGGGGAAATCCTATGTGGTTTCGAAACATGTACAGCAAAAATTGCTTTTTAATAAGTAAATTAAAGAACCGATAAAAAAGAGCTCAGTTTATAAAAGCACAAAAGGTGCACCATCGTCGAAAAAAATGTGCTCGTCAAATATGGGGTTTGTTCCCATCTATGCAAACATATCAAAATATCCCCCCTCTTTCATTCTTTTAAACGATGATCTTGAAATCCCGTACGTTATGACCTTGAAGAAAAGATCAATGGCATCAAAACATTTGCACTCTCGGAGCAAGCAATTCCTGTGTTATTAACACATAATTTACCGTATATTATTTCCCGTAAACCTACTCTGAGACCGGCGATTTTCTCGTTTGGAAATGAAAAACACATACATATAGGTATTATACAATTTTTACCCCACAATTGCCTTGAAAAGCTTCTAGATTTATGCTCCTGTCCTTTTTTATCCAACATCTTAATTTTCCGATTGTTCGGATTCACTTGAACTTATATTTAGCTGTATAATTTTACGTTTGTGCACAATAATTTCGGCGTCATTATCACTATTTCTGACACATCCTTTAAAATTTTCTAAACAGTCACCATCGTGTACACTATCTCCAGAATCAATAATAGAATTGAACAAGTCGGACAAAATCGTCTGCATAACACTCTAGAAAATTAATTTAGTTTCACAAATTACTCTTCTTTCTTGACATTATCCAACAGAATTAAATCATCTTCAAACTGAAATCAATATGAGAATACCAAACAGTGTCCAGCAGGGTCAAGACACATATACTTACTAAATCCTGCAACCTGTCAATTCGTCAGAATATTTTGCAACACTTAGTAACTCCCCTTAGAACAGACAGTCTCACAAGCGGTCGTTTAAATGTTAATAACAAGATACATGCTGAAATATGCAGTTATGCAATTTTTCGCCCTTAATTCTCAGAAATTCTTTGCAAACGTTTGTAAGTTCGAAATTATAATCGTACGCAAATAAGGCTTATGCCAGACGCTAGTCGATCAATTAAACGTTCGGGCTCTAACACATACACAATTTGCTAACGGTCGACGCAGTTTTGCATAACGGTAAGAAAAATTCCTTAAAATTCACGTTGACGTCCGGCATTTTGACGGAACATTGGCACGGCGTTTTGCTTGGATAGAAGAAATATGAGCCGAAGTGCGGACATCCGATTACGACGGACACGTATAAGCAGACATAAGACAAATTTCTATTGACATTATTATCCGACGTCGTCATGCGTCGAAACAAGAAAATGTCAGAAATGACTATTTTTCGAGCAGAAAATATTCGAGGATAAATGGCAATTGACATGAAGGGAAGAAAAATATGTAATGTTGCAAGAGAAAAATTAATGACTCAAGTGCTTTTCGCCGACGATGGTAAATATTCAAGTATAAAGTAAATATTCAAGTAACGTTCCGACATAAAGTTTAATCGTTGCTTTTTGTGTGGAATATATTTGAATGAAGGGAAGAAAAATATGTCATGTTGCAAGAGAAAAATGAATGACTCAAGTGATTTCTGTCGACGGTGCGAAATATTCAAGTATAAAGTAAATATTCCAGTAAAGTTCCGACATGAAGTTTAATCATTGGTTTTCGTGTGCAGTATATTTTAAATATTCAGCAATCCAGTTCAGTGCTTGGAAGCCAAGTTTTTATCAGATGTTTTGTCGATATTTTGTTTTGATTTGTTGATATTTGATTTTATAGCACTTTGTAGCGGTAGTTAAATTATGCAATGTATGGTGAAACATAGATGTGTGCATGTGAACATTGCGCTTGTTACATTTTTACATTCTTAAAGTTTTAAAGTGATAGCAACCTTTTTTAAACATTTTCTATGAATACAATTACTCCTATTTTCATGGAAAGCAATTTTTGTATAACAGCTATAAGACTCTTATAATGTAATGTTATATGAAATTGCAATTCAATTTTATATTATAATTAAATATTATATTATAATGTTATATTATAAAAGTCTTACACTATGTACAAATGTATTGTATACAAGATTTGTATAATTCTCATAACACATCTAAACAACTTTGTGACTATCAGTAATAATTTAATTCTAATGCCAAAGAACGTACGCCTTCTTTTGTTATTTTTTTGTTTAATTAATGCAATCCTATTACACAATTTTGTTGTCTTACTTGCAAACGGTGCAAGAAGTCATATTTCTTCTTTCTAAAATCATACCTCGTGAATAAATAATATAATGAAAAAATGTAGTTTTGTTTCACATACGTTTTACCGCACTTAATTGCTTCACACAAATAAAACAAAGATAGCCGAATGATATGCTTGGTTAACTGCGTTGATTAGTCTATATACAAAAGAAAAGTACAATATGAAAATCACTGATAAAAAATTATGAAAATTAAACATCTGTCACATATCAGATTAATGCACACACTTGTTATTAGACATGAATTATCTAATCATAGGTATTAACAAAAATACTATACGTAGATTACTACAGCTGTATGAAAAAATTAAAAGAATAGTATGTAAGTATTATTTTATTTTTAAATGAAGTGTTTAAAAAATGATACTACTGACAATAAAAAATGATTTAATTGCTAAGAAAAAAGTATGGATATATTTACTTACTAATTATTATGAAATTTTTATTAACTTATTTTATTGTAACTTATTGAATCTTATTTTATTATTACTTTTCATTTTCATGAACTTCTTCGGGCGCGCCAAAACAATTCGTAAATTTAAATTTCATATTGAAAAGCGCGCGAATTTCATGTTTTCTTTCTTTTTTTTCATATTTCGTTTGAAAGCATCAAGGTGTCAATACTTTAATTACTAGTTAAAGACAATGTTTCATTTTTGAGACACTATGCATTTAAAGGTTAACATTTAAACGTTCCCATATTATTTCCCGCAGGCTTAATCTAAGATCGGCAATTTTTCGTTTGGAAATGAAAAATAAATACATATATAAAAGGTATATATAATATTTGCGTATGTTATATATATACTATATATATACATATATATTTCCACAAAGCATATTAATTTTGTACGAATACAAAAGCAAAACCCTTCACAGATGTAAATTAAATGTTTATACATCCTATTTTCTTACGAAAGCATGAAACAAACTCTCGTTTTCTGTCACAGTGCACTTCAGCAAAACATTTCGCTCTCATACAAACAATACAAAAAACTCAATTTTCAAAAACTTGAAGTTTTTCAGTTTATTGGATGTTCAAATGTTTTCTATTCTATTTATTCGATGTTCGAATATTCGAATGAATGTTCGAATGTTCAACCACACGTCTGAATTATTACTAACTCATTTTTAGAAGTTATTTGTACTATAACTCTTCTTGCTTAAAAGTTATCCATACACCCTACATCATAATTTTCCCTAAACGACAAAATCCCGGTTACCTGAACCTTTTTGACGTGCGTTTAGGGTTATGTGAAGAAATTTGACTCCGACAGTTCGAACTTTCATGTATACGTTCGCTTCGAACAGGAGAGCATCGTTTAGGTCTTCACAAGTTGGTGAACTTAACCCAGCTTATCGACCGCTGTTTGTACCAAACAATTGATTGGTACGAAAAAATGCCTCAGAAAAACACTGATAGAAACTGTGCGGTCTGTCAATGGAATTTTGAACGGGATCGAATGATGCAATGAGAACAAAGTCGCCAATATGCTGCAGAAACACAGTTTTCTAGACGTAATTGCGTATGGGATGCTAATATTTTTTGGCGCAATTTTTAGATAAGTCGAAACGGTATAATTACGAGAGTAATCTTGATCTTTCTGTTTCAGGTCATGTCTTTCAGAGTCCAGAAATCGTGAACATCGTTTTAGAACCTGGCATATGGTACGTTTGTTCAATAAAATGAAATTGGTTTTTGTTTCCTTTTTGTTGTTGCTTCGCTAAGTGTAGTTGCGTAAGTTAGTGGGTGAGCATTATCTTGGAGAACCAGGATTCTTGATAAGAGAACGAGAAAGTTTGTAAATGACGTGTTTTGTGTCTTTTCAGCTCAAAGGATGAAGAGGTCGATAATGATTGTGTAGTAAGAGCACGTGGTCTTCCTTGGCAATCCTCAGATCAGGATATTGCAAAGTTCTTCAGAGGTCTGAATGTCGCTAAGTAAGTAATTTTATTTAAATTCAGAATATAAGCGGTATTATCTGCTGACGACTGACTGTTTGCCGATTCAAGTATATTAGTGAGATTTTTATTGATATTGTCTTTATACGCAAGCTACTCGGATGAATACAAGAAAGGTAATAACATAAACTTAAATAAAAAGGACAAAGTGTTAACCTATTCGTAAGTTTTTATTGAATTGACGTTTGAAGATAACGTTTTGGGAGTGTTCGAGACTTAATATCTTTTGAGTTCTGAATTATGAATAATGTACATGTAAATTTTTCATTTTTAGGGGTGGCGTAGCTTTATGTTTAAGTTCCATGGGCAGACGTAACGGAGAAGCTCTGGTACGTTTTGTTAACAAAGAACACAGAGACATGGCGCTCAAAAGGCATAAACACCACATGGGTACGAGGTATATAGAAGTGTACAAAGCGTCTGGTGAAGATTTTGTTGGTGTCGCTGGTGGAACGAGCGGAGAAGCACATGCATTCCTGTCTAGAGGTGCACAAGTTATTGTTAGAATGAGAGGTTTGCCATATGACTGTGTTGCGAAGCAAGTGGTGAGTTTTAAATATAGCAGTTTTGTATATTGTTAGCGTAGTGATCATTAATGTCTCGACAAAGCATACATACATACATATATGTACGTCAAATATTTTTACACAAAATTTTATCACTCGTGGAATCTGCACATAACAAAACATAGAATAGTTAGATAAAGAATTATGTTAGTAATCCTATAAGAATATCATAATAATTAACTATATGCAGATTTACCTAATGATTAGTTTAATCCACGTACAAAGTATAAATCATGAAATTTGGAACTTTAAAATGTAAAGCATTATTTGAAAAAAAAATGGGAATGCTTTACAAAAGCTGTAAAAAACTTCTTAACGTAAAAGAATTTTGTGGCACATGTTACAAATTTTCTAAATAATTCAAAGTATTCCTTTCTCAGTTAAAATGTGTCCATAACAAAACATAGAATACTTATATAAAGAATTACGTTAGTAATCCTATAAGAATATCATAATAATTAACTATATGCAGATTTACCTAATGATTAGTTTAATCCATGTACAAAGTATAAATCATGAAATTTGGAACTTTAAAATGCAAAGCATTATTTGAAAAAAAAATGGGAATGCTTTACAAGAGCTGTAAAAAACTTCTTAACATAAAACAATTTTGTGGCACATGTTACAAATTTTCTAAATAATTCAAAGTATTCCTTTCTCAGTTAGAATGTGCACATAACAAAACATAGAATAATTAGATAAAGAATTATGTTAGTAATCCTATAAGAATATCATAATAATTAACAATACGCAGATTTGCCTAATGATTAGTTTAATCCACGTACAAAGTATAAATCATGAAATTTGTAACTTTAAAATGCCAAGCATTATTTGAAAAAGAAATGGGAATGTTTTACAAGAGCTGTAAAAAACCTCTTAACGTAAAAGAATTTTGTGGCACATGTTACAAATTTTCTAAATAATTCAAAGTATTCCTTTCTCAGTTAAAATGTGCACATAACAAAACATAGAATAGTTAGGTAAAGAAATATGTTAGTAATCCTATAAGAATATCATAATAATTAACAATACACAGATTTGCCTAATGATTAGTTTAATCCTCGTACGAAGTATAAATCATGAAATTTGTAACTTTAAAATGCCAAGCATTATTGAAAAAAAATGGGAATGCTTTACAAAAGCTGTAAAAAAGTTCTTAACGTAAAAGAATTTAGTGCCACATGTTACAAATTTTCTAAATAATTCAAAGTATTCCTTTCTCAGTTAAAATGCGCACATAACAAAACATAGAATACTTGGATAAAGAATTATGTTAGCAAACCTATAAGAATATCATAATAATTACCTATATGCAGATTTACCTAATGATTAGTTTAATCCACGTACAAAGTGTAAATCATGAAATTTAGAACTTTAAAATGCGAAGCATTATTTGAAAAAGAAATGGGAATGCTTTACAAGAGCTGTAAAAAACTTCTTAACGTAAAAGAATTTAGTGCCACATGCTACAAATTTTCTAAATAATTGAAAGTATTCCTTTCTCAGTTAAAATGTGCACATAACAAAACATAGAATAGTTAGATAAAGAATTATGCTAGTAATCCTATACGAATATCATAATAATTAACTATATGCAGATTTACCTAACGATTAGTTAATCCATGTACAAAGGGTAAATCATGAAATTTAGAACTTTAAAATGCGAAGCATTATTTGAAAAAGAAATGGGAATGCTTTACAACAGCTGTAAAAAACTTCTAAACGTAAAAGAATTTTGTGGCACATGTTACAAATTTTCTAAATAATTCAAAGTATTCCTTTTCCAATTAAAATGTGCACGTAACAAAACATAAAATAGTTAGATAAAGAATTGTGTTAGTAATCCTATAAGAATATCGTAATAATTAACAATACGCAGATTTGCCTAATGATTAGTTTAATTCACGTACAAAGTATAAATCATGAAATTTGGAATTTTAAAATGCGAAGGATTATCTGAAAAAGAATGAGAATGCTTTACAAGAGCTGTAAAAAACTTCTTAATGTAAAAGAATTTAGTGCCACATATTACAAATTTTCTAAATAATTCAAAGTATTCCTTTCTCAGTTAAAATGTGCACATAACAAAACATAGAATAGTTAGATAAAGAAATATGTTAGTAATCCTATAAGAATATCATAATAATTAACAACATGCAGATTTACCTAATGATTAGCTTAATTTACGTACAAAGTATAAATCATGAAATTTAGAAATTTAAAATGCAAAGCATTATTTGAAAAAGAAATGGGAATGCTTTACAAGAGCTGTAAAAAACCTCTTAACGTAAAAGAATTTAGTGCCACATATTACAAATTTTCTAAATAATTCAAAGTATTCCTTTCTCAGTTAAAATGTGCACATAACAAAACATAGAATAGTTAGATAAAGAATTACGTTAGTAATCCTATAAGAATATCATAATAATTAACAATACGCAGATTTACGTAATGATTAGTTTAATTCATCTACAAAGTATAAATCGTGAAATTTAGAACTTTAAAATGCGAAGCATTATTTGAAAAAAAAATGGGAATGCTTTACAAGAGCTGTAAAAAACCTCTTAACGTAAAAGAATTTAGGTGCCACATGTTACAAATTTTCTAAATAATTCAAAGTATTCCTTTCTCAGTTAGAATGTGCACATAACAAAATATAGAGTAGTTAGATAAAGAATTATATTAGTAATCCTATAAGAATATCATAATAATTAACTATATGCAGATTTACCTAATGGTTAGTTTAATCCACGTACAAAGTATTAATCATGAAATTTAGTACTTTAAAATGCAAAGCATTATTTGAAAAAGAAATGGGAATGCTTTACAAGAGGTGTAAAAAACCTCTTAACGTAAAACAATTTAGTGCCACATGTTACAAATTTTCTAAATAATTCAAAGTATTCCTTTTTCAGTTAAAATGTGCACATAACAAAACATAGAATAGTTAGATTAAGAATTATGTTAGTAATCCTATAAGAATATCATAATAATTAACAATACGCAGATTTGCCTAATGATTAGTTTAATTCACGTACGAAGTATAAATCATGAAATTTGGAACTTTAAAATGCAAAGCATTATTTGAAAAAAAAAATGGGAATGCTTTACAAGAGCTGTAAAAAACTTCTTAACGTAAAAGAATTTAGTGCCACATGTTACAAATTTTCTAAATAATTCAAAGTATTCCTTTCTCAGTTAAAATGTGCACATAACAAAACATAGAATAGTTAGATAAAGAATTATGTTAGTAATCCTATAAGAATATCATAATAATTAACTATATGCAGATTTACCTAACGATTAGTTTAATTCATGTACAAAGTATAAATCATGAAATTTGGAACTTTAAAATGCGAAGCATTATTTGAAAAAGAAATGGGAATCCTTTACAAGAGCTGTAAAAAACCTCTTAATGTAAAAGAATTTAGTGCCACATGTTACAAATTTTCTAAATAATTCAAAGTATTCCTTTCTCAGTTAAAATGTGCACATAACAAAACATAGAATAGTTAGATAAAGAAATATGTTAGTAATCCTATAAGAATATCATAATAATTAACTATATACAGATTTACCTAATGATTAGTTTAATCCACGTACAAAGTGTAAATCATGAAATTTAGAACTTTAAAATACGAAGCATTATTTGAAGAAAAAATGGGAATGCTTTACAAGAGCTGTAAAAAACTTCTTAATGTAAAAGAATTTAATGCCACATGTTACAAATTTTCTAAATAATTCAAAGTATTCCATTCTCAGTTAGAATGTGCACATAACAAAATATAGAGTAGTTAGATAAAGAATTATGTTAGCAAACCTATAAGAATATCATAATAATTACCTATATGCAGATTTACCTAATGATTAGTTTAATCCACGTACAAAGTGTAAATCATGAAATTTAGAACTTTAAAATGCAAAGCATTATTTGAAAAAAAAATGGGAATGCTTTATAAGAGCTGTGAAAAACTTCTTAACAGAAAACAATTTTGTGACGCATGTTACAAGTTTTCTAAATAATTCAAAGTATTCCTTTCTCAGTTAAAATGTGCACATAACAAAACATAGAATAGTTAGATAAAGAATTATGTTAGTAATCCTATAAGAATATCATAATAATTAACAATACGCAGATTTGCCTAATGATTAGTTTAATCCACGTACAAAGTATAAAGCATGAAATTTGAAACTTTAAAATGCAAAACATTATTTGAAAAAAAAATGGGAATGCTTTACAAGAGCTGTAAAAAACTTCTTAACGTAAAAGAATTTAGTGCCACATGTTACAAATTTTCTAAATAATTCAAAGTATTCCTTTCTCAGTTAGACTTCTTCCTCTCTGGACAAAATCCATGTCACGTATTGGATGGTGAAGACGGAGTATTATTCGTGAAGAAGCCAGATGGAAGAGCAACTGGTGATGCTTTTGTTCTATTCGCAAAAGAGGATGATGCAGTGAAAGCCCTGAGCAAACACAGAGATTGCATCGGCAGTAGATACATCGAACTTTTTAGAAGTACAACTGCGGAAGTGCAACAGGTAAAATGTATAACAAGTTTAAACTGGCTATATGCAAGCATAATATGAAATGCCACATAACAAAACATAGAATAGTTAGATGAAGAATTATGTTAGTAATCCTATAAGTTTATTTTGAAAGTGGCCTAACTCCACTTATCTTCAAATCGAGATAAATAACATTTACTGATAAATAACATAAATTTATACATGTAACCATGGTAACCGGAAAATATTGAAAAACGGAGGCCACTTTCAAAATAAACGGCTCATATAGAGAAACATAAAAATAATGTGAATAATAAAAGCACATCGAGTACAATGTACTAAAAATTAATAGAATGCAGTTTATAAGAATATTAAACATTGCTGTGTTGTTTGATAGGTCTTAAACAGGGCCACTGATTCGAAGCAAATCATATTAGCGGCACCACCACCTATTCCACAGCTTCCGCCTTTGTTGCCTCAACATATTATTACATCAGGCACACGCAAAGACTGCGTTAGGTTACGGGGTCTTCCATATGAAGCTCTTGTTGAGCATATACTTGAATTCATGGGAGAGCATTCGAAGAACATCGTGTATCAAGGTGTTCACATGGTTTACAATGCTCAGGTAAGGCTTATTGATCAAAGTGTTATGCTATTTCATGATAGCCAATACCGTTCGAACTTCATTTGTGCAATTTTTCCGTATGTTTTATACACAAAGGAGGGTGTTAATGCTAATTATAGTTCATAGTGTTACACTTCTTATTTAATTTTAGATTTGTTACCAATGCAAGAAATTGCGTAAATAATTTACATTTTCTTGTAAATTGAACTGAATTTCTTAGACATAAGTGGTGAAGTTTTTATGTGTTCTTGACGGTACATTTTTTAATTTCTAGTTTTACGAAACGATTTTTAGTAGAATTGGATATTTGTTTCTTTGGTGTTTTTGAATTATCACGAATTGCTACTGTCTAGATCGGTATTAGCATCTATGTTCGCATGTCAAATGTTGGTTACTGTCAAAAAGGTGTGGCAATTCCTTTTATTGGCATTTTACAATTCACTACATTCCACTTTAACACATTCGCATATCCTGCAAAATTATTTTTTTAGCGCTAACTTTCACAGTGAAGCTGAATACCAACCATAACAGAATCTCCTAACCATATTGATATACAGCACTGACATTTTCCAATACACTACATTCCACTCTCCACATTCGTACATCCTCTGCAATGACTTTTTCTACCGCTTAACTTTTACAATGAAACTGAACAACTGACAATCTCAAAACATACTCATATATGGGATGGGCGTTTTACAATTCGCACATCTTCCAACCCGTTTTTATTTGGACACTTAACTTTGACAATGAAGCCGCACAACTGACATTCTCAAAACATAGTCATATATGGGATTGGTGTTTTACAATTCTCCAAAACGTTTTTACCCTGGCACTTAATTTTGACAATGAAGCCGAACAACTGATACTCTCAAAATATCCTTACATATGGGATTGGCGTTTTACAATCCTTCAGACATCTTCCAAAATGTTTTTATCTTGGTACTTAATTTTAATAATGAAGCCGAACAATTGACATCCTTAAATATACTCATATATGGGATTGGTGTTTTACAATTCTTCCGAATTTTCCAAAATGTTTTTATCTTGGCACTTAACTTTGACAACGAAGCCGAACAACTGACATCCTTAAACATATTCATATATAGGATTGGAGTTTTACAATTCGCACATCTCCAAAACCGTTTTTACCCTGGTACTTAACTTTGACAATGAAGCCGAACAACTGACACTCTCAAAACATTACTCATATATAGGATTGGCGTTTTACAATTCGCACATTTTCCAAAACGTTTTTACCCTGATACTTAACTTTGACAATGAAGCCAAACAACTGATACTCTCAAACATCCTCATATATCGGATTACCGTTTTACAATTCGCACATTTTTCAACCCGTTTTTATTTTGGCAATACATAACTTTGACGATGAAGTCGACTATCAGACCACCCATATTAATCTCCGCACGATGACCTAGGGCCAACCGTCCGGCGAGGCGTTCATCCAAATGGACAGCGAGAATTCGGCGTACGCGTGTGCATCGCAGCGGCACCACCGATACATGATATACGGCAAGAAACAGCGTTACATCGAAGTGTTCCAATGCAGCGGTGAAGACATGAACCTAGTATTGACAGGTGCGGTAGCTCCACCGTCAGCGAAGGCTCTGCTATCACCTGGTACGTTAACAACACAAACACCACCGACCCTGACACATCCACCTCCGCCGACGCCGGTACCGGTGCAGGTACCAGCGCCGCAGCCTCCCCTGTGGGACATTCACGCTCTTGTTCAAGCTCAGGCACAGGCGCAGGTTCAGGCCCAAGCTCAGGCCCAGGCCCAGGCCCAGGCTCAGGCCCAGGCCCAAGCTATTAGGAATCAGGATTTTTGGCTGATGGCTTTGGTCTCGAATCCCACCCCGACCTCGACCACTCCCGCCTCTCCGACCACCTCGGTCGCCAACAAAACTCTTGCCTTGCCGGGTCCCAATCCTCAGCACCAAATTCCTGCCTACGCAGTCGCCCCACCTGTGGCAGCGGCTCTTCATCCTCACAGCCAACCGCCAGGTGCCACACCGTTTTTGCTCTTCAACGTGCCCTCTCGCATTCCGATTCTTCGCGCACCAACGCCGCACGGCCTCTTGGCCCCCATTATACAGACCGCCCCTATCAATCCGGCGGCCCTGATCGGGTTAAAGAGATCCTGGGAGAACGCTTTCCCTGCCGAAAGCCCGACCGCGGTGGCAAAACGTGCGACTTGGCACACATCCGCCACGGCTTTCCATGCACCAGCTCCTACCGCGGCTCCTGGCCTACCTTATCCCGCACAATTTTATCCGCAGATGTGATCACTCTTCTTCAGCAGACACTTTAGGCGTCACGTTGCTCTTAACACATTGACGGCCGGAGACTTGAGAGACATTTAAAGCCTGGGCGCCGGCAATCGGCTACTTAAATCCCAAAGGCAGGTTTCTGATCAATGAATAGCCAAAAAATATATTCAGAAAGTTATATATTTTCGTGAAATAGTATATTGCATTCGTATATTCGTCATATGCAATTTAACGATAGTTAAAAACATAAACAAAGACGAAATTTTTAATTTGTAATTATAGAAAGAAGTACAGTTCTTTATTTCATGGTGGATTATTGCATATGTGTAACGTAAACAGAAAACAGAAGTTTTCATATTTAAAGCCTGAGCGCCGGCAACTATCGGCCACTTAAATGCCAAACGCCTTATACGGTGGTTTCTAATCAATGAACAGCCGAAAAAAATATTCAGAACATTATATATTTTCGTAAAGTAGTATATTGTATTTGTATATTCGTCATATGCAATTTACCGATAATTAAAAACAGAAACGAAATCGAAATCTTTAATTTGTAATTATAGAAAGAAATACAGTTCCTTATTTCATGGTGGATTATTGCATATGTATAGTGCAAACAGAAAACAAATTCCTTCTCGAAATTCTCGAAACATGGTTCCTCATTTCATGATGGACTATTGCGTATATATAACGTAAACAGAAAACAAAAGTTTTAATACTTAACACTTTGACTGCCATGCCTATTTTGCTGTATGAGAACGGCGATGCTATGAAATAATACAGCGTTTGTCTGAATTATCCAAAATGCAAATAATGTGCAGGTATTAGAGACCAAAGCACCGCATCACTATTCTACCAACGATTGCATTTATAAAATAATTATTGCTACTCATTGCAAATATTTTGAAGATTCAGTAAAATCTCTTGCGCCGGTCAGCAGTTACCATCACCACAGTCAAAGTGTTAAGGCAAGTGTGACATTTCTGGAAACATGGCAGATAAATATAACCGATGTGTGACACTCATAAAAAAACATTCCACATCACCGTGGGGCCACCACTCAAGTGATGAATTCAGAAACCCGCGTTTTCATGGGGCCGGCGCTCAAGTGATAGAATTAGAAACCCGCGTTTTCGCGGGGTCGGCTGTCAATGTGTTAACTTCTGCCGCTACTCGTGCGGCTTTTCGTACGGGGTGTTTTTAAGTTATTGTTACTATACTCCCACGTCTGTTTGCTTTTGCACCGAAATTCTGTGCTCTTTACAACACTTATGATAGATTGGTTTGTTTTATCGCGATGCGCAGAGCAGGCGGTTGCGTGTGTTAGGATTTTGCCGGGTCCTCATAAGAGGAAATCCTTTGGATACGTCGCTGTTGAAATAGCGTGATACGCTTTGATCGTGTGTCGGTGCTTAACACATTGACAGCCGGAGACCTAAGAGACATTTAAAGTCTGAACGCCGGCAACTATCGGCCACTTAAATCCCAAACGCCGGCCTTATTCACTTGTTTCTGATCAATGAATAGCCAAAAAAAATATTCAAACATTATATGAGCCGTTTATTTTGAAAGTGGCCTAACTCAATTTATCTTCAAATCGAGATAAATAACATTTACTGATAAATAACATGAATTTGTACATGTAACCATGGTAACCGGAAAATATTGAAAAACGGAGTTAGGCCACTTTCAAAATAAACGGCTCATATATTTTCGTAAAATAGTACATTTTATTTGCATATGCATCATATACAATTTAACGGTAATTAAAAATAGAAACAAAATCGAAACTTTTAATTTATAATTATAGAAAAAAGTACAGTCCCTCATTTCATGGTGGATTATTACATATATATAACGTAAACAGAAAACAAAAGTTTTAATATTTAAGGCAAATGCGGTATTCCTCTAAAAATGGCAAGTAAATACAACTCGATATGTTCTCATATCAGCAAAAAAATGTCACATCATCATGGGGCCGCCACTCAATCGACAGACTCAGAAATCAATGGCTGTCAATGTGTTAAGAAATCCCGTGCAACAACAGCGACGGATAAGTCCTTGCGTAATTATCAATTAGTCACGCGTTGTTGAGAGATATCACAATATTGTTTTTTTTTTTTGTACAATCGCCTTCCGGATCTACTGTTTTCAGTGAAACTGCAAAGTGCCTTCGTCGTGTTAAATTCGCAGCGTTACTTCCATTGTGATAGGTGACAGTACTTAAAGTGAATCGCCGTGGATTGGCTGTTGTTCGGCTAAATGATCTTGCGTTATACGGAAATATTTGATTAACACTTTGACTGCCAAGCGTAATTTGCTATGTTTGAACCGCGATGCGATAAAATACTGCAGAGTATAATTAAATCGTGCAAAATGAAGGCAACGCAGAGTTGTTAGAAGCCGAAGCATTGAAGCACCGTCCCGATATCAATTGCCTTTACAAGATTGCAAATGGGCTTCATTTCGAATTGTTTGCATTTTTAGTAAAATCTTTTGCACCGATCACCGGTGACCACCGTGGCAGTCAAAGTGTTAAGCGACGTTCGCTTCCGAAACAAAGTAGACGTTTCATGAAACGTACCCTGACAGCTAGTTGTAGAGGACATTTTCCTTCCGATCACGAAGTTCTATCCGTTCGGAAGCTGTCGCTTATTCCTCACTATATAAAAGTCCCTTCGCACGTGTTCGCGCTTATGTATATTTATAATGCGGGCAGAGAGATTCGTGTGCATAAACTTTTATATATATACACAGAAAAATGACACGTGCGCGCGCGCTCGCACAGAATTACACAGAGACGCGCGACGAATTGTATATTTTGCTAAGGATACTTTTAGTAATTGGAAGCTAAGTAACATTCCATGAGAATATATTCTTTTAAATGATATTTTGAGAAACTATATAGTTTTATACATCTACTTTACATATGTCCTTGGTCGAATACTTAACGGGAGATTCTCCTTCGACCATGCAAGGGTCATGACAATCGTGAATATCGCGTTTTTCGTGGATACGCACCGGTAAGGGTGAATATTATCTTCAATCGTGTACATATCAATCAGTATCATGACATTGTAGCTACTATATAGATTCAACTTTTTTGGTAATGAGACAAATAATCGTTTTCTGTAAGATCGTGGCCTAAAACGGCCTATACAACTCGACTCCTTAACTGCGAATGACATATTTATATGTCTGAATCAAGTTCTGATTTCTGTGCATTTTATTTGCATATCTAAAGTACATTCTTTTTAATTCGTCGCTGCGTTAATTTTGGTTTATCGCAAGAGCCTTTGAGCTCAAAATTTCACCCTGAAACCCATGCTACATAAACCGCGTCGCAGTTAAAGAGTTAAATGCAATTATTGGTAATATGATTATGAACGCGAAGGTTAATAGCTAAGCGCTAAAGTTAATGTGAATATTAATGCACATCTAATCGTGTTCTTTTATATACGTCAGTACTTCACATCATGTAAAACTGTTTTTTGATGTTCCTTTAACGGGAGTCATTATACGAGATGTCCAATAGATTGTTTAGTGAAACTCAAGCTTCCATTTGTTTTTGGTAAAAATGTCATTAGAGTCTAGAATTTATATTAAGTTTAGATTCTGTGATTAAGAATAACAATTTTCTGCCACAAAATTATTTCGACCGATGTAATCAAAACTGCCATACGTCGAATATAAAATACACAAATCACATAAGTGTAATTATAAAAATTCTTAGTATTGCAAAATGCGGTTAAACATCTAATTCGGGCATTGACTCTCGGGAGACAAAAAACGTTTATATCGATACTGACCCTATAGTGACGTTATTGACATCCGTATAGCTAATTCTAGTACAAACGTGTTATTCTAGAATAACTACTGTTTCGGAAATTTCTTATATTAGTTCTTATATTGTACTTCACAATCTGCGCTTTGGTCAGCTGAACATCATAGCAACATAATACGGTGAACCCTTGTGTTGTTACCATTGTCAAAGATAGGATTCATAGAGGAATCAAGGCACTTGATTGAATAATACATAATATTATGTACCAGTTCAATGGGTATCACGTTTGATAAAGATATTCTTTAATTTCGATTGTTAACTATGTCTATACGTTCTTGCAACCGTCCTATGTAGGCTAAATCTTCCATACGATAATATCATACGGCGCAAGCTGTACTTATGATCTAAAGCAATGTTCGTCAAACTTCTTCACAGTGGGCCCCCTTCTTCTCATATCATTTTTTTTTGCGGCCTTCCTTAAGTGTTTAGTAATGTACCATTAGGATCCCTTTAAAGTAAATTAGGTACGAGTTTAGGGCTGTAACTCTTGTGGGTTACCTAGAGATAGCCGAGATAATGTAAAAATACTTTCTAGCCTAGGGTCGTTTAAGTAAGAGGGGGCACCCAGAATTATCTTAAGACGTAAAACCCTAATCAGATTTATCTAAGCTCGTCAAAGGTCTTTAGATTCTTTTCTTTTTAATGGAGACGGCAGGGAAGCCAAGTTTTATATGAGCAAGCGAGAGAAATTAAGATTACGCTCTACATTCCCTTCTCTTTCTTCCATTCACTTACACATTCTCTTCTATTCCAACTGCAAAAATCCGCAACATTCGGTCTCAGTTGAATTACGAGTTAGGTGGAATGTAAAATGTATATCACCTTCTGGTTTTCAACAGCATAGAAAAGCATTGTTATCGACAGAATGGAGTCTGATGAAAAAGTTAATATGCACAGGTGCAAAAAAGTTTCGGCAACTGAGTGTATACTTGATCTGTTCAAAGCTTTAAGCTACAAGCGAAGGGCGACACATATTTCGTGGTCATACGAGCTATAAAAATACTTTCTAGCCTAGGGTCGTTTAAGTAAGAGGGGGCGCCCAGAATTATCTTAAGACGTAAAACCCTAATCAGATTTATCTAAGCTCGTCAAAGGTCTTTAGATTCTTTTCTTTTTAATGGAGACGGCAGGGAAGCCAAGTCTTATACGAGCAAGCGAGAGAAATTAAGATTACGTTCTACATTCCCTTTTCTTCCATTCACTTACACATTCTCTTCTATTCCAACTGCAAAAATTCGCAACATTCGGTCTCAGTTGAATTACGAGTTAGGTGGAATGTAAAATGTATATCACCTTCTGGTTTTCAACAGCAAAGAAAAGCATTGTTATCGACAGAATGGAGTCTGATGAAAAAGTTAATATGCACAGGTGCAAAAAAGTTTCGGCAACTGAGCGTATACTTGATCTGTTCAAAGCTTTAAGCTAAAAAGCGAAGGGCGACACATATTTCGTGGTCACACGAACACGTTAGTGGAAAGAAAAAATTTGTTGCAACAGTTATATGTTTAGAAATCGTATTTACGAGCATACGTCTCGTTTAAAAACGAACCTATTGCGCACTATGACATTGACAATGAGCGTTTGAAATACTTTATGCATGCATACTTTTCCTGAACTTCCGCAATAACAACTTTTCCTTACACATACTGGTGTCCCGATTTATTTCAGAGTATATCTGAACATAACTGAAAGGGTGATACTGTTTTGTCTGTCAATGGTTGTGTATCAGTTCCTTCTTCGTTTGGACAGTAATAATTTTTTCCATAAGAGTAAAGCAATATCGATGAAACGAAGTATGATTGTCATACAAAATGAAGTGACTCGCTTAAATGTATGCATTCCAAAGGGAATAAGCACATCAGTTTCATCGCAAACGACACTCCTGTTTGCAAATTTGAGCACGTAACGATTCCGACATTCACACGAAGAAGGAACGATAAGTCGGATTTAACAAATCTCATTACACTATCGAATCATTATTTTTATGGTCATCGTTCCCCTCTTTCCACACACACACCTTTATATCGTACAGACCTATCCGCCAAGCCAACCTGTAAACATTTTTTTCTGTTTATAACAGCCACTTAATTATCCTATGTATGTCATCCAGTTTTACATAATTGCGGTAGCGTATTTTCTTTTTACAGAAGGTCAAGTAGTAGCATTTTGATATATCCGGTCTTGTTTTATAGACGACGCTTGCGATGTCACATACGCAAAACGATTTTGGCACTTTCGCCGTAACATACTCGCTTAAGACTAAACGGGATGTTAGATGACTTTTTGGTACGCTATCATTGCATAACGTATAATGTCGCACAATACTGACTAAAGCAGGGAAACGCGTAATTTGTCGAAAGACGTTTTCCAGAACAGTTCCTCTGTACTCCAACAAGAGAAACTAAATTGTGTTCTCGATGAGCAAGGTACGCTTTTTTCAATCTTGTGCCAGTTCGCTAGTGTTTGTAAAATGTTTTGAACGCTACCGGTGTGCTTTTAACAGTGTTTCAACAAACGTATTTAAGTTCTTATAACATTCCACGTCAAAGACGTCGATCGATGAAATTCTACGAGTTGCAATGCATAAAAAAAAATGCAAACATTACCGGAAAACACCGTTGCATTCGAAAATAACAGAAAATTAGCAACATCTCTATGAACACTGTACATTTCAAAGGCAGTATATATACTTTCGTTAAAGTAGAGTCTGCTTTCGATAATTAAATTCAAATCTGTATGTTGTACTCTTTCAACGGCAAGCCATTTTTGCGGCGTCGATAAAATTGAAAGACCACAATCGGACATGAGCATGAGAAATATCGTCTGTGCGCGTATCTAATATCGCAAACGTGTCATATATTTCGACAATCGGGTGTTGTCTGCCGACGCTTATATGTCGGGGTCATGCTTCCTGATTCGGCTTTACAAGCATTATTTATAGACCTATAGTTGTAAAGGTATGAAAATGGTGCGAAACGGATGTCCGCTAAGTCAATTGATAGAACGTCTCACACTTAATTTTCCTTCGAGCAAACAGTCTCGAAACTCGTAACGTTTAACACCTTGACTGCCCTGCGTATTTTACTACATCAAATTGTATTGTACTACATTAAAACCGCAACGAGAAGTACTACAGAATATGATTTAATTGTGCAAAATGAAAATAACGCGAAGGTATCGGAAATCAAAGAATTGCATTTATAAAATTATAAATGCTGCCGATTGGGTATTTTTTGAATTTTTCATGGCACTTTTTGCGTCGGTCACCGATGACCACGATGGCAGTCAAAGTGTTAAAGGTTTCGTCGTTCCAGCTTGAAGACTGGAAACGAATCGCTTAGCAGCAAAGAGGAAAAGTGTCGCGGACCTGTGTATTTTACGCGTAACGATAAATCATATCATTTAACATGTTCACACCGCTTGTTCGCTCAATTGAACTTATGTCGTTTCCTTACGCACCGTTTATAAAGGGGTGCATCTTAGAGTATTTAGAGAACATATCACTTAAGCGTCCCTCCTTTGTTTTTCCCTCTTTCTTAAGTACACATATATATATATATACAAATATATATATTGCAACGTTATCGCGTTAACGGCTATATCGGTGAATCTGGGAACTTCCAATTGGACCAAAAGACTATGTGACTCTCAGCTGAACGTCTAGACCTACAGTCGTCTCCCATCTTTACTGTAAATTGCCGATTTGTGGCTATATATGCTTGATACTGCGGAAGATGCACTCCTCCATAAATGACTTATGCGTGCATTACTTATGTTGTGCATTAATTCGCTGCGTTAGCTTTCGCTGGGAATGTCACGCAAAGACGTAATTAGAAGGAACACGCGATATTCTGTCGAAGGAACGCACAATATGAAGTCCTCTTACACGCGTATGCATACTTTCATGGCAGTTCAGTGTTACGTCACGCCATTTGCACGACGAGGTTGTGCGATGTTCATCATTAACTTCATCATTGCACAAAAATGGCGTGCGAAGTTGTGGGGCACTCCATTTCTTTGCCTTGCTTTGTAGAGTGGATACCGAAAGAATTTGAAAGAAAGAGAATAACGTAACTTTCGTTTGCTGTAGTTTTTGGGACATTCCTTATCATGTCGAACTTTGCGTTAAAATTCTTTTGAGGAGGAAAAAGTCGTAGGAACACAGATCTGACTTGGAATAGTAAAGAAGTTGAGGTTGAGACTAGAAATATCTGCTTATGGAGACGTATGTAATGGAATGTATTTGCAAAATTGGAGAAACCTTTGTGTATCGACTTTCAGTACAAATATGAATGCAAGAAGTATATGTCAATGAATATTCCTGTGACTGTATGTCTCGAAACATTGACTCTGAATTCAAGTTTAAATTAAATTAAATTAAATTACTCAGTAATTGAGTAATTGGAGAAAATAACAAAATTGTAGAAACCTTTGTGTATCTACTTTGAATACAAATATGAATGCAAGAAGTATACGTCAATGAATATTCCTGTGACTGTATGTCTGCAAACATTGACTCTGAATTCAAGTTTAAATTCAATTAAATTAAATTACTCGGTAACTGTTTAAAAATTACTCAGTAACTGTATGCCTGGAAACATTGACGTTGAATTCAAGTTGTAGTCATTTTAATTATGATTAAATTACTCAGTAACTGTTTAAAAATTACTCAGTAACTGTATGTCTGGAAACATTGACTCTGAATTCAGATTGTAGTAATTTTAATTACGACTATATTACTCAATATTTTCAGAGTTGTGGGTATAGGTATATTTTTTGTCTACTCGCACATAAATTCGTACACAAAGTTCTTACCAATATTGTAGACATGTAGTATAAGTACGTGTCCATGAGTAAATTTTAGTAAATACTCGGAACAATCCCAGCTTCTCAAGTATTCTGTTTTGTATCTGGGGTTGTATGACTTTTCGTGTAATAATTTATATAAGTAATACGAGTAATGTATAAAAGAGACCTGAAGGTTTGCTGTGGTTTTTGTGGCGTTTCTTATCATGTCGAACTTTGCGTTAAAATTCTTTTGGGGAGGAAAAGTCGTAGGAACACAGATCTGACTTGGAATAGTAAAGAAGTTGAGGTTGAGACTAGAAATATCTGCTTATGGAGACGTATGTAATGGAATGTATTTGCAAAATTGGAGAAACCTTTGTGTATCGACTTTCAGTACAAATATGAATGCAAGAAGTATATGTCAATGAATATTCCTGTGACTGTATGTCTGGAAACATTGACTCTGAATTCAAGTTTAAATTAAATTAAATTAAATTACTCAGTAATTGAGTAATTGGAGAAAATAACAAAATTGTAGAAACCTTTGTGTATCTACTTTGAATACAAATATGAATGCAAGAAGTATACGTCAATGAATATTCCTGTGACTGTATGTCTGCAAACATTGACTCTGAATTCAAGTTTAAATTCAATTAAATTAAATTACTCGGTAACTGTTTAAAAATTACTCAGTAACTGTATGTCTGGAAACATTGACGTTGAATTCAAGTTGTAGTCATTTTAATTATGATTAAATTACTCAGTAACTGTTTAAAAATTACTCAGTAACTGTATGTCTGGAAACATTGACTCTGAATTCAGATTGTAGTAATTTTAATTACGACTATATTACTCAATATTTTCAGAGTTGTGGGTATAGGTATATTTTTTGTCTACTCGCACATAAATTCGTACACAAAGTTCTTACCAATATTGTAGACATGTAGTATAAGTACGTGTCCATGAGTACATTTTAGTAAATACTCGGAACAACCCCAGCTTCTCAAGTATTCTGTTTTGTATCTGGGGTTGTATGACTTTTCGTGTAATAATTTATATAAGTAATACGAGTAATGTATAAAAGAAACCTGAAGGTTTGCTGTGGTTTTTGTGGCGTTTCTTATCATGTCGAACTTTGCGTTAAAATTCTTTTGGGGAGGAAAAGTCGTAGGAACACAGATCTGACTTGGAATAGTAAAGAAGTTGAGGTTGAGACTAGAAATGTCTGCTTATGGAGACGTATGTAATGGAATGTATTTGCAAAATTGGAGAAACCTTTGTGTATCGACTTTCAGTACAAATATGAATGCAAGAAGTATATGTCAATGAATATTCCTGTGACTGTATGTCTGGAAACATTCACTCTGAATTCAAGTTTAAATTAAATTAAATTAAATTACTCAGTAATTGAGTAATTGGAGAAAATAACAAAATTGTAGAAACCTTTGTGTATCTACTTTGAATACAAATATGAATGCAAGAAGTATATATATTGTCAATGAATATTCCTGTGACTGTATGTCTGCAAACATTGACTCTGAATTCAAGTTTAAATTCAATTAAATTAAATTACTCGGTAACTGTTTAAAAATTACTCAGTAACTGTATGTCTGGAAACATTGACGTTGAATTCAAGTTGTAGTCATTTTAATTATGATTAAATTACTCAGTAACTGTTTAAAAATTACTCAGTAACTGTATGTCTGGAAACATTGACTCTGAATTCAGATTGTAGTAATTTTAATTACGACTATATTACTCAATATTTTCAGAGTTGTGGGTATAGGTATATTTGTTGTCTACTCGCACATAAATTCGTACACAAAGTTCTTACCAATATTGTAGACATGTAGTATAAGTACGTGTCCATGAGTAAATTTTAGTAAATACTCGGAACAATCCCAGCTTCTCAAGTATTCTGTTTTGTATCTGGGGTTGTATGACTTTTCGTGTAATAATTTATATAAGTAATACGAGTAATGTATAAAAGAGACCTGAAGGTTTGCTGTGGTTTTTGTGGCGTTTCTTATCATGTCGAACTTTGCGTTAAAATTCTTTTGAGGAGGAAAAAGTCGTAGGAACACAGATCTGACTTAGAATAGTAAAGAAGTTGAGATTGAGACTAGAAATATCTGCTTATGGAGACGTATGTAATGGAATGTATTTGCAAAATTGGAGAAACCTTTGTGTATCGACTTTCAGTACAAATATGAATGCAAGAAGTATATGTCAATGAATATTCCTGTGACTGTATGTCTGGAAACATTGACTCTGAATTCAAGTTTAAATTAAATTAAATTAAATTACTCAGTAATTGAGTAATTGGAGAAAATAACAAAATTGTAGAAACCTTTGTGTATCTACTTTGAATACAAATATGAATGCAAGAAGTATACGTCAATGAATATTCCTGTGACTGTATGTCTGCAAACATTGACTTTGAATTCAAGTTTAAATTCAATTAAATGAAATTACTCGGTAACTGTTTAAAAAATACTCAGTAACTGTATGTCTGGAAACATTGACGTTGAATTCAAGTTGTAGTCATTTTAATTATGATTAAATTACTCAGTAACTGTTTAAAAATTACTCAGTAACTGTATGTCTGGAAACATTGACTCTGAATTCAGATTGTAGTAATTTTAATTACGACTATATTACTCAATATTTTCAGAGTTGTGGGTATAGGTATATTTTTTGTCTACTCGCACATAAATTCGTACACAAAGTTCTTACCAATATTGTAGACATGTAGTATAAGTACGTGTCCATGAGTAAATTTTAGTAAATACTCGGAACAATCCCAGCTTCTCAAGTATTCTGTTTTGTATCTGGGGTTGTATGACTTTTCGTGTAATAATTTATATAAGTAATACGAGTAATGTATAAAAGAGACCTGAAGGTTTGCTGTGGTTTTTGTGGCGTTTCTTATCATGTCGAACTTTGCGTTAAAATTCTTTTGAGGAGGAAAAAGTCGTAGGAACACAGATCTGACTTAGAATAGTAAAGAAGTTGAGATTGAGACTAGAAATATCTGCTTATGGAGACGTATGTAATGGAATGTATTTGCAAAATTGGAGAAACCTTTGTGTATCGACTTTCAGTACAAATATGAATGCAAGAAGTATATGTCAATGAATATTCCTGTGACTGTATGTCTGGAAACATTGACTCTGAATTCAAGTTTAAATTAAATTAAATTAAATTACTCAGTAATTGAGTAATTGGAGAAAATAACAAAATTGTAGAAACCTTTGTGTATCTACTTTGAATACAAATATGAATGCAAGAAGTATACGTCAATGAATATTCCTGTGACTGTATGTCTGCAAACATTGACTTTGAATTCAAGTTTAAATTCAATTAAATGAAATTACTCGGTAACTGTTTAAAAATTACTCAGTAACTGTATGTCTGGAAACATTGACGTTGAATTCAAGTTGTAGTCATTTTAATTATGATTAAATTACTCAGTAACTGTTTAAAAATTACTCAGTAACTGTATGTCTGGAAACATTGACTCTGAATTCAGATTGTAGTAATTTTAATTACGACTATATTACTCAATATTTTCAGAGTTGTGGGTATAGGTATATTTTTTGTCTACTCGCACATAAATTCGTACACAAAGTTCTTACCAATATTGTAGACATGTAGTATAAGTACGTGTCCATGAGTAAATTTTAGTAAATACTCGGAACAATCCCAGCTTCTCAAGTATTCTGTTTTGTATCTGGGGTTGTATGACTTTTCGTGTAATAATTTATATAAGTAATACGAGTAATGTATAAAAGAGACCTGAAGGTTTGCTGTGGTTTTTGTGGCGTTTCTTATCATGTCGAACTTTGCGTTAAAATTCTTTTGAGGAGGAAAAAGTCGTAGGAACACAGATCTGACTTAGAATAGTAAAGAAGTTGAGGTTGAGACTAGAAATGTCTGCTTATGGAAACGTATGTAGTGGAATGTATTTACAAAATTGGAGAAACCTTTGTGTATCTACTTTGAATACAAATATGAATGCAAGAAATATACGTCAATGAATATTCCTGTGACTGTATGTCTGGAAACATTGACTCTGAATTCAAGTTGTAGTCATTTTAATTATGATTAAATTACTCAGTAACTGTTTAAAAATTACTCAGTAACTGTATGTCTGGAAACATTGACTCTGAATTCAGGTTGTGGTCATTTTAATTGTGACTAAATTACTCAATATTTTCAGAGTTGTACAGGTATATTTTTTGTCTACTCGCACATAAAATCCATGCACAAAATTCTTACCAATATTGTAAACATGCAGTGTAGGTACGTGTCCATGAGTCAATTTTAGTAAATACTCGGATCAATCCTAACTTCTCAAATATTCTGTCATATCTGGAGTTGTATGACTTTTCGTGTAATAATCTATATAAGTAATACGAGTAATGTATAAAAGAGACCTGAAGTATGCGTATTGCAAACTTGATACATATCTCGTATTACTAATATGCATTTTTATTGCCTTTACATTTGATTAAATTCTTTCGGTTCGCTAGTTGTACAGTGGTGGAAAAAAATGGAGTGGCCGTCAAATTTTGCACATCGCTCTAAATGGCACTTTATCAAACAAGGTGTGCGGTAAAATGTAGACGCATAAAAGTTAAGCATTACTTTACTTGGATTTATCCGCGTTTGGTGAACATTAAAAACGCTATACATTCCTTATACTAACTCCTAGAATGTTTAGTTTACATTATTATGTGTGCTAATCATGACTTGTGTCATGTCTTTGCAGGGCATATTTAAGATTAACCTGCTATATTTTTATATACTCATCACTAGATGTGGTCATAAACTTCAAATTGGAAGGAATAGTAATGCGGCAGCTATATTTACAAGTAAATAATTCATAATTGTGTTAAAAGCGCTTATAATACAAATAGATACATAATAGAGCAATTTAAATTTACGAAAATTTATGAAATGTTTTGTTAAGGTGATCGATACATATATTGATCCTTTAACGTGCAAACTTTATCCATGGGTACATCTTACTTTTTTGCTTATTATTATAACACATAAAAATATAACTTTACCTTAATACTTTTTCGGATCTACATTTAGAATTACGTTCAGTGATAAATTTGCATCCGTCAAAAAGTAAATCCGTTATACCATTTTGTTACAAAAAACTGCACATTAACGGATCAGCATCAATTAATATATCATGTACTGATCACTTTTACAATCCTTCCCTCTATTGCGTAATCAGAAAACTTCTAGTTAACATTCTGAATTATATCACTCTCGAAGTATAATCCTTACGCGTGTACTGCATATATGCATGCAAACATGAAAATGTTGTACATTTTCTCGTGAATTTTTCATCTGGGACAAAAACTGATCCGTAACTTACTCTTGATAAACATCTAATATGTATAATTTTGCCTTAGTACTTTTTCGGATCTACGTTTGCAATTACGTTCAGTGATAAATTTGCATCCATCAAAAAGTAAATTCGTTATACCATTTTGTTACAAAAAACTGCACATTAACGGATCAGCATCAATTAATATATCATGTACTGATCACTTTTACAATCCTTCCCTCTATTGCATAATCAGAAAACTTCTAGTTAACATTTTGAGTTATTTCACTCTTGAAGTATAATCCTTACGCGTGTACTGCATATATGCATGCAAACATGAAAATGTACATTTTCTCGTCAATTTTTCATCTGGGACAAAAACTGATCCGTAACTTACTCTTGATAAACATCTAATATGTATAATTTTGCCTTAATACTTTTTCGGATCTACGTTTGGAATTACATTCAGTGATAAATTTGCATCCGTCAAAAAGTAAATCCGTTATACCATTTTGTTACAAAAAACTGCACATTAACGGATCAGCATCAATTAATATATCATGTACTGATCACTTTTACAATCCTTTCCACTATTGCACAATCAAAAAATGTACGGTTAACATTTTGAATTATATCACTCTCAAAGTATAATCCTTACGCGTGTACTGCATATATGCATGCAAACATGAAAATGTTATACATTTTCTCGTCAATTTTTCATCTGGGACAAAAACTGATCCGTAACTTCTTGATAAACATCTAATATGTATAATGTTAATTCTGCCGCTATCATAGTATACCTTCGAACCACCTAATTAACAATACCCACGTTAATTTACAAGTTGACTGTGTCAGGCACAAATTTTACTGCACATTTTTATTGCCATCGGTAATCCACGTGATAAGAAAGTTTTCGCATGAATCTGTCAGACGTAATTTCACGTTAGTCAAACGCAAATGGTCATACGCAACGTTGATATATTTCGATCATTTCGATGCATATTCAGATTCGATCTTTGTCCTGCGTGACGATTCCTGGCGGAAGCTAATGACGCGAGTTCCTCCCGCGGTATAGATTGACGCATATTTGTAATACATTTTGGGGGCGTGTACGAGTTTGTGCGACGTGTACTACATTCCACTATTTTTGTTTTTGTTACAATGCTGTGGTCCTCTAGATATGCCGTATTCTGCTGTACCATATATATACACATATATGCAGATATGCGAATATACACATGCAGACGTGGGCCTGCATACATAAATCTATGCAGGCGCGTATGTACTGGCATACGGCATATATATGTATCTATAAGCATGCAGACTTATTTACAAAACATGTGCGCACACGTACAAAGAAACACACACACCCGTTTTTACATTTTATATACCACACTTTCTGTATATCGGCAATTATATCGATGGTGAAAGACCATGTTTAATAAAATGTGCCTTGTGGATATACATATCTTTTTGCTTGCCGGGTTGGTGGACTCTTACCCTGATTACATTATCTAGCTTAGTGGCTGTAATTTTCGCGCAGATCGTTCGCCTGTATTTTTATCTTGTCGCTGAGTGTCGTGACTTCTTTTTAGAGGTAGATCTTCCAAAATGAATGCGAAATGCGCATAAAGATCCGTCCATCCGATGCGCCATTCGACGAATGGCCTCTTTTTGGATTTGAGATCAGCGAAAATTACATCTACCTTCCTTGTTACGTTCTACACGTTTTTTTTCACTGGGCTCGCAGGTATCTTTGGTGTCTACAGAACGGATTGGAGATTTCTGTGTGTAACACTTGGTGTTTCTCTCTCTCTCTCTCTCTCTCTCTCTCTCTCTCTCTTTCTCTCCCCTCTTCCCTTCCTATCAATATTTTCCTTGTTATCATATGCACAGGTATTCATAAACCCACGTGCGCTCATTAGTTTTGTGTATCATGATTTTACTTGGTGTTTTGTAGCATACGAGGGTAGTCTGATAAGTACTTAGCCTACAAAAGAAAAACGAAAATTTTGGAAAATTGACGATTTATTTTTCAACATAGTCTCCTTTTAACTCGATATACTTGATCCAGCGATGAAATCTGGGCATATCCTGCATGAAATATTGGGCATGAGAAAGCTTTCTGCTCGATGGGTGCCGCGTTTGCTCACTCCGGATAACAAGCGCATCCGTGAGACCACTTCAGAGCAGTGTTTGACACTGTTTTAGCGCAAACCGAAAGAGTTTCTACGCCGTTTTGTGACTGTCGACGAAACGTGGATCCACTGGTACACACCAGAGACCAAGAACAGTCGAAACAGTGGAGTGCGCCCGGCGAATGTGCTCCGAAGAAGGCGAAGACTGTCCTATCGGCCGGAAAGGTGATGGCCACCTTTTTCTGGGATTCACAAGGTGTGATCTACATAGACTACCCGAAGAAGGGCAAAACAGTCACAGGGCTGTACTATGCCGAATCATTGAGCCGATTTGACGCCGAATTAAGGAAAAAACGGCCCCATTTGGCGAAGAAAAAAGTGCTCTTTCACCACGATAACGCACCGGCTCACACCTCTGCCCATGCTACAGCCAAATTCGTTGAATTAGGCTACGAACAGCTGCCCCATCCACCGTATTCTCCAGATTTGGCCCCGTGTGACTTCATTTTGTTCCCAAACTTGAAAAAGTCACTCGCTGGGCAGAAATTGAAGAGTCGAATGAGGAGGTTATCGCCGCCACGAAGGCCTACTTTGCAGATCTCCAGAAAACGTATTTTTCAGACGGGTTGAAGAAGTTGGAGCATCGCTGGATCAAGTGTATCGAGTTAAAAGGAGACTATGTTGAAAAATAAATCGTCAATTTTCCAAAATTTTCGTTTTTCTTTTCTAGGCTAAGTACTTATCGGACAGCCCACGTAGATGATCTGAAATTTGATGTTTTTTTTAGGGATTGATTGAAGGCAAAGTTCACAATTTATAAATTAAGCGTTTTTGTGAACAATGTGCATCACACATTCCTTTAATACCACACACTATCATAACATTAAACAAACTTGCCTTTCCTCTTAAGGACAATTTTGTTTAATGTTATGAAAGTGTGTGACTTTTAAAGGAATGTGTGATGCACATTGTCTGTTTACAAAAATGCTAAATTAATAAATCGTGAACTTTGTATTCTCCGGTACTAAATGTGTAGGTGTGAGAAATTACAAAAGTTTACAGTATTTAGTCTTATATTTCAGCGAAGGAATTTTGCTTTAAAATCAGGTACAATTGGGTACAGCTTATTGGAAATTATAATGTATTGATTAAAACATGAGCATTTGAAGTGAACTTTAAACAAAATTTAGAAGTCGGTCCATCTTTTTTTATTATTGAATAGCGTACTGTTCTATTTCCTTTTGCAAACGTAAAATATGTATGTCTTTGTTGCATTAGTAATATTCTGACGAATTTAAATTTATGTATCTTAAAATTTTTTGAATCCGTTTTATATATTTGTAATAGAACTATTTTAAATCAATGTTTGAAAGAAGATATAGTTTAAATTGATATATCTTGAAACTTTTTGATTCGGTTTTATATATTTGTAATAGAACTATTTCAAATCAATGTTTGAAAGAAGATATAGTTTAAATTCATATATCTTGAAACTTTTTCAATCCGTTTTATATACTTGTAATAGAACTATTTTAAATCAATATTTGAAGACATATTTTAATATTCACTTTTGTGTTTCGAAAGTTCGTATAATTAAAATAAATTGTGGACGGCTCGAAAATCGAATTTATTATCATTCGAATCAAATGTATTAACTTCGGAAATACAATGAAAATGTATGTACTATGCACGGACAATTAAGCCTACAAGTTTAAACATGTTAATCCTTAGGAAACAAAGGCGACTAACAATATCGTTACATATATTTCCTCCTAAACCAGTTTGTTCCTTTGGTCTTAATTACGTTAACATTTTTTAAACACTCCTTTCATTCTTCAGAGAGTTTCCTTTGAAGCTTCATTTATGCAACGATATTATAAACTATACCAGTTTGACATAGTCCACTTCACTTATGTCGACCTGTTTTATGTAGGGGAAAATTAGACTTCATCTATCCTTCATTTTGAAATATTTTCTGACAACAAGAGCGTGCACTAAGCTATTCCATATTTTCCTTACATCACCGACTCTCATTTCCTTCGCTTTCCTGATGTCCAACGTTCACACTGTGTGTTCAGCTTGTTTCTTTTTTCTATATCTTCAATGTACCCTTATGATGTGACAGCGTGTTAAAGTATGTAACGAAATGGAACAAGCATATGTACTGCGTACTCGATATTCTTTCAAATGTACAATGAGCTTTGTACATTTTTCCCATATGCTTCTCTAACGTATTTTCATGCACATACGATGATGGAACCATATAATTTCCGATGGTGTTTTATAAAGATAAAATATTAGGTGATAAAGATAAAATATTTCTCCATATACTGGATGTTTAAAAAAATTTTGTTTTTATATCTATTATTACATAGCATTTTTATAATATAGTGTATAATAGTTATATTTATTTTTATATAAATTCTCAATTACTGAAAATACCATTCACAAAATGCATCGACTTAAAGTATCTGCTATGTGCGCTGATTTTTTTGTAAATTGCATGGTATTTCAAGTAACTACAATAAAACTACACTTTAAAAAATTCATGTACAGTTTAAAAAACATATGTTGCCATTCTTGCGCTTAAGCGAAAGAAAGTTTATGTGTATTTAATTATCTGATGGTTAAGCACAGAATTACATACAAACTCTCTTCCTTTTCGATCGTTTGAAACTATAAAGTACCACACTTTCGCCATATAAACAGGCAACGTGCAAACATTTAAAAATAACTACTTCTAATCAATATATTTAAAAATATATTGATATTGATATATAAGATTGATATTAAAGATATATATATGTACATGGTAGAAGGATGAATGAGAAGGTAGAATGTGTGGTAAAATTGGTAGTAAAAGTTGCTGCTTATGCATATTGTGATACTCGAAGATTATGCATAATGTTGTATTGATATAATACTTTCAATACCAGTATTATATATATATTATACTTATATTAGGTGTACAACTTTGCTTCCGCCGTTTTGCAATAGATGGCTGTAGCGGTAAGTGGTAGTCGAAATAAATAGATCGTAGATGTCATACAATAAGCTTAGGCATTTGTAAACATAACGCCATCGAAATATTAGTCGATTTGTGTCTGCATCATAAAGTCATTCTCGATTAAACATGTCAGCTTACGAGCCAAATTCTCGTCATTTGCGGGAGGTTTTAATTTTCTGCTTTAATATGAAGAAATCTGCGGCTGAGGCTCATCGAATGCTCTCAAATACCTATGGTGAGGCCGCTATTAGTGAAAGAACGTGCCGAGAGTGGTTTCAACGCTTCAAGAACGGTGATTTTGACGTCGAAGACCGGCAAGGCGGTGGAAGAGAGAAGGTTTTCGAAGATGCAGAATTGGAGGCATTACTTGATCAAGACTCGTGTCAAACGCAACAAGAATTGGCAGTATCATTGGGAGTGACGCAACAAGCCATTTCAAAACGCCTGAAAATCATGGGAATGATTCAGAAACAAGGAAATTGGGTGCCGTACGAGTTGAAGCCGAGAGATGTTGAACGGCGTTTGTTTGCTTGTGAACAGCTGCTTGCAAGGCAAAGACGGAAAGGATTTCTGCATCGCATTGTGACTGGGGACGAAAAATGGGTTCATTACGATAATCCCAAGCGCAGAAAATCATGGGGATATCCCGGCCATGCTTCCACGTCGACGGCCAAACCGAATATTCACGGTTCCAAGGTCATGCTCTGTATTTGGTGGGACCATCTCGGCGTAGTGCATTATGAGTTGTTAAAACCGACTGAAACAATCACAGGCGATCGTTATCGAACGCAATTAATGCGTTTGAGCCGAGCATTAAAAGACAAACGGCCGCAATACAACGAGAGACATGATAAAGTGATTTTACAGCACGACAATGCTCGACCCCATGTTGCGAAAGTGGTCAAGACATACTTGGAAACGTTGAAATGGGAAGTCCTACCCCACCCGCCGTATTCTCCAGACGTTGCTCCCTCGGACTATCACTTGTTTCGATCAATGGCACACGGCCTGGCTGACCAGCACTTCCGGTCTTATGAAGAAGTAAAAAATTGGATCGATTCGTGGATCGCTTCAAAAGATGACCAGTTTTTTCAACGCGGGATTCGTACGCTGCCCGAAAGATGGGAGAAAGTAGTGGCCAGCGATGGACAATACTTTGAATCATAAACGTATAACCAGTTTTTTACAATAAAGCCTCGAATTTCGGAAAAAAACGGCGGAAGCAAAGTTGTACACCTAATATATATATATATATATATATGGTATAATGTGGTACTGAAAGTATTATATATACAGTATACTTATATACGGGGGCAGTCCAATAAGTACTTAGCCTACAAAAGAAAAACGAAAATTTTGGAAAATTTACGATTTATTTTTCAACATAGTCTCCTTTTAACTCGATACACTTGATCCAGCGATGAAATCTGGGCATATCCTGCATGAAATATTGGGCATGAGAAAGCTTTCTGCTCGATGGGTGCCGCGTTTGCTCACTCCGGATAACAAGCGCATCCGTGAGACCACTTCAGAGTAGTGTTTGACACTGTTTAAGCGCAATCCGAAAGAATTTCTACTGGTACACACCAGAGACCAAGGAACAGTCGAAACAGTGGACTGCGCCCGGCGAATGTGCTCCGAAGAATGCGAAGACTGTCCTATCGGCCGGAAAGGTGATGGCCACCGTTTTCTGGGATTCACAAGGTGTGATTTACATAGACTACCTGGAGAAGGGCAAAACAGTCACAAGGCTGTACTATGCCGAATTATTGAGCCGATTCGACGCCGAATTAAGGAAAAAACGGCCCCATTTGGCAAAGAAAAAAGTGCTCTTTCACCACGATAACGCACCGGCTCACACCTCTGCCCAAGCTACAGCCAAATTCGTTGAATTAGGCTACGAACAGCTGCCCCATCCACCGTATTCTAGAGATTTGGCCCCGTGTCACTTCTTTTTCTTCCCAAACTTGAAAAAGTCACTCGCTGGGCAGAAATTTGAGTCGAATGAGGAGGTTATCGCCGCCATGGAGGCCTACTTTGCAGATCTCCAGAAAACATATTTTTCAGACGGGTTGAAGAAGTGGGAACATCGCTGTATCAAGTGTATCGAGTTAAAAGGAGACTATGGTGAAAAATAAATCGTCAATTTTCCAAAATTTTCGTTTTTCTTTTGTAGGCTAAGTATTTATCGGACTGCCCACGTATATATATATATATAATACTTTCAATACCACATTATGCATAATCTTCGAATATCACAATATGCGTAATCAGCACCTTTTACTACCAACTTTACCACACATTCTACCTTCTTCATTGGCAAATGTCTCCATCAAACGTTCGCCAACCATTTTCCGTCTTACAAGAAGTACAAATGCGACGAACACGACGTACAAATGCTTGTTTCATGACCATTTCCTTTTTTGTGTGACTTAATGTTTACAAAAAGGCTTGTAACGCTGGGAGGAAAAGGAGAAGATTGGGCGAGGCGGGAACGAGAGTGTGAACGAGAACAGAAAGAGAGAGAGAGAGAAAGAGAGAGAGCGAGAGAGAGAGAGAGAGAATCTGAGTGCATCTGGTGATGTGGCAGAGGGGCAGAAACACAAGTTGGTGCTGCGTATTTGTGTTATATATATTATATATTAATGTATATATAATGGAATTATATATCAATTAATATATGTGTATGTAACATGCGTACATCGTGTTACAATGGTACAGTGTCAATTGCTGTTATGGTAGCGGGATCTACAAATACTAACTTCTGTGCTTCCAGGTAGGCCAAATCAAGTCATTATTTCTTCAGGATCGCGTCATTTCCGTACGGCCTGGGTGAAAGCAGTGTGTTCAGTGTTATGTGGTTAATGGAGAATTTGGTGTTATAGGCAACAGGAATAGGTGAAGGTAGAGAGCCTGTTTCGAATCGAAGCTGGATTAACACAGAATGCTGATGAACGTTTGGTTGTCGTTGACACTTAGAACGGAATGCGGTTTTAGCAGTTGACTGTGTCATTTCATTTTAAGAACTGCAACGGTTCTGTATTTTATGACACGTGGTAGCATGTTTGGTTTTCTAAATTCTTTAACATTTCCCCTTTTTGGGTTCTTCAGTACAACATTGATATTGTTGGCGATACTTTGTTCTGAACAAATATCAGTTTACGGATTTGATGCCAATAGGCGGTATAAATATAAATTGGAAGAATTATTGTACGCGCGATTCAGAAAATATAAATATTTTTGGTTTTCTATTCAGTCAATACGTGCATGTCTAGATATGATCAACGCAAAACGTATATTAACAATATAAATTGATATAAATATAAGTTGGAATAATTATTCTTGTACGCGCGATTCAGAAAATATTAAAATGTTTGGTTTTCTATTCAGTTAATTTGTACATGTCTAGATATGATCAACGTAAAACGTCATGTTGAGATTACATTTGTACATTTTGGGTTCTTGAGTACAGCATTGATATTGTTCTGAACAATCATCAGTTTACGGATTTGATGCCAATAGGCGGATAAATATAAATTGGAAGAATTATTGTTGTACGCGCGATTCAGAAAATATAAATGTTTTTGGTTTTCTATTCAGTCAATATATGCATATCTAGATATGATCAACTGAAAAGATCATGTTGGAATCACATTTTCACTTTTTTGGGTTCTTGAGTACAGCATTGATATAGTTGGCGATATTTTGTTCTGAACAATTATCAGTTTACGGATTTGATGCCAATAGGCGGATATAAATATAAATTGGAAGAATTATTGTTGTACGCGCGATTCAGAAAATATAAATGTGTTTGGTTTTCTATTTAATCAATATGTGCATGTCTAGATATGATCAACGCAAAACGTATATTAACAATATAAATTGATATAAATATAAGTTGGAATAATTATTCTTGTACGCGCGATTCAGAAAATATAAAAATGTTTGGTTTTCTATTCAGTCAATATGTGCATATCTAGATATGATCAACTGAAAAGATCATGTTGGAATCACATTTTCACTTTTTTGGGTTCTTGAGTACAGCATTGATATAGTTGGCGATATTTTGTTCTGAACAATTATCAGTTTACGGATTTGATGCCAATAGGCGGATATAAATATAAATTGGAAGAATTACTGTTGTACGCGCGATTCAGAAAATATATTTGGTTTTCTATTCAGTCAATATGTGCATGTCTAGATATGATCAACGCAAAACGTCATGTTGAAATCACATTTTCACCTTTTTGGGTTCTTGAGTACAGCATTAATATTGTTGGCGATATTTTGTTCTGAACAATCATCAGTTACGGATTTGATGCCAATAGGCGGATATAAATGTAAATTGGAGGAATTATTGTTGTACGCGCGATTCAGAAAATATAAATGTGTTTGGTTTTCTATTCAATCAATATGCGCATGTCTAGATATGATCAACGCAAAACGTCATGTTGAAATCACATTTCCACTTTTTGGGTTCTTGAGCATTGATATTGTTGGCGATATTTTGTTCTGAACAGTTTACGAATTTGATGCCAATAGGCGGTATAAATATAAATTGGAAGAATTACTGTTGTACGCGCGATTCAGAAAATATAACTTTTTGGTTTTCTATTCAGTCAATATGTGCATGTCTAGATATGATCAACGCAAAACGTCATGTTGAAATCACATTTGCACATTTTGGGTTCTTGAGTACAGCATTGATATTGTTGGCGATACTTTGTTCTGAACAATTATCAGTTTACGGATTTGATGCCAATAGGCGGATATAAATGTAAATTGGAAGAATTATTGTTGTACGCGCGATTCAGAAAGTATAAATATTTTTGGTTTTCTATTCAGTCAATTTCTATTCAGTCAATATGTGCATGTCTAGATATGATCAACACAAAACGTCATGTTGAAATCACATTTGCACATTTTGGGTTCTTGAGTACAGCATTGATATTGTTGGCGATACTTTGTTCTGAACAAATATCAGTTACGGATTTGATGCCAATAGGCGGATAAATATAAATTGGAAGAATTATTGTTGTACGCGCGATTCAGAAAATATAAATGTGTTTGGTTTTCTATTCAGTCAATGTGTGCATGTCTAGATATGATCAATGCAAAACATGTTGAAATCACATTTCCACTTTTTTGGGTTCTTGAGTACAGCATTGATATTCTTGTTCTGAACAATCAGTTTACGAATTTGATGCCAATAGGCGGAGATAAATATAAATTGGAAGAATTACTGTTGTACGCGCGATTCAGAAAATATAACTTTTTGGTTTTCTATTCAGTCAATATGTGCATGCCTAGATATGATCAACGCAAAACGTCATGTTGAAATCACATTTTCACTTTTTTGGGTTCTTGAGTACAGCATTGATATAGTTGGCGATATTTTGTTCTGAACAATTATCAGTTTACGGATTTGATGCCAATAGGCGGATATAAATATAAATTGGAAGAATTATTGTTGTACGCGCGATTCAGAAAATATAACTTTTTGGTTTTCTATTCAGTCAATATGTGCATACCTAGATATGATCAACTGAAAAGATCATGTTGGAATCACATTTTCACTTTTTTGGGTTCTTGAGTACAGCATTGATATAGTTGGCGATATTTTGTTCTGAACAATTATCAGTTTACGGATTTGATGCCAATAGGCGGATATAAATGTAAATCGGAGGAATTATTGTTGTACGCGCGATTCAGAAAATATATTTGGTTTTCTATTCAGTCAATGTGTACATGTCTAGATATGATCAACGCAAAACATGTTGAAATCACATTTCCACTTTTTTGGGTTCCTGAGTACAGTATTGATATTTTTGTTCTGAACAATCATCAGTTTACGGATTTTATGCCAATAAGCGGATATAAATATAAATTGGAAGAATTATTCTTGTACGCGCGATTCAGAAAATATAAATATTTTCGGTTTTCTATTCAGTCAATATGTGCATATCTAGATATGATCAACTGAGAAGATCATGTTGGAATCACATTTTCACTTTTTTGGGTTCTTGAGTACAGCATTGATATAGTCGGCGATATTTTGTTCTGAACAATCATCAGTTACGGATTTGATGCCAATAGGCGGATATAAATATAAATTGGAAGAATTACTGTTGTACGCGCGATTCAGAAAATATATTTGGTTTTCTATTCAGTCAATGTGTGCATGTCTAGATATGATCAACGCAAAACATGTTGAAATCACATTTCCACTTTTTTGGGTTCTTGAGTACAGTATTGATATTTTTGTTCTGAACAAATATCAGTTTACGGGTTTGATGCCAATAGGCGGATATAAATGTAAATTGGAAGAATTATTCTTGTACGCGCGATTCAGAAAATATAAATATTTTCGGTTTTCTATTCAGTCAATATGTGCATGTCTAGATATGATCAATGCAAAGCGTCATTTTGAAATTATGTTGCAATGCGATAAGTACATGTGAATTTATGCTACAAAAGCGAGACATCGTTTTTCGCCCAGGCCGTAGAAATGCGTCAGTTTACTGTGAAACCATGCAGTATCCGAAAAATGTTAAGGAAGAACTAATCTTTAGAACAGAAACAATTGTTCTACAGAATGCCGCTGAAGAATATGATCTCTCATAAGTTGACGATACTAGACATGGAATGTTTCAAAAATTATGGATTAATGTGCAGTGGAAGAGTATTTTTTAATTAGATAAATTTAATGAAAGGTACCCCTGGCGACAGTCAGATTTTATATGAATATTTTATAACTTACAGTTTTAAATAAATATATAAAAATACGTAGCATTGTGATATTCTATTTTAGATAAAGGAAAAGGTATATAATTTTACGTAAAAAGTCTAGTTAAATGTTGTTCATGCGATTGTCAAATTTATTTATTCCAAACCTTAGATTGATGGATATCTTCATAGTCTATTTGTTTGGTGTAATGCAAAAAAAATGGTTTTAGTCCATTGCATGTCTTGAATCGTCCTCGCCGAAGAGATAATATTATTTAGCGAAATACCGCATATTGAATTAGAAATGCTTTTCTAACGAGTCAGATTCACAAGGATTTGAAATTAAATGATTCTGCACGGTATCACCCATTATTAATATGGTATGGTTACACAGTGGGCATTTTTCTTACTATATTTTTGTATATAGATGATAGATATCGAGGGGTGATTTATCAAGTCATGACAAAAGTGCTTTTTTACATTGCAGGTAAATTGTAGTTTATTTACGTGCCGAGCATAGTTACTGTAACAATATATGTAATCGTTTCAAATATTTGACATCATGTTTCCGGAAAGTTGTTGGAGTACACGGATATGTCGGAGTCCTTTGCAAAAATATGAAAATTTTACGTTTCACTAAATACTTTCCTTTGGCCTTTACACGCGTTGATAATTACATTACCACCTGGTATGCAATTAAATAATTGGGATAAACTCCATCGCTGATGCTCATCTTTTTCGTAATCTCGTTTCATAGCTTGTAAAAGCACACTTTTGACGACGGTTAGTAATTATCGAGTACCAGGACCTTAATAATGCGATCTTTGTTTGTTCGTCAATACTCATTACTAACATTAGAGAAGCGTACACGTAGCGATTGTTTCGTTTTGAGTAAACTCGTGAGCGATCATACTAGTGCAGTATTCGAAACAGTGTTTATCATCGAAATTGATTGAATGCACATGTCCAGCCTAATTTAACACCGGACGCTCGATGTGAGAAAACACATCTCTCTCGAATGTACAAGTAAACGAGTTTATCAAGAGAATAGACGGTATCGTATGATTTATGACACATTTTATTTGCTGTAGGAGGCACAATGTTGCCACCACCTCCGTTCGCACCTGGAGCAATGTTTCCGCCGACAGCTGCGATGTTACCACGTGGACCTCCACAATTTGCAACACCCTTCCCGACACCGATATTTTATTGGCCTTACCCATCGCCACCCGTTAGTCCAACTAATTATTATAATCACGCGAACGTCGGTGGTATGCCAACTATACCCCAACAGGCTGCACTGGTAAGTTTTCAACCTATTTTCCGTATTTTGACATTGAGCGTGCCTTATAAAGATTATGAAAAGTATGAACATGGTGTAAGTCCATTTACAGCTTGTAAATACATATTACTTTAGTTAAATTCGCTTAAAACAAATTTATATAACAAATTTAAATATTCATAAATTAATACAAACATTGCCAGACTTGACATATTGAAATAATCAAAATAAACCGTCCATATACCAGGTGTGTCGGTAAGTCCTTTCCGGGTTTTTTCGCTAAAGAAAACACGCTACGTACAATGGATAATTGAAATTTATTTATTCAAAGTATTGGCCATTTGATTCTGTACATTTTGCCCATCTCTCAGGCAATTTATGAATGCCATTCCAAAAGAACAGTTTCTCCTTTGAGCTAAACCATTCATCGAGCCATTTTTTAACTTCTTCGAAATCGGCGAAGTGCTGCTCTGCAAGTACGTGCCCCATCGTTGCGAAAAGGTGGTAGTCGGATGGAGCCAGGTCTGGAGAGTACGGCGGGTGCGATAAAACTTCCCATCCAAGTGATTTCAACCCTTCTTTGACTGGTTTTGCTGTATGAGACGGCGCGTTGTCATGCTGCAAAGTCACCTTATCATGTCTTTGAGCGTATTGTGGACGTTTTTCGATCAATGCACAGTTCAAATTGATTATTTGTTGTCGGTAGCGATCAGTATTAACTGTTTCTCCAGGTTTCAACAATTCATAATATACGACACCAACCTGGTCCCACCAGACACAGAGCATGGTCTTGCGACCAAAGCGATTTGGCCTTGCAGTCGATGGGCCGGCTTCGCCACGTGATAACCATGATTTTTTTCGCTTGGGATTTTGGAAATAAATCCATTTTTCATCACCCGTTACTATTCGATGCAGAAATGACTTCCTTTCATACCTTTGAAGCAGCATTTCACTGACGATTTTTCGGTTTTCCAATTGCCTGTCATTCAATTCATGTGGCACCCATTTTCCCATCTTTCGGATCTTTCCCATCGCTTGTAATCGTTCACAAATTGCTACTCGGCTCACATTCAACTTTTCTGCCAATTGTTTTTGAGTTTGTGTTGGGTCTTCATCCAATAACTCCTGCAATTCCGCATCTTCAAACATTTTCGGCCTACCAGGACGTTCTTTGTCTTGCACGTTGAAATCACCACATTTGAATTGTCGAAACCACGTTTCACATGTTCTTATGGTTGGGAGCATGTTCACCGTAAGTCCCTACCAGCAAACGATGACTTTCAGCGGCTTTTTTCTTTTGATGCAACAAAAAAAGTAATGCGTGCCGCAAATGCACGTTTCCAGGCACAAAACTCTACATTTTCAAAAAATTATAACTCTATAAAACTGTTACTTTGGCGGAATGTAACTTGTGCAGTTTTGAGGTTAATGTTAGTAGAAACAAATGACATATGTATAGAATCATAACATTTCATACTTATGGCTAGGGACATCTGTTACAAAAACCGGAAAGGAATTACCGACACACCTGGTATAAACGCTACCCCATATGTTTTTCCTTGCCACTTTTACATCATATATTCTTGTCCACATATCACATGTATGAAATGACCCAATCAGCTCATTCCCCATGCATATCACACCATGTAATATTTAATATTAATTGTTCAACCAGCAAATATATATTATTTTAATTAAATTCGCCAAGAACAAATTTACATATTCATAGATTAGTACAAACGTTGCCAAACTTGACATAACTAACACATTAAAATAATTAAAATAGACCATCCATATATAAACGCTACCCCACATGTTTTTCTTACCACTTTTACATCATATATTCTTGTCCACATATCACATGTATGAAATGACCCAATCAGTCCATTCCACATGCATGTCACACCATGTGATATTTAATATTAAATATTCAGCCCGCAAATACATGTTATTTTAGTTAAATTCACCTAAAACAAATTGACGTAATCAATGTAATAAGTCACAAATTAATAGAAACATTGGGAGACTTAATATAACTAACCTACTAAAATAATTAAAATAAACGGTCCATTCTACATGAATATCACACATCTAATACTTAATTTTATTTGTTCAGCCCGCAAATATATATTATTTCAGTTAAATTCGCCAAAAATAAATTTACATATTCGTAGATTAATACAAACATTTCCCACATGCTTTTCTTGTCAGTATTACATAGTATTTATATTCTTGTCCGGACATCACACGTATACAATGGACCCAAGCGCCCATTCCACATGAATATCACACATGTGATATTTAATTTTAATGATTCAGCCCACAGATACATATTATTTTAGTTAAATTCACCTAAAACAAATTTACATGATCAATTCACATATTCATAGATTAGTACAAACGTTGCCAGACTTGACATAACTAACATATTAAAATAATTAAAAGAAATCCATGATACCGTCCATTTGTACTTTTCTTGCCACGTTTACATAGTAAATATATATATTACTTTAGTTAAATTCGTCAAAAACAAATTTATATAATCAATTCACACATTCATAAATTACTACAAACATTGTCAAACTTCACATAATCAACACATTAAAATAATTAAAATAACTTTTACTTCCTTTACTTACTTACTTACTTAAAAATCACTTTTACATCATATATTCTTATTCACACATCATACGTACGAAATGACTCAATCAGCTTATTCCACGTGAATATCACACATACATGGCACCTGATTTGGCAGATTTTAACTCTTTGCGCTCGACCGGTGCCTCTCAGGCACCACGGCATGTGCTGCGCCAGCTCGACCGGTGCCTCTCAGGCACCACTCGCATCGATGCGGTAAATTGACTGGTAACGGTGTTTATTTGTCTTTGGCCTAACGAATATCGCTTGACAAGTCTACCTGGCCTTTTGTAGATCATTGTATGAGGTGTCTACATAGCTACAAAGATGTCTTATCTCAAAAACACAAACGAATTTCAATGCGTGCATTATGCCTTGAGAATAATAGAACGCTGATAGACGTCGCAACGCTTCTTTCAATTCGCTTCTTTCAAAAAAAGGTACAAAAAGAACCAATCACCGTCTTCGCACTTTTGAGATAAAATGTCTTATCTCAAAAATACTTGCAAACGCGGGTTGGACTCTGTCTTCGACATTAGTTCCAATTCAACCTTCTTGGCAATCGCAATATTTCTTTCAAAGTTAGTGAGCCCAATAAGTATGGAACACGACGAAGAAATGACTTCTAGTGAAGATGAGTTCAATTTTTTGGCAATAACGAACGAAATGACATCACTACATAGACAGCTTGCCCATGAGAATGAAGACGGAAGTGATGAAGATAGTGACGACGTTATAGGTGTAAGAAGACGAAAAATCCGAATAATCGATAGTGAATCTGAAAGCCAAAGTGGCCAAAAGCCAAAAGCCAACGTAGCACAGCTTCTACTTCACAGAGCACTTCTGACATGATCCGACTCAATGGGAAGCTGCATGTTATTTTGATGGGACAAAAAAAGGATTGCAAAGTTTGTTCCCAACGAAAGTCCGGCCAAAGACGACAAACTGTGTACTATTGTGACACATGCCCCGACAAGCCAAGAATGCACATTGGAGATTGTTTTACAAAATACCACAAGAAGAAAAGTTATAGAACGTAATCCTTAATAAATATCCTTCATTAAGTTAAATAAATGTATGTAATGTTAAAATGTACGAGTTTAAAGTGTCCCATTGTGCTTAAAATTATTTTAAGTTAACAGAAACGAATTCATGAAATAGGCGGATGACTGTCGAGTTGCTGGTCAGCCCGAGAGAAAAGCGCGTCGAGCGCAAAGAGTTAAATTCCCTAAAACCACTTCCTCGGTTTTATACGAAACAGTATCCTGAGCAGCTTATCAACTATACTCCACTTTCTCTTGCAGATAACACCCGCAGATTGTTTGCAGCTGACCCCGGGTGGCACAGCAGTAGCAGCAGTGGCCACAGCTCCACCAGTCGGTTCTGGGGTGGCCACGACGACCGGAAGTTTAGCGAAACCCCGCGTCGACGTGTTCCTGCCCCGAATAGAACTGGACAAGCGAGTGTCCTTAACGGCGCCGCCGCAAATGGAGTGCAATCCCTTCGTCGAGGTCTTCATGGTCTGATCAGCCGCCATTCAGCGATCGACACCTCCATCGTTTTATCCTCAACAATCTTAAGTGACGTTAGTATTCATACTCGTATTCATCGTTCCGACCTCGCACCACGAACACTACTGTTACATTTACCTTATCACCTACTCGCTCAGTTTCTTTCCACTTTTCCCGGTTCTCCTCTTTCCGCTGGATCCCAAGTCAATCTTGCCCATCGCGGATTTTTGACACTTTAAGTACCTCTAAGAAATTTCTAAGAAATACACCTGGGACCGCACGTTTTTGGGAATATTGTATGGTACAAAAAATTGTAACTGTTATTTATGAAGCGATTTTGTGAACCTTTCAGAAATTGTATAATTGGAAGTATTTTAGGTATTATTAAAAAAATTATGTTTTTAACACGTTGACTGCCAAGCGTATTTTGCCATGTTAGAACCGCGATGCGATAAAATACTGCAAAGTATGATTCAATCGTGCAAAATGAAGATAACGCAGAGTTGTTAGAAGCCAAAGTATTGAAGCACCGTTGCAGTATCAATTGCTTTTACAAGATTGCAAATAGGCTTCATTGCGAATTTTTTGCATTTTTAATCAAATCTGTTGCACCGGTCACCGCGTAATTTGCTATGTTAGAACTGCGATGCGATAAAATACTGCGGACTATGATTCAATTGTGCAAAATGAAGGTAACGCAGAATTGTTAGAAGCGAAAGCATTGAAGCACCGTTACAATATCAATTGCTTTTACAAGATTGCAAATAGGTTTCCTTGCAAATTTTTTGCTTTTCTAGTAAAATCTTTTGCGTATTTTGCTCAAGCATATTTTGCTATGTTAGAACCGCGATGCGATAAAATATTGCAGATTCAATCGTGCAAAATTCAGGTAACGCAGAGTTGTTACAAGTCAAAGTATTGAAGCACCGTTGCAATATGAATTGCTTTTACAAGATTGCAAATAGGCTTCATTGCACATTTTTTGCATTTGTAGTAAAATCTTTTGCGTATTTTGCTCAAGCGTATTTTGCTATGTTAGAACCGCGATGCGATAAAATACTGCAGACTATGATTCAATCGTGCAAAATGAAGGTAACGCAGAATTGTTAGAAGCGAAAGTATTGCAGCACCGTTACAATATCAATTGCTTTTACAAGATTGCAAATAGGTTTCCTTGCCAATTTTTTGCATTTCTAGTAAAATCTTTTGCGTATTTTGCTCAAGCATATTTTGCTATGTTAGAACTGCGATGCGATAAAATACTGTAGACTATGATTCAATCGTGCAAAATGAAGGTAACACAGAACTGTTAGAAGCCAAAGTATTGAAGCACCGTTGCAATATCAATTGCTTTTACAAGATTGCAAATAGGTTTCCTTGCAAATTTTTTGCATTTGTACTAAAATCTTTTGCGTATTTTGCTCAAGCGTATTTTGCTATGTTAGAACCGCGATGCGATAAAATACTGCAGATTCAATCGTGCAAAATTCAGGTAACGCAGAGTTGTTACAAGCCAAAGTATTGAAGCACCGTTGCAATATGAATTGCTTTTACAAGATTGCAAATAGGCTTCATTGCACATTTTTTGCATTTGTAGTAAAATCTTTTGCGTATTTTGCTCAAGCATATTTTGCTATGTTAGAACCGCGATGCGATAAAATACGGCAGACTATGATTCAATCGTGCAAAATGAAGGTAACGCAGAGTTGTTAGAAGCCAAAGTATTGAAGCAATATCAATTGCTTTTACAAGATTGCAAATAGGCTTCATTGCGAATTTTTTGCATTTTTAGTAAAATCTTTTGCACCGGTCACCGGTGACCACCGTGGCAGTCAACGTGTTAATAATTATCATGTTTTTCACTTAAAAAATAAATTTGTATGAAATTTATAGAAATTGTAAAATAGGATGCATTTTCGGTATTATTTGAAAAAATTGTATAAAAACTTATTTAACCCTTTGACTGCTATTGCACCTGTTGCAGCCAGAATTATCAATGTACGCGATGAATACAGATGCGTTCTTTATCAAATAATTTTCTTCCATCACTTGATTTGGCGTAAATGAAGAATTATCATTAAAACTTAGTTGTGCCTTACATAATCAGTCAACAGACTTTACACTAGTGAAAAGTATTTCATCTTCAGCGCTTCGGCCAGAAGTATTTAGCAGTCAAAGGGTTAAAGAAATTATCATAAAATTTTATTTAAAAGTCAATTTTATTTTCTAGTAGCTTTTTTAAAGTATGATATTGCGTGAAGCACCGGTAAATAAGCGAAAAACATGAAGGCAAACGAGTTTAATGCATTGAATATTGATGTAAATACTTAAATAGACAAAATAGATACAATGTATCAGAATAAGTGATATCTAAAGACAGAGAAAACTCGTGAGCGGTCCTTAAAGTGTTAAAACCGGCGTTGGAAGACAAGGGAGCAAGATGCAGTTTAGCATAAAGAGAGAAAGCGCGTGGGAGGACACACGTTATTGTGGTAATACTTCCTATCTCACTTGTGCAAAAGATTCGTCGCGAATTTTTGACGCGTCATGAGGTGCCGCGTTTCTAGTCCACAAGCAGACATAAGTTTTCCGTTCACGCGCATAGAGCATATTATGCGCAGACTTCCCCGTTCCCCTGGCTTTCCCCGTACACGATGTTGCTTGCCAATGTTTTAGACTCCTCTCCGATCATCGTTCGCGAAATCTTCAAGTCGCTCGGCGTCTCCTTAACCGTTTGGCTGCTGACGGATTTTTTTCGGATATGTGCCAAAACTGCGGCACTATTTGTGGGTGTATGGAAAAAAATGGAAAACATATTTATTATGGACAACAAACTCATTTATATTACATTGCTACAACAGGAATTTGAAAAAATACCATTTACTCAAATTTGTTTTCATTCATTTTGTGGATAAAATTTGGTAAGAAGCACTCAGATTAACACTTTTCTACAATAAACTCATTTATATTACAATGCAACAATCAAATAATTTAAAAAATGCCATTTACTCAAATTTGTTTTCATTCATTTTGTGAATAAAATCGGTAAGAAGCAGTTATAATTCACTCAAATTAACACTTTTCATACAATAAACTCAGTTGTATTACAATGCAACAACAGAAATTTAAAAAAAATACCATTTACTTACTCAAATTTCTTTTCATTCATTTTGTGGATAAAATTTGTAGAAAGCACTTATAATTCACTCAAATTAACACTTTTTATACTATAAACTCATTTATATTATATTGCAACCACAAAAATGGAAAAAATGGAAAACATGTTTCATACAATAAACTCATTTATATTACATTGCAACAACAGAAATTAAAAAAATACCATTTATTTACTCAAATTTGTTTTCATTCATTTTGTGGATAAAATTTGGTAAGAAGCACTCAGATTAACACTTTTCTACAATAAACTCATTTATATTACAATGCAACAATCAAATAATTTAAAAAATGCCATTTACTCAAATTTGTTTTCATTCATTTTGTGAATAAAATCGGTAAGAAGCACTTATAATTCACTCAAATTAACACTTTTCATACAATAAACTCAGTTGTATTACAATGCAACAACAGAAATTTAAAAAAAATACCATTTACTTACTCAAATTTCTTTTCATTCATTTTGTGGATAAAATTTGTAGGAAGCACTTATAATTCACTCAAATTAACACTTTTTATACTATAAACTCATTTATATTATATTGCAACCACAAAAATGGAAAAAATGGAAAACATGTTTCATACAATAAACTCATTTATATTACATTGCAACAACAGAAATTAAAAAAATACCATTTATTTACTCAAATTTGTTTTCATTCATTTTGTGCATAAAATTGATAAAAAACACTTATAATTCACTCAAATTAACACAAATAATTTTGTATGTTTTTTTCACACGAGGTGTTTGCTATACAAAGCGCATGAATTCCCTTTTTAAGAATAGAGCAAATTAAGTTTACAGAATCGGAAGACTGCAAGGGCCGATTTGATATTCACTGAACGTCGCTTTTCTGGAGGAAAGTTTTAAAATTTATTATTTCCAAACTTACCAGATGTTCAATACAATTTTAGTGAAAAGAAATATTTAATAATGAATAATGTAAATCTGTATATTTAGATTATATAAAATATACGTGGAAAAAGATTTGCACAAAAATGTATTCAAGATAACGACCAAACATGAGTGAAAACAAACTTGACACTCAGACGAGCAATATATATTGTTTTATAAAGAACAAAATGCCGATTTTCTGGAGGAAAGTTTTAAAATTTATTCTTTTCAAACTTACAAGATATTGAATACAAATTGAGTGGAATGAAATATTTAATCATGAATAATGTAAATTTGTATATTTAAATTATATAAAATATACGTGCAAAATGATTTTCACAAAAATGTATTAAAGATACCGACCAAACATGAGTGAAAACAAACTTGACACTCAGACGAGCAATATATATTGTTTTATAAAGAACAAAATGCCGATTTTCCGGAGGAAAATTTTAAAATTGATTATTTTCAAACATAGAAGATATTGAATACAAATTTATTGAAGTGAAATATTTAATAATGAATAATGTACATTTTTATATTTAGATTATATAAAATATGCGTGGAAAATGTATTAAAGATAACTACCAAACATGAGTGAAAACCAATTTGACACTCAGAGGATAATATGAATGTAAACGCACAGTTTTGATTTAGTTTTCGTGGCAGTTTTCGCATAGGAACCGCTGGCAGCCAAACGATTAAGAATAATACCGAATAAGAACGGTAAAAATGGACCTTGCGACGTTCACTGGGCGGTTGACGGTTGTCGTGTCTATTCGGATTTGCTACAATATTTTGCTTAGTGTCGGCGAGTCCCGGTTTTGCAGAAGGTTTGGACGGTTGGACGATCATGGGGCGGTTATTTCGCTTTTGCATCGAAGGTATGCAAAATGTATAGGTCCATTGTGTAGCTAGCGCCCGTTTTTCGTCGAAAACGCAGCGCAATTGTATGTAATTTAGACGGATCGAAGGATGCGGGGTTTGACGACATGCGGATCCCATTCTGAGCAGACCGGCTGCAAATATTTATGTCGGAGTGGACGAAGTTATCACGGTATGCCGTTAAAATAATAGGAATTAAATGAAAATGTTAAATTCTGCGTTCGCACCGTCGGCGGCACTTTGTTTTAGAATTTTAATTTAATCGTAACTTAATTTAACTCTAAAGATGAAATTTAATATATTCCTTATCACGTTAGCTGTGCTTAAGTGTTATGAGATGTCGTTTGCTCGTTATATATAGATATACTTTATCTTCCATTTACTTTGCGTATATTGATCGATTCGTACGTCGCGACAGGCTTGTCGATTAATTCGTACTTAATGTAACAATGTTCTCGCAACATTACGATTTCGTCAGAAATGTATATAACAAGTGAATCACTTGACAATAGCGCACGCCCACTATCTTCTTTTGGTAATAAAATACGTCGCTGATTATGGCACACCATACAAAAGATATGTTTTCTTTTTTAATGTAGAAACCGCAGTTTTCTGGCTTTTTTTCAACAGTTCTGCGGAGTATTAAAGGGCAATGTCGAAAAATTACCAATCTGGGACTGCAAAATGATCAAATTACACATTCTTGCACGTATCTTAAGAAATGATCTATGAATCTATTTTCTTAGAATCGGTACAAGGATGTACTGTAAGAAATTGACAATTTCGTTGTCCTAAATCGAGAATTTTCCGACAGTGTCGTTTTACATATTTATTCGCTTAGCCAACGTATTTTCTTCTCCGGTGAATTCGACTACGTTTCCTTTGCCTTTGTTATTACAAAATAATCGAGTCAATTAAAATCATATCGAGAAACGTACCGTCTGATATCTAAAGACAGTACAATATATTATCGGAACATTCACCACGAAGAGAAATAATATTCCTAGCGATTTGCTTTAAATATATTATCTTCTATATTAAGTGTAAATCCTGATTATGAAGAGTAACGCTATTGTAATTTTACGACTTAAAGTGTTAAACGATATCGTGTAACGTCATTCCTTTGATGTTATCAATATCGCCCTAGGTAATAGTTATTGTAATTTTACAATTAATCATGCGTAATATATATTCGCGAATATGAAGAGAATGAAAAGATTGCCACGCTTGTGATATACGCCAAAACTTTTAATCCGTCATAGCGAACACAACAAAAGACATAGTTCCCCTTATGAAAATTATACGAGTGTACAAGGTAACGTTTGCAAGAAATAAGAACAAATTTCACCTATTGAACTATTTCAATTACTCCGCAAGAAATAAGTGAAAGATGTGAACGCAATGTGCGACAGAAGAAGTAAAATTTAATGTTTAGCCCTCTCGATATGCATAAACAATAAATATACAGGATGTCATTGAAGAATATAGCCTCCAGCAAGACTGCCTCCAGCAAGATTGGATAATAAAATATAAATTCTCAAGTATCAGATACAACAAAAATACGACTAATTACGTTTTTTTTAATGGCGTGGCGATAGCGTATTTTTTTATTTTATTTTATTCGTAGTAAACGGGGTGCCTATATAAAAATAGTCAATAAACCCACTATAAATACGGATATAAATTGAAAAGTTTTTACAAGATTGAATAGTAAAATATAAATTCTCAAGTATCAGATACAACAAAAATACGACTAATTACGTTTTTTTTAATGGCGTGGCGATAGCGTATTTTATTTTATTTTATTTTTAGTAAACGGGGTCTCTATATAAAAATAGTAAATAAACCCACCATAAATACGGATATAAATTGAAAAGTTTTTACAAGAATGGATAATAAAATATAAATTCACAAGTATCACCTACAACAAAAATACGACTAATTACGTTTTTTTTAATGGCGCGGCGATAGCGTATTTTTTTATTTTATTTTATTTTTAGTAAACGGGGTCTCTATATAAAAATAGTAAATAAACCCACCATAAATACGGATATAAATTGAAAAGTTTTTACAAGATTGGATAATGAAATATAAATTCACAAGTATCACCTACAACAAAAATACGACTAATTACGTTTTTTTTTTAATGACGTGGCGATAGCGTATTTTTTAATTTTATTTTATTCGTAGTAAACGGGGTCTCTATATAAAAATAGTAAATAAACCCACCATAAATACGGATATAAATTGAAAAGTTTTTACAAGATTGGATAATAAAATATAAATTCACAAGTATCACCTACAACAAAAATACGACTAATTACGTTTTTTTTTTAATGACGTGGCGATAGCGTATTTTTTAATTTTATTTTATTCGTAGCAAACGGGGTGTCTATATAAAAATAATGAATAAGCCCACCATAAATACGGATATAAATTGAAAAGTTTTTACAAGATTGTGATTGCTGTAGTTTTTTGAGACTATATTTTTCAACGATGGACCTTGTATTTATTACGTTAATACGAAATCATTATGATGTTACTGAATTAGTAGATACGTGAAAATATTAGGTCAATATTTTTGATACTCCGCGTAAGGATTCTATCTTTATATTTTTAAATTTGCTGAAACAATTCCGGCGAGCGGAAATGTTTGCTAAGGTCTGTGCATGGTTTTCTTTTCTTAACATTTATTCATGCTAGACGAACATAATTTCCCACGATGTGATTGCTGTAGTTTTTTGAGACTATATTTTTCAACGATAGACCTTGTATTTATTACATTAATACGAAATCATTATGATGTTACTGAATTAGTAGATACGTGAAAATATTAGGTCAATATTTTTGATACTCCGCGTAAGGACTCTATCTTTATATTTTTAAATTTGCTGAAACAATTCCGACGAGCGGAAATGTTTGCTAATGTCTGTGCATGGTTTTCTTTTCTGAATACTTATGCATGCTAGACGAACATAATTTCCCACGATGCTACATAAATAGTATATGTCAATTGTGCTACTATCAGTTAAGATCGTAATCGTTGTAGAATTTCGTAGAAGAATCATCCATTAAATGATTTGATAGCGTTTCTAATGATTTCGGACAGCTTCAATTTTTTAATTCTCTGTTGTGATTATTTATTGTGACAAAATGTCGAATAAAGCAATTCCTCGCTGCGGAAGAGTAATTATTATAATTACAGAATTTCACGTATTTTTTTATGCGGGTAAATTATTAACATTCCTTTAAATAGGTGGACAACGAAATGTTTTTTAAAATCTAAGTTTGCGAATAATCGAAAAATGAAACGTATAACGTATGATATGTTCACGTTTTGATAACGTTCGGTAAAAAGGTCATAATGGTAAAAATTATTAATTTTTATCGAATATATAAGACAAAGTTTTAATTCTCTCTGCTTTAATTCGATGCACTTCTTTATTCTTGTGTGGAAAGATTAGTAGTAGCCGAATTTGCGAAAGCCATTATTGACTTAATATTGAATACATTTCAATTTTCGCTTGGAAACTACTTTAATAAAAAAAAATCCTTTCGCGGATCATAATATCTACCCTTTGAATAATACAATTTCTTACATTACACTCTACCGATCTCAAAGAAAACGAAAATATTTAAAATGTGCAGTTAGTAACGAAATACTGTCGCAAATGTTTGAATTGTTTCTACTTTAATTCGATACACTTTTCTATTCTTCTCTGGATGGATTTATGCAGGCAAATTTGCGAAAGCCATTATTGACGTTTCCCAATTTAAAAACAAAATATGAATACATTTCAATTTTCGCTGGAAACTACTTAAAAAAACATCCTTTCGCTGATCATATCTACCCTTTGAATAATACAATTTCTTACACTACACTCTACCGATCTCAAAGAAAACGAAAATATTTAAAATGTGCAGTTAGTAACTAAATACTGTCGCAAGTGTTTTATAAAAATGAAAGAAAATTTGTATTTTTACATAATATCCCAAGCAACTACCATTAATTTGTTTCAATGGTACTTACACTCGTTGACAAATTTAACAGAAACTACATATTCGTTACATACCCTGTTATAAATAATCGTAGAGCGAACTCCACTTGTCCAATTCCAAAATTACCGAAAATAAACGGTACAATGCAAGCACATTCTGAATCAGCATTCAGCACAATTACAACAAAGTTCTATTCGATACCCACGAATAATTGTGCTCGCCTCCCGAAGTGTGCATAATCTGATTCTTAATGTCCGTTCGCTAGATTCAATTATGCGTGAGAAAGATGTTAAACGGCGTTATTTATTTGTAAGCTCATATACGTATCTATTTAACTCTGCGTTTCTCTCGACCGATATCGCTGATGGTATTAGGATATTTGCGAAGGAAGTTTGTGGAGAATTTCGCATCTTCCTGCGTGCGTTATGAAGTTAACACATTGCATGCGTTTTTTTATCTTCAACTGAACTTCTAGAAATAAAGTAAACCGTTGCAGTGAAAAACAAACACCATACTTACGATGGTCATCGTATTTATAGAATATCGGCTCTTTAGTACAGATCTATTAACCCTTCGACTGCTATAGACGCATATAAGCGTCCGGTGTAGTATATGGACGCATATATGCGTCCGGTGTGGTATATGGACGCATATATGCGTCCGGTGTGGTATATGGACGCATATATGTGTCCAGTGTGGTATATGGACGCATATATGCGTCCAGTCTGGTGTATTGACGCATATATGCGTCCAGTCTGGTGTATTGACGCATATATGCGTCCAGTCTGGTGTATTGACGCATATATGCGTCCAGTCTGGTGTATTGACGCATATATGCGTCCGATGGAAGTCATCTGCCGCCTAATGTTTATGTTTGGAAATTGTTTATCTTATATGTGCCCATAATTATGAAAGTGGTCTAAGTCAAAATTTAAAAAAAATGAGTTTATCAGTTATTTCATACCACATTATTTTTAACTAAATTTATTCAATGTAATTTTTACGAAATTGTCAAAAATGAACCATTAGATAGTGGTTGTAATTTCAACATTATATGGAATTCATTTAGTTTTAATTATGAAAGTGGTCTAAGTCAAAAATTTAAATAAATTATATAAACAACTTGAAAATGGCACGTGGCCTTCTTTGACGCGTTTCTGAACTACATAATAAAATAAATGACAATCAAATTTTAATAATAACGACAACTTCATTTTTAACGAAATCACTAGAAGAATCAATAACAAGAAGAGTAAAAAATACCGCGGGTGAATCTGTCTCTTGGCTACAAATTCAATGGATGAGATTCTTGAAAAATGAACCTTATAAAATGTTCTATAAAACATCTTTAGATGATTCTAAATTTCACGTTTTGGATCTTTCACCTAAAAAAGAAAAGACCAAAAATATACGGAAATATTAAATTACTTCCATTATACACCACCATTAGACCAGTATCGGAAGAAAAACATAAAGATATTATGAGTTTACTACCGTACATCCCTCCAGTTTTTCAGGAACATTTTAAGAATCTTAAACACTCGAAATAATGATAAAAATGGATTACTGTTTAAAAATAATTAATAAATGTAATAAATGTTCACGAATTATTTCAATCAAATTATTGTTTCAAATAAAACTCAAAGTTCTTTATTGCTTTAAGTCATTTATAGGACATTCAGTTAATTTTGAAAATGGTCTAAGTCAATTCAATCTTTAAAAATAATATTATCGTATAAAATTCACACAAAATTTCATATTCGTAGTAAATTTCCATTAATTAAGACTAATAAAATTATAAATTAAAATGTCGCATAATGTAAAAATATTTTTTAATTTATTCAGATGCAATTCATTAAATATCTCGAAACAAGAAATATATGACTTAGACCACTTTCATAATTATGGGCACATATATGCCCAACACTAGCAGAGATTTTATACGCCGTTGCTTGGCAATGAGAAAAAATAAAATCTCGTTTATTTGGTCAGTCATTCTGTATTTTAACACGTTGAGTACCCTGCAAGTTTATAAGCAAATGTCTTATTATATATCTATCTATATATATATTATAAAAGGTATAATATTAACACGTTGACTGCCAAGCGTATTTTGCTATGTTAGAACCGCGACACGATGAAATACTAAAGAGTATGATTAAATAGTGCAAAATGAAGGTAACGTAGAGCTGTTAGAAGTAAAAGTATTGAAACACCGTTCCAATATCAATTGCTTTTCAAGATTGCAAATAGGCTTTGTGGAGAATTTTTTGCATTTGTAGTAAAATCTTTTGCGCCGGTCACCGGTGACCACCGTGGCAGTCAAAGTGTTAATATATATCTTTTATAATGTATATAACATTTTATAATTATAATATTATAAGTATAGTAAATATATTATGATATTATAATATTACAATTATAAAAGATATACATATATATACATATATAGTGATTCAGTACAATTTTCCAACACAGATTTTCAACTCAATGCAATATTCCTTTGATATATCTATTATAATATAGAATTATATATTTTATAATATATATATAATATATTTTATAACATATATATATATATATATTATAAAATATATAATTCTATAATATAATAGATATATCAAAGAAATATTGCATCGAATTGAAAATCTGTATTGGAAAATTGTACTGAATCTATTATTTCTCATCGTAGCAGAAATCAAGCACGTTTACACAATGACAAGTTTCGGAACATGTATTCAGTTGAAAGTCTTTTCTAAAAAACGAAGTATCTAAGAAAGCGTGTGTGTTTCGAAAATCATTTCTTCTTTTCCAAATGTTCTGTAGTGACGCATGGCTGAAGTGATTTTCATAACAATTGAATAGTGTCATTATATCCTTGTAAAATATCTTTTCCAGAATATAATAACACAAGTGTTAATATCCATATAAATACAAGATCTATATAAGTTCATGCGAAACGCTTCAATTTAAAACAGTTAGCAGTCAAAGAGTTAATACATATGTTTACGTGACCAGCGACAGACTGCGAATATATATATATGTATACATATATTATGAAAGGTATAATATTAATATATATCTTTTATAATATATATAACATTTTATAATTATAATATTATAAGTATAGTATTATATCATATTAAAATATTATAATTATGAAATATAGACACACATATATATATATATTCCAGATTATAATAGATATATCAAAGATATATTGCATCGAGTTGAAAATCTGTATTGGAAAACCGTACTGAACCTATTGTTTCTTATCGTAACAGAAATTTAGCACGTTTACATCGACACATTTCGGAATATGTATTCAGTTGAAAATCTTTTCTCAAAAACGAAGTATCTAAGAAAGCGTGTGTGCTTCGAAAATGATTTCTTCTTTTTCAAATGTTTTCTCTAGTGACGCATGGTTAAAATTATTTTTATAACAATTGAATAGTGTTATTATATCCTGTGAAATATCTTTTCCAGAATATAATAACACAAGTGTTAATATCCATATAAATACAAGATCCATATAAGCTCACGCGAAACGCTTCAACTTGCATGATGGTGGAAATTTCCATCATAACATTGAATGCCCAAAAATTATACAAAAGAACAAGTTCACTTTAATCTAACTTTGCATGATGATGGAAATTTCCATCATATTGTTTTTTGCATTTATAATAAATATATACTAAGATTTCTTTAACCATTTTTCCTTTAATTTTGAACATGAATTGTATCACCTTGATTTATTTCACCAATAAAGAAAAAATCATGCAAAGAAGGGTTTAAACAGTTAGCAATCAAAGGGTTAATACATATGTTTACGTGACCAGCGACAGACTGCGAAAAACGTAAAATTTCATTCCCCGCATGCAGTGTGTTAACAAATATCAGAAGCCTATGTACGATCAGTGCAATACTTCTAACATTTTAGTCGTTAAGCGAAACAAGTGCAATACAAGCTAAGCGTGCGGTGTTCGACTGCCAAGACATTGCGCAGTGGAGTTATGTTTTAGCACATTTCGTTATTATTATTGTTGTAAGCGTATGCATGAAGTAAGCATTCACGCGCACGAACGGTGACATCTCCAATAAAGGGTGATTCTACGATAAATATTAAACATAATTAATGTAACGTAATAGTTAAATTGAAGAGCGTCAACAGCGGCGGATGAAAATCTATGTTTGAGCAGGTTTAATATTTTTCAGTAATTTTTAATTAGGAAGAGCTACTTTGTTGTACTGACGTCTCGTTTGTAAACGTTTTTTATCGTCGGAACTCTTGACATTCAAATAAAGGAGACAAATTTAGCTTATGAATTGAATAGGAAAGTGGAGAGAAAAACAAATTGGTACTGATATTATTAATTAGTACGAACAAACGATTACCGCTGATGCTAAAATGTATTGATGAATTGAACGAGATATCAAAGATAATAAAACGTTATAAATTGTTAATTATGGAAAGAGTAGTGAATGTTTCAAACCTAGCAAAGTCAGAGCCAGCATTTACCGAGCCTTTTATGATGGAAAAGTAATACGTCGGAGGGAGGTGGGAGATAAAAGTGATAGAATTTTCGACGAATCTGTGTAATTATCCATAGACACGCGTTTTCGAGAATTTAGCTTTTTATTCCAAGAAATGTTGAAAACAGGCAGTTATCGCATACATGCGACTTAGAATTAACTTCCATGCATGGACAACACATTCCTGATACCACAAATGCTCAACGAAGTACGAAAAATTGTACATTAAAAAAGAACCGATATATCCAACTATCAGTAAGTTTTTTTTTTCGTATCAATTTTATACATGGTAAATAACATAATGTCTCAAGCATTTAAATACAAACGCCTTTCCCTCACCTATATATAAATATAAGGATAATTTAGATATGGTTACAAATAAAATGTGTACCTGGCTTTTGTCTTCGATTTTCAGCATTCTTGCCTATCAAAATGTTTCTATAACGCGAAACTACGAAAATCTAGAGTTCTATGGTATTTTGGATGATGTACGTTGTTTTAGTAATATATTCAATTAAGAAAATTAAGCAAAACGACCGATTTAATGTAATTTCATCGTTAATAAATGCACCACCCTAACAATTGATAGTCGTTAGGAGAAAAACATTAAACAACTCGATTCTACGTTTAAGATTTGTTCAAATGAAGAAAATAATAAATATCCCCCTCCCCAAAGAACGAATTTTGCTCAGTCGTAGCAAAAGACACTCGTATTAGTACGATATCGCGTAACTCGTTAAGTGTAATACTTATGTAAGTACAACTTTATGAACTATAGACTTAGTCTTCTTGAACAAAAAAAAAGTGTCTTTAAAATTATTGAACTTACGTCTGTCAAAAACTAGTTTGCCTAATAAAAAAGCAATTCAAAGGACAGTACGTACGGATATTTTATTGCTCCTACATTATATCGTACCCTTCCAAATTAAATAAATCACATTTGAGTGTAGTTTTTCATGTTAAAATTATCCTCTGAATCCTTAAATGCATTGTGTCTCAAAAATAAAACACTGCCTTTAACTTCTAATTAATGTAGTGAAAGTTTTGGCTGTATGTCACAGCAATTCGATGCATTCAAACGAAATATAAAAAAAAAAAAGGAAAAATTGACAAACTGTTTTAGCGCATCCGAAGAAGTTCGTGAAAGTTAGGAGTAACAGTAAAATAAAATTTAATAAAATGCAATAAAGTAAATTAATTTAAATTTCATGATAATTAATAAGTAAATATATGCATATTTTTACTTATTATCCTCTGAATCCTTAAATGCATAGTGTCTCAAAAATAAAACACTGCCTTTAACTTCTAATTAATGTAGTGAAAGTTTTGACTGTATGTCACAGCAATTCAATGCATTCAAACGAAATATAAAAAAAAAAGGAAAAATTGACAAACTGTTTTAGCGCATCCGAAGAAGTTCGTGAAAGTTAGGAGTAACAGTAAAATAAAATTTAATAAAATGCAATAAAGTAAATTAATTTAAATTTCATGATAATTAATAAGTACATATATGCATATTTTCATTCATTATCCTCTGAATCCTTAAATGCATAGTGTCTCAAAAATAAAACACTGCCTTTAACCCTTAATTAAAGTATTAACCGTAGTGACAGTTTTACTTTTGATTATATGCCATAGCAGTTTAATGCATTCAAACGAAATATGAAAAAAAAAATTTTTTAAATCCACGTACTTTACAATAGGACATTTAAATTAATTATTTTGGCACGTCTAAAGAAGTTTGTGAAAATTAGAAGTGACAATAAAATACAATAAAATTAATTAATTAAAATTTCATAATAATTAGTAAGTAAGTATGTGTATGCATACTTTTTTCTTAGCAATTAAATGATATTATTTACGTTTGTACTGCATGGTGTATCATTTTTTAAATACTTCATTCTATAAAAAAAAAAATAAGAAATTAATACCTGTATACTAATTCTTTTATTTTTCCATAAACCTATATAAGAATATACATATAATAAAATTGTTTGGACCAAAATTAAAAAATGACGCATTTAAGGTTTCAATTTTGAACGATTAAAGCGTGTTAAAGGTGAATTGTTTTAATTGCGGAAAGAAGTTTGTAACATGCCGTCTATAGTTTATTTTACAGACGTTGATAGTGCATTCTATTAGCATAAATAGACAAATGGCATTATATAGATATTCTATATATATATATATATATTATATATTATATATATAGATATTCTATAGTTTATTTTACAGATTTTTATAGTGCATTCTATTAGCATAAATAAACATATAGCGTTATGTAAACACAGGTTGCCAAATACTTCGTTACAAACTTATAACTGAAATTACTAATTAATTAAAAAACTATTTTGAAAAACAGTTGAACAGATTATAAGACTCTGAAATTACATGATATTCAATGGTATACTTTTTTTTTTAATAATCCGCTTACCAGAAGAAACATCTACTGTTAAAATTGGAAGACGATGCAATTTAATTCCGCAAAATTTCATTCCGCACATGGTGTCCCATGGAATGCCCTTACACAGAAACAGCACAACTTAGCAATGGTTGGACATAACATTGCATCAGCATCGAAATTATTCGTAAACGACAATAAAAGTTTTTATTCCGTGTTTATTTCACTAAGAAGTGGTCATCTTTAACAACTTTATGCGATGATGTAATTGTTACATACACGTCTATATACGCATCATTTAACTACAATCACACGCTATGAGGTATATTTTGTTGAATTGACGTAATTATGTAGAATAATTACAGTAAGTTCAAAGCCTGTCAAATAACACATTGCTATTGTCTTTTCGGTTAACCCATTATTAAGCGCATGTCACTGTTTAATTGAAAACAATGCCATAAAGTAGGATATTGACGTCCTAATGATCTGTAAAAATGTGAAAAATGTATGTCAACCTGCTCTGCAGTTGAATGTTTATTTTATTATTAAATTATGTTATGAAATTATTAAATTATTAAATTTATTTTATTATTATATAATATAATATACTAAAATGTTTAATTACCATACTATAAGATTCCATTGAAATGGACATAATTTTTCCCACCGTCACCACCGAGGGGGTCAAACATGTTTGCATTACAACGAGCATTAATTTTTGCGTGCTTATGGGAACAGCGTACCACCCTGAACAATATCTAAAACATGAGTACTTCTTCAGTATAGTGATATGACATATTGTATATTTAGTATACATACGTTTGTTCTAGAACGCTCGCACTCTCATTAATTAACCGTTGAGAAGGGTACATAATTATAAATATGTAAATGACCTGCCCTGTTGCAGATATTAGGTTCAACGTCATTTCCTTCCAGCGATCTAAGAATGCAGCCGCCTACAAGTCAGAAATATTTTCATTACTTCCAGATTGTGCACTCAACTCGGTTTAGATATAGATAGATTATTTTTGTTAACAATAGATATATATATAACAACATAATATATATGTGCCCATAATTATGAAAGTGGTCTAAGTCAAAATTTAAAAAAATGAGTTTATCAGTTATTTCATACCACATTATTTTTAACTAAATTTATTCAATGTAATTTTTACGAAATTGTCAAAAATGAACCATTAGATAGTGGTTGTAATTTCAACATTATATGGAATTCACTTAGTTTTAATTATGAAAGTGGTCTAAGTCAAAAATTTTAATAAATTATATAAACAACTTGAAAATGGCACGTGGCCTTCTTTGACGCGTTTCTGAACTACATAATAAAATAAATGACAATCAAATGTTAATAATAACGACAACTTCATTCCGGTTTATAATCAATAACAAGAAGAGTAAAAAATACCGCGGGTGAATCTGTCTCTTGGCTACAAATTCAATGGATGAGATTCTTGAAAAATGAACCTTATAAAATGTTCTATAAAACATCTTTAGATGATTCTAAATTTTACGTTTTGGATCTTTCACCTAAAAAAGGAAGACCAAAAATATACGGAAATATTAAATTACTTCCATTATACACCACCATTAGACCAGTATCGGAAGAAAAACATAAAGATATTATGAGTTTACTACCGTACATCCCTCCAGTTTTTCAGGAACATTTTAAGAATCTTAAATACTCGCAATAATGATAAAAATGGATTACTGTTTAAAAATAATTAATAAATGTAATAAATGTTCACGAATTATTTCAATCAAATTATTGTTTCAAATAAAACTCAAAGTTCTTTATTGCTTTAAGTCATTTATAGGACATTCAGTTAATTTTGAAAATGGTCTAAGTCAATTCAATCTTTAAAAATAATATTATCGTATAAAATTCACACAAAATTTCATATTCATAGTAAATTTCCATTAATTAAGACTAATAAAATTATAAATTAAAATGTCGCATAATGTAAAAATATTTTTTAATTTATTCAAATGCAATTCATTAAATATCTCGAAACAAGAAATATATGACTTAGACCACTTTCATAATTATGGGCACATATATGAGCCGTTTATTTTGAAAGTGGCCTAACTCCATTTATCTTCAAATCGAGATAAATAACATTTACTGATAAATAACATGAATTTGTACATGTAACTATGGTAACCGAAAAATATTGAAAAACGGAGTTAGGCCACTTTCAAAATAAACGGCTCATATATATATATATATATATATATATATATGCAGCGCACGAAGGGCTCTTACACAGTTAATAAAAATAATCGATTGTTATATTATTATAATTATATATAATAATATAGCAATCGATTATTTTTATTAACTGTAAGAGCCCTTTATGCGCTGCATTTTTCATAATATGTGATAAATACATTGATAACAGATTCATGTCACAAAATGAAGAGAAGCACCTTGGAAATGTACACTTCGATTATCCTGTTTTTCATTTAAATTGCGTTTTAAATTCGTTTTAAATGCAAGTACAAACGACCGGGTGGTAATAGGTGTACAACTTTGCTCCCGCCGTTTTTTGCATTGGACGAAAGGGAAAAAACGGCGGGAGCAAAGTTGTGTACCTATTAAAGTCACATGTTAAATTAAATACACTGGCATTGACCAAAATCTTTTCACCACTATGTCATTTACGCATAACGTTTATTATTATTAAAATTACATGTGTTTCTTCATTTTTTATCATATTGTGCCACGTATTAAGTAGAATGTCTAATATTTATTGGCAAAGCACGAAATAAACTCGTTACGAGACGGTACATATTATACCACATCATACCGGACAATATAATATTAAACCAACGAAAGTGATGCATACACATTTATAAACCCTTTGATTGCTGAATACTTCCGCAACTAAGTTCTAATGATACTTCTTTATTTAAGCCAAATTAAATAATGCAAAGGGTTAAATAAATCGTTTTAAATTTTCAATTATCCTGTTTTACGGTTTAATCGCTGTTTCGGATAGCAGGAATTGAGTTTAGATAGATCGTTTTGTACCAATTGATAATGCCCAGAAATAACAAGCATGGGTTCTATGATTATTGATATTTCTTGTCAAATTTCTACTATATTTTTTTCTCATTACTTACGCAAAACAGTGTAACGCTGATGGACAAAACAATCAGTAAGAGGGAAATGAAGTTGAGCCACTGATAAAATTCGGTGATCCCAGCGGTAAATCTTTGCCATGTAAAAACAGTAATGTTAATAATCAATTCAGTATCACGCAACAATCTATTGCTGTTTGCTGTACGGTATTAAAAAAAAATAGTTCGAAAAATTGTGGCAATACTTTACAACTTTTCCAATCTATAGTGCATTATAATAAAATGTGATATTTAGGGTTTCAAATCAATATCACATATGTATAATTGATCGTGCAAGAAACATGCAGACAACAAACATTTTGTAGCTTTTCAAATATCGGCATACTTCATAGCCTTTTTGTGAGACTTTACGCCGTCCGCAAACTTGCTGTATGATGTGTTTTTAGGTTCCCCGAAGCAACATTCTTCAGAAAGCGCGGTGTTTATTTGATACCTAAACATACATCCACCGGACATGAATATGTTAAATAAAAATATCAAGTTATGCTCTACGTCAGTGATTTTCAACCGGTTAAAAATAAGAATTATTAAAGCATGTAGTACCTAACTGCTCAATTAGAAGCATTATTATTCTTTTTGTAAAGAATTAGAATTGTACACATTTTTTTGTTAATTCAATGAAAAATGCATTTTTCTGTAAGTGCGGTGTTTATTTGATACCTAAACATACATTCACCAGCCATAAATATGTTAAATGAAAATATCAAGTTATGCTCTATGTCAGCGATTTTCAACCGGTTAAAAATAAGAATTTTGAAAGCATGCAGTGCCTAACTGCTTAGTCAGAAGTATTATTATTTTCTTTTTGTGATGAATTAGAATTGTACACATTTTTTTGTTAATTCAACAAAAAATGCATTTTTCTATAAGTGCGGTGTTTATTTGATACCTAAACATACATTCACCAGCCATAAATATGTTAAATGAAAATATCAAGTTATGCTCTATGTCAGCGATTTTCAACCGGTTAAAAATAAGAATTTTGAAAGCATGCAGTGCCTAACTGCTTAGTCAGAAGTATTATTATTTTCTTTTTGTGATGAATTAGAATTGTACACATTTTTTTGTTAATTCAACAAAAAATGCATTTTTCTATAAGTGCGGTGTTTATTTGATATCTAAACATACATTCACCGGCCATGAATATGTTAAATAAAACTATTAAGTTATGCTCTACGTCAGTGATTTTCAACCGGTTAAAAAATAAGAATTTTTAAAGCATGCATGCCTAACTGCTCGGTCAGGAGCATTATTATTTTTTTTTTGTAATGACAAAGTTATAAACATTTTTTGTTAGTTTAGTGAAAAATACATTTTTCGGTGTACCGTAAAACTTTTTAATTAATCTCGCTGTGGCGTTTTCATTCAGTATTCATATACTATTATATTATATAGTATTATACAACATAATATCCATAGTATAATTATATAAAAAATATTATATATTAGGTCTACCGGAAAGTTATGTTCAATAATGTTAGTTCTTCGCCATTAAAGACGAGGCATTTTTCAAAAATGGAATTTTCAAACTACCATCACCCTAGCCAGTGATCGTAAGTAACGACGGAAATTATATTGCACAATAAATATTATTAAATGTATGAATAATGTATTATTTTCTTTCACTTGACAAAGGAACAGAAGTTTCCAGTAGACCCAATATATATAGTATTATATTATATTCAGTATATATTTACAGTCAATATTCAGTGCTTACCCCGCCAAACGAAACAATCCACAAGCATGATGCACTTTGCTTACGTACATAAGGTCAGTAGAGAGTACTATGGTCAGTATCACCGTCGATCCGCAATACATATGAACGAGTATCGGATAAAAGTATTTTTGAGTGTCAACGTAATAATCGGCCATGTACGGATGTTCTAGAGAACGACTTTGATTCAACGGTAGGAAGACGTCCATGATTGTGGACGAGAGTGGTGAGAAATTGAATAAGAACGAGGCAATGTAGAGAAATCCTAAAAGATGCATAGTATTCATCAAATTGTAAGTTGTCGGTTAAAAACATTTAATATTATTAACTAGATAAGAATTTTAATACTACACAATTTCACTTTTTAATATTATTAATTTATAATATTATTAATACTGTATATACTCAGCTACACCATTTATCAATTTCACTTTTCAAAGTCGAAGGAAAAACTCGACGAATAAACTCAGGTACATGGACAGAATTGTATTTTAATGTATTTTGTTGTGAACAACGTGAGTCTATGCATTTTGTACAAAACGACACTTTTGACATACCAAGAATGGTGAAATGGATTGAAATGTGTGCATTTGTGTATTCACTTACGTGCGCAGTATAAATTGTACATTCTGCCTTCGTCGTTAATTTCATCTAAAATCATATATTCTTCTCTAGACTTCAAGCAAGCCCAGTCGCACTTAATAATTTCTAAAAGCACTTGCATCTATGTTAAACGTCAAAACATATTTTCATTTAACACTAGTGGATAAACCGGTTTCGTTCCAAAAGAACAAAGTATGCTTTATGCAAAAGTATATAACATATACGTGTATACGAATATGTCATCAACCGTTTAATAAAATTTGGACAACATTTTATTATTTATGAATAATTAATTGTGAGAGCTATAACGCGTTTAAATTAATTGAAAGGTTGAAGGCTGTGAAACAAATTTCACCCGACGTTTCAGCATTTTAAAAGAATGAATAATTTTCAATTAATGTGACCCATTTGAAAATTAAATTCTGCCTATATAATACATACAGTATAATTTTCGAATATTGATGACTGACAGCCAAAATAAATTTAAATTAATTGAAAGGAGAAGGTTGTGAAACAAATTTTCTCCGGTGTTTCAGCATTTTTAAGGAATAAATCATTTTCAGCTAATGTGACCTATTTGAAAATTAAATTCTGCCTATATAATACATACAGTACAATTTGCAAAAAAAAATGGAACGCTTACTTTCTTTTTATGGTACGTCCATACGAAGTATTTCAGTAGAGCAATGAGGAGCATTATACCTATAGGGAGTGTATCAGCAAATAAATCGAGAGACCAGTCGGCCTTCAAAAAAGCAGTTGCCTGCAAATATGTTATCACCATCACAAATTTGTTAACATCAAATCCCCTTTCTCTACATAAAGCCTGCATCGGAGGCTTTATTCTTAAATTAAATGAAAAAAAAATTAAATTAAATTCTTTCATTAGAGGCGAAATATTTTTTAAAAATACAGCTTATGTAATATTAAGTTCTTTTACATCTCTTTCTTATCGTCTTACTGTCGTGCGTATTTGACTATATTAAACCGGCGCAAAAGGTCTCACGACAAATTCAAAAAATACCCAATCGATAGCATTTACAATTTTATAAATGCAATTAATATTAAATAGTGATTCAATTCTTTGGTCTCCGATACCTTCGCATTATTTTCATTTTGCGCAATTCAATCGTATTCTGTAGTACTTCATCACGTTGCGCTTTTAATACAGTAAAATTGTCTTAACCATTGACTGCCATGTTGGTCATCGGTATCCATTGCAATAGGTCTCACAAAAAATTCAAAAAATACCCAATCGGTAGCATTTACAATTTTATAAATGCAATTAATATTAAATAGTGATTCAATTCTTTCGTCTTCGATACCTTCGCATTATTTTCAGTTTGCACAATTCAATCATATTCTGTAGTACTTCATTACGTTGCGGTTTTAATATAGTAAAATACACAAGGCAGTCAAAGGTCTCTCGAAAAATGCAAAAAATACCCAATCGATAGCATTTACAATTTTATAAATGCAATTAATATTAAATAGTGATTCAATTCTTTGGTCTCCGATACCTTCGCATTATTTTAATTTTGCGCAATTCAATCATATTCTGTAGTACTTAATTACGTTGCGGTTTTAATATAGTAAAATACGCACGGCAGTCAAAGGTCTCACGAAAAATGCAAAAAATACCCAATCGGTAGCATTTCTAATTTTGTAAATGCAATTAATATTGAATAGTCATTCAATTCTTTGGTCTTCGATACCTTCGCCTTATTTTCATTTTGCACAATTCAATCATATTCTGTAGTACTTCATTACGTTGCGGTTTTAATATAGTAAAATACGCACGGCAGTCAAAGGTCTCATGAAAAATGCAAAAAATACCCAATCGGTAGCATTTCTAATTTTGTAAATGCAATTAATATTGAATAGTGATTCAATTCTTTGGTCCCCTGTACCTCCGCATTATTTTCATTTTGCACAATTCAATCATATTCTGTAGTACTTCATTACGTTGCGGTTTTAATATAGTAAAATACGCACGGCAGTTAAAAGTCTCACGAAAAATGCAAAAAATACCCAATCGGTAGCATTTCTAATTTTGTAAATGCAATTAATATTAAATAGCGATTCAATTCTTTGGTCTTCGATACCTTCGCATTATTTTCATTTTGCACAATTCAATCATATTCTGTAGTACTTCATTACGTTGCGGTTTTAATATAGTAAAATACGCACGGCAGTCAAAGGTCTCACGAAAAATGCAAAAAATACCCAATCGGTAGCATTTCTAATTTTGTAAATGCAATTAATATTGAATAGTGATTCAATTCTTTGGTCTTCGATACCTTCGCATTATTTTCATTTTGCGCAATTCAATCATATTCTGTAGTACTTCATTACGTTGCGGTTTTAATCTAATAAAATACGCACGACAGTCAAAGGTCTCACAAAAAATGCAAAAAATACCCAATCGGTAGCATTTCTAATTTTGTAAATGCAATTAATATTGAATAGTGATTCAATTCTTTGGTCTTCGATACCTTCGCATTATTTTCATTTTGCGCAATTCAATCATATTCTGTAGTACTTCACTGCGTTGCGGTTTTAATCTAATAAAATACGCACAGCAGTCAAAGGTCTCACGAAAAATGCAAAAAATACCCAATCGGTAGCATTTCTAATTTTGTAAATGCAATTGATATTAAATAGTGATTTAATTCTTTCGTCTTCGATACCTTCGCATTATTTTCATTTTGCACAATTCAATCATATTCTGTAGTACTTCATTACGATGCGAAAACCAAAGAAGTGAATGACTATTTAATATTAATTGCATTTAAAAAATTATAAATGCCACCGATTGGGTATTTTTTTAATTTTTCATGAGATCTTTTGCACCGGTTTAATACACTGTAGAATATAATTAAATTGTGCAAAATAAAGATAACGCAGAGTTGCTAGAAGCCAAAGTATCGAAGCATCGTCCCAATATAAATTGCTTTTACAACATTGCAAATGGGCTTCATTGCGAATTTTCTGCATTATTAGTCAAATTTTTTGCACTAGCCACCGATTACCACCGTAGCAGTCAATGTGTTAAATTAGACGCCTTATGCGTCATATAGAGATGAAACATGAGTAACTTTACCACAGCTGTGGTTAAAGATATTATCATGACGAAGGTAAACGTTGTCGGTATATACTTCTGCCTTGTTCGCTGATACGGCCACAAACCAACAGCACACAACAGGACTTTGTTCAGTTTATAATACTTTATATCAAAGTTAGCCATGTCGCTAAACCGTTCTCGATTCCTACCCCAACTCGACTGTTGCTGTTTTATTTTGTAACGCAACGAGGAACTTCTTCGCGCACTCTATTCTCCCGCAAAATCGTTTAAGGGATATTTAAGGGACGTGGACAATTTGCTTGGAAATGTAACACCGGTATGGGAAGAAAAAAAACACTGTAATTTATGGTCGGGTCATTTTATAACCGTGCGTAATGATAGTACGACGGCGACAAACGAATCGATTGAAATATTCGTACTGAGTCGGCATAAAAAAGTAATTCGAAATGTCAATCATTCGGCGGAACTTATTGTTAGGTAACGGTGTAAAGAAGTTTCTTCGTTGCTTGACGATTCGCGGGAAGTTTGCTATAAGGCAATTGCGATGTGTTTAAATGTTGAACCGCGAGTTAACTGATGTTTTTCTGTGGCAACAAAGTACTCGGTTGGATGATGTACCACATTTTTGAAATACAACAACTGAAATTGTATACACAGTATTTGTAGTATTTGTAGTATTTGTAACAAAAGAAAGACAATAACTGGTATGTGCTAAAGCGAAATAATGCTCAGCAGAAAATTTTTGTAAATAAGAATTTACTAAGAAGACGGTAAGTTGAAAATTTGTTCATCTAAAAATATCGAAGTATGGAGAGTTTAAGAGCAATGGATTGTAATTAACCCCTAAATGCATGATTTTTTAATTTTGACCAAAAATTCTATTATTATAAGATTATTATTACACGTTTACGAAAAAATAAAAAAATAGAATATAGGTATTAATTTTTTTCTTTTTTTTTTTTTTGAAAAATAAAGTGTTTAAAAAATGATACACCATGTAGTACAAACATAAATAATACCGTTTAATTGCTAAGAAAAGAGTACGCATATGTTTACTTATCAATTATTATGAAATTTTAATTAATTAATTTTATTGTATCTTATTTTTATTTGTATTTGTATTCTTCGGCCGCACCAAAACAATTCGAAACAATCTACATGTTATATTGAAAAGTAGCGGATTTATAATACTTTTTTTTCATATTTCGTTTGAATGCATCAAACTACTATGCCATATAACCAAAAGTAAAACTTTCGCTACGGTTAATTTTTTAATTACGAGTTAAGAACAGTGTTTCATTTTTCAGACACTATGCATTTAAGGTTTAATAAGAAAGCAAAACATTCCGTTTCATTATCTATTTACAAAATGGCTAATTTATATATAGACTTCTTTGCTTGTTTCCATACATCGATTCCCTACTGACAGATCTGCTCAACTGTTTTGTGACAACCTACATATGTGAATTTTCACAAATGAAAGCCATTCTGTCGATTTACTACCATTAAAATGTATGTAGATTACACACATAAGTTCGTGAAGGCTAAAGAAACATCGTACATAGGATATAAGTAATTTTATATTCAGTTTCATCTATGCCCTGCAACAGCTAAAAATCATATATTTACAACATTTTACAAAACTGTAGTGCGTTGTATATTTTAGTATTCAGTCATTAAATGGTCACTGGACTTCCCTTAAGAGTGTATGCAGCTGATCTTCTATTGAAATTGCCTGATAACCATGCAGTAGGATACAACCGTTTGGATACCCTTTAAAAAACATAAATTTCTGGCGATAATAGGGAAATATATACCATTTTTGGTCATTTATGGCGATTATAGGGAAATATACCATTTTTATAGTGCTGGAAAGTCATCGGCAAATAAAAATGGAAACCACATTAAAAATGTTATTCTGCGAACTAGTCATAATTACTCACTTTACTGAAGCACTCGAAAGACAAGACTATTAATCCAAACACAGATACTACACACGGTTTAGAACTTTTTAGCATAATAAGGATTAACAATCTTTGCACGGATGGAGGCTGGACATACCATTTACTGCTGTATCTGGAAAAAAGGATATCTTACAAAAAACGATTTATGTACAATTTTTGCATAAACCCAAATACAGTGTTCTCAGAAAATATACAGTGTGTCCTCAATTGAAAATATATAACCATGATCCTTATATAAAGCATAAAAAACAATTATATATATATATATATTTATATAAATATATTGTATTATTAAAAAATATATAGTAATAGTATAAATATACATAAAAAAAATACATAAAATTTAAGTATAATGAGAATAAATTAACATAAATAGTTATATTTTCAACGTATAGTTTTTAATAAATGAAAAACAATAACAATTCTTTTATAGCAGTTGCATACGTTGAAAAACAATTAGTGAGTAATGCGCATGTATTAATTGACGGAATAAATTAATTAACATATTTTCATTTGATAAAATCCATGCAAACTATGTGTTTTAATAAATGCAGAGAAACAATAACCACGATTCTTTTATAAAGCAATCACATAAATTGAAAAACAATTAGTGAGTACTGAAAATGTATTAATTGACGGAATACATGAATTAATTAATTTACATTAGATAAAGTCCATGCAAATTATGTGTTTTAATAAATGCAGAGAAACAATAATCACGATCCTTTTATAAAGCAGTTACATAAATTGAAAAACAATTAGTGAGCACTGAAAATGTATTAATTGACGGAATAAATGAATGAACTAATTTTCATTAGACAAAGTCCATGCAAACGACATGTTTTAATAAATGCGGAGAAACAATAATCACGATCCTTTTATAAAGCAGTCACATAAATTGAAAAACAATTAGTGAGTACTGAAAATGTATTAATTGACGGAATAAATGAATTAACTAATTTTCATTAGACAAAGTCCATGCAAACTATGTGTTTTAATAAATGCAGAGAAACAATAACCACGATTCTTTCATAAAGCAGTCGCATAAATTGAAAAACAATTAGTGAGTACTAAAAATGTATTAATTGACGGAATAAATGAATGAACTATTCAATAGACAAGTCCATGATGTGTTTTAATCAGAATTAATAGCAAATTTGAAAAACCAATTAACTTATTTACATTAGATAAAGTACATGCAAACTATGTGTTTTAATAAATGCAGAAAAACTTACATTATTTGGGAGACGCTTACACTGTTATCTGTTAATTCTTGCCCCACATAGCTAAAGAGAAACGCATGAGTTATCTGTCCTATCAAAAAGCCAACAGACCGGAGAAATTGATCAGAGTCGACTTCAAATGTCATTACCTGTGAAAAAAATGAAGAAAGCTATTCAAGAGACAAGCGTGGAAGAATTAAAAGCGGATTAATCCTTATTGTACTTAAATGTTGTGAAAGTAGCTGTATTAACACATTCAGACAGTTTCTAATACTGAGTACCGACGAAAATATTGAAATCTGAAGCTGCTTGCCGCAAACTTGTATCGTTAAAGCAAGGATAAAAATGGTGAAATTTGTTTTGGAATACCAATAGCAATAATGTGTTGTTTAAAATAAAAAGAATTTTATAATTTGCATACTTGCTTCACAGGTAGACAATAGACCACTTGTTATTATTGTGCTGAATTTATTTATCATTATATTACAGATACTTTGGAAAAGCCGAAACAAAATTTAATATTCACAGTTAATGTGATAAACCGCAAAACAATGACTTTTGCATAAAGGAACTTTACATAGTTTGCATACAAATAAAGTGTCACGACGTATTCCACGAGTTTTGCTTCATAGGTAGACAATAGACCACTTGTTATTATTGTGCTGAATTTATTTAGCATTATATTACAGGTATTTTGGAAAAGCCGAGTAAAAACAAAATTTAATATTTATAGTTAGTGTGATAAATCGAAAAACAATGACTTTTGCATAAACGAACTTTACATAATTTGCATATATATGAAGGGTCGCAACGTATTCCATGAATTTTGCTTCATAGATACACAATACATAGACGACTTATTATTGTGCTGAATTTATTTAGCATTATATTTGAGGTATTTTGGAAAAGCCGAGTAAAAACAAAATGTAATATTTACAGTTAGTGTAATAAATCGCAAAACAATGACTTTTGCATAAAGGAACTTTACATAATTTGCATACATATGAAGTGTCACGACGTATTCCACGAGTTTTGCAGACTACAACGTTTTTGTCGATATTTTAATTTCTCCGATTGTGGAAGCGCCTAATGTTGCCGCACCCAGAAAAAAAAATTGCAGAATTTGAATTCACGTCAACGGAAATCAAGAATAGAATTTTAAATTATGTGAATTCACGTCAGCGGCAACCAGGAATAGAACTTGAAAACACGTGAATTCACGTCAGCGGTCGCGAATGTGTTAATCACAATTTATTTAATGAATACTCACATGCACGAGAAACAAACTTGCAACGATCACGCTCCCCAGAAGCATAATAAGATAATATACAGCATAGCAAGAATCAATCCTGCCAGCAAACCTTCGTAAAATAAAAATTTCCTTAAGTAACTAAGGTATAAGTGCCAGCAAACCTTCGTGAAATAAAAATTTCATTAAATAACTAAGGTATAAGTGTGATTTACGAACTTCATACGCACAGTCATCTTTTGTAACGTCTAACGCTGTTATTTGTTTTATCATAGACTCTCGTATAATTATACTAACCGTATAATTTTACGGTGACCATCGACACAGGTTGTGATATCGCGATATACGCTAACATTTTGCTCGGAATATGAAGATTTCGGCGTAAAAAGCGTTCCCTGCAATGCTTTATCCATGCGATACCTATAAAATATATGTTAGAATGTATATTAATTACCACATCACAATACATAATGTACGTGATGAAGTACTATTTTAATACTATTAAAATATAATACTTATATAAGAATTTTACTATATTAAAATGACAACGTGATGAAGTACTACAGACTATGATTGAATTGTGTAAAATGAAAATAGCGCGAACGTATTAGAGACCAGAGAATTGAATCACTGTCTAATATTAATTGCATTTACAAAATTATAAATGCAACCGCTTGGGTATTTTTTTAATTTTTCATGAGATTTTTTGAACGTAAAGATATTAATTGCATTTACAAATTTATAAATACAACCGCTTGCGTATTTTTTGAATTTTTCGTGAGATTTTTTGAACGTAAAGATATTAATTACATTTACAAAATTATAAATACTACCGATTGGGTATTTTTTTAATTTTTCGTTAGACCTTTTGCAAGTGAAGATATTGTTTGCATTTACAAAATTATAAATGCTACCGATTGGGTATTTTTTCAAATTTTTGTAAGACTTTTTGCACGACATTTAAACATGTAAGATACATGATTGTTTCGTAACACCATAAAAACTCTGTTCTTACTTCAAAACACTGAACATTCCGCAAACGTGATGGATGCACAACATGAATAACAGCTGATTTCCAACTATTACGATATCTATTATAATCAACAACATGATTATGAAGATTAGAGTTTCGTTAAAATATTTATCATGGTCGAGAAATGTTTCTATGTAGAACGGCAACACCTTTGGACGAGTTTCGTTGAGCGGCATAAGTATGTCAAGAAATTGCGAGGTGAACAATGATAATGCGAACAATGTTATCCCGATGAATGTGTAAGCTGAAAGTAACGAAAATTATTAGTTTGCAGGCAGTGATATTGTTTACGCTACTGCGCGCTATTAAAATTAAGTTTAAAATTCATAATAAATTAAATCTAACTTTAATAATAATAGTAATAATAATATATCATATATTATATACAATAATAATGTATATAATATTATATATATACTTATAATATAATTCTATATAATATATTTAATTAATAATATATAATAAGAAGAATCGTTAACGTAATAATTAACTTCTGCAATTATCAACCTTAATAACGCAATATTAGTCACTAATCAGTTCAGCGTCGCAAATTATGCGTGTTTCAACAAAGTAGTATAATTTTGTCAGTCGAAGAGTTGCATTTCATTTTTAATGATGCGTACAAATCTTTTCTTTAATACGAGGTTTTGCCGAATTAAAATAAAACAGAAGAATTTAGAGAACCTCTTCTACCTTCCGGATTAATTGACATGTCGATGTAGCCGGACAGTAAAATTTACGAGTACTGAAATGTAAGTATACTGTAAAGTATAAGTAATTGTGTATAGATGCGGCCGAACATCCGTTGAATATTTTATGCTATTTTATCTAAATAAATATAAATATTAATATATAATTAATAATGTTATACATAATATTATAATATATAATAAATGTAATTAAATAAAATAGCAGAAATAGTTTACGCTATTTAATTCAAATAAATAACAGAGCAAACGCATATATTCTGCATCCCGCCAACATTTGAATAAAGACATAAACAAGGTGTCTTCTTAAAATTATTACACATACATTTAAGCTATTCAATCCAGTAATAATACTATTATTTACGGCAATGACACATTATTGCCTGCTTGTTATCTTTCACCTTACTTGAGTAAATAAAATTTAACTGTTTTGCAACGTCAGCATAACGACGCAGTATTTTGATTTCTTCTTCCGTTTTTATGGTTCTCCAATCATCGTTCATAGCTTCCAGAAGCTCTCTCATCTGGAAACAGAAATAACATGCAACCGCGAAATATCCAATAATAGTTGAATTATCTGAAAAATAATTTACGTCATTAAACATACATTGATATATACATACTATATATGTTACCGTGAATAACCAAAATTGGAGAATGTCGACTTTCACCGGTGAATGTCAACAGATACCAAATACCTCGGTTAAAGATCGAATATTGCATTACATTGTTGTACATTCGGACCCTCTCCGATGTGTGTCGACAATTAGTGCATGGTGAATGTCAACATTTACCGGTGTAAGTCAGAAATAAGGGTATTTAGCAAATATTTCGGACATACACCATAAAGCGACTATGTGAATGTTGACATTCACCGGTGAAAGTCGACATTCTCCAGATTTCGGTGTTTCATTGTAACATATATATACGATGCGCTCTTCATCAAATAATTTTCTTGCATTATGTAATTTGGCGTAAATGAAGAATTATCATTAAAGAATTATCAAGAATTATCCGGCCGGAATTATCCGGCCGGAAGTAGTCAGCAGCCAAAGGGTTAAATTAGAATTAAACACAACTACTTACTTAGACTTTAATTACAATTAAACAGAATTATTTTTTAATTAGACTTTAATTAGAGTTAGACTAATTAGAATTAACCTAATTAGACTGATTAGACTTTAATTAGAATTAAATATAACTACTTACCGTACCAAGCTCTACGACCCGATCAATAATGACGAATATAGAAAATAGGGGAAGTAATAGGATGGGTAATTGGTCGATCATATACGCCGTGGTTATCGTCATTGTAAAATATGTTGCGATCTAAGCAAATGGCATACGCATGTACAACGTATTTCATTACCTCCCATGAGTACACCCAGCGCTGTGCCGAATACTTAAAATCCGTAATATTATCTTATAAGTAATAGTGACGAGAATCTTAAGGGTCACCTGTCCGGAAACACACGTTACCAGCACGGCATTCGTAAAAACGCGAAAAAATACGCGACTCCACAAACCCTGATACGGCCATATTCCCACGCAGGACAATAAGCACTGAGTCAATTTAAAATAGGAGCTGTTGACGAAATCCATTTTCACGCCGGCGAGACCGACCGTCGAGTAGAATTTCTCGCGGCGAAGAAAAAGAAGTAACCCTTACGATTCTCTCGATGCAGTCCTTCTTCATTAATAATTACGCCGACTATTTTCAGTCCGCCGACTCGCGGTGGCACGATTAATATTTACGGGGGTCGAACTGTAAGAGGAATATAACCCGGTTGACTGACGGGAAAGTGAAATCGGATGAACAACGTACTATTAATCTTGCAGATGTAGTCGTGTCGTAATAATAACTGTGCACATTTTTACTACGTCATGGGAAATGGCAGACGATGTTCTAGCTGTGAAGAAAGTGTTGTGTTCGTAGTAAGTATAGAAGAGTACAATTGTAAGAAATTAAAAATGTTCAGGTAATGATATATTTAGCGGGTATAATAAGCGGAGTCTAATCAATGTGCATTGTTGCGCTTGGGCGACTAGTTAAGATTATTGTATTTTGAACAAAATTCCAGGGATTTCCGTCGAGTTGAAAAACTGTAGTGGAAAATCGTACTATTTATCTTGCAGATGTAGTCGTGTCGTAATAATAACTGCAAATTTTTACTACGTCGAGCTTCATGGGAAATGGCAGACGATGTTCTAGCTGTGAAGAAAGTGTTGTGCTCGTAGTAAGTATACAAGAGTACAATTGTAAGAAATTAGAAATGTTCAGGTAATGATATATTATCGGGTATAATAAGCAGAGTCTAATCAATATGCATTGTTGCGCTGGGCGACTAGTTAAGATTATTGTATTTTGAACAAAATTCTAAGGGTTTCCGTCGAGTTGAAAAACTGTAGTGGAAAATCGTACTGTTAATCTTGCAGATGTAGTCGTGTCGTAATAATAACTGTGCACATTTTTACTACGTCATGGGAAATGGCAGACGATGTTCTAGCTGTGAAGAAAGTGTTGTGCTCGTAGTAAGTATACAAGAGTACAATTGTAAGAAATTAGAAATGTTCAGGTAATGATATATTTAGCGGGTATAATAAGCAGAGTCTAATCAATATGCATTGTTGCGCTTGGGCGACTAATTAAGATTATTGTATTTTGAACAAAATTCCAGGGATTTCTGTCGAGTTGAAAAATTGTAGTGGAAAATCGTACTATTAATCTTGCAGATGTAGTCGTGTCGTAATAATAACTGCAAATTTTTACTACGTCGAGTTTCATGGCAAATGGCAGACGATGTTCTAGCTGTGAAGAAAGTGTTGTGCTCGTAGTAAGTATACAAGAGTACAATTGTAAGAAATTAGAAATGTTCAGGTAATGATATATTTAGCGGGTATAATAAGCAGAGTCTAATCAATATGCATTGTTGCGCTGGGCGACTAGTTAAGATTATTGTATTTTGAACAAAATTCCAGGGATTTCCGTCGAGTTGAAAAACTGTAGTGGAAAATCGTACTGTTAATCTTGCAGATGTAGTCGTGTCGTAATAATAACTGCAAATTTTTACTACGTCGAGCTTCATGGGAAATGGCAGACGATGTTCTAGCTGTGAAGAAAGTGTTGTGCTCGTAGTAAGTATACAAGAGTACTATTGTAAGAAATTAGAAATGTTCAGGTAATGATATATTTATCGGGTATAATAAGCAGAGTCTAATCAATATGCATTGTTGCGCTTGGGCGACTAGTTAAGATTTTTGTATTTTGAACAAAATTCCAGGGATTTCCGTCGAGTTGAAAAACTGTAGTGGAAAATCGTACTATTACTTAATCTTGCAAATGTAGTCGTGTCGTAATAATAACTGCAAATTTTTACTACGTCGAGCTTCATGGGGAATGGCAGACGATGTTCTAGCTGTGAAGAAAGTGTTGTGCTCGTAGTAAGTATGCAAGAGTACTATTGTAAGAAATTAGAAATGTTCAGGTAATGATATATTTATCGGGTATAATAAGCAGAGTCTAATCAATATGCATTGTTGCGCTGGGCGACTAGTTAAGATTATTGTATTTTGAACAAAATTCCACGGATTTCCGTCGAGTTGAAAAATTGTAGTGGAAAATCGTACTGAACGTTTACATCGAAATGTTTGGGAAGTTGCATTCAGTTGAAAACCTTTCCTCAAGAACGAAGTATCTAAGAAAGCGTGTGTGCGTCGATAATTATTTCTTTTTCAAAAATGTTTATAACGCATGACTAAAATTACTTTTATGTTAATTTAATAGTGTTATTATATCCTGTGGAATATCTTTTGAAATACCTACTATTTCAGCACGTAAGTACTCAAATGCGGGTTAATAAAATAATAAATTTCAAAATAGAGTTCATAAATGAATAGAGTTTCGTGCAAAATATAATTTAAATAGAATTACCTTTATCAAAACCACACCGTTTTGTAGGAAATCATGTGCTATTCACTGCTTCATGAATAAACCGTGTCTGAGTGCAAAACAGTTGTTTGATATTACTTTTTACTACTATTTCGATAATAATATGCAATTTTAATATTACAGTTTGATAACAATATTATTAATTCGCATTAATATCTTTTTACTACGTATTGATACCAGCGTATTAATAAATTTCATCATGCAACTCTTTATTATATGAAAGAAACAATTTTGTAAACAGTTTTCCTCAACTTTACATACGGACAGAAGTAGTTATGGAAAGAATAACACGTAATTCTGTCACGTTAATTAATGACTTATGCTTAACGGAGCCCTGTATCAAACTGCAATCTAGCATCATTCAAAATACACTTTATCTCGTTGAATGTAACACTGTGAAGTAAGAAACAGCAGTCTGCATCACCTGTAATGAAAATGGTTCGAGTGTTACCAAATATTAATTTATGTGCAATATTATTTGTCGATTTTATTTAAAGAAAGTATTTTTTAATATTTAAAGAAATTATTTTAATTTCAATTATATAATTATATGTAGATATTATTTATATAATTATATTTAGATATTATTTAAAAATAATTTTATTTATCGAAATTATTAAAAGCTGTACCGTTCCATAGGTCTCCGAAGAAAAAACACACACTCTCCCGGGTGCAATCGTTGATGGCGTCATGCTTGCATGCATTATTAGTAATAATGACTTTTGTGTATTCGCTGAAGTTACATACCACTTCGAATTGTACCTGAAATAGGCAAGATTATTTTACATATTATTAATAGGCAAGGTGATACATAGCAAGTGCATAGTTCCGAAGCCTGGCAATAAATTTTCGAAGTCTGTAGGAAACAAATGCTTTGAACAATGTAAATGGAGATCCTTGACTATGCTCAACGCTTAAAGCTCCAGTTATTTTTTCAACGCCGAAAATGGTAGCTTTAGTTTAACCCTTAAATGCATAGTGTTTAAATCTAATTTAAGACGCATGAAAAATATTATATGTATACAATAGGACGAATGATGATGAGATTTATGTTCTTATACAGGTTTAATATTAAACGAAACTTCCGGGTTTTACGGAACCAAATCTCTAGTATTTTTGGAGAATTGTAAAGTATTACCTTGTCCGATGAATGATACTCCATGATGACATATTTTTTTATGCGAATGCTTTCTTATTAATCCTTAAATGCATAGTGCGTCAAAATTGAAACACTGTCTTTAGCTCGTAATTAAAGCATTAACCGTAGTAAAAGTTCTACTTTTGTAAAATAAAAGTAATAAGTAACTTGACAGTAAAATCAAATAAATTAATTAAAATTTCATAATAATTTGTAAGTAAATGTATGCATACTTTTCTCTTAGCAATTAAACGATATTATTTATGTGTAGACTGCATGGTGTATCATTTTTGATCATGTAAAAAAAATAATTTCATAAACCTATATAATAATTTACGTACAATAGAATTCCTGCGCTCAAAATTAAAAAATCATGCATTTAAGGGTTAAAGTACTACAATTATAATGTAAGCACGTTACACAATATACATATATACCAAGAATGAATATAAAGAATGCAAATATGCAGGTACGTGCGCAATACTTACACATTTTTGAAAACATTTGCGCTACGATCTATTAATTTCTGTCCAGGATAAATGTCAAACATTAATTGACTTGTCTGAGCTAGCACATTTGCTACTGCTCTCATAACTCGAAAAGATGCGGTGGTACTTGTCACGACCTAAAACAAATACACCATAGAACTCAGTGCCAATAATATAAAAATTGAACATAGTTGGCTTCTGGATATATCATCTTTATATCCTTCGCAGATATTATCTACATCTTCAAAAACAAGGGAACCTCTGAAACTGAAGTTCCCTTGCCCAGTTGATCATTATATGTCCATATTTATCGTTACGAATCAGTAAGGCAGCGAATTATATTTTATTGATGAATCGGTCAATTTAAAAAACCAGGAGGATGGGATGTCAAACTGGATTTACTTGGAAACCCCATGTCTATTGAGATTATATGGAGTTTCCAAGTTTTCCAGAAAACATTACGAGTTCGCATCCAGAAGTCAAGCATATTCATAATCCTGGCTAGAAAGCGTTAAATGTAAAAAATAGCGTAATCTTATGAATTCTTAGTTTTAGCGTTATGTATAATTTAATAATACAGTTACAATGCATGTTATGTTTTACTTACATAGTACAAAGCAAGACTGATGTTGCCAGCAACAAGAAGCAGCGTAACAAACATCACCCATTCATATAGAGAATTAACAGAATTGGTGAATCTTAAAGATACAATTATTATCTTTCCACAAGAACGTAGAAAAATGTTTGAGAAATGCGTCATTACTGCACAATAGCAATAGTTTATAAGAACAAGTTACCTCATAGCTTTTCTGTGATACTCTACACCGCACGAGATTTTCCGAAAGATTTCCTTTTCCGCAGGCATATTCGAGGCTGTGTCAAACATGTGCTCCAGATAATATCTGGAAATATGCGATTATTCACGATACATTTTTTCTATTTATGTACATGCCCCGACTCATCGATCGATGCGATCGATAAATATTGGGTTATCCAGGGAGTTCGTGCCGAATTTGAAGAAAAATTCGAACGCAGCACATTTAAATTTTGAGATACGTTTATTAACACTAAACATACCAAGCAGGGTCAAATGACCTCTTTCAAAATTTAGTTTAAAATCGTACATTTATTGTTATTTCTATCGCTTATTTGGCTTTCTGTAAATTCTTATATCATCTGATTATTCAATTTCTCGCTTTAATAAATTAGAAATTTCTTTCTGAAAATCAACGTTTATTTCATAAGGGGTCAAATTTATAAATGCAGGTATTGTTAGAATAATGATGCGATCCTTTGATCTCCAATACCTGCACATTATTTACATTTTGCATAATTCATTCAAACGCTGTAGTATTTCATAGCATCGCCATTCTAATACAGCAAAATACGCACGACAGTCAACCTGTTAAATCGTGGGGAACCCATACATCAAATTTCTGCTAATTAACGTGTCGTATAGCGTGGGTAACTCTCGATCGATCTTTTAATCTGATCTTAATCTGTGGTCGAGGGCTTATCCGGACGTTCGTGATATTTAAGCTTAAAATCACCAGTCTTAAATCTAGCAAACCACTTCCGCACAGTTCTTTCATTTACCGCACCTTCACCATAAACGGCGCATATCTTGTTTGCGAGTTCTGTGGCATTTTTGCCTTTCCGGTAAAAGAACAACATTAAATTCCTATAATGCGCTTTGTTTGCTTCCATATTCAAAGGCATACAAAACTGACAAAATAAACGTGTCGAAACCCAACATTTTCACAAATATGCCCGAAGTACCGTTTTCTAGAATTTGCACGCGTGTCATTTTTCTTCAATCATTCCGATATATTCAGACACAAACTTTCTGGACGCCCCAATACTTAAGATCGTATTCTACGGATTTTTATAAGGTGCAGCAGTTTATTAGGCAACAGATGAAGCTCAATTTCTTCTTAAACTTCTTATGTTCTTCTTAAACTTTTACCCCGCTATTGAAAACATGCCACACGCATGATGCACGTATGTCATGTACAAAGTATCAGTTGCGATAAGTGCAAGTACTCCAACGCCGCAACACATGGCCATGTGCAGTATTATTGGGTAGTAATATTTCTCCCGATCAACCATGTAGTTGCCTTGGAACAAGAATTCGTGTTGACGCGGCTCGTCTAAAGGCATCAAAATGTCCAGTAAATTTGGCATGATCGTTGAAATAAAACAGATCGTACCCAGCGTACCTAAATAACCTAAAATAAGCCAGTTTTGATCGACTGTTCCTTCTCGCCAGTGTCAGTTTCAATATCTATGAACAAAAGGGCTTTATTTATCAGCTTCTCCTTTACCTTCTACTTTATGACTTTGCTTTGGTACAAAGCAAAACGTACGGCCGAAAAATGGTAAGGCGAACTGATCTTTCTGGTGTTTAGCACTTACACAAACAGTGAAGATTGTACAGTCTACTTTCTTCCGCAGTGTTTTCTAGGATTGTAAACTCTTCTTTGCTCTTTTGTGACTTCCAGTCACGCTTTATTTCTTCCAGGAGTGCCATTAGCTAAAATGAAAGCACATATTCTGTACTATGATTCTGAGTATTTGTGTATGAATGTAAATGTAAGTCTCTTTAGGACTAAGCGAAGTGTTTATTGAATAAAAAAGATAAAATGAATAAATGTGAAGAAGTGCCTATATGTTCCTGTTTTTAATTCATTTTCGTCGTACTTCTCAACCTAAACTAAGCTCATTTTTTCGGTACTTCCTATATAATATGTTTCCTCCCTGCCTTTTTTTACAAATAAACCAAATACACCTGTACTTTCCTATACGGCCGCTTTTTATACGGCATTTTGCTTTATACGGCACTTACATTTATTATTCAGCAGAGTATTGAAAAAGGAAAAGAGCTGCAGAAATACAGACTACTAAAGCAAAAGGCTTAATGCTTATCATTTGAACAGGGTAGACATTGAAAGTGGAATTCAATCGATTATATAAGAAAATTGTAACACAAAGACTTTAAACCACAAAATTAAGACTTAAATCTACGTAAATTTTTCTTTTTATGTTATTTAAACTGTTAAGTATTACCGAACATAAATTAATCTTTTCACTTATTGCACTGTCGGAAAAATATTTATTTGTTACCAAGTATATTAAATGTTATTGAGTGTTTACACGTTATGCATATAATTTGCATTTTTTTTCTAAGTGAAGTAAAAAAATGCCCAAATAAATGACGGCAAGGCCCTATCGAAGGAATTTTACCTGATCTTGATTTCCTATTTAAGCAAGTAGAGTTCTGAATATTGTAAGGAATGTTACTTAAGTACTTCAAAACCCGAGAAAATTATTGAGATGTATACACTATATTATAGACAATGTATATAAACCAAGGAAACTATGCAATAAAGATTAGCACCGTTAATACCTTACTTTATCAGAATAAATCCAGGAGCTCAAGTATTTTAACCACAGTATAACGAGCACTATTAAAAACAATGTCATTTCGACATACAAATCCAAGTCGGCCTCTACTGTTATATATTCGAGTACCTAAAAACAGGAAATTCTATTATAGGTTTGATTACAAATAGAGTACAGCACACCATAAAAACAGTATTAGTATCCGCAAAATAGCTCATCATGTTTATAACTAATTATACTAAATTTATTGTTTATTATTCATTCACATCAAATCACACTTATTTTTCTCCTAAACACGCATGGATTAATGTGCATTGTAATCAATGATAAACATATGATATTTGTATGAATAAACGAATGATGACAAATGAACAAATGAATAAAATAAAGTAAACAATTTATACCACAACTGTAATTGTACTATTATATTATTACACTACTAATTGTTAAATTAAATATGTATCATTCATTTACATCGAATCAGACTCATTTTTTCCTAAACTCGCATGGACTAATATAAAATAATATAAATAATTTATACCATGACTGTAATTGTACTAATAGAATACAACATACTCTAAAAACAGTATTAGTATCCGCAAAACAGTTCATCACATTTGTAATTAATTATATCAAATTTACTGTTTATCATTCATTCACATTGAATCAGACTCACTTTTGCCTAAACACGCATGGACTAATGTGCGTTAATAAATGTACATTGTAATCAATGATAAACATATGATATTTGTATGAATAAACGAATGATGACAAATGAACAAATGAATAAAATAAAGTAAACAATTTATACCATAACTGTAATTGTACTATTATTATACTACTAATCGTTAAATTTACTATGTATGATTCATTCACATCGAATCGGACTCATTTTTGCCGAAACACGCATGCACAAATATACGCTAATAAATGTACATCGTAATGAATTTATATAATATTTGTATGAATTAACGAATGATGACAAATTAATAAAATCAAATAAATAATTTATACCATGACTGTAACTGTACTAATAGAATACAACACATTCTAAAAACAGTATTAGTATCCGCAAAACAGCTTATCATGTTTGTAATTAGTTATGTTAAATTTACTATTTATTATTCATTCACATCGAATCAAACTCATTTTTTCCTAAACTCGCATGGACTAATATGCATTAATAAATCTACATTGTAATCAATGATAAACATATGATATTTGTATTAATAAACGAATGATGACAAATGAATAAAATCAAATAAATACTTTATACCATGACTATAAATGTACTAAAAAATAGCGAAGTGACGAACAATCTCAGAATCAACATAGTGTTGCGTTTTTGATACGGCCATTGACCTATCATTGCCAATAGAATGTGATTTAGCTTATAGTAACGACTGCTGAAGATATCCATGACTGTTCCAATGCCAACCACTCTGACTAACTGAAGACCTTTGCGCAGCACATTTTCCGTCACCCCCATAATTTGTTTAAATTTATTATTCACACGCCTCCTATTTGCAACGATATAATCAATTCTTCTGTTCTGCACACTTTGCTTGCATGTACGAAGGGAAATGACAGTAATGTCCTGAAATTCTGCGAAGGTACCTTATTTTCTATCATTTAACTAAAGCCAGTTGCTTTAGTGAATTTATGCAAGTTAGATTGTTGTGTGAGGGATAGACGTAAACCTTACAAATTACAGTGTAAATTCTCTCAAGAGAAACATGCTTCGATCGATGTACAGGAGTAAAGAAATATTTGCTTAATATCATTCATGTCGCTACAGTGAAACTTGAGCAAACTTTAAAGAATGTGGGATTATACAATTTTGCTTTCACAGACCATTTAATTTTAGTAGTTTTAAATAGCGATTGTTGTGTTGTAATAGAAATGGAATAATGGAAAGTTTATTACACCGGTATATCATAAAAACGTAATTAACAAGTTTTATAAATACGTATCCGAACCTTGAATGAAAGGAAGAAATGTTCAGCTTTTAGAAGGATCTGATCACATTTATTACGAATTATCAAAGTGAGTATTATGAGGAAATTGGAAATATTATCCACATTGGAGATATTTCAATGTTACACTAGTTATACTACGAGTAAACTGCGTGTATAATTTACAGTTTTGATTTATAGTTTACACGTTGCAAAATTTGTATTATTTAAAACATACATAAGAATTTTGCAATACTGCTTGAATTTAAAAATAATACTAATTTACGATTACCACATTCTATTGCATTTTAGTTTCGGTACGTTATTATCAATTTTTTATTTTCTAAACGAAATAAACAATAATACAGCAATACATGATTTATGATACTACATTATTATCAAGTGGTATGAATACTAATTGGAAATTATAACTATGTGTTTCTCTTCATAATAGCTGTTTGTAGTACTGAGAGGGAGTAGATGCAGTTTTTATTAGCAGTTATTAGTTAGAGGAGTTGGGGATATAATAAAATATTCATAAGAATTTTGCAATAGTGCTTGAATTTAAAAATAATACTAATTTACGATTACCACATTCTATTGCATTTTAGTTTCGGTACGTTATTATCAATTTTTTATTTTCTAAACGAAATAAACAATAATACAGCAATACATGATTTATGATACTACATTATTATCAAGTGTTATGAATACTAATTGGAAATGATAACTACGTGTTTCTCTTCATAATAGCTGTTTGTAGTACTGAGAGGGAGTAGATGCAGTTTTTATTAGCAGTTATTAGTTAGAGAAGTTGGGGATATAATAAAATATTCATAAGAATTTTGCAATACTGCTTGAATTTAAAAATAATACTAATTTACGATTATCACACTCTATTGCATTTTAGTTTCGGTACGTTATTATCAATTTTTTATTTTCTAAGCGAAATAAACAATAATACAGCAATACATGATTTATGATACTACATTATTATCAAGTGTTATGAATACTAATTGGAAATGATAACTACGTGTTTCTCTTCATAATAGCTGTTTGTAGTACTGAGAGGGAGTAGATGCAGTTTTTATTAGCAGTTATTAGTTAGAGAAGTTGGGGATATAATAAAATATTCATAAGAATTTTGCAATACTGCTTGAATTTAAAAATAATACTAATTTACGATTACCACATTCTATTGCATTTTGGTTCCGGTACGTTATTATCAATTTTTTATTTTCTATGCGAAATAAACAATAATACAGCAATACATGATTTATGATACTACATTATTATCAAGTGGTATGAATACTAATTGGAAATTATAACTATGTGTTTCTCTTCATAATAGCTGTTTGTAGTACTGAGGGGGAGTAGATGCAGTTTTTATTAGAAGTTATTAGTTAGAGGAGTTGGGGATATAATAAAATATTCATAAGAATTTTGCAATACTGCTTGAATTTAAAAATAATACTAATTTACGATTACCACATTCTATTGCATTTTAGTTTCGGTACGTTATTATCAATTTTTTATTTTCTAAGCGAAATAAACAATAATACAGCAATACATGATTTATGATACTATATTATTATCAAGTGTTATGAATACTAATTGGAAATGTTTTTAGATACAGTTTTGTGAATACACATTTTATGAATACTATTAGGAAATGTTTCAGATACAGTTTTTATTAAAAGTTATTAGTTCGAGGAGTTGGGGATCATGTCGCTTTCACAGGACACTGTTATAATTTCATAAAAATACATTCTTGCTCTTGCAGCTTATCATCTGTTTCATAAAAGTTATTTAATATTTAAAGTGCATTTTTGTAACTGCTACAAATAAATTAGTCTAACCCGTTATAAAATTGTGTAACAAAACCGCAAGATTTTAACACAAGTTTATAGGTATGCAAATTTAATCTAGCAAAAGATTATAGACTTTATAGACTTAATAGACTTTAACGACACGTTAGAAATTTATTTATAAATATTTATTATCACAACCTGACCTCGTTGTTACAGTTGTTATTTGTAACAACTACAGATATAAAACTGTAAAATATAATAGTACATAAATGTTCTGCGTTGGAAGATCAAATATGGTAAATTAGTCATTACTGTCTATCGCACCAATTATATCTTATAATGTAATTTATGCTTTATCCAACTGATCTCTAAATATTTCGTCCAGTTTAGCCTCTAACTTAGCATTTGTTCCACGACACTGATCTACTACTGCTTTTGCCCACTGTAAAAATAAAACTATCCATTACCATTTATCCTACGTTTATCTTATAAAAAGTTACGTAGCTTGCTCACTATAAAATACTCTTTGACCCTGCTACTGGTCCAACCAACCGGCGTAGACCTTTGCAAATCCCTCAAATTGTATAGCTTATCAGCTAGTTTCACCAATTTTGCTCCATGACTCTTTTTCCCAGAATTTTCTACCTGCAATCGCTTGCGCTCTGCCTTTGGTAAATCCTTATCATCAGTTACTTCTCTAACAATTTCACAAACAGCGCTACCAAACGCTTCCTCAATTTCATTAAAGGTAGTGTCTGTATCTTCTACAGTGTCGTGTAATAGCGCTGCTAAAATTACTGTTGTATCGTAAACATTTCCTTCCTCCACTAAGATGTTAGCAACTCCTAAAAAATCATTTTATTCCAACAACATGAGGCAGTACATAAATTATTCATATCATTTTAAAAAGTAGCAAACCAATAGGATGATTTATGTAGGGTGTTTGCTCAATGTCTTTCCTCCTCTGATTGCTGTGTTTTATTGCAGCAAAGTTGCTACATTTTATAACAAGAGCTAGTACTTCGTTTGAAACTGAATTTTCGAAGGAGTCGCATTCCTTGTTAGTGCAAGATAAATGTTCCTCTTTTGAATCCATATTTTAGTGTATCTCGACAGTAGAAATTGCATTTATTCACGGCGTGCAATAAGAAAGGTTAATTAAAAGATGAGTTTGAATATTTGTGGCAATTAACCTTTATCCCCCCGACTTCGTGAGAAACTGCGCCATCTTGTGGCCTACACATTTATCATTCATAACTTACGAATATTCAAAATTTCAAAAACAAACTCTCGACACATTCTAATCAATTATACCACAATTATGCTGTAAAACGAACAAAAAGTTCTATATTCTTCGTCGAGATGCCCACAGTTATTCAAACCCATCACAAAGTCGACATATAAACAAAAATCGCTTGCCTAATGTTATGTCGTACCATAATTAGTCAAAGGTTTATATGTAAACACAGACAATAACAAACCCTCGATCCTTACTTATATTTGGTGCTCCCAAAAAGTATGTTTTTACCACCTGAACCTTGCCTTCCATTTTTCCTCAATCCTATATTAGCACGTTGACTGCTGAGCACATTTACTGTATTAGAACGGCGATACTATGAAATACTACAACGTTTGACTGAATTATGCAAAATGTGAATAATGTGCAGGTACTGGAAACCAGAGGATCGCATCACTATTTTAACAATAACTTCATTTATAAAATAATTATTGCTACTCATTGCAAATATTTTGGATCTTCAGTAAAATCTCTTCCGCCGGTCACCGGTGACCATCACGGCTGTCTTGGTGTTAAAAAGTCGCAGTTTAATTGTACTCTGCAGTATTTCATTGCATTGCAGTTCTAACATAGCAAACTACGCACGGTGTATTGTTGTATTACAACTTCTTATGAAAAATCACAAAAACAATTATACCACAATTAATACCACAATTATGTAAATAATGTGCAATTATTGGAAACAAAAATCGCATCACTTTCTCAATGATGCATTTCAAAATAATTATTGCTCACCACAATGGAATATTTACATTGTCGATATATAAACAAAAATCGCTTGCATAATGTTGTGCCCTACCATAACTGGTCATAGATCAACAAGTAAACACAGACCTAAGTGCATCACGGTAAATTTCATTAATACCAAACCCTCGATCCTTAGTTATATTTGTTGTTCATAAAAAGTATATTTCTACCACATGCACCTTGTATTGTGATTTTTCGTATTAGAACAGCGATGCTATGAAATACTACAGCAATTGCAGCTACATGCAAAATGTAAATAATGTGCAGGTATTGAAGACTTTCTTAATTTCAATCGGAATCTTGTTTTCTATCACTATTCTAGTCTAACTTCCCTCTATTTATAAAATAATTATTGAAGATACACATATGTAAATAAGTACAAGATTTTTTTGTATTATATGTTTATCTGTTTATTTAAATCTCTTGCGTCACTGGTGAACATCACGGCACTCAAAGTGTTAAAAAAATCAGAGTTAGTTTTGTATATTCAGTTTTCTGCAGTTAATAAACAGTTATTTTAAGAAGAAGTCAGACCGTTCTCGGAATAGTTGATTTCTTCATTACAGCATAATAGTAAGCAAAAAACGAAACATTTATAGCTGCGCACATACATCTTATGCCTCGGACCTTCTTCTATAGTAACACAAGTATCTTACAGTGTCTTACAATTTCTCCAGGTGCTTTTTTGGCTGCTTCGTTTGGTCTCTGAGTCATTAGAAGATTAGCAAAATCTTTCTACCGGTTTCCGATGCTGATTCTTGACCAACTACCGATGTCCGCTGCACACTGCATCCCATTCGTCGGCCTCGCTCTTTTCTCAATGTATTATATATAAGCGAGTACATCTGATGCCACACGTATTCGCAAAGATGGGGTTCATGGCCTCGTCACTCTCTTCGCACAGCGACCGTGAGAAACAACCGCTACAAATGCATTCTCGGAAGTCTTATGAGGGGGAGCTTTATCCTAGGAGCGCCGGATGAACAGAACAGAATATATATTGCTGCGGTCTAAACATAAGAAAAAATAGCTTGAAACACACATTGCTTCAACGAACTTGATAGGATTTCGATAAATTGAGAAATGGTCCAAAAAGAATGTAGGGTTGAAATAAAGTGTATTAAATAAAGTTTATTCGATAACAATGTTTTTCGCGTGTTATTTAGAAAAATCTTGTACTCGAAAAATAAAACAAATTTTGCGAAATTTTTTTGACGAAATTAATCGACGCAATTTTACTAATTATTAAAACTCGTTTTCAATTACATTTTTCGCATAAATTGAATTAAAGTTATCACGTTAGCTATATACTTACAAATATTATATTAGCAATAGAAAGTTTAATATATATTTTATATAATTTTCATGTTATCACACTTCAAAAAAAAGTATTCATATATTTACTTACTAATTATTATGAAATTTTAACTAATTTATTTTATTTCTATTTGTACGTTATTAAATTTTATTTTATTGTCACTCCTAACCTTCACGAACTTCCTCCGACGCGCCAAAACAATTCGTCAATTCAAATATCATATTGAAAAGCGCGCGAATTTACTTTTTTCTGGTTTTTTTTTTCGTATTTCATTTGAATGCATGCAACTAGTATGACATACAGTCGAAAGTAAAACTTTCATTAAATTAACATAAATAACAAAACTACATAAATTAAAGACAGTGTTTCATCTTTGAGACACTGTGCATTTAAGAGTTAAACATTTAGCAATAAAATGGTATAAATATACCTGCTTACCCATTAAACGACAAATCTGTTTGGGCCCTTTCGTCGGGATTTGTGACGTTTCCCTGATTGACTGTTCCTGTTGAACTTGAACTTCATAAATAAATTTCAATAAATTTAATAAATCAAAAAAAAATTAAATAAATTTCATAATTAAACAATTTCATAAATAAATTTAACATAAATAACAAAACTTCATAAATAAATTGCAATAAATCTCATAAATCAAATAAATTTCATAACTAAACAACTTCATAAATAAATTTAACATAAATAAAAAGACTTCATAAATGAATGTCAATAAATATAATAAATCAAATAAATTTCATAACTAAGCAACTTCATAAATAAATTTAACATAAATAACAAAACTTCGTAAATAAATTTAAATAAATCAAATATATCAAATAAATTTCCATTGCATACCACATCCGACCAACACTACTTATGCCTTGTATTCCTAAACATTAACAGAATCCAAGTGCTCAGCACGATGGGACCCAAAAACACATTAAACGACAAATCTCTTCAATACATCGTCTATGCATCATAAACATCAATACCACGCATGGTAACTGTTCTCGAACTGCAGATCCTATAAACTGCAAGGTCTACCCGAAGATGTCACATTCTTCTCTACAAATTTCACGCCGTTTCCTCCAGATGCCGCTGATATTCATTCTAATCGAATTCCGAGCACCAATGGGCTCGTTCCTCGGGATTTGTGACGTTTCCCTGATTGACTGTTTCTGTTGAAAACTTCATAAATAAATTTCAATAGATCTCATGAATGAAATAAATCAAATTTTCATGACTAAACAACTTCATAGATAAATTTAACATAAGTAACAAAACTACATAAATAAATTTCAGTAAATGTAATAAATCAAACAAATCAAATAAATTTCATAACCACTCACCACATCCGACTAACACATTTTAGCGGCATTTGCTTACGCTGTCCCTGATTGACTGTCCAATAAATTAAACGTCTATAACATCGATAAATTTAAAACCATAACTAAAGTAAATAAATCAAATAAATCGATAAATTTAATAAATCAAATAAATCAAATAAATTTCATAACTAAATAACTTCATAAATAAATTTAACATAAATAACAACACTCTATAAACATATTTCAATACATTTAATAAATCAGTTTAATAAATCAAATAAATCAAGAATCCATTGAACGACAAATCTCTTCAATACATCGTCTATGCAGCAACTAAAATCAACAAACATCAATACCACCCATGGTAACTGTTCCCAAACTCCAGATTCTATAAACTACAAAGTCTACCCGAAGATGTCACATTTTTCTCTTCAAGCTTCGCACCGTTTCCTCCAGATGACGCCGATATTCATTCTAATCGAATTCCGAGCACCAATGGGCTCGTTCCTCGGGATTTGTGACGTTTCCCTGATTGACTGTTCCTGCGATTGGGGGCGTCCGCTTTGGCCATTGCTCCATACTGCTGGACGGTTCTCCGTGCATGTCCAACACTGTGAGTAAAAAACATTGTTTTGGAGGTGCGCGCGGTAAGGCTCATCGCGAGGACGCTTTGCAAAAATGACGTCCCGTCTCGAGAAAGAACGTGCCAAACAGATCCAAGACAAATGTCTAAACCTACTGACGCAGATGCTGCGCGACGAGGATAACAAGTACTGTGTTGACTGCGACGCGAAAGGTTCGTGAACGTTCATTTAATGGAACTTTACACGCGAGAGGACTGCCCCGTTTCGTTGAGGAAGGCGAGAGATTTTGCTGAAGATGTGTGGGGGATTTAATACATTTCCTGGGAGAGTGTCCGTCGGGGGTCCCGGGGTTCTGTCCTTAAAACGACCTAATTCCTACGCGGAGACGGTATAGATTTTTAATTTCCTCGTGACAAACCCCGAGTGACAGGGATTACGTGTCAATGTCATCGTCAACTGTCCGCCCAATGGGCCGTTGTTAGCTTGTCAATCAATGGAAAGTGTAAATAATGAGGACCGTTAATTATCGCGTTCCCGTTGAGAGCGAATGCGGTCGGAGTTTTGTAAGATTTAATCGGCGTATTGACAGCTACGGCGTTTTACGATAGTTGCTCCTTGTGGTGACAGTTTAACACGTTGACTGCGACGGTCGTCACCGGTGATTGGCACAAAAGATTTTAATGTAAATGTAAAAAAATTCGTCATGAAACCTATTTGCAATCTTTGAAAGTAATTGATATTAGAATGGTGTTTCAATAGTTTGGCTTCTAACAACTCTGCCTGACCTTTATTTTGTACGATTTAATTATACTCTGCAGTATTTCATCGCATCGCGGTTCTGACATAACAAAGTATGCTTGGTAGGCAATGAGTTATGGACCGCTCATGAGTTTTCTCGTGTTTTGTGCACACTGTCTTTGAATGTCACTTACTTGATACATTGTATCTATTTTGTTTATTTAAGTATACACATCAATATTCAATGTATTAACACGTTGACTGCGACGGTGGTCACCGGTGATCGGCGCAAAAGATTTTAATGTAAATGTAAAAAAATTCGTCATGAAGCCTATTTGCAATCTTTGAAAGTAATTGACATTGAAACTGTGCTCTAATAGTTTGGCTTCTGACAACTCTGCGTGAGCTTTATTTTGCACAATTTAATGACACTCTGCAGTATTTCATCGCATTATGGTTCTAACATAACAAAATACGCTTGGAAGTCAAAGTGTTAAGGACCGTTCACGAGTTTTTTCATGTTTTGTACACGCAGTTGTTAAATGTCACTTACTTCGATACATTGTATCTATTTTGTTTATTTAAGTATATACATTATTATTCAATGTATTAACATGTTGATTGCCACGGTGGTTACCGGTGATCTGCGCAAAAGATTTTACTATAAATATAAAAAAATTTGTCATGAAGCCTACTTGCAATCTTGTAGAATCAATTGATATTAGAATGGTGCTTCAATACTTTAGCTTCTAACAACTCCCACGTTACCTTCATTTTGCACAATTTAATCATACTCTGTAGTATTTCATCGCGTTGCGGTTCTAACATAACAAAAAACACTTGGCAGTCAACGTGTTAAAAACTGCTCACAAGTTTTCTTGTGTTTTGTATATGCTGTCTTTAAATGTTATTTACTTTGATACATTGTACATATTTTGTTTATTTAAGTATATACATCAATATTCGTAACACGTTGACTGCGACAGTGGTCACCGGTGATCGGTGCAAAAGATTTTACTATAAATGCAAAAAAATTCATCATGAAACCTGTGTGCAATCTTATAAAACCAATTGATATTGAAACGGTGCTTTAATAGTTTGGCTTTTAACAACTCTGCGTTACCTTTATTTTGCACGATTTTATTATGCCCTACAGTATTTCAATGCATTGCAGTTCTAACATAGCAAAGTACACTTGGCAGTTAATGTGTTAAGGACCGCTCACGAGTTTTCTCGTATTTTGTACACGCTGTCTTTAAATGTCACTTACTTTGATACAGTGTATGTACTTTGTTTATTTAACTATATACATTAATATTCAATGTATTGACACATTGACTGCCACAGTGGTCACCGGTGATCGGCGCAAAAGATTTTACTAGAAATGCAAAAAATGTACAATAAAGCCTGTTTGCAATCTTGCAAAAGCGATTGATATTGAAATGGTGCTTCAATACTTTGGCTTCTAATAACTCTGCATTCCCTTCATTTTGCACGATTTAGTCATATTCTACAGTATTTAATTGCATCGCAATTCTAACATGCAAAAGATTTTACTAAAAGTACAAAAAATTTACAATGAAGGCTATTAGCAATCTTGTAAAAGCGATTGATATTGGAACGGTGCATCAATACTTTGGCTTCCAACAACTCCCATGTTGCCTTCATTTTGCACGATTTAATGATGCTCTGCAATATTTCATCGCATCGCGATTTTAACATAGTAAAGTACGCTTGGTAGTCAATGTGTTATCAACGTATGAAATAAATACAGATGCGTTTTTTATCAAATAATTTTCTTACATTATTTAATTTGGCATAAATGAAAAATTATCATTAGAACTTTATTGCACCCTACATAATCAATTAACACATTGACTGCCACAGTGGTCACAAGTGACCGGTACAAAAGTTTTTACTATAAATGCAAAGAAATTCGCCATGAAACCTATTTGCAATCTTGTAAAAGCAATTGATATTAAAATGGTGCTTCAATACTTTGGCTTCTAACAATTCTGCGTTACCTGGATTTTGCACGATTAGTCATACTCCGCAGTATTTCAATGCATCACGGTTCTAACATAGCAAGATATACTCGGCAGTCAACGTGTTAACATGTGCACTCGATTTTTCTGCGTGCAAGTAGCTTCAAATTCAAATAGTTTTCTGCGGGTTTTTCATATGTCTAGCACTGAGGCAATATTATGTGCTCTTTGCAGGACCAAGATGGGCCAGTTGGAATCTAGGAATATTTCTGTGCATTCGGTGTGCAGGCATACACAGGAACCTCGGAGTTCACATAAGCAAAGTAAAGTCTGTTAATTTGGACACCTGGACACCGGAACAAGTAGTGGTATGTGAACACAGAAATATTTAATAATTTTGTATATATTTTGTGTAGTCGACAAAACAAGGTAGTAGTATGTAAACCGGTCCGATAAGTGTGCTATCACAAACTATTGATTACAATGCCTGTTCTGTGCTAGCCAGTACACATTTTATGACATTCTTATCACTAACTCGCATTTAACTGGTCCCTCATTAGGCATATCTGATAATGCATTGAGGGTGCAATAATGTTGGTTTCATTATACTTGTTTATTCCTTAGAGTCTACAGCAGATGGGAAATTCTCGAGCCAGGGCAGTGTATGAAGCAAATCTTCCAGATAGCTTTAGAAGACCTCAGACCGACTGTAGCCTTGAAAGTTTCATACGTGCTAAATATGAACACAAGAAGTACATAGCCAGAGAATGGGTGCCACCTCCTTTACCAAAGGTTGTCCAGAAATTGTGCAACATTGCATCACGTTTGAGTATTAATAACTTAGAGACATAATATCATCCTACCGTACAGGTGAATTGGGACAAGGAACTCGATGAAGAATCGGAACGACAACGCAGACGAAAAAAGGAGGGTACGAAGACTAGTACAAGCCAGAATGTACTTCCACCCGTGAAAAAACCAGAGGTGGTACCACAGTTGCCAAAACCTAGAAGCTCTGCCAGTCCTAAGCTTGGAAGAGCCAGTAATTCTGCCACCCAGGATCTCTTAGGTCTTGGTACGTTCACCTACAATGTGTTCATCACAGTGTACTAACAAATTACCCTCACTGTACTCACCGTGCAAAAATTACTAACAGATGCCCCATCAGCTAATCAAACAAACACAAATGGTTCTGGGGACGACATATTTTCTTCATTCTTATCGGCACCTCCCGCTTCAGCACCGTCATCGAGTAGTACTACTACTAACGGAACTACGACTACGACCACTACTACGAAAACAGAAGAAGAAAATTTCTTCGATCAGCCCGCGCCGTCGACGCAGGAAAAGAACAAGATGACGAAAGACAGTATCTTAGCCCTCTACGGCACCCCAAACCATCAGCAACAAGCCACTTTCGGAGTTCCTGGTACGTATAACACTAAAATTGAAGTATGACTCATAAAAGCAACTGTTCATTAAGAACTTTCTCTCACAGGCACAATGTACGCTCAACAACCCAATACACCGTTTAAGCAAATGCCAAGCGGGGTTGGTTTTGGCCAACAGGTGATTTTCCCGAATCAACAAAGTTCCTTGGGTCACTTAAGTAATCTTCCGCCACAAATAGCCGTTGCAAATCAGATGCCGGTGAATCAGAACCAGGTTGCGGTGAATCCCACTCAAATAGGAGCTGCAGCCGGCAATCCCTTAGGAAATTGTTTACACATGGGCGCGATGAATCAAATGAACGGCATACCGAATCCTACCATGCCAATGCAGTCTCAAATGGTATGTGACGTTATTGCATTAACACTTTGCCGGCCGCACATTTCGCAACGGTGGTATTTATGCAATCATTTGTGACATAAGTAGTTGCAATATAATTACTATTAAAGAAGGCATTAAGGTAACTGTTACACAATTTTTATTGTATAATCTTACATTTTTAAATGATTTTAAAGTGATGATAACGAAATTTATAATAGGACCATTTGTCCTGCGTTTGACGTGTACACACGTCATTTGTTGATTTTGACACTTTGGTTAAACACGTTTCTTTTGGTAATGTCTGTTCAAAATATTTGCAATGGGTAGCAATAATTATTTTATAAATGCGGTTAAATGCTTTGGTCTCCAATACCTGCACGTTGCTTACATTTTACATAATTCAGTCAAACCAAACCAAAGTACCGCATCGCTATTCTAACAACAACTGCATATATAAAATAATTTTTGCTACCCATTGCGAATATTTTGGATCTTCAGTAAAATCTTTTGCAATGAAAAATGAAAATAATGCGAAGGTATCAGAGACCAAATGATTGTGTCACTATTTAATATTAATTGCATCGTCAAAATTATAAATGCGACCGAGTGGGTATCGTGTCGTATTTCGTATTTTGCTGTATTAGAACGGCGATGCGGTGAAATACTACAGCATTTGACTGAATTATGCAAAATGTAAATAATGCGCAGGTATTGGAGACCAAAGGATCGCCTCACTATTCTAACAATAACTGCATTTATAAAATAATTATTGTTACTCATTACGAATATTTTGGATCTTCAGTCAAATCTTTTGCAATGAAAAATGAAAATAATGCGAAGGTATTAGAGACCAAATGATTGTGTCACTATTTAATATTAATTGCATCGTCAAAATTATAAATGCGACCGAGTGGGTATCGTGTCGTATTTCGTATTTTGCTGTATTAGAACGGCGATGCGGTGAAATACTACAGCAATTGACTGAATCGTGCAAAATGTAAATAATGTGCAGGTATTGGAGACCAAAGGATCGCATCACTATTCTAACAATAACTGCATTTATAAAATAATTATTGTTACTCATTGCGAATATTTTGAATCTTCAGTAAAATCTTTTGCAATGAAAAATGAAAACAATGCGAAGGTATCGGAGACCAAAGGATTGAATCACTATTTAATATTAATTGCATCGTCAAAATTATAAATGCGACCGAGTGGGTATCGTGTCGTATTTCGTATTTTGCTGTATTAGAACGGCGATGCGGTGAAATACTACAGCATTTGACTGAATTATGCAAAATGTAAATAATGCGCAGTTATTGGAGACCAAAGGATCGCCTCACTATTCTAACAATAACTGCATTTATAAAATAATTATTGCTGCCCATTGCGAATATTTTGGATCTTCAGTAAAATCTTTTGCAATGAAAAATGAAAACAATGCGAAGGTATTGCAGACCAAAGGATTGAATCACTATTTAATATTAATTGCATCGTCAAAATTATAAATGCGACCGAGTGGGTATCGTGTCGTATTTCGTATTTTGCTGTATTAGAACGGCGATGCGGTGAAATGCTACAGCGTTTGACTAAATTATGAAAAATGTAAATAATGTGCAGGTATTGGAGACCAAAGGATCGCATCACTATCCTAACAATAACTGCATTTATAAAATAATTATTGTTACTCATTGCGAATATTTTGAATCTTCAGTAAAATCTTTTGCAATGAAAAATGAAAACAATGCGAAGGTATTGCAGACCAAAGGATTGAATCACTATTTAATATTAATTGCATTGTCAAAATTATAAATGCGACCGATGGGGTATCGTATCGTATTTCGTATTTTGCTGTATTAGAACGGCGATGCTGTGAAATACTACAGCATTTGACTGAATTATGCAAAATGTAAATAATATGCAGGTATTGCAGACCAAAGGATTGAATCATTATTTAATATTAATTGCATCGTCAAAATTATAAATGCGACCGAGTGCGGTGATTTCGTATTTTGCTGTATGAACGGCGATGCGGTGAAATGCTAGCGTTTGACTAAATTATGAAAAATGTAAATAATGTGCAGGTATTGGAGACTAAAGGATCGCATCACTATCCTAACAATAACTGCATTTATAAAATAATTATTGTTACTCATTGCGAATATTTTGAATCTTCAGTAAAATCTTTTGCAATGAAAAATGAAAACAATGCGAAGGTATTGCAGACAAAAGGATTGAATCACTATTTAATATTAATTGCATTGTCAAAATTATAAATGCGACCGATGGGGTATCGTATCGTATTTCGTATTTTGCTGTATTAGAACGGCGATGCTGTGAAATACTACAGCGTTTGACTGAATCATGCAAAATGTAAATAATGTGCAGGTATTGGAGACCAAAGGATCGCATCACTATTCTAACAATAACTGCATTTATAAAATAATTATTGTTACTCATTGCGAATATTTTGGGTCTTCAGTAAAATCTTTTGCGCCGGTCACCGATGACCATCATGGCAGTCAAAGTGTTAAGCATCGCCGTTGGAGAAAAAAAAGTCATGCGTACGTGATAGCGGCCGATAACGTTTGGTCAGAAAAAAAGTCACGTATACGTGACAGCGGCCGGCAAAGTGTTAACATTCCTATAAACACACGTAACCAGCAAAACGATCTTTCTAACAGATGTTACAGCTAGGACAATCTAACGCGGCCAGTAACAACGGATGGAGCGGCATGATAACGCAAAATCTTCAGCCGGCCCCCGGTAGCAATCCGTTTTTCAATTTAACGTCGCAACAGCAACAGCAACCGGCCGCTTTCGTCGCCCAGGTATTTATAAATCACGAGAATTTGCTCGCCGAGGTGAGAACGCGCTATTAAGAATTCCATTATCTTTCAGTTACCCCAACAAATGGCGCAAATGTCATTAGGCGGAATGAGTTTCCCAGCCGCCCCGGGAAAACCGACGACGACCGCATTGTCCGGGCAAACTCTGTCCACAAATCTATGGCAGTAAGATAAAGCACGTTTGTTGTGTTTAGTATCGGTTGGTTGTTTCGTTCGGTGTTACACACTAGTGTCAACCGGTTCGTTGCCCCGATGCAAATTAGATTTTCATCGCGGTGCAGAAATTATTGCGTTCAGTAAGTGACGTAACTGAGGCGCAGCACTTGGAACGGCATGTGGACTACTTTGAATGGAATTATGTATGTGGAAGATGTCTCGTGAGCGTATACAATACTACGGATCAGTGAATATTTTTCGTCGTGTGTCTGGACTATTTCGCCGTCTTTTATCAGGGTGGAACGACAGGGGGGATGACGAGGAGTGAATTGTCGTGTGAATGTTAACAAAATGGCTCGAGAAATATTTGTATCTCAATGGGTACGGCTACTCTGTAAGCGCTATAAAGTGACGGCTTCTGTAGCAGCGGCTTATAATGTACAAGGGTCCACTTTCGAAATAGCAACATTGAAATATTGAAAAACCATGTGCAAGGAAGTACAAGTATTTGCGGTACAATAAAATGCACTTCGTCAAGTGAATGACTTAAGCGTTCCGTAAACATGTTTACGTTGCAGTCTGAAGCGGGGGTCCGTGACCGTAATTTCCCGTCACGCATGAATTTTTCCTGCCTAGGCAAAGGTATTTATCGTAGATCAACGAGCATAAACTTAAACTTCTCGCTTCGAAATGAAGTAACTATCGCCACTGAAAGTAGAGATACATTCTTCAATCATCATTTTTCATATTCTTTGTCTAAGTATCGATCATTAAACGTAAGACGTAATGTACTTTTGTTTCGATGTTTCTGCAATTCCTTTTATACACCGTTTTGCCACGGTTTTTAAGTGGTGCATTAAGATGGGTCACTACTATGTAACGAGTATTTTTAGGGAATCGGAGAACTCGGTCCTTGTTTTTAACTGAGTTCTCCGTTTCTGTTAGGTGTTAAGTATCGTTCGATTAGTTAGATGTTAATCATTATTCCAGGACTGTACTTTCGGCAAGATTGTATCATACTCAAAGTACTAAAACGCATTTATAGATCGGCACTGACGTCTAGGTCGACGAATTCAGTGGGTTATAGATTATTCGTTGCCTACGTACTAACTTAGTTGCGCATAATATACACGAACGATAACGGAATTACAGTACGTATTTTGTACAGATGCCGCATAACACGATTCCACGTTAGGGGAGAAGGAAATTCATTGAAACAGGGTGTACGACGAACATGCAAGATTCATTATGCTTCATCGTATGAATGCGATAAAACTATTATTGACGCTACATTGAAACTTGACAATAAGTTGTCCGCGTGACGAGTGCCATAGTCACGGTTTTAAATATTTCATTCGTTTCTCTCATTCGCTTAATCGAACACTTTCTTTGCCTCGCCACGTACGTTGTCGAAAGTATTGCAAGAGAAAATTTATGCATTGATTCTGGTTAACCACGTCGATGATGTAATAGCCTTTACTTAACTCACTGTCGATGTGCACAGCAAACTTAATGTGTTATGAAGACACATTACATGTACTCTAACGACGACGTGGTAACGGAAATTGGTTGGAGTTTCCGAATAATTTGTGATGCGACAAATGTTTAACAGTTCTGAAGACGCAGTCTTACTACTTTTGTAACAATCATAAACTCGACATTTATTACAGTTAAGAGAATACCGTGTACAAATAGACGTTTGATTGTAATAAAACGAAAAAAAAAGCATAGCGACATTTCTCAAAAGTACATAAAGTATAATCGAGTATCTAGCGATTATTGAAATCCACGATGGAGAAAAAGTGTTTTGTTGGTGTTCGAATTGAATTTATATACGATATGCAGCAGTTGGCTCGGCCTTTAATCGTAAACGGGAAAACTGCGCACGGCATGTTTAACTTAGAACGTAAGAAATTTATTGCCTCTTGATTGAAATAAAATCAATAAATGATAATATTTTTAAATCATTCGAGTGCTGCAACACGATGTTTCATTGTAACGAATAGAAATTTATAGCTTATGGAAAATGGATTTAAATACCTCTTTAATTCGTCAAAAGCACTCATCATTCAACGCATAATCCTACATATTCCAAAGAACTTCTTTACAAAAACTCATTCTTATCACCTTCGTCCTTTAACAACCCGACATCAATTTAACTTGGCATACTTTGACGAGTCTGACTCGTGATGAGAATTTCGGGCCAAACGTGAATATCACGAGACAGGCTCGTAGTCTTAATTTCATGCCGGATATGAATATCACGAGTATGCCTCGTGATCAAAATTTATATATTCTATCGGAAGTATATGCGTGAAAAGAATTAAATTATTTTTTGAAAGTTTTTGGTTCAAGTTCATTTAAATTGCACAAGAACACACCATGGTATGATGTTAACACATTGTTGAGTGGCAATTTTATGCGAAAGTTGTCTCGAGTCACCGGTTATTATTTTGTAATTGAACGAGGAAGTGAAACAATCCAAATAAACTTCAATAAAGTTTATACACAGTGAGTTGAAATTGAGCTTTGGACATATAATTTATATAACTTTCAATATTTTTTCATATGATTAATTATGTCGCAGTCATTTACGTGTGGTTTTAGACAACAGGTTTTGCCCATATATTTGCTTTCGTTGCGCTTTATAAGTAATAAGTAACAAAGATAAAGTATTCACGTATAATTAATTGAAAACTGCTTCACCGTAACATTCCGTCGTTGTTTAGAGTTTGTAATACTAGAATTGTGACAAAAACCTCTTAATATCAGGAAAAATATATATTTTTTTATAACAAAGCGAACACGACTGAACATGGTGAACAAAACTTTTGCAATATTCTACGTTGCCCTTGCGTTTCAAAAATTAAAATCGTTAACGCAAGTGCAAGCACGAGTTAATTTGTGACAGGTCAACAATATGTTAATAAGTATCGGAGACCAAAGAATTGAATCAGTATTTAATATTTATTGCATTTTCGAAATTATAAATGCTACCAATTGGGTATTTTTTTAATTTTTCATGAGACCTTTTGCTGCCGTGCATATTTTATTATATTAAAATCGCAACGTGATGAAATACTACAGGATATGATTGAATTGCGCAAAATGAAAATAATACGAAGGTATCGAAGACCAAAGAATTAAATCACTATTTAATATTAATTGCATTTACAAAATTATAAATGCTACCGATTGGGTATTTTTTTAATTTTTCGTGAGACCTTTTGCTGCCGTGCGTATTTTACTATATTAAAACAGCAAGGTGATGAAATACTACAGAATATGATCGAATCGTGCAAAATGAAAATAATGCAAAGGTATCAGAGACCAAAGAATTGAATCAGTATTTAATATTAATTTCATTTACAAAATTAGAAATGCTACCGGTTAAGTATTTTTTGAATTTTTCGTGAAACCTTTTGCTGCCGTGCGTATTTTACTATATTAAAACCGCAACGTGATGTAATACTACAGAATATGATTGATTTGTGCAAAATGAAAATAATGCAAATGTATCGGAGACCAAAGGATTGAGTCACTATTTAATTTTTTAATTTCATTTACAAAATTGTAAATGCGACCGATTGGGTATTTTTTGAATTTTTTGGGAGACCTTTTGCGCTGGTCATCAATGACCACCATGGCAGTCAATGTGTTAACATGTTGATTGCCATAGGTATTTTGCCGTGTTAGAAAGTCGATACTATGAAATACTACAGTGTTTAACTGAATTATGCAAAATGTAAATAATGTGCAGGTATTCGAGACCAAAGAATCGCATCACTATACTAACAACTGCATCTATAAAAGAATTCTTGCTATCAATTGCGAATATTTTGGATCTTCAGTAAAATCTCTTGCACCGCGGTAGTCAATGTGTTAACTGACGTTTCGTTTTTCGAAGTGCATCTCGCGACAACTAACGTGTATACCACGCCATTTTAGTATTCCTGTGGAAATTCCTCCGAAGGGCACCTAGGTGCGTATTTTGTGTATTAGAAAGGTGATGCGCTGAAATACTACAGCATTTGCCTGAATTCTGCAAACTGTAAATAATGTGCATGTATTGGAGACCAAACGATCGCACTACTATTCTAACAATAACTGCATTTATAAAATAATTATTGTTACTCATTGCGAATATTTTGAATCTTCAGTCAAATCTTTTGCAATGAAAAATGAAAATAATGCGAAGGTATCGGAGACCAAAGAATTAAATTACTATCTAAATTAACACATTGACTGCCGTGCGTAGTTTTCTGTATTAGAACGGCGATGCGGTGAAATACTACAGCATTTGCCTGAATTCTGCAAACTGTAAATAATGTGCATGTATTGGAGACCAAACGATCGCACCACTATTCTAACAATAACTGCATTTATAAAATAATTATTGTTACTCATTGCGAATATTTTGAATCTTCAGTAAAATCTTTTGCAATAAAAAATGAAAACAATGCAAAGGTATTGCAGACCAAAGGATTGAATCACTATTTAATATTAATTGCATTGTCAAAATTATAAATGCGACCGATGGGGTATCGTGTCGTATTTCGTATTTTGCTGTATTAGAACGGCGATGCGGTGAAATGCTACAGCGTTTGACTAAATTATGAAAAATGTAAATATATTAGAAAAGGATCGCATCACTATTCTAACAATAACTGCATTTATAAAATAATTCTTGAATAATATTTTGGATCTTCAGAAAATCTTTTGCAATGAAAAATGAAAACAATGCGAAGGTATCGGAGACCAAAGGATTGAATCACTATTTAATATTAATTGCATCGTCAAAATTATAAATGCGACCGAGTGGGTATCGTGTCGTATTTTTCGTATTTTGTGTATTTTACTATATTAGAACGCAACGTGATGTAGTACTACAGAATATGATGGAAGTGTGCAAGATTAAAATAATGTGCATGTATCGGAGACCAAACGAATTGAATCATTATTCTAATATTTACTGCATTTATAAAATTATAAATGCTGCCCATTGCGAATATTTTTTCAGTAAAATTTTTCGTGAAAAATGAAAACAATTATTTTGAATCACTTTTAATATTAATTGCATTGTCAATTTTTTATATGCGACCGATTGGGTTTCGTATCGTATTTCGTATTTTGCTGTATTAGAACAGCGATGCTATGAAATACTACAGCGTTTGACTGAATTATGAAAAATGTAAATGATGTGCAGGTATTGGAGACCAAAGGATCGCATCACTATCCTAACAATAACTGCATTTATAAAATAATTATTGTTACTCATCGCGAATATTTTGAATCTTCAGTAAAATCTTTTGCAATAAAAAATGAAAACAATGCAAAGGTATTGCGTTTTTCAAAGGATTGAATCACTATAACTAATATTATACCATGTCATTTTAATATTCCTAAATTCTCGGAAGGGTATCGTGTCGTATTTCGTATTTTGTGTATTAGAAAGGTGATGCGCTGAAATACTACAGCATTTGCCTGAATTCTGCAAACTGTAAATAATGTGCATGTATTGGAGACCAAACGATCGCACCACTTTTCTAACAATAACTGCATTTATAAAATAATTCTTGCTACCCATCGCGAATATTTTGAATCTCCAGTAAAATCTCTTGCACCAATCCCCGACAACCATCACGGCAGTCAAAGTTTTAAATGCCACGCCAAAAATTAAAGCACTCGACCATCAGCCAATCGCCATCACCCACAAACATGATCCAAACATCCATCTCTTTCCAATATTTTCTCTTCCAAATACATAACAAAAAAATCATTCCTTCTTTTTACCTTCTACCTCCCACATTTGTTCCAGCTTTTAACCGCGGGCCCTCAACTATTAGTACCTCAACCCACCAGGGCACCGGAAGCACATTCTGACAACATAACGACGAAAACGAGGGAGACTCTTCCACTTCCGCGAAGCATCTTTTCGCTTTTGCATCGGAGCCACGTGAGAGTACGACAGCCATGGATAAACCAGTAGTTTTGGCCCGTGTCATCAAAGTCCTGGGCCGCACAGGTTCGCAAGGCCAATGTACGCAAGTGAAGGTCGAGTTCCTTGGCGAGCAAAATCGACAGATCATAAGGAACGTTAAAGGACCGGTTCGAGAAGGCGACCTCCTAACCTTACTGGAGTCTGAACGTGAAGCGAGAAGACTTCGATAAGAATGCGCCCGCACTTTTGTACACATTAACCAAATGGGCACCGGCCGTCGAACATCTTACAATGCATTCCATCGTTCCTGCATGGAAGTTGCAACCAGGCGGGTTGAAGATCGGCGATCTGCGACGTGGTCTGAAAATCATGCGGGAGGCGAGGCAAATGTCAACTGTGATGAGGACCAGATTCCATGGCAACGACTGTTTAACGAGAACTCTTTGGCTTCTGCAATAAAAATTGGCCGGTAACCACACAAATGACGAGATGTTTTATTTACACCACGACATAGAGTAGTTTGTGATGTCTTAATAGGTACACAACTTTGCTCCCGCCGTTTTTTCCCTTTCGTCCAATGCAAAAAACGGCGGGAGCAAAGTTGTACACCTATTATTAACATGTTGACTGCCACGCTAGTTGCCAGGGACCGGTGCAAGAATTTGACTAAAAATGCAAAAAATGATGCAATGAAGCTATTTGGAAGGTTGTAAAAGCAATTGGTATTGAAACGGTGCTTCAATAGTTTGGATTTTAACAACTTTGCGTTAGATTCATTTTGTACGATTTAATCGTACTCTGCAGGCTTTCATCGCATCGCGGTTCTAACGTAGCAAAATACGCACGGCAGTCAACGTGTTAAATAGTACTGTTAATTATTCAAAGCAGAGGCCTCTTACAGAACCCCCTGGTATCCAATGTTTTCCAACATTCCGAATTTTGATATTTGAAATAATGAAAATGTGCCTATATCGTCTTCGAAACATCTAACGATAAGGGGTCACTTCATTTAGGGTAAAATATATAGTGACCGCTTAACACATTGACTGCCACGGTGGTCACCAGTGACTAAAAGAAAAGCAAGATTTTACTAAGAATGCAAAAAATTTGCAATGAAGTCTATTTGCAATCTTGTAAACGCGATTGGAATTGGAACGGTGCGTTGATACTTTGGATTTTAACAATGCTGCGTTACCTTCATTTTCCACAATTTAATTGTACTCTGCAGTATTTCATCGCATCGCGGTTCTGACATAGCACAATACGTGATGTCCGGTGCAAAAGATTTTACTGAAAATGCAAAAAAATCGCAATGAAACTATTTGCAATGTTGTAAAAGCGATTGATATTGGAACGGTGCTTCAATACTTTAGATTCTATCAACTCTGCATTAGCTTCATTTTCCATGATTTGAACATACTTTGCATATTTCATCGCATCGCGGTTCTAACATAGCAAAATACATGATGCCCGGTGCAAAAGATTTTACTGAAAATGCAAAAAAATCGCAATGAAACTATTTGCAATGTTGTAAAAGCGATTGATATTGGAACGGTGCTTCAATACTTTAGATTCTATCAACTCTGCATTAGCTTCATTTTCCATGATTTGAACATACTTTGCATATTTCATCGCATCGCGGTTCTGACATAGCACAATACGTGATGTCCGGTGCAAAAGATTTTACTGAAAATGCAAAAAAATCGCAATGAAACTATTTGCAATGTTGTAAACGCGATTGATATTGGAACGGTGTTTCAGTAGTTTGGCTTCTGACAATTCTGCGTTACCTTCATTTAACACGATTTAATCGTACTCTGTAGTATTTCATCGCATTGCAGTTCTAGCATAGCAAAGTACACTTGGCAATAAACGTGTTAACGCGTTGACTGCCACAGTGGTAACCGGTGCAAAAGATTTTTCTAAGAATGTAAAAAATTTGCAATGGAACTATTTGCAATGTTGTAAAAGCGATTGGTATTGAAACGGTACTTCAACACTTCGGATTCTAAGAATTCTGCATTGCCTTCATTTTCCACGATTTAATCGTACTCTGTAGTATTTCATCGCATTGCAGTTCTAGCATAGCAAAATACGCTTGGCAATCAACGTATTAACGCGTTGACTGCCACAGTGGTAATCGGTGCAAAAGATTTTACTAAGAATGTAAAAAATTTGCAATGAAACTATTTGCAATGTTGTAAAAGCGATTGGTATTGGAACGATGCTCCAATACTTTGGCTTCTAACAATTCTGCATTACCTTCATTTTCCACGATTTAATTGTACTCTGCAGTATTTCATCGCATTGCGGTTTTAACATAGCAAAGTACGCTTGGCAATCAACGCGTTAACGCATTGACTGCCACAGTGGTAACTGGTGCAAAAGATATTACTAAGAATGTAAAAAATTCGCAATGAAGCTATTTGGAATGTTGTAAAAGCGATTGGTATTGGAACGGTGCTTCAATACTTTGGCTTCTAACAATTCTGCATTACCTTCATTTTCCACGATTTAATTGTACTCTGCAGTATTTCATCACATCGCGGTTCTAACATAGCAAAATATGTGGTGTTCCGTGCAAAAGATTTGACTATAGATGCAAAAAATTTGCGATGAAGCCTATTTGCAATGTTGTAAAAGCAATTGATGTTGGAACGGTACTCCAATACTTTGGATTCTAACAATTCTACGTTACCTTCATTTTCCACGATTTAATCGTACTCTGCAGGCTTTCATCGCATCATGGTTCCAACATATCCAAATACGCTTGGCAGTCAATGTGTTATCTACAGTGTCCGTTAATCTTACATTTTATAAGAACGCGAAATGTGACGCAGAAGTAGTAAGATGATATGCGTGTGAAAGGTACAGTCATATATTTACAGTGAATATCAAGGCGTCGTCGTAAAATGGTAACACTTTTTACATGTTAAGTCTTGTTTAAAAGTGGGGCGAGGGGTAAGATTCAGGCGTTGACACTGCAGGGTTCTGCGTAGTGTCAGAATAGGAACTGTTATATTCTTCTACGCTTCGGAGGGGGCGTATCTCTTGGACTAGAAGAAGCTTTGGAAGAACTGTCCACGCTTTGTCGCGTTGGTCTCTTAGGACCTCTCTTCAGGCTCTCACGACTTGACTCTGAGTCCTTACGTTCTTTCTTGCCATTAGAAGCTGGAAACAAAGATTAACATGTGAAGAAATCTCCACGTAACCACAACATTGATTACAATACCTATCTCGTCTAAGTCATCTTTTCCTTTGGATCTGCCTTTAGAAGATTTGTGCTCCTTTCTCATATCCTTAACATCTCTAGGCTTGTCCTTTTTAATATCTATCTCCTTCACGTATTTCTTTAACTCCTCCTTCTTCTTATCCATATCCTTAGCACTTTTTAATTCACGCTGCATAGATTCCTTCTTAATAGAATCCTTCATATCTTTCTCCCTCTTCATATCCTTGTATTTGTCCCTTTGTTCCTTCAACTTCAGTTCTGGCTCTTCCTTCTTACGACCTTTGAACACCGTCAAAAATTCTGTGTCTGGCAGCGCAAAGTCTACCTCTTGACTGGGAAAAGGAAGATCTTCCATATCGTCCTGCGAAAGAAAATTTTAAGTATTCCTCCGGTGTTTGTTCAACAAACTTGAAATACTTACGAGAGCCACAAGATCGTACATTGATTCCAAGTGCTCCCAGATCATTTTCAAAGGTATGTCTTTACGAATAGCAGCGCGAAACTTCTCCCATATGCAAACCATATGAAAATACTTATTGACACCTTGGAAAAGAATCATTAGTTCACGTAAACTCCACCAAAGTTCTCCACTAAAAGTTTAAGAAATGGACAACGAGGGATGCAGGATCAGAATTTAACTTCGTTAAATTTATCGTCGGCATTCTTAATTTCGCGAATCGCGCGATATCAATAATCTTTTCCAAATAAGGTAAGTAAATCTGGTCAGAAACATAACCTGCCTGCCTTTGATTTACGTGTTCAAGATTCGGCCCTTACCAACTGGCTTGTGGCCGTTCATGGCAAAGAAGAGTTGTATTTCGTTTTCCACGTTCCATTCTATTTCGTCCGCGGACGATTCCGTTTGTTTTTCTTTGACAGCCATTCTGCGGTAAATCAAAATAATGCTTCACCAGGCTGTCAACTGGTCTGTATTTAACTCTCGTACCGGACTTGTGTGTATTAGGTAAGCTGGAGAAAAACTTCAAGGCGAACGTTCATGAAACCCCAACAAAAGTTCGTGCAAATATGGTTTGCTACGTTTCCTTTGTCAAAAAGTAAAATTGTAAATGAAATGATTTTTACAAGATGAAAAATATGTATGTTGAATGCACAATGTACTGCATTCAGATAATTATTTGAGTGTTTCAATGTCAATAAGACATTCCACTGTTCTTAACCTACTGGCAGTATGTACTGCTCGTATGTTCTGAAAAATTGCACCGAATAGTTACTTATGAAGTAATGGAAATAAAGTGCCGGACAATCTTAACAGTCACGTAAAAATTATAAGACATTATTTGTTTCAATAAATGTGATTGTTGTGTAGGTATGTAACCATCTATATAACTGTTTATGTTACATTTATTTTCATTACTATATATGTACATCTTATGTTGTTAACAATCGCACCAAATAGTTACTAATGCAGTAATGGAAACAAAGTGCCGGACAATTTTAACAGTCACGTGAAAATTATAATACATTATTCGTTTCAATAAAGGTGATTGTTGCATATGTATGTAACCATCTATATAACCGTTTGTTACATTCATTTCCAATACAATAACATTTACATCTTATGTTCTTAACAATCGGACCGAATAGTTACTAATGCAGTAATGGAAATAAAGTGCCGGACAATCTTAACAGTCACGTGAAAATTATAACACATTATTTGTTCCAATAAACGTCATTATTATATAGGTATGTAACCATCTATATAACTGTTTATGTTACATGTAATTTCCAATACTATAACATCTACATCTTATGTTCTTAACTATCGCATTCGAATAGTTACTTATGCAGTAATGGAAATAAAGTGCCAGGCAATCTTAACAGTCACGTGAAAATTATAAGACATTATTCGTTCCAATAAATGTGATTGTTGTATAGGTATGTAACCATCTATATAACCGTTTATGTTACATTAATTTTCAATACTATAACATTTACATCTTATGTTCTTAACAATCACACAGAATAATTACTAATGCAGTAATGGAAATAAAGTGCCAGACAATTTTAAGAGTCACGTGAAAATTATAATACATTATTCGTTTCAATAAACGTGATTGTTGTATAGGTATGAAACCATTCATACAACCGTTTGTTACATTCATTTTCAATACTATAACATTTACATCTTATGTTCTTAACAATCACATCAAATAGTTACTTATGCAGTAATGGAAATAAAGTGCCGGACAATTTTAACAGTCACGTGAAAATTATAACACATTATTTGTTCCAATAAACGTCATTATTATAGAGGTATGTAACCATCTATGTAACTGTTTATGTTACTGTAATTTCCAATACTATAACATCTACATCTTATGTTCTTAACTATCGCATTCGAATAGTTACTTATGCAGTAATGGAAATACAGTGCCGGGCAATCTTAACAGTCACGTGAAAATTATAATACATTATTCGTTCCAATAAACGTGATTATTGTATAGATATGCAACCATCTATACAACCATTTATGTTACATTAATTTTCAATACTATAACATTTACATCTTATGTTCTTAACAATCACACAGAATAATTACTAATGCAGTAATGGAAATAAAGTGCCAGACAATTTTAAGAGTCACGTGAAAATTATAAGACATTATTCGTTCCAATAAACGTGATTGTTGTATAGGTATGTAACCATCTATATAACCATTTATGTTACATTAATTTTCAATACTATAACATTTACATCTTATGTTCTTAACAATCGCACCGAATAGTTACTAATGCAGTAATGGAAATAAAGTGTCAGACAATTTTAACAGTCACGTGAAAATTATAAGACATTATTCGTTCCAATAAACGTGATTGTTGTATAGGTATGTAATTATCTATATAACCGTTTGTTACATTAATTTCCAATACTATAACATTTACTGTCTTATCTTATGTTCTTAACAATCGCACCGAATAGTTATATTTACATCATATAGTTACATTACAATAGACAATCTTAAAAGTCACATGAAAATTTTAAGCATTATTTGTTTCAATAAATGTGATTGTTGTATAGGTATGTAACTATCTATATAACCGTTTATGTTACATGCATTTTCAATACTATTACATTTACATCTTATGTTCTTAACAATCGCACCGAATAGTTATATTTACATCATATAGTTACATTACAATAGACAATCTTAAAAGTCACGTGAAAATTTTAATACATTATTCGTTCCAATAAATGTGATTATTGTATAGGAGATGTAACCATCTATATAACCGTTTGTTATATTCATTTCCAATACTATATAATTTACATCTTATGTTCTTAACAATCGCACCGAATAGTTACTAATGTAGTAATGGAAATAAAGTGCCGGATAATCTTAACAGTCACATGAAAATTATAAGACATTATTTGTTTCAAGAAATGTCATTATTGTATAGGTATGTAACCATCTATATAACCATTTATGTTACAGTAATTTCCAATACCATAACATTTGCATCTTATGTTCTTAACAATCGCATCGAATAGTTACTTATGCAGTAATGGAAATAAAGTGCCGGACAATCTTAACAGTCACGTGAAAATTATAATACAATATTTGTTGGAATAAACGTGATTGTTGTACAGGTATGTAACCATCTATATAACTATTTATGTTACATTCATTTTCAATACTATATACAATACTATATACTATACTATATTCAATACTATAGTATTGTAAATGTTATACTATATATAGTATAACATTTATATTTTGCAGAAGACAAAGATACATCCCAAACAATTTGATTATTTTGTTGATTTGTAAAATGGAAAAGCGTTGCGATGATAAAAAGGAGAAAATGGATGAACTTCTGTTAAGAAAACTGGAATTGATGGAGGAAAAGGTTTCCTTAGTTGTGCAAATGGAAACGGTGTTACGCAATGGGCATATCGAATTGGCAAAGTCCAGGTACATCCTGGGAAAGGAAAATGTCAGTATTCTGCAAGTCCCTGTAGATGAGGATCAAATAGTACCGCTGTTTCATTTGGAAAGCAGTGTAGTTGAAGACTCAGACAACGTACCGTTCTTTGACATCAGCTCAAAGAAGCTTAACAAGGAGGGAAATGACATAAAAGACCCAGTAAAGTGGTTTGGGGTTCTTGTTCCCCAAAACTTAAGGTCTGCGCAAAAATGCTTCCAAGATTCCCTGTTTCTGGCTGTAAAAGCTGCCAATGTGCAATCAGAACTGATATCTGTGACGAATAAGTTAGAATCTATGTGTACTGGAACCAAGGACTTAGAAGACAAGAAATTGTAACATTCTCATACATTATGTATAATTTCTTCAATAAGACGTTTATTTCTACAGGGACTAATTGAGAATAATTATCTTTATAGTGTAAGAATTATGTATTAGGTGTACAAATGAATAATCCAAATTATTTTGAGCGATTACGAAATCAATTTTAAATTGAATAGCTATTAAAAATAACAAATAGTTTTACAAAAAGTCCAACATAACCTTTAATATTATTCAGTTCAATAGAGTCGAAAATAGCAACAGATAAGGTGCATATTCGACATTGCATTCTTTACGAATTCCAACAAGGAAAAAATGCTGCAAGAGCATGCGAATCGTTTGTTCCTTCCTCGGCGAAGGTGTTCTATCATACGGTGTGTGCGCATTTTGGTTTAAGCGGTTTAAAAGCGGTAATTTCAGTCTAATCGACAAACAACGCCCTGGGGGCCCTCGGAAGTGCGATAACGATGATTTGGAAAAACTGCTCGCTGAGAATTCGGCACAAACGCAAAAGGAGCTTGCAGAACAATTTGGAGTAACGCAGCAAACGATTTCCAAACGCCTACTGAGATAGGAAAGATCCGGAAAGAAGGAAAATGGGTTCCGCATGAACTCAGTGAAAGCAACAAAAATCAACGAGTGGCAGCGTGTCTTTCTCTCGTCGAAAGTCTTTCTTGTGGAAAATCGTTACGGGCAATGAGAAATGGATACTCTATGACAATCCGAAACGTAGAAAGTCATGGGTAAATCCTGGCGAACCATCAACATCGGTCGCAAAACCAAATCGCTTCGGAAAAAAGGTTCTTCTCTGCATTTGGTGGGATATCAAGGGCATACTTTATTATGAGTTGTTGGAACCGGGTGAAACAGTTACTGCGGACTGCTACCAACGCCAATTAAACTGCTTGAGTCAGGAATTGAAACGAAAACGCCCGTATACTGGCAAAGGAGAACGTCCAGTGAAATGATTGCATGAGAACACTAGGCCACACATTGCTTCTAATACAAAAGACATCATAATGAGCCTTGATTGGGACGTTTTGCAGCACCCGGCGTATTCACCAGATCTTGCTCCAACCGATTATCCCTTGTTTCGGTCTCGGCAAAACGCCTTGTCCGATATGCACTTCCAATCAATCGATGAGATCCGAAAATGGCTTGACGATTTTATCGTATCCAAAGACGTAACATTTTTTCGAGATGAAATTGTACCCATAATTATGAAAGTGGTCTAAGTCAAAATTAAAAAAAAATTAGTTTATCAGTTATTTCATACCACATTATGTTTAACTAAATTTATTCAATGTAATTTTTACGAAATTGTCAAAAATGAACCATTAGATAGTGGTTGTAATTTCAACATTATATGGAATTCATTTAGTTTTAATTATGAAAGTGGTCTAAGTCAAAAATTTAAATAAATTATATAAACAACTTGAAAATGGCACGTGGCCTTCTTTGACGCGTTTCTGAACTACATAATAAAATAAATGACAATCAAATTTTAATAATAACGACAACTTCATTACTAGAAGAATCAATAACAAGAAGAGTAAAAAATACCGCGGGTGAATCTGTCTCTTGGCTACAAATTCAATGGATGAGATTCTTGAAAAATGAACCTTATTAAATGTTCTATAAAACATCTTTAGATGATTCTAAATTTCACGTTTTGGATCTTTCACCTAAAAAAGGAAGACCAAAAATATACGGAAATATTAAATTACTTCCATTATACACCACCATTAGACCAGTGTCGGAAGAAAAACATAAAGATATTATGAGTTTACTACCGTACATCCCTCCAGTTTTTCAGGAACATTTTAAGAATCTTAAACACTCGAAATAATGATAAAAATGGATTACTGTTTAAAAATAATTAATAAATGTAATAAATGTTCACGAATTATTTCAATCAAATTATTGTTTCAAATAAAACTCAAAGTTCTTTATTGCTTTAAGTCATTTATAGGACATTCAGTTAATTTTGAAAATGGTCTAAGTCAATTCAATCTTTAAAAATAATATTATCGTATAAAATTCACACAAAATTTCATATTCATAGTAAATTTCCATTAATTAAGACTAATAAAATTATAAATTAAAATGTCGCATAATGTAAAAATATTTTTTAATTTATTCAAATGCAATTCATTAAATATCTCGAAACAAGAAATATATGACTTAGACCACTTTCATAATTATGGGCACAATTCATCAGCTGCCTGAAAGATGGCTTAAAGTCATAGAAAGCAACAGCGAGTACTTTGATTAAAAAATTTAATTTAGTTTGTTGTAAAATAAACCTTGAATTTAGCTGAAAAAATTGAATTATTTATTTGTACACCTAATATTTTTCGAGAATATAGCATGAGAAAGTTGTAATATGAAGATTATATATTCGTGCGTTTTCTTTATTGAATTCATTAAATACAGTAAAAATCATGTGACTTGTAACAGCATGTGATATCGTTGAGTCGATATACGATTGGATGAAACATTTGTCGCTCAAAGAAACTTAACAAGGATGGACATGATATAAAAGACCCAGTAAAGTGGTTTGGGGTTCTTGTTCCCCAAAACTTAAGGTCCGCACAGAAATGCTTCCAAGATTCCCTGTTTCTGGCTGTAAAAGGTGCCAATGTGCAATCAGAACTGATATCTGTGACGAATAAGTTAAAATCTATGTGTGCTGGAACCAAAAAATTGTAACATTCTCATACGTTATGTATAATTTCTCCAATAAGACTACTGTATGCCATATGTTTATTTCTACAGGGACTAATTGAGAGTAATTAGCTTTATAGTGTAAATATTATGTATTTTTTTGAGAATATAGCAAGAAAAAGTTGTCAAATGAAGATGAAATATTCGTGCGTTTTCTTTATTGAATTCATTAAATACAGTAAAAATCATGTGACTTGTAACGGCATGTGATATCGTTGAGTCAATATACGATTGGATGAAACTTTTGTCGCGTTCATGAATATTCGCCATTACTTTCACATGTGCAAGAACTTCCCGCCAAACTTCTCCTTTCCGATTGAATACAACCTGTGGCGTTTGTGGCTTTTGTTAACTTAAATCGGAAAGGTCTCGTGAAACTGCTGTGCAGGAAGAACTAAAAGAAGAACTGAAAAACAGACTGTCGTAGATAATATAAAATTTTTCTTCGCTCAGTTCCGTCAAATAAGCATCATGGTAAGTTTTTGTACCATTTAAGAGATAATTGTCTTTATCATTATATGTGAGTTTATTAGTGCACGTACAACAAATTTGTATTTTTACTGTTTGAATTACTCGATAATGGAGAATGTGGTTGATGATTAATTTTCAACTCTCAGAGTCAGGCAAGTTCTCCAGGATCGTCCAGGCATACAGAAGCAATGACATCACCAGCCCCTGATATTGATGAACCATTTGAAGATGAAGGTGGCTTGTTGGGAGAAGAGAATGAGCCAAATGAAGAAGAAGAAGATGGAGAGGAATTGTTTGGGGATAACATGGAAGCGTAAGATATTTTAAATTATCTGACCATCAAAATTAACAAAATACATTTCCGAGCAAACATTGGAATTTGCCGAAGTAGTGGTGAAAAATATAGAAACGTCTTTTAGTGGGGAAAAATTAACGAATTTTATGATGTTACAGTTTATCAGAGATTGTACAAATTGTTAACACTTCTCACAAGATATCTCGTTTTAATTTTGATCTCTTCTTTCGCCAGCAAATTAATATTTTATAGATGTAATAGTTTGCATCATCAAAGTGATGAAGCCTTGCGGCAATTTTTGATAGTATAATTGGTTGAATGTTAACTCATTGCATCAAAATCTTGTTAACACATTTTCTAAAGTGATGAAGCATACCAAGTAAATGAATGTTACCTTATTGCGTACGGGTCGCGAGATATCTCGTTTTAATGTTGATCGGTACATTGCTAAAGTGATGAAGCCTTGCGTGTAATTGCAATTTTAACTGATAGTATAATATCCGAATGTTGAAATGAACGTTAACTCATTTTTGATAGTATAATTGCAAAATAAATGAATTTTAACTCATTGCATACGGGTCACGAGATATCTCGTTTTAATGTTGATCGATATGTTTCTAAAGTGGTGACATTATAATTGCTAAATGAATGTTAACTCAGTGATGAATGTTCATCGCCTTGATGAAGCAATTTTTGATAGTATAATTGCGAAGTAAATGAATGTTAACTCATTGCGTACGGGTCACGAGATATCTCGTTTTAATGTTCATCGGTACGTTCTTGTTTTAATGTTGATCGGTGCGTTGCTAAAGTGATGAAGCCTTGCAGCAATTTTTGATAGTATAATTGCGAAGCAAATGAATGTTAACACATTGCGTACGGGTCACGAGATATCTCGTTTTAATGTTGATCGGTACGTTGCTAAAGTGATGAAGCCTTGCGGCAATTTTTGATAGTATAATTGCGAAGTAAATGAATGTTAACTCATTGCGTATGGGTCACGAGATATCCCGTTTTAATGTTGATCGGTTCGTTGCTAAAGTGATGAAGCCTTGCGGCAATTTTTGATAGTATAATTGCGAAGTAAATGAATGTTAACTCATTGCACATGGGTGACGAGAAATCTCGTCTTTAGCAAACCGAACGTTGAAGCCAGGTGACGAGACTTGACGAGTTGAGAAATTAAACATGATAATATTGTCATTATTACAATACCAAGGGAACGAAGCCTTGCGCGAGCTTATAACAGAAGATCCGTGAAATAAATGAATGTCGAAATGTCAACACAGTAGAAAACAATTGGCCAGTATCACAATTACATCAGTGAGTCCGGTCCTTTAGTCTATCGTATCTTATAAAAGATTTTATTATTGTGCATTTTATTATTTGAACGATAGCATTTTAATTTGTGAGGAAACAGTTTTTGAATTAGTTAACAAAATAAACCCTAATTCTAAAAAAGTCAAACATGTCTCATGGAAATTAAGAAAATGAAAGCCAAAATGAATTACAAAAAGCCAATCTGATGTACCAAATAACATTTCAAGTGAAGGTGCACTTAGTGACGATAGCGACATTGTTGCAATAAGTGCTGGTATTAAACGAAGGAAGAGGATAAATATTTTATAAATTCGAATTAGAAAAATGCATGTATGCGTTGCACAAAGTTGTCTTGGAGCGCTCGAAAATATGCGGGCCCTGGAAGCCGTATGCAATGAGTTGAAATGTCGAGAAAGTGTAAAAGTGTCAGTCAGTATTAAAAAAGCTTGTATGTATTTTACTTAAATTTTTTAGGATGTTTGAAATATGCGAGGTCTGGGTGAGCAAAAACGCTGTACGCAATGTGTTAAAAAAAGATATACCAACCATTCAAAAGCTAACAGTTTTGCCAATCATAGTGACAACGTTCTTAAATGCACAATTTTTTCAGCGATTATCGGCCTATGTCAGCACTGGATAGATATGATCCAAATTTGGTTGATGATGAAGAATATTCAGATCTATCGCAGACAGATCGTGCAGCAGCTGAACAAGAAATGCGAAAGAGGGACAGGGCTGCTGGTATCGTACGAGACGATAGAGATCTTTTATATGGTAATATTATAGATTGCAACAATACACATGCAAATATATGTACTTATGCATTGTACCGTTGAAGTTGTTTAATGTTTTTAGATGAGAGTGATGAAGAAGAGGTACATTCACGCAAGAGGCGTATGGCAGAAAAGGCTGCAGTTGGAGAATTGGAAGAAGTGGAGGTAAAGAAATTAAATTTGAACAGCGCATTACTTGAATCAATATTTGCATTGAAATTCTTGTAATTTCATTAGATGGTTGAATCAATTGAAAACCTGGAAGACACCAAGGGACATTCCGTAAAAGAGTGGGTCCAAATGTTGGGACCTAGAACCGAAATTTCAAACCGTTTCAAAAGTTTCCTTCGTACTCACACTAATTCAAAGGACAGTATATGTACAAGGAGCGTATCAGGCATATGTGCGAAAGCAATCAGGCCAGTTTTGTCGTTGAATTTCCCATTCTGGCCAGCAAGGAACACGTATTGGCATATTTCCTGCCAGAGGCACCGTTTCAAATGTTGGAAATATTTGATGAAGTTGCAAAAGAATTTGTCTTGACAATCTTTCCAGTTTCCCAGAGATTCTGGGATATCGGAACCAGATAGAGGAAGGAACATTCAGGTATTATCACTTACTTCTTGTAAATTAATTTCCAGTTTAACCCATTTGCATCATCGCTCTAAATCCGCAATCTTACTCAAAAATCCGACATGCGCAGCTAATTAGCAACTGAAAAGGTTTGGATCGTGTACTGTACAGAATTTAAAAAGTTTTCTTTCAAGTAAATAATCATAAAATTCGAAATTAAAACAAATGGTAGTAATACAATGTCAAATACAAAACATAATAGTACAGAGGAATTTAAATAATTCAAAAATTGATTTTATTTGTCTTTGATCCGACGCAATCTTTATTCTCATTAGAAATAGTGTTATGGAATTATTCAAATTATTGTATATTCCTCGTATTTTCCAGAACTACTTTTTGAACTAGTTCCACGTTGAAAAATAATTTGAAAACATCGCGCCTGGACATTCCATTAACGTTGATGGTTATACCACGTACAGTAGTAAAATCATGTAATGTTGGCATACAATTTCGTTTTTCCCATAAGAAATTTCCAGTTTCAATATCATCGGGCTGGTCATCTTCACTTATCTAATAGGTATTACGTTTACGCTTATGGGATATTTGCACTTCTATCCTTGAATCCGAATCCGAAATGTAATTTATTATGGAAACGTAATTTTGTTAAATTAGTTTTTGCTTGCGGATTATTCCGCCAAATGATGCAAATGGGTTAAGTCACGCACCTTGCCTAATTAATATTAAATTGTAGGAAATTACATTTAAATCAGCTCGTGAGAACTCTCGGAGTTGTAACAGCTACGACAGGAGTATTGCCACAACTTTCTGTTGTAAAATATGACTGTACTAAATGTGGGTACGTTCTTGGGCCGTTTGTTCAATCTCAGAATACAGAAGTTAAACCGGGCTCCTGTCCAGAGTGTCAAAGTATCGGACCCTTCATGGTAAGACGCCTTTGAAATACGTCATAATTACAAGTTACCTAAAACTGTTTGTTTTATAGATTAACATGGAGCAAACGATATACAGGAATTACCAAAAAATCACTGTTCAAGAATCCCCGGGTAGAATTCCTGCGGGTAGAATACCTCGCAGCAAAGATTGCATCTTATTATCTGATCTTTGTGATCGATGTAAACCCGGTGATGAAATTGACGTCACTGCTATTTACACTAACAATTATGACGGCGCATTAAATACCGAACAGGTATTTATTAAACAATCCACATGCTCATACGTTGAGTTAATTTTATTCTTAATTTTCATTAGGGATTCCCAGTGTTTTCGACTGTACTGCTAGCGAATCACCTATTTGTGAAAGATTCGAAAGAAATTGTGGACTCTCTGACAGAAGAAGACATTGCCAGCATCATTAAGCTTAGCAAAGATCATCGGATCGCTGATCGTATAGTCGCGAGTATGGGTCCTTCCATTTATGGGCACGATTACATCAAGAGAGCTTTGGCATTGGCGATATTCGGTGGAGAGTCAAAGAATCCTGGTGAGTCAAACGTTTTTATCATTTTATGTCTTTACAAGGTATACAACTTGATTATGTTATCATTTTATATCTTTACAAAGTATCCGACTTGATTATGTTATCATCTTATGTCTTTACAAAGTTTCCAACTTGATTATGTTATCACCTTTTGTTTTTACAAAGTATCTAACTTGATTATGTTATCATCTTATGTCTTTACAAAGCATCCAACTTGATTATGTCATCATCTTACGTTTTTACAAAGTATCCAACTTGATTATGTTATCATCTTATGTCTTTACAAAGTATCCAACTTGATTATGTTATCATCTTATGTCTTTACAAAGTATCCAACTTAATTATGTTATCATCTTATGTCTTTACAAAGTATCCAAACTTGATTATGTTATAATTTTATGTCTTTACAAAGTATTCAACTTGATTATGTTATTATCTTGTGTCTTTACAAAGTATCCAACTTGATTATGTTATCATCTTATGTCTTTACAAAGTATCCAACTTGATTATGTTATCATCTTCTGTCTTTACAAAGTATCCAACTTGATTATGTTATCATCTTATGCCTTTATGAAGTATCCAACTTGATTATGTTATCGTTTTATATCTTTACAAAGTATCCGACTTGATTATGTGATCATCTTATGTCTTTACAAAGTATCCAACTTGATTATGTTATCATCTTATGTCTTTACAAAGTATCCAAACTTGATTATGTTATAATTTTATGTCTTTACAAAGTATTCAACTTGATTATGTCATCATCTTATGTCTTTACAAAGTATCCCCCTTGATTATGTCATCATCTTATGACTTTACAAAGTATCCAACTTGATTATGTCATCATCTTAAGTCTTTACAAAGTATCCAATTTGATTATGTTATCATCTTATATCTTTGCCAAGTATCCAACTTGATTATGTCATCATCTTACGTCTTTACAAAGTATCCCACTTGATTATGTCATCATCTTATGTCTTTACAAAATATCCGACTTGATTATGTTATCATCTTATGTCTTTACAAAGTATCCGACTTGATTATGTTATCATATTATGTCTTTTGAAAGTATCCAACTTGATTATGTCATCATCTTAAGTCTTTACAAAGTATCCAATTTGATTATGTTATCATCTTATATCTTTGCCAAGTATCCAACTTGATTATGTCATCATCTTACGTCTTTACAAAGTATCCCAGTTGATTATGTCATTATCTTATGTCTTTACAAAGTATCCCCCTTGATTATGTCATCATCTTATGACTTTACAAAGTATCCAACTTGATTATGTCATCATCTTACCTCTTTACAAAGTATCCAACTTGATTACGTTATCACCTTTTGTCTTTACAAAGTATCCAACTTGATAATGTTATCATCTTGTGTCTTTACAATACATCAAACTTGATTATGTTATCATCTTATATCTTTACGAAGTATCCAACTTGTAAGTCTAATTGAAATTCTCATGACAGGCCAAAAGCACAAAGTGAGAGGAGACATCAATGTTCTGATATGCGGAGATCCTGGAACTGCAAAGTCGCAATTCTTGAAGTACGTCGAAAAAATCGCGCCCAGGTCAGTCTTCACAACGGGTCAAGGTGCTTCGGCTGTCGGTTTGACGGCTTATGTCAAGAGATCTGTAACTACGAGGGAATGGACGCTGGAAGCTGGTGCCCTGGTACTTGCTGATAGCGGAGTTTGTCTCATTGACGAGTTCGATAAGGTAATTTCTCATAAAACGGTATAAAATACGATGCATGATACGATCAACTTATGTTGATAATTCGCTTGCAGATGAACGACCAAGACAGAACGTCTATTCACGAAGCTATGGAGCAACAAAGCATTTCCATCTCGAAGGCTGGTATCGTAACGTCTTTACATGCAAGGTGTTCTGTGATCGCTGCATCTAATCCAATCGGCGGTAGATACGATGCCAGTATGACTTTTGCAAATAACGTAAGTTATATCTTAAGTATAAGTAATTAACACCAATATTTGTTTTATGTTTTTTTCCCACGAGTGGTTTGCTACACAAAGCGCGTGAATTCCCTTTTTACAAATAGAGCAAATTAAGTTTACAGAATCAGAACACTGCCAGGGCCGATTTGATATTCACGCTTCTATGAATTGCTTTATAAAGAACAAAATGGCGATTTCCTGGAGGAAAGTTTTAAAAATTATTCTTTCCAAACATAGAAGATATTGAATACAATTTTAGTGAAATAAAATATTTAATAACAAATGCAAAATTTTTATATTTAGATTATACAAAATACACGTGGAAAATTATTTTCACAAAAATGTATTCAAGATAATGACCAAGCTTGACTGAAAACAAACTTGACACTCAAAGGAGCGATAATATGAATGTAAACGCATATTCACGCTTCTATGAATTGCTTTATAAAGAACAAATGCCGATTTTCTGGAGGAAAGTTTTAAAAATTATTCTTTTCAAACTTAGAAGATATTAAATACAATTTTAGTGAAATTAAATATTCGATAATAAATAATGTAAATTTTTATATTTAGATTATATAAAATACACGTGGAAAATTATTTTCACAAAAATGTATTCAAGATAACGATGTGTGAAACAAACTTGACAGCATAATATGAATGTAAACGAACACAAAATGCTGATTTTCCGAAGGAAAGTTTTAAAATTGATTCTTTTCAAACTTCGAAGATATTGAATACAATTTTAGTGAAACGAAATATTTAATGATAAGTAACGTGATTATATAATATTTACGCAAAATTATTCACAAAAATGTATTCAAGATAACGAACAAGCATGTGTGAAAACAAACTTGACACTCAAAGGAGCGATAATATGAATGTAAACGCATATTTATGCTGCTATAAATTACTTTATAAAGAACAAAATGCTGATTTTCTGGAGGAAAGTTTTAAAAATTATTCTTTTCAAACTTAGAAGATATTGAATACAATTTTAGTAAAAAGAAATATTTAATAATAAATAATGTAAATTTTTATATTTACATTATATATAATACACGTGGAAAATTATTTTCGCAAAAATGTATTCAAGTAAATGCATCGGTCCGTGACAGTTTTCGCATAGAAACCGCTGGCAGCCAAAGGGTTAAGCAAACCATAATTAATTTTGTCTAGGTCGCCCTGTCGGAGCCCATTCTCTCTCGATTCGACATCCTTTGCATAGTAAAGGACGAGGTAGACCCAATGCAGGATCGACATCTGGCAAAATTCGTCGTAAACTCTCATATGAAACATCACCCGACGAATAAAGACAAAAGTGCAGCCGCAGAAATGGATTCGGATACAGAGAACCTCTGTATTCCACAAGATCTACTTAAGAAGTACATTGTCTATGCGCGACAAAATGTTCATCCAAAGCTGACGAACGTGAATCAGGAGAAAATTGCCCGACTCTACAGTCAGCTGAGGCAAGAGAGTTTGGTAAGTTTGAGTGGTGCTATTATGAGAAAGTATATAGAAGTATTATATATAAAATTATGAGAAATATATATGTTACCGTGACACACCGAAATTGGAGAATGTCGACTTTCACCGGTGAATGTCAACATTCACATAGTCGCTTGGTGTATGTCCGAAATATTTGCTAAATACCCTTATTTCTGACTTACACCGGTAAATGTTGACATTGCTGTATTAGAACGGCGATGCTATGAAATACTACAGCGTTTGTCTTAATTATGCAAAATGTAAATAATGTGCAGGTATTGGAGACCAAAGGATCGCATTACTATTCTAACAATAATTGCATTTATAAAATAATTCTTGCTACCCATTGTGAATATTTTGGATCTTCAGTAAAATCTTTTGCAATGAAAAATGAAAATAATGCGAAGGTATCGGAGACCAAAGGATTGAATCACTATTTAATATTAATTGCATTGTCAAAATTATAAATGCGACCGATTGGGTATCGTATCGTATTTCGTATTCTGCTGTATTAGAAAGTCGATGCTATGAAATACTACAGCGTTTGACTTAATTATGCAAAATGTAAATAATGTGCAGGTACTGGAGACCAAAGGATCGCATCACTATTCTAACAATAACTGCATTTATAAAATAATTATTGCTACTCATTGCGAATATTTTGGATCTTCAGTAAAATCTCTTGCGTCGGTCACCGATGACCCTCATGGCGGTCAAAGTGTTAATGGGAAATAGTATATATGTTACAGTGAAACACCGAAATCTGGAGAATGTCGACTTTCAACGGTAAATGTCAACATTCACATAGTCGCTTGGTGTATGTCCGAAATATTTGCTAAGTACCCTTATTTCTGACTCACACCGGTAAATGTTGACATTCACCAATGGTGAATGTTGAACATGTTGGAGATTTATATTTTCTTCTCCGTAATTTAGTCGCTATAAAACGTCACAAGGGTGACGTAACTTTTTCGCCTCTCTTTCTGAAAGGAATGACCAAGAATTTAAAATACACAGTACCTTCTACATTCAAATACAACATTACAAATTCATATGTAATATTTTTGTATTTAACTTGCAACTCTTTAAGCATACGTGTTCTTCCTCCGTGGCCTATTCTGGTGTGAGTTTCATATAGTATACTGTACAATTCTTCATTGGTAACATAATACTGTATATTCGTTTTCCCTGGTTTTAATGGTACAATTAACTTCTCTTCATCATTAATTTTTAAAACATCAAAACGTTTTAATCGTCTGTAATCCAAAGGTGTGTTGCATTTAATTTTAGCAGAAACCACTTCAGAAAGTATTTTAGAATACTTTTTTTGAGAAAAATAAAAACAATTGTCTTCTCGTTTACCCGCAATTAATGCATTTAACTTTTCAAGAAAAAGATCACGATTTACTACAGTATCCATTTAGTATAAATTAGGGTATCGGAAAAAAAATTAAGAAAACGTTGCTCGCGTTATCAAAGCTTGCATAAGACTGACAAAGCTGATTGACTCCGACCAGAACAAAGGATTTGGCGGCAGAGAGCCAGTAGCTTGTTTTTTGACTCTTCTGTTTTGGACCTCCACCAGAGCATATCTGTGATTGTCTACACACACCGGAGAGGGTCCGAATGTACAACAATGTAATGAAATATTGAATCTTTCACCGACGTATTTGGTATCTGTTGACATTCACCGGTGAAAGTCGACATTCTCCAATTTCGGTCATTCATATATATGTATATATAATATATATACATAATAATTATGAGAAAATATATAGAAGTATTATGAGAAAGTAATTTTTTATTGTAATAATGTTACTTTATAGGCAACAGGAAGTCTCCCAATCACAGTGCGACATATTGAAAGTATTATCCGAATGGCAGAGGCCAATGCGAAAATGCATCTGCGAGACTACGTACAAGAAAACGACATAAATCTTGCCATTAGAATGGCCCTCGAAAGCTTCGTCGAGACTCAGAAGTACTCGATCACGAAAGCGATGCGGGAGGTAAGTGGCGGCAGGTCTCTCAACTTTCGTGTTGTCACATTTATTGCTCACACAGTCATTTTGTTACAGACATTCCAGAAATATCTTTCGTTCAAGAAAGATCACAGCGAATTATTGTACTACATACTTCGACAGATTACTTTGGACACTTTAGCGTTCCAGAAGGCTTTGCACGGAGGTCGCGTGACGTGTATTGAAGTTTCAGAAAAGGATCTGCTTGACAGGGTAACGAAAGCAGTTATTGCTAATTAACACTAGGTTTACGGGCGTTTCTTATATATCTCTACGAGCACCCGTCAAATTTACGGATAGGTGAAAATACGTATTTACATTGAAAAATCAATTTATTCAAACTCAGTCTGAGTTGAACAATATAAGACTTCATGTAAAAATGAGATATTAACCCTTTTCGGACGTATTAAAGTTGGTCATGGGTGTCGTACTGGTCGGAATTCATTTCCGTTGAAAAAGCAGTGATAAATAACATACAAGATTATGACAAATAAACAAGATTTATGAATTTTTTTGTCAACTTTAGTTATATGTTTATACAATAATATGTTTTAATACCATGTTTTCATGTAAAAATTATATTTTATAGTTCTCCATTGTGTGGTATTTTTCAAAACAGTAAACTTCTGCCGGTAACTTTCTTTTGGTCATATTGGAATATTATTTTGAAATATTTTAAGAAGCGGGAATGACTAATTGCAGTTAAATTCAATTTGGGAAATGTAACCCTTATCGGTCGCTAGCTTTACATACGTGATTATCACTAGGTTGTAGCTGATTTTAGTAAATATGCGTAAAATTTCAGTATTATAAGAATAACATTTTTATTAAAAATAACAGTAAACTTCTGTCGTTAACTTTCTTTTGGCCATATTGGAATATTATTTTGAAATATTTTAAGAAGCGGGAATGACTAATTACAGTTGAATACAATTTGGGAAATATTATTTGGAATTTTACGAAGTACCTTCGAACCGTGTCCATATCTTTACGCACAAGAGGCGACTGTAAGAGGTAACAGCTATTGTTCGCACTGGATTTCGTTATCTCCAATTGCTAAGACCACCGCATAATTTCGTCAATAGGTCCATTAGATACTTATGATTCTGCAGATAAATTCTAAACTGATACATGGATGAATACAGTATAAGATTAGTACGGTTTCTAATGTGGTGGCTGAGAGCAGACATACGACCGGAACGGTAAAAAGGTTTTGGCGGCTGAGAGTAGACATACGACCGCAAAGGGTTAATAAGTCAAGATTTTTTTTCCGAATATCTTTTCGATACGACATTTAGTCTGCTGCATGCTTTGAGTTTCGAATGACACGGGGATCATTCTGGTAAGCGAGTTTGTTCAATACGAATGATTGCCCCCCATAATTTGCTTTGTCACATTTTCGAGGCGCTATTGAGATAATGAGTTGGGGGCATCTTAGACTTTTCTTTCACTCTTATATTTACTATTGGAGGAATAATTTTACAAACGAAGCAAATATATAAGGATTGTTTACGTAATCAGCCTCGTCAATTTGACGGGTTTTGTAGAGATAGGTATATCACATATAAATTTCAAAATTTAGAAAGCTTAACCCATTCGAGACTGATTGCACACCGTATGTGCAATAACAGTAATGTGCAATTATCAGTTATTCTGAGTAAACTAGCCGTCAAAATAAGATTTTCCTTGAACTAATAAAATCTGTAAAGTACAGGAAAACAAAATTTGGCATTGGTTTTACTGTGTACCAAAATGTGTCTTATAGCCTCGGAAATCAATTGCACACACGGTGTGCAATCGGTCTCGAATGAGTTAAGGGGTTATGCCTACTTGGGTTGGTGAAAAAAATCAACTTTTTTTTATTGCATTTTCTTAATGTACATCATTTCAAGAATATTTCCTCAAAAGTACATAAGAATCAGAGCACACGTTCAAAAATCATAAGCGTTTATCTGGAGCGCTACTATGTATGATTAGTAAAGAGCTTGGAAATTTAAACGCGATTATCTCGAAATTGTGTTTTTAAAAACATACGGTTGCGGTGACCACGGTTTCTCAAAAACTACTTCACCGATCGGACTCCAATTTTATATACTTATGTGTCATTACAACAGGCAGGGCCCGAATGAAGGATTTTTTATTTCGGTAATAAAAAAAAAAGTTACAACATAAAAACGACAGTTAGACCACCTCAAAAGACGGATTTTTTCGTAAAATTGCTGCCATTCTTGTAAAAATTAAAATTTGTCAAAATCCTTCATTCAGGCCCTGCCTATTGTGATGAAAAATAAGTATATAAAATTAGAGTCCGATCGGTGAAGTAGTTTTTGAGAAATCGTGGTCACCGCAAGTGATCTATACTATAGGAGAAGGGCTATATCCCCCTCTAGGAGAAGGGCTATATTTCCTCCATTTTTTAATGTTTTCTTATAAAAAAATTTATACAAATACCACTAAATACGTACTTGTTGGTAGTATTTTGCGAATTTTAATTAGTACTCACTAAAATGGCAAAAAAAATCTTGAAAATCATGTCATTTTGCCGATCCCAAGTAGGCATAACCCCTTAAGGAAATAATCATTGTGTTTATAAACTCTTTTAATGAAATTATGAATTTACGATGCAAAGTAGTTAAGATTATTGCTATAGTTTTTTGCGTGTTTCATTTCAAAGTTTGAAACCCGTCAAATTGACGGGTCCCGTAAACCTAGTGTTAAACTTATCGTATCTCGCTTAATAGTGCACTCATTTAAATTACGTTGATATTACAGGCCAGGCAAATTGACATACATGACGTTCAGTCATTCTATAAGAGCGACATTTTTCGAACCAACAATTTTGTATATGATGCAAAGAGGAAGGTAATCGTACAAACGCTTCCAGAACACGCTGACGACTGAAGAGGCCAAATCAAAAATTTAATGTGCGTGTGCCAGTGCAGTTGAAATTATTTATCACGTACCGTTAATACTTTTTTTACTGAACCTTACTTTAATCAAACATTTTACGACTGATGACAGTGTTAAAGTTAAAGTTTTTCGGATGCATGTTTGATCGTTCATTTTTGTATTGTCGGTTTCGTCACATTGTTTAATTGTTATTACAAACAAAACATTTTACATTAACAAATATAAAAGTGTCATTTTTGAAGCCAGCGAGACTCAAATCACTAGATAATTGAGCTAGACGAAAGTGTGTATTTTAGATTGTAAAATAAGCGAATAATCAACTCGTGCCTTACCGAAAGCATACTTAGGTATATTTTTTTATACAAAGTAATAAACACGTGATGTTGATATGATATTAAAAGAGGGTCTTATTCTTCCTTACGTAACTCAAGGAAATCTTACGCTTCCGACGAAACATTTTGATATATACCCTTTCGAAGTTTTACATTTCTAACCGCTCCATGCATTACAGTTTTACGATAAAATTTGTGTATAACATTTTTTTTCACGCAATTCTCTCCTCGTCTCTCATAATTATTCCAAAATATCGTATCTTTTTCATGAAAATAGAAAGTTACAATTTTACAAAATCAACATGGGATGGGGGATACAATGATGTGGAATATATCGTTAAATATAGTACAGTGATGAAATGATATTGGCTACACGTTACTGCTACTACTGCTGCTGCTACTACTAGACACAATGTCACTTGAGTCTGACTCACTATCAGAAGAACTACTGCTACTGTCACTGCTGCTGCTAGAACTGCTGCTGTCAGCACTCGAAGAGTCAGATTCGCTGGAACTGCTCGATTCCTTTCTCTTTCTCTTGTTGGAGTGATCTTTCTTTACGTCCTCTGTCAGTTGTTCTCTGAAAATATACAAAATTAGAACCTTACTTTTGTTAACACGTTGACTGCCATGGTGGTCACCGGTGACTGGCTCAAAAGATTTGACTAAAAACGTAAAACATTCGTAATCAAGCCTATTTGTAATTTTGTAAAAGCAATTGATACTAGAACGGTGCTTCAATACTTTGGCTTCTAACAACTCTGTGTTACCATAATTTTGCATGATTTAATTATACTCTGCAGTATTTCATCGCATCGTGATTCTAAGATAGCAAAATATGCTTGGCAGTCAAAGTGTTAAAAATAGTGATTGAATGAAAGGCGTGTAACTAAAATGTGTAATGTCACATTCTTTATTCTTTAGCATGGTAGGACAGAAAAATGTTGGAAGAACATGTTCAGCCTGCATTGAAACAGAAACAAAATTTTATTTATTAACACGTTGACTGCCACGGTGATCAAGCAAAAGATTTTACTACAAATGCAAAAAATTTTCAATGAAGCTTGTTTGCAATCTTGTAAAAGCAATTGATATTGGAACGGTGCTTCAATACTTTGGCTTCCAACAACTCTGCATTACTTTATTTTGCACGATTTAATTATATTCCGCAGTATTTCAATGCATTGTGATTCTAACACAGCAAAATATGCGGTAAACGGTGGAAAAGTTTTACTAGAAATGCAAAAAATTTGCAATAAAGCCTGTTTGCAATCTTGTACAAGCAATTGAGATTGGAACGGTGCTTCAATACTCTCGCTTCTAACAACTCTGCGTTACTTTATTTTGCACGATTTAATTATACTCTGCAGTATTTCATTGCATCGTGATTCTAACATAGCAAAATATGCGGTGACCGGCATAAAAATTTTACTAGAAATGCTAAACATTTGCAATAAAGCCTGTTTGCAATGTTGTAAAAGCAGTTGCTATTGGAATGGTGTTTCAATACTTTGGCTTCTAACAAGTCTGCGGTACTTTATTTTGCTCGATTTAATTATACTCTGCAGTATTTCATCGTATCGTGGTTCTAACATAGCAAAATACGCGCTGACCAGTGCAAACATTTTATTAGGAATGCAAAACATTTGCAATAAAGACTGTTTGCAATATTGTAAAAGCAATTGATGTTGGAAAAATGCTTCAATACTTTGGCTTTTAACAACTCTGCGTTACATTCAGTTTGCACGATTTAATTATACTCTGCAGTATTTCATTGCATCGCAGTTCTAACATAGCAAAATACGCGCTGACCAATGCAAACATTTTACTAGGAATGCAAAACATTTGTAATGAAGACTGTTTGCAATATTGTAAAAGCAATTGATGTTGGAAAAACGCTTCAATACTTTGGTTTCTAACAACAATGATTTAATTATACTCTGATTCTAAGATAGCAAAATATGCTTTAAAGTTTAAAAATAGTGATTGAATGAAATTCCGTGTAACTAAAATGTTCAACGCATTGTGATTCTAACACAGCAAAAAATGTTGGAAGAACATGTTCAGCCTGCAAAACAGAAACAAAATTTTATTTATTAACACGTTGACTTTCAAGCAAAAGATTTTACTACAAATGCAAAAAATTTTCAATGAAGCTTGTTTGCAATCTTGTACAAGCAATTGATATTGGAGCGGTGCTTCAATACTTTGGCTTCCAACAACTCTGCATTACTTTATTTTGCACGATTTAATTATATTCCGCAGTATTTCAATGCATTGTGATTCTAACACAGCAAAATACACGGTGACGAATGCAAAAGGTTTTACTAGAAATGCAAAAAATTTGCAATAAAGCCTGTTTCCAATCCTGTAAAAGCAATTGATATTGGAACGGTGCTTCAATACTTTGGCTTCTAACAACTCTGCGTTACTTTATTTTGCACGATTTAATTATACTCTGCAGTATTTCATTGCATCGTGATTCTAACATAGCAAAATATGCGGTGACCGGTGCAAAAATTTTTACTAATAATGCACAAAATTCGCAATGAAGCCTGTTTGCAATGTTGTAAAAGCAGTTGATATTGGAACGGTGCTTCGATACTTTGGCTTCTAACAAGTCTGCCGTAGCTTCATTTTGCACGATTTAATTACATTCTGCAGTATTTCATCGCATCGTGGTTCTAACATAGCAAAATACGCGCTATCCGGCGCAAAAGATTTTAGTAAAAATGCAAAAAATTTGCAATAAAGCCTGTTTGCAATATTGTAAAAGCAATTGATGTTGGAAAAATGCTTCAATACTTTGGCTTTTAACAACTCTGCGTTACATTCATTTTGCACGATTTAATTATACTCTGCAGTATTTCATTGCATCGCAGTTCCAACATAGCAAAATACACGATGACCGGCACAAAAATTTTACTAGAAATCCAAAAAATTTGCAATAAAGCCTGTTTCCAATCCTGTAAAAGCAATTGATATTGGAACGGTGCTTCAATACTTTGGCTTCGAACAACTCTGCGTTACCTTCATTTTGCACAATTTAATCAACGTCTACAGTATTTCATCGTATCGCAGTTCTAACATAGCAAAATACATGGTGACCGACGCAAAAATTTTACTAGAAATGCAAAACATTCGCAATCAAGCGTATTTGCAATCTTGTAAAAGCAATTGATATTGGAACAGTGCTTCAATACTTTGGCTACTAACAACTGTGCGTTACCTTCATTTTGCATGATTTAAACATACTCTGTAGTATTTCATCGCATTCCAATTCTAACATAGCAAAATACGCGGTGACCGGCACAAAACTTTTAGTAGAAATGCAACAAATTTGCAATAAAGCCTGTTTGCAATCTTGTAAAAGCAATTGATATTGAAACGGTGCTTCAATACTTTGGTTTCTAACTACTTTGTGTTACCTTCATTTCGCACAAATTAATTATACTTTCCAGTATTTCATTGCATCGCGATTCTTAAATAGCAAAGTACGCTTGAGCAAAATACGCAAAAGATTTTACTAAAAATGCAAAAAATTCACAGTGAGGCCTATTTGCAACCTTGTAAAACGGATTGATATTCAAACGTTGCTCCAATACTTTGGCTTCTAACAACTCTGAGTTACCTTCGTTTTGCACGATTTAAACATTGCAATATTTCATTGCATTGCGCTTCTAACATAGTAAAATACGCTTGGCAGTCAACGTGTTAACTCCATCGTTCTATACCAGTACAACTGAGTTTACATACATTTTAGTCTCTTCATCCTTCTTCAAGGCTTTCTTCAGTTGAGTGGTCCGCGACGATCTGTGTAAATATTTCCTTTTTCCCTTACACTCGTAACTCCAATGTCCCATTTCCAGGCATTTTTGACAGCGCATTCCTTGTGGGTAAGGATTCCTGTTGATTTCCCAGCAAGGATACGCAATTTAGTTCAATCATATACTAGTACACATAATCTAGCATTCTACTTGTTGCAAGCTGGAGGTTAGGTTATACAATAAATGAAAGGTGTACTAACGCTTTTTTCATCAGTTTTATTCCGTTCGTACTCATCTTCGTTTTATGCGCATACTTTGTCGCTTGATCGACGTCAGGAATCTTTGCAAAGATTCAATGAAACTTTTGAACGGCGTTTGTTTACAAGCAGGATGACCTCATACCATAGCTAGAACTATGCGTTAAGCAGAATTCACCGAAGGAACAAGTCACTGACCAAAACGTGATCCATGTTAAAACATTGTACTTATTAAAAGAATTCGTTGGTAAATCCTACTCGGTTGTATAAGTACTAAGAATATGGGGGTACCAAAACAAATTATTGTACAAAGAACAGATTAAATAAACATGCAGCACCGTTCAGCATCAATCGATTGAAATCTACGATTGATTCATTTTTACCAACGATTCAAAGAAATTAGCTCTGAATATCACGATTGAGCGGTTGATGAACTCGATTGTAAAATGCCAATTGAAAACATTGACCGTTCTTTGTCGGTTTTCAATCGAAATCCAATTAAAATTTTATTCGCTATACCATCGCTACTCAAGTGTCAATACCCTGGAGAAGGCCAGCCAGAAGGTATCAAAGAAACTAGTCAGAGTCCAGAAGCCAGTCTTCTGGTACAAAGTTTAAAGCAAGCACTCTTATTAATCGTCAGCCCACGATTAAATTAGGTTGATACAGAACTTAGCCGTCGATTGGATAAAATATCCAAAACTTTCAAATACTTTCCGTATCTTCCAGACGTCGTACTAGATCTCTTGACTCACTTTTTAGACTACCCGCGACATTTATATTGGACCCTAGGCGAATTCCCTAGAAATCTCTGAAAATGACGCATTAACAGTTCTCAGAGTTCAAATGCGGAGGAATACTTCATATTTTTGTTTCTGGCGCACGGATTCCTGTAAAACAAAAGATTCGTCTTATATATTGTCCAAAACGGGGCGGTAATTTTTTTCAAAAATGCTACCTGGGTAGAGACGCTATCGACTGATAAGGTTCGTCGGTAAGTGAGGTTACGTAATCAGTAGTTGAGAACTCTGCCGATGGTGTCGGGAGTGTCGGCGATTTAAATTCTTTTGCTCTTACTCTACTGGAAAACGTTAGCAGAACGTTGCAACTAAAATTATCACGTTACACGATGAATCCTCACGAACCAGCGCTTAAGAACGTTCGTCCGACGTGTACGAACAACAATGCCCAACAGTTCGAAGGTTCTAATTAATGTATTTTATTGAAACCATCCAATGTTGCGCCCCAAAAATGCGTCAAACATTGCTAACAGATGTACCGATGAATGAATTTAACACTTTGACTGCCGTGATAGTCACTGCTGACTGGCACAAGAGATTTTACTGAAGATCTAAAATATTCGGAATGGGTAGCAATAATTATTTCATAAATGCAGTTGTTAGAATAGCGATGCGATCCTTTGGTCTTCAATACCTGCAAATCATTTACATTTTGCACATTTCAGTCAAACGCGCCAGTATTTCATAACATCGCCGTTCTAATATAGCAAAATACGCACCTAGATACCCTCCAAGAATTTCCACAGGAATACAAAAATGGCGTGGCGTTAGTTGTTGTGAGATGCACTTTGAAAAACGAAACGTTGACTACCACACTGCAAGAGATTTTACTGAAGATGCAAAATATTCGCAATGAGTAGCAAGAATTATTTTATAAATGCAGTTGTTAGAATAGCGATGCGATCCTTTGGTCTCCAATACCTGCACATTATTTACATTTTGCATAATTCAATGAAACACTGTAGTATTTCACCACATCGCTGTTCTAATACAGCAAAATACGAAATACGATACGATACCCAATCGGTCGCATTTATAATTTTGACAATGCAATTAATATTAAATAGTGACACAATCCTTTGGTCTCCGATACCTTTGCATTATTTTCATTTTTCATTGCAAAAGATTTTACTGAAGATCCAAAATATTCGCAATGCGTAGCAAGAATTATTTTATAAATGCAGTCATTGTTAGAATAGCGATGCGATTCTTTGGTCTCCAATATCTGCACATTATTTACATTTTGCATAATTCAATGAAACACTGTAGTATTTCACCACATCGCTGTTCTAATACAGCAAAATACGAAATACGATACGATACCCAATCGGTCGCATTTATAATTTTGACAATGCAATTAATATTAAATAGTGATTCAATCCTTTGGTTTCCGATACCTTTGCATTATTTTCATTTTTCATTGCAAAAGATTTTACTGAAGATCCAAAATATTCGCAATGCGTAGCAAGAATTATTTTATAAATGCAGTCATTGTTAGAATAGCGATGCGATTCTTTGGTCTCCAATACCTGCACATTATTTACATTTTGCATAATTCAATGAAACACTGTAGTATTTCACCACATCGCTGTTCTAATACAGCAAAATACGAAATACGATACGATACCCAATCGGTCGCATTTATAATTTTGACAATGCAATTAATATTAAATAGTGATTCAATCCTTTGGTTTCCGATACCTTCGCATTCTTTTCATTTTTCATTGCAAAAGATTTTACTGAAGATCCAAAATATTCGCAATGGGTAGCAAGAATTATTTTATAAATGCAGTTATTGTTAGAATAGCGATGCGATTCTTTGGTCTCTAATATCTGCACATTATTTACATTTTGCATAATTCAGTCAAACGCTGTAGTATTTCACCGCATCGCCGTTCTAATATAGCAAAATACGAAATACGATACGATACCCAATCGGTCGCATTTATAATTTTGACAATGCAATTAATATTGAATAGTGATTCAATCCTTTGGTCTCCGATACCTTTGCATTATTTTCATTTTTCATTGCAAAAGATTTTACTGAAGATCCAAAATATTCGCAATGCGTAGCAAGAATTATTTTATAAATGCAGTCATTGTTAGAATAGTAATGCGATTCTTTGGTCTGCAATACCTGCCCATTATTTACATTTTGCATAATTTAGTCAAACACTGTAGTATTTCACCGCATCGCCATTCTAATACAGCAAAATATGAAATACGATACGATACCCAATCGGTCGCATTTATAATTATTTTGACAATGCAATTAATATTAAATAGTGATTCAATCCTTTAGTCTCCGATACCTTCGCATTATTTGCATTTTTCATTGCAAAGATTTTACTGAAGATCCAAAATATTCGCAATGCGTAGCAAGAATTATTTTATAAATGCAGTTGTTAGAATAGCGATGCGATCCTTTGGTCTCCAATACCTGCACATTATTTACATTTTGCATAATTCAATGAAACACTGTAGTATTTCACCACATCGCTGTTCTAATACAGCAAAATACGAAATACGATACGATACCCAATCGGTCGCATTTATAATTTTAACAATGCAATTAATATTAAATAGTGACACAATCCTTTGGTCTCCGATACCTTTGCATTATTTTCATTTTTCATTGCAAAAGATTTTACTGAAGATCCAAAATATTCGCAATGCGTAGCAAGAATTATTTTATAAATGCAGTCATTGTTAGAATAGTGATGCGATTCTTTGGTCTCCAATACCTGCCCATTATTTACATTTTGCATAATTTAGTCAAACGCTGTAGTATTTCACCGCATCGCCGTTCTAATATAGCAAAATACGAAATACGATACGATACCCAATCGGTCGCATTTATAATTTTGACAATGCAGTTAATATTAAATAGTGACACAATCCTTTGGTCTCCGATACCTTCGCATTGTTTTCATTTTTTATTGCAAAAGATTTTACTGAAGATCCAAAGTATTCGCAATGGGTAGCAATAATTATTTTATAAATGCAGTTATTTTTAGAATAGCGATGCGATCCGATCCTTTGGTCTGCACTACCTGCACATTATTTACATTTTGCATAATTCAGTCAAACACTGTAGTATTTCATAGTATCGCCGTTCTAATAGAGCAAAATACGAAATACAATACGATACCCAATCGGTCGCATTTATAATTTTGACAATGCAGTTAATATTAAATAGTGACACAATCCTTTGGTCTCCGATACCTTCGCATTACTTTCATTTTTCATTGCAAAAGATTTTACTGAAGATCCAAAATATTCGCAATGGGCAGCAAGAATTATTTTATAAATGCAGTCATTGTTAGAAGAGCGATGCGATCCTTTGGTCTTCAATATATGCACATTATTTACATTTTGCATAATTTAGTCAAACGCTGTAGTATTCCATAGCATCGCTGTTCTAATACAGCAAAATACGCACGGCAGTCAACGTGTTAATTATATTTAAATGATCATACAGGTTTTAATTCGAATATTCGATATTCCCCATTTGCGGAATAATGTTATTTTAACAGACACAGTATTAGGCTTGACGTGCTAATGCTTTTCTGCAGTATACATATTTTTAGCGGCGTTCTAATTTGAAATATCAATTGAAATTGCATAATTTAGTCAAACGCTGTAGTATTTTATAGCATCACCATTTTAATACAGCTAAAATATGCACGGCAGTCAACGCGTTAAACAAATTATTCTTTGCGTGTAACCGCCAATGTCCGCTAGAAAGTCTCATAATAAGTCGCCAATATTGAAATCCAGTGGATACAACAAATATTCCATTGCACGTTAGACCTGCGTTTCTTCCCAACGTGTCCCGCTGTTTGTCAAGAGCCCGTCCCGCAATTCCCTACTTTATTAGCCCAGCAATGTTTCCACTTATCCTCCTTGCAACTGACACGCGTTTACGAAAATTAGATGCGGCCCATTCGCAGTTAACGCGACGCATAGACGAACGCATACAATTGAGGGTAATTAAGAGCATGGTTAGCGCCAATTGCGACGCCGTCAAGGAAAAAGAGAACGCGATAAACGCAGAACGCAGGGAATTGGTAAGGAATTTTTCGACGTATCAAACTCTTCTTCGAGCCCGATCATCCTCTGTTGCATTTGGATTTTTTTAGGACAGCCTCTTCGACGAAGTCTGGACAGCCAAAGACAATTACTGCACTCGTGTTTGGACCTTCGCCGCCGAACACGACTTCCACACAATTTTTCAGCAGGACCCCAGGAACGTCGAATCTCTAAAAAACTCCTATAATTCCACCTTGTCGACGGACAAAAATTATTTAGATGCGGACGTCGACAGGGACCCTAAAGTTGCGAGACTCAGACGAAGCATCTTCGATGCTGAAGAGCAAATTTCGAGTCTTTCGACGGATACGAGTGTTAAGCGAAAAATTGTGGAGTCCTTAGAGAAGTTGGAAAAGTTGCGTGCCGTTTCAGAAGGAATCTCGGGGGTCCTGAAGTACTTACTGCTTTGATACTTTGGTCGGAAGGCAGGAGATCTAGGGATATACGTGGGCAGTCCAATAAGTACTTAGCCTACAAAAGAAAAACGAAAATTTTGGAAAATTGACGATTTATTTTTCAACATAGTCTCCTTTTAATTCGATACACTTGATCCAGCGACGCTCCAACTTCTTCAACCCGTCTGAAAAATATGTTTTCTGGAGATCTGTAAAGTAGGCCTCCGTGGCGGCGATAACCTCCGCATTCGACTCAAATTTCTGCCCAGCGAGTGCCTTTTTCAAGTTTGGGAAGAAAAAGAAGTGACATGGGGCCAAATCTGGAGAATACGGTGGATGGGGCAGCTGTTCGTAGCCTAATTCAACGAATTTGGCTGTAGCTTGGGCAGAGGTGTGAGCCGGTGCTAGATCGTGGTGAAAGAGCACTTTTTTCTTCGCCAAATGGGGCCGTTTTTTTCTTAATTCGGCGTCGAATCGGCTCAATAATTCGGCATAGTACAGCCCTGTGACTGTTTTGCCCTTCTCCGGGTAGTCTATGTAGATCACACCTTGTAAATCCCAGAAAACGGTGGCCATCACCTTTCCGGCCGATAGGACAGTCTTCGCCTTCTTCGGAGCACATTCGCCGGGCGCAGTCCACTGTTTCGACTGTTCCTTGGTCTCTGGTGTGTACCAGTGGATCCACGTTTCGTCGACAGTCACAAAACGACGTAGAAACTCTTTCGGATTGCGCTTAAACAATGTCAAACACTGCTCTGAAGTGGTCTCACGGATGCGCTTGTTATCCGGAGTGAGCAAACGCGGCACCCATCGAGCAGAAAGCTTCCTCATGCCCAATACTAGGTTGTTCAATAAGTTTTGTTTTGTTTTGTTGAGGGCGTTGCTACTAGTCCAAATTTGTTTTTGTTTTGTTTGTTCACTCTTCTTATCAACGTATGTGAAGGTTCATTTCAATCAGTCAATTCATTCTTTGTTTACAAGCCATTTAGTGTCGCCGTGTCACAGTATTTTCGACAATGGAAAAAATTGAATATCGTGCAGTGATAAAATTCTTATTTTTGGGAGGTGTAGCACCAAAAGAAATTCACGAACGAATGTTAAGAGTGTATAATGAACGTTGACCTTCAATTAGAACAGTAGAAAGATGGTGCCCAATATTTCATGCAGGATAAATTTCATCGCTGGATCAAGTGTACTATATGTTGAAAAATAAATCTGAATTTAAACGTGGTCGTACAAGCCTTGAAGACGATCCACGCGAAGGACGTCCAAAAACCGCATCAACACCAGAAATCGTAGCCAAAGTACAGGATATGGTTTTGGAAGATCGTCGATTGACTGAGAGGGATTTAGTAGAGGCTCTACACATCTCATTAGGCAGTGTGAGTCATATTTTAAATGAAATTTTGAGTTTTAAAAAGCTGTGTGCACAATGGGTGCCGCATTCGCTAACAATTGAACAAAAACACATTCGAATGCGACTTTCTCAACAACATTTGGAGCGTTTTAAAAAGGATAAAGTGGATTTTGTGCGTCAATTCATCACTATGGATGAGACTTGGGTCTATCACCATGATCTTAAATCAAAACAAGAGGCTAAAGAGTGGTGTGAACCTGGTTGTTCGGCTTCGAAACGAGTTCGTGTCCAGAAATCGGCCAAGAAGGTTCTGGCATCAGTTTTTTGGGATGCGAAAGGAATTTTATTTGTGGATTACTTGCAAACTGGTAAAGCAATTAATTCTGAATATTATTGCAACCTTTTGGACCAGTTGAAGGAAAAAATTATATGCGTGAAAAAAGACCCGGTTTGCAGAAGAAAAAAAAATCCTTTTTCATCAGGACAACGCACCGTCTCACAACAGCATTTTGACAATGGCTAATATCCATGAATTAAAGTTCGAATTGTTGGAGCATCCGCCGTATTCACCAGATTTGGCCCCCAGCGACTTCCATTTGTTTCCAGAACTCAAAAAATTTATGCGTGACAAGCGTTTTTCGTCAAATGAAGAGGTCATAACGGCTGTTGAAGCGTATTTTGCAGACCTTCCGGAATCGAACTTCAGGGATGGGATCCACAGATTGGAGGATCGTTGGAGCAAGTGCGTTAATGTTCAGGGAGATTATACTGAATAATAAAGTGTATTTTGAACCATAACATTGTGTTTTCCTCATCGAACGACAAAACTTATTGAGCAACCTGGTATTTCATGCAGGATATGCCCAGATTTCATCGCTGGATCAAGTGTATCGAGTTAAAAGGAGACTATGTTGAAAAATAAATCATCAATTTTCCAAAATTTTCGTTTTTCTGTTGTAGGCTAAGTACTCATCGGACTGCCCACGTACTTACTGCTTTGATACTTTGGTCGGACGACAGGAGGTCTACGGATAAACACGTCTGTTTTGTTGCAGGTTGATAGACGAACACGCGAAGAAAGAACGTGGGAATTTGAAGCGACGAAATGCGGGCGACGTTTCGGGCTCGACATTTGTCAGTGCGAAAAGCCTGGCGGAGCGCAGGAATTATTACCCACGCGTTTTGATTCAGAGGGAAGATATCTCGGAGCTGGTGAAATCGAAGAGTGACGAAGTCGCCACGAATGCGAGGAAAAGTGACTGTGGGAGCAAATTCACGGTTAAGAAGCGGAGCGATATCGCGGCGAAGTTTGAGAAAACGAGGAATGAGGAGTCGTGATTCGCAGAGGATTGAGGATTCCCGTTCTTGAGAAAAAATGCGGGAAGAGAAGCGAGACGATAAATTTACAGTATATATGTCTATTTAGAAATATTTATACAGCGTTCTATTACGTAATATACATTGAATTACATTAATATTACAATCTTTCAAATTATACACATAAAATTGCGCCCAATCGACTATTCAACGAAGTTACAATTTGAAGAATAGTGCGCTATGTTCGCTCTTCAAATTTTTTCTTTTTCTTTTTTCATTTTTTTATCGTTTTCCACATAAATCGTATCATTTACAAACCACAGAGTTTATATGTTACCTATTTATTTTAAAACTGTTAAACAGTTCATCACAACAAATTGTATTGTAGCACTTTTTACTCTTGGCATCTTACACGTGTAACTTGACAAGTTTTTCGAACTTTTTTCATATCTTGTATCAAATACATATAATGTTATCTGTATAGCGATCGAAACAATTCAATTTTTTTTTCTTCTTTAAATCTTTTTTCGTATCTTCGAATCTCTGCTTAGTTAAACGCGCTTGTTTCGTCGATCTACAAGAACTCTTGTGCTTCGGTCATGGGGTCTAGGAATTCGTACGATCGGAAAGAAACTTGTCGCGGTACTCTGAGTATTTTCGTTTGAAGGGTCAACGGAAAGTAAACTTTTGCCGCGACAATAAGTTTGCGAAGCTGAGCGCGCGATTATCGTTGCATCTCGAGAGACATTGCAAAAGGGAGACGATTACACGCATATACCTATACAAAAGTTCTTGCAGGTACCACGAGGTGTCAAGTTATCGGAAGGATCACGACGATGAATGCAAGTTCTCTCCTTCTCCGATACGTTCCCTCTTTCGTGCGATTAAAACAGAAGCTGCGCATACAAAAATAGTATGCCTGTATGTGTAATAAAATATATATGCTCATTAGTATTCGATAACGTAGCGTTACGTATTTTTAAATATAGCTTGAAAATTCCGTTCGCTTTTGCCGTTCGAGAGTCGACCGATTAAATGTCTATTCTAAATTCCTCCTCAATATTACCCCGTAACTCTCAATAGAAAATCTCAGAGGCGCTCGTCTGTATACTCCGGTAATCGATTACATTAACCGTTCAGCGTAACGATGACGTTAAAAAAATTATAAATATACAGGTAATAATGATAATATTAATATTAATAATAATAGTAATGACGATAATATTGGACGCTTCGCGGAAAGCGGCGTAATGAGACACGAAGTGACGGCATTCTGCGATTAAGGGGGCACATACACCTGGAAATTTGGAAAAAATGCATTTTTCCTTTTTGTATATTCAAAAAGCATTTGAAGCGAGACAGTCACATTTCCTTCGTTAGTAGCTGTCCGTTAATTCAAGTGTTCGTTTCGATTTGGTTATAAACGTGGCAACGTAAGAAAATTGTTGTACAAAATAATTTTTTGATAAAAATGGAGAGGAAAAAGGGTTCCAGAGAAGCTCATCGGTCAGGCAGTTTTATAAGAGATACAAAAAGAAAGACATCGCGTCCTCTCAACAAACACGAAGCAGAAAAAGAGACAGCGAGTATCAGCGCTTTGTCCAGAAAATTAAAAACAGCGAACGACGTATATGTTCCTGAAGAACGAAGCATCGGATATCGTATTTTAAATTTTGTCACTGCGTCTCAGCGATTTCTGAGAATGTGAAGTGCAAAGTATGTAACTCTAAGGTACAGATTAAAACAGAAAGCACTCGAGGACTTGGTTTTCAAATTTTGATAGTGTGTCCATCTTGCAACCCAATTTCAATTCCATTGTGTTTATTTATTGGACCAGCGTATGAAATTAATAGACGTTTCATATTTGCTATGCGTTTATTGGGTATTGGTTTAAATGGAATAAGAAAATTTTGTGGGCTAATGGATCAGGTTACTGACAATAATGCACGCAATGGAAATTTCTATGGGACCATATGTCCATCAATACTCGGTCTACTTTACCGAGCTTCGAGCACAGGAAGCGACAAAATGTGCAAAAATATTACGCCGGAAAGTTAGGATCGAAGCTTTTGATGCCGCTACATCTGGGGAAGGTTCGCTATATGGCCCTGGAGTGGATGACTCTGTGTTAGTTTTAAAAAAAAAATTGTATGTGCGTTTTAACCGAATGTCGAACTTTAAACGCGTTTTTCTCGAAACCGTGTTTTCAAAACGCGTACCAGAAATATCTCGGAAACGGCTACACCGATTTGCTTCAAATTTGGAGGACTTCTTCTAAACGAAAAAAAGGCAGTCTTTGTCGTGGCGGATTTTTTTTAGAGCCCAAGAAAGACCAATTTCTACCCTAAAATATCGCTTTTTTTACTTAAACGTCCGTCATTTTCACAAAAATCAATATTTTCAAAATCGGCCACGACAAACACTAGATAATTTTATGTAGTTTATGAAAATTCTAGTCTGGTCCGTTTCAAATAAATCGTGTATGAGCTGCATCTGGTACCGCGGAAAACCTTTTTTCAACATCGTCTTACGCCGAGGACTATATCTCCACCATTTTAAGATATTTTTATTTCAAATTTATTCTGATACATATTCTAATAATGTTCTTTACGGTAAAGAAAAGTAGGACTAATTAGACGCGTTACTTTTCCCACAAAAAATTCGTAAAGAATGCCTATTTTGAACAACTCTAGGTGTATGTGCCCCCTTAAAACGTAAACGCTGAGTGCTTAGTAGACGTACGGATATAAACCTTTAATACTTATGGCGCTCGTTCGAATCATTGCGCACGCACGTATTCGCGTGAATATTGCAAAACGAAGACGAGAACGACCGGCGGCCGTGATCTAGAGTAAAAACGTAGGACGCTAGAATCGAGGAAACAGAAACGTATTCCGTCCGTGGGTACGCGTCGATGCAATTTTTAAGCGATACGAGAATCCCGTCTGAAAGAACGAAAATCACGGCACCGTATATTCATCCGCGGCCCCGCATCTTGCGAATATCTCTTTGAGGATCCATGTCTCGCCCTACATTTGTGTTCTCTCGCATCATGGTTATATAGCACGATAATTAGAGACTTACGACTTACTTAATACTTAACAAATATTGCAATGCGCGAAGAGCCTCGAGTTCTCTTAAGCCTGCATTCCGAAGGTCCATGGGAATATACAGTGTTTAACCCTTTCGTTACTATAGGCGGCTACAGTCGCCTGACCAAAGTCCATTTTGAGACATTTATTGTGAATGTCTTCTTCAGTATGTTGTTTTTTGCCTTAAAGAGTACAGTATTTTTGCATGCGCCTATTCTCAATCGTACCTTTCGTCAGAAATGTTATTTTCCTAAAAAATTCGTTATCCCTTTGAGTGCTGAATACTTTGGCCAAAGCGCTCGCTGAGGCGAAACACTTTTCGCTAGTGAGAACTCTACTGATCGATTATTTACGGCGCAAATAGGTTTTAACACTTTGACTGCCATGGTGGTCACCGGTGACCGGCGCAAAAGATTTGATTAAAAATGCAAAAAATTCGTAATGAAGCCTATTTGCAATCTTGTAAAAGCAATTGATATTGCAACGGTACTTCAATACTTCGGCTTCCCACAAATCTGCGTTACCTTCATTTTACACTACTTAATCATCCTCTGCAGTATTTCATTGCATCGCGGTTCTAACGTAGCAAAATACGCTTGGCAGGCGATTATATAAGGCGCAAATAAGTTTTAACACTTTGACTGCCATGGTGGTCACCGGTGACCGATGCAAAAGATTTGATTAAAAATGCAAAAAATCCGTAATGAAGCCTATTTGCAATCTTGTAAAAGCAATTGATATTGGAACGGTACTTCAATACTTCGGCTTCCCCCAAATCTGCGTTACCTTTACTTTGCATGATTTAATTATACTCTGCTGTATTTCATCGCATCGCAGTTTTAACATAGTAAAATACACGGTGACCGGTGCAAAAGATTTTACTAAAAATGCAAAAAATTTGCAATAAAGCCTGTTTGCAATCTTGTAAAAGCAATTGATATTGGAACGGTGCTTCAATACTTTGTCTTCTAACAATTCTACGTTACCTTTACTTTACATGATTTAATCAACCTCTGCAGTATTTCATCGCATCACCAATTTTGACATAGCAAAATACGTGGTGTCCTGTGCAAACATTTTACTAGAAATGCAAAAAATTTGCAATCAAGTCTATTTGCAATCTTGTAAAAGCAATTGATATTGAAACGTTGCTCCAATACTTCGGCTTCCCCCAAATTTGCGTTACCTTCATTTTACACTACTTAATCATCCTCTGCAGTATTTCATTGCACCGCGGTTCTAACGTAGCAAAATACGCTTGGTAGGCGATTATTTAAGGCGCAAATAAGTTTTCGCACTTTGACAGCCATGGTGGTCACCGGTGACCGGCGCAAAAGATTTTATTAAAACTGCAAAAAATCCGTAATGAAGCCTCTTTGCAATCTTGTAAAAGCAATTGATATTGGAACGGTACTTCAATACTTTGGCTTTCCACAAATCTGCGTTACCTTCATTTTACACTACTTAATCATCCTCTGCAGTATTTCATTGCACCGCGGTTCTAACGTAGCAAAATACGCTTGGCAGGCGATTATTTAAGGCGCAAATAAGTTTTCACACTTTGACTGTCATGGTGGTCACCGGTGACCGGCGCAAAAGATTTTATTAAAAATGCAAAAAATTCGTAATGAAGCCTATTTGCAATCTTGTAAAAGCAATTGATATTGGAACGTTGCTCCAATACTTCGGCTTCCCCCAAATTTGCGTTACCTTCATTTTACACTACTTAATCATCCTCTGCAGTATTTCATTGCACCGCGGTTCTAACGTAGCAAAATACGCTTGGCAGGCGATTATTTAAGGCGCAAATAAGTTTTCACACTTTGACTGCCATGGTGGTCACCGGTGACCGGCGCAAAAGATTTTATTAAAAATGCAAAAAATCCGTAATGAAGCCTCTTTGCAATCTTGTAAAAGCAATTGATATTGGAACGGTACTTCAATACTTCGGCTTCCCACAAATCTGCGTTACCTTCATTTTACACTACTTAATCATCCTCTGCAGTATTTCATTGCACCGCGGTTCTAATGTAGCAAAATACGCTTGGCAGGCGATTATTTAAGGCGCAAATAAGTTTTCACACTTTGACTGCCATGGTGGTCACCGGTGACCGGCGCAAAAGATTTTATTAACAATGCAAAAAATTCGTAATGAAGCCTATTTGCAATCTTGTAAAAGCAATTGATATTGGAACGGTACTTCAATACTTCGGCTTCCCACAAATCTGCGTTACCTTCATTTTACACTACTTAATCATCCTCTGCAGTATTTCATTGCACCGCGGTTCTAACGTAGCAAAATACGCTTGGCAGGCGATTATTTAAGGCGCAAATAAGTTTTCACACTTTGACTGCCATGGTGGTCACCGGTGACCGGCGCAAAAGATTTTATTAAAACTGCAAAAAATCCGTAATGAAGCCTCTTTGCAATCTTGTAAAAGCAAATGATATTGGAACGGTACTTCAATACTTCGGCTTCCCACAAATCTGCGTTACCTTCATTTTACACTACTTAATCATCCTCTGCAGTATTTCATTGCACCGCGGTTCTAACGTAGCAAAATACGCTTGGCAGGCGATTATTTAAGGCGCAAATAAGTTTTCACACTTTGACTGCCATGGTGGTCACCGGTGACCGGCGCAAAAGATTTTATTAAAAATGCAAAAAATCCGTAATGAAGCCTCTTTGCAATCTTGTAAAAGCAATTGATATTGGAACGGTACTTCAATACTTCGGCTTCCCACAAATCTGCGTTACCTTCATTTTACACTACTTAATCATCCTCTGCAGTATTTCATTGCACCGCGGTTCTAACGTAGCAAAATACGCTTGGCAGTCAACGTGTTAATGATAATTTTGTATTTACGCCAAATTAAATAATGCAAGAAAATTATTTGATAAAGAACGCATCTGTATTCGTCTCATACATTTATAATTGTGGCTACAGTAGGTGAGAAATCGAAACGGTTGGGGACGCATATATGCGCCCATAGTCAACACCGATAGATTTTGGCGGACGCATATATGCGTCCGTAGCACTCAAAGGATTATGGAAACATTTTTAAGTGTGAGCATAAAGCCAAATTGTGGACGAGGCCGCCGTAGCGAAAGGGTTAATGGACCCCGCGATAATTTTAAGCGTGCCGCTGAACATCGGATCGTGCGAACGAAAATTCTCAATCGCACTCGCTCGCAGTTAACACTAGGTTTACGGGACCCGTCAATTTGACGGATTTCAAACTTTGAAATGCAACACGCAAAAAACCATAGCAATAATCTTAACTACTTTGCATCGTAAATTCGTAATTTCGTTAAAAGAGTTTATACACGCAATGATTATTTCCTTAACCCATTCGAGACGCCGACTTTTTCCGAACACGGTCCCTACGAGCGAAATTTTTTTTTCTTTATGTTGTTCATTTTTAATTTAGGGTACACAGTAAAACCAATGCCAAATTTCGTTTTCCTGTACTTTACAGATTTCATTAGTTCAAGAAAAATCTTATTTTGACGGCTAGTTTACTCAGAATAACTGATAATTGCACATTACTGTTATTGCACATACGGTGTGCAATCAGTCTCGAATGGGTTAAGCTTTCTAAATTTTGAAATTTGTATGTGGTATACCTATCTCTACGAAACCCGTCAAATTGACGGGTTAGCTGATTACGTAAACAATCCTTATATATTTGCTTCGTTTGTAAAATTATTCCTACAATAGTAAATATAAGAGTGAAAGAAAAGTCTAAGATGCCCACAACTCATTATCTCAATAGCGCCTCGATAATGTGACACAAAGCGAATTGTATGGCCCGGGCGCTATGTTACTTCGTATTGAACGAACTCGCTTACCAGAGTGATCCTCGCGTTATTCGAAACTCAAAGCATGCAGCAGACTAAATGTCGTATCGAAAAGATATTCGGAAAAAAACCTTGACTTATTAACCCTTTGCGGTCGTATGTCTACTCTCAGCCGCCAAAACCTTCTTACCGTTCCGGTCGTATGTCTGCTCTCAGCCACCACATCAGAAACCGTACTAATCTTATACTGTATTCATCCATGTATCAATTTACAATTTATCTGCAGAATCATAAGTATCTAATGGACCTATTGACGAACTTATGCGGTGGTCTTATCAATTGGAGATAACGAAATCCAGTGCGAACAATAGCTGTTACCTCTTACAGTCGCCTCTTGTGCGTAAAGATATGGACACGGTTCGAAGGTACTTCGTAAAATTCCAAATAATATTTCCCAAATTGTATTTAACTGCAATTAGTCATTCCCGCTTCTCAAAATATTTCAAAATAATATTCCAATGTGGCCAAAAGAAAGTTACCGACAGAAGTTTACTGTTATGAAAAATACCACACAATGGAGAACTATAAAATATAATTTTTACATGAAAACATGACATTAAAGCATATTATTGTATAAACATATAACTAAAGTTGACAAAAAAATTCATAAATCTTGATTATTTTTCATAATCTTGTATGTTAGGTATCACTGCTTTTTCAACGGAAATTAACCCTTAACGGTCGTAAGTCACCTCTCACGTGACAACAGTACTTTATTCCTGCGGTCGTACGTCACGTGGGAGGTGACAACGGGTGAAACAGTCAAAATTCGCGTTCTATGAAATGCGGGCACGATTGACTTATAGAATGAAGTCTTATATTCTGTATAAAACTGATTTTAAGCATAACAACAGTGAATAAATGTCTCACATAAAATTTATTCGGAAATTAGTTATGTCCCTAATTGGGCATTTCCATGAAGGTAAGACTCCGCGATATGGAACGCCATCAACAACCGACAATGAGGATAGATTAAATGGAAAACTACATATCTTGCAACCTGATGCTGAAGGAAAACATAACGATTGCTTAGTAGGTTCTAATCGTAAATTGCCTGGAGGAAGAAAAACAACAGTATATTTCCGTGAAACGTGCAACAGAAAACCATTCCTTCATATTGGAGATTGTTTAAAAAAATATCATACGTTAAAAACTTATAAATAATTATTTTAAACTCATATATTTGTAATACACCTTCAAAAAAGAACTAATTTCTAATAAAAATGTTATTCTTATAATACTGAAATTTTTCGCATATTTACTGAAACCAGCTACAACCTAGTGATAATCACGTATGAAAAGCTAGCGACCGATAAGGGTTAAATTTCCCAAATTGAATTTAACTGCAATTAGTCATTCCCGCTTCTCAAAATATTTCAAAATAATATTCCAATATGGCCAAAAGAAAGTTACCGACAGAAGTTTACTGTTATGAAAAATACCACACAATGGAGAACTATAAAATATAATTTTTACATGAAAACGTGGTATTAACCCTTTGCACTCCGCTGTCCCCTCTCAGGGGACATTAAAGTTTAGTAGAGGTGACAGGAAATTAATTAATTTCAGCGCGACTTTTTGAACTTGACTTGAAATGGCACAAGAAATGAAATCCAAAATATAGTAAAATTACTAGAATATGTAAAAAAATATCAGCGGGTTTTGTTACGACGCACAAACCACCGGACCTTCAAAATTTCAATCTTCATAGGCTATATAATTGATGTGGGACAAAGAAAGCAGGATTGCATTGTTTGTTCTGACAGAAAAACACCTAGTGGCAAGCATCAAACGACTTATTATTGTCAAACGTGTATAAATCAGCCTGCAATGCATATTGGGTAGTGTTTTAAAGTTTATCGCACAGTACAAAATTATAAAAAATAAATTATTGATTTTTTTGCAAATATATATTTCTCGATGTCAACCAATTCATATAAGTCCAATATCATTATAATACGTTAATTGGTTCCAAAACTGTACTGAATGAGTAGCTAACGTCCAGAATGGTTTGGAGTGCAAAGGGTTAAAACATATTATTGTATAAACATATAACTAAAGTTGACAAAAAAATTCATAAATCTTGTTTATTTTTCGTAATCTTGTATGTTATGCATCACTGCTTTTTCAACGAAAATTAATTCCGACCAGTACGACACCCATGACCAACTTTAATACATCCGAAAAGGGTTAATATCTCATTTTTACGTGAAGCCTTATATTGTTCAACTCAGACTTAGTTTGAATAAATTGATTTTTCAATGTAAATACGTATTTTTACCTACCCGTCAATTTGACGGGTGCTCGTAGAGATAGGTATATAAGAAACGCCCGTAAACCTACTGTTAAACAAATTCGACCGACAATTCGATCCGTCTGTGCAGTCTCTTTCGAGAATACGCTCCTTTTTTCCGACCAAAACGGCAGAACGTTATTTTACAAAGTTCGCAGGCTCCAGAGAACAGGTATTACCCGTCGAGCGAGTCTGCAAAGCCGAACGGAACAGAAAAATTGTGCGCCCAAAGAACGTCGTTTCCCCTCACAGATAGACGGCGAGTAAATTTGTTGCGCAAAGCCCTGTACGCTGTTAGCCGTGCAGCCGTATACGATGAAAATAAGTGAACATTCACGAGTCACACAGAGAAGACACCGTTAAAAGACGAGGCGGGGTACGACGGGTGTGCTGCTTTAAACACGTTCACGCCGGGGCCGATTTTCATGTTTTTCGCTGTGACGCGGCGCTCGAATTCATGCTTGTTGCAATTATTTAAATGTCAATTATTTAAATTTTTAACTATACGGCAATTTTGTCCACTGACCAAACGAACTATACTTTTGATGGTGAGCGGCGTCTAAACGAATGTTCACGCCCGATGGGACAGTCGAGCGTGAACCACCGGTGGTACACGCCGGGGCCGATTTTCGTGTTTTTCGCTGTGACGCGGCGCTCGAATTCATGCAGCGCTTCATTTAGTGGCTCACGATTGTTGCTTGTTTCAATTATTTAAATTTCAATTATTTAACACTTGGCATGCGGGCAACGTATTTTTACGTTTTTTGTAGTCTGTCACTGGAGCGCGGGTCACGTAAAAATACGTATTTAGTTGATTTGGTGTTGTTAGTGGATATTCACCACAAATCTACTAAATACGTATAATTACATGAATGCGTGACACTATATGCGTGTTATTTGCGTTGCTAGGCAACGCTTTGCATTTTTTTTCCCATAAGTTGTGATTGTTGAGTTACTCGATCTTTTGCTGAGTTATTTCGTCTTCAATCGAATTCTTAGCTCCAGAACGTGTTTCATCAATTTGAAGCTTGATTTTTTATTATTGATTACAAAGTTGATCAAATGAGCCGTTGTGACAAAGATAGTGATGAAGAAATATGCGCTGATAAATTATCGGACTTTTCGTATGATAGTGTGGAAAACTTTAAAAATCGCTTATTTTTATGATTTCGTGAAAATATCGTTTGTTTTTTGTTAAATAATCATACAGTATATATTTAAGTGTGAAATAAAAAAAGTTTCGTTCATAAAAACGAAGTAGTTTTCGATTTACAGCGATTTTTCTGAATAACCAAACTTCCGCGCGATTCAAGAAAAAACGCCCGCTGCACGCGAAATTCGGCGGCGAAGTATGCCCGCATGCCAAGTGTTAAATTTCAATTATTCAAATTTTCAACTATACGGCAATTTTGTCCACTGACCAAACGAACTATACTTTTGATGGTGAGCGGCGTCTAAACGAATGTTCACGCCCGATGGGACAGTCGAGCGTGAACCACCGGTGGTACACGCCGGGGCCGATTTTCGTGTTTTTCGCTGTGACGCGGCGCTTCATTTAGTGGCTCACGATTGTTGCTTGTTTCAATTATTTAAATTTCAATTATTTAACACTTGGCATGCGGGCAACGTATTTTTACGTTTTTTGTAGTCTGTCACTGGAGCGCTCGCGGGTCACGTAAAAATACGTATTTAGTTGATTTGGTGTTGTTAGTGGATATTCACCACAAATCTACTAAATACGTATAATTACATGAATGCGTGACACTATATGCGTGTTATTTGCGTTGCTAGGCAACGCTTTGCATTTTTTTTCCCATAAGTTGTGATTGTTGAGTTACTCGATCTTTTGCTGAGTTATTTCGTCTTCAATCGAATTCTTAGCTCCAGAACGTGTTTTATCAATTTGAAGCTTGATTTTTTATTATTGATTACAAAATTGATCAAATGAGCCGTTGTGACAAAGATAGTGATGAAGAAATATGCGCTGATAAATTATCGGACTTTTCGTATGATAGTGTGGAAAACTTTAAAAATCGCTTATTTTTATGATTTCGTGAAAATATCGTTTGTTTTTTGTTAAATAATCATACAGTATATATTTAAGTGTGAAATAAAAAAAGTTTCGTTCATAAAAACGAAGTAGTTTTCGATTTACAGCGATTTTTCTGAATAACCAAACTTCCGCGCGATTCAAGAAAAAACGCCCGCTGCACGCGAAATTCGGCGGCGAAGTATGCCCGCATGCCAAGTGTTAAATTTCAATTATTCAAATTTTCAACTATACGGCAATTTTGTCCACTGACCAAACGAACTATTCTTTTGATGGTGAGCGGCGTCTAAACGAATGTTCACGCCCGATGGGACACTCAAGCGTGAACCACCGGTGGTACACGCCGGGGCCGATTTTCGTGTTTTTCGCTGTGACGCGGCGCTCGAATTCATGCAGCGCTTCATTTAGTGGCTCACGATTGTTGCTTGTTTCAATTATTTAAATTTCAATTATTTAACACTTGGCATGCGGGCAACGTATTTTTACGTTTTTTGTAGTCTGTCACTGGAGCGCGGGTCACGTAAAAATACGTATTTAGTTGATTTGGTGTTGTTAGTGGATATTCACCACAAATCTACTAAATACGTATAATTACATGAATGCGTGACACTATATGCGTGTTATTTGCGTTGCTAGGCAACGCTTTGCATTTTTTTTCCCATAAGTTGTGATTGTTGAGTTACTCGATCTTTTGCTGAGTTATTTCGTCTTCAATCGAATTCTTAGCTCCAGAACGTGTTTTATCAATTTGAAGCTTGATTTTTTATTATTGATTACAAAATTGATCAAATGAGCCGTTGTGACAAAGATAGTGATGAAGAAATATGCGCTGACAAATTATCGGACTTTTCGTATGATAGTGTGGAAAACTTTAAAAATCGCTTATTTTTATGATTTCGTGAAAATATCGTTTGTTTTTTGTTAAATAATCATACAGTATATATTTAAGTGTGAAATAAAAAAAGTTTCGTTCATAAAAACGAAGTAGTTTTCGATTTACAGCGATTTTTCTGAATAACCAAACTTCCGCGCGATTCAAGAAAAAACGCCCGCTGCACGCGAAATTCGGCGGCGAAGTATGCCCGCATGCCAAGTGTTAAATTTCAATTATTTAAATTTTCAACTATACGGCAATTTTGTCCACTGACCAAACGAACTATACTTTTGATGGTGAGCGGCGTCTAAACGAATGTTCACGCCCGATGGGACACTCAAGCGTGAACCACCGGTGGTACACGCCGGCGTGAACGTGTTAAACACCGACGGCAAGACGTAAACCCCAGTCAGGATGCTTTAGCCGCTGCTAAAAAAAACGAATCACCTCGGCAATTATTTAACGTCGCGAAACGTCGGTAGCCTATGAACGAACGTATCGACGCTCTAAATGTAAATCCGTTCGTACGTCAATCGACGATCTAATGCATCGGATGCGGATAACCGTTTAACACGTCTATATTGGCACTATTTGTTTGTGCACAGTCAGCAGGAAACAATGGAGGGAGGGCGGATGACACGAAAAACATGAAGTCTCGATATACAGTAGCGGTGAAACGTAAAATTCTCCTCTCGCGTATCGTCTTTTTTTTTCTCAACGTTACCGGTTGCAATTTATGCTTATGTTTGGCAGCGTTTCTTCACTCACTTCTTATTCTTCTTATCGTTCTATGTCTATGCAAGCGTACTCCCTGGCGATTCGGGGCCAGAGTTTCGTCGCACACGCGCTGGTTACGGAAATGGATCGTGATCGAAGGGGCTCGATCATGATCCGCGCCGTCGATAATGCTTTCGCCGCTTTTGCGCGCGATCTCGGAGCTCCCGTTTACCAAACGCAATACAAACGCTCGAAATTATGCTACAGACAGATTTAAACGCTCACTCTACGGTTTGCACATCGAATGTAACAAATATAGACGATTATGTTATGAAGTTGTCTCGCTTGCACAAAGTATACCTGCGTCGTGAACTGATGAAGATACTGATATCGGTACTCTATACAGTTCTTAAACTGTAACAGTGTCAAAGACAACGGGATGATCGGATGAACCTTTTACGATTGCTAATTCTTTATTGCGAATACCATAATAAGGATAATATTTTTCGAACTTAAGGAGTCATTGTCACAATAGTGGATTGCAATGTTCTTAAACGTTTTACGATCGTAGACGATACACTTAATTCTATAGCTGCTTACATTCATTGGCAAAAATAAAAAAATAACGTGACGTTTAGTTATAATTTGCTAAATTAGATAAATAGATCTCTTTTTACCGTTTTTTTTCGTTTTTTTTTTTTTGGAAGAGTGATTCCCGCCGGAGTCTTTCAGATTCCGATGGATTTTTGTACCTGATGGAGCGATAAGATGTCGACGATTATGTCAGGGGAAGGTAGTCTGCATCATTTTAGTAATGCTATGCAAACTAAAACCGACATTCAGAGTGTATTAATTGCATCGAATATTTTGTAAAATATTCCTCGAACCGTAACAGAAGGAGAACGGAAGATAATGTAAATTCATCGATGCCGATTCTTAATTTTTCCTTAACAATCGAGTTAATGTCGTTCTTGGGAACACTTCGTAACATTACCGCATAGTTAAGAACATGCAATTGTTTAGGATTAAAATGCAATTAAATATACAGTCTGCATCTACCGAAATCAGGCGAACTTTCACACTGCCTTACAATTACAATATGTTAATAATAGTAAACATGAACACATTTACAATTATCATAGTTCAATTAAGGTGTAATAAAGTTCTTTAGTGCAATGCTAGGTGTACGCATTGTCGTACGTTTCAGTTGCAGGGGATAGAGGAATGTAGACTGCAGAAGGTATAGGAAAGAAAAGCTACCGGAACAATGAATTTCTATAACCGATGAATCTTGTTGGGTACTTCGTCTTTATATCAACAGAATTATGTCAATGCACCTTCAGTTTAGTAACAGTATCTAAAATATGTCGCTACTATTGTTGCATAAACTATCCATTTTTCATCTTTATTTGTAGCATAAATCTCTGATACAGCACCGATTTCATATGAAATGTATGTTTCATTTCCACCTCAAAAACATATTGCAAAAATTGTGTTTAGCCATTTCATGACAAAATATCTGCTCACTTTATACAATTGTATACTTTGATAACGTTCAATATGATGTTATATAAGTGAGATCATTATGAGAATTTAAGTTTAATAGATATTTGTAGCAAATATCGTTTATATTTTTTTTTTTTTACTTTTTATATATATCTTCATATCACTTGCATTAAGAATCGACATCTATGCGATATACATATAGATCAAGTGCTTAATTCTGTTACATCGACCGATATGGCCCTTGCATCTTGAGAAACTGAATCACTAATGACGGACCGCCAGCGACGATTTCGGCTGGAATTTGAGAGAGTGGACAATTTTCAATTGACATAATACTGAGATTTGTGCACAGCGCTAACTCGAAGGGTAAGTTGTGCAGGTTTGCATTGTCATTCACGTAAAGAGAGTCCAAATTCTCTAGAGTCCCAATCTCTTCGGGAAGATAGTTAAGATTATTCTCCCCGACGCTGAGGTGGGTCAAATTCGTCAAGTGGCCAATCGCTCTGGGTAATGAGGTGACCTGATTCGACTGTAGGATAAGTTTCTGCAAGTCTCTCAGAAAACCAATTTCGTTCGGCAGAGACTCGATCTTATTCTCCTCGAGATCTAAGACCCTAAGTTTCCGTAAGTTCGCTATACTGGCAGGAATACGTTTCAATAAGTTGTTTGAGAGAATCAGGATCTCTAAGCTCTGGAGACATTGTATGTCGTCGGGAATTTTAGTAAGCTGATTTGTCCCGAGATTCAGCTCGACCATATTTGTCCACGTGCCAATGTCCAGCGGCAGGGCAGTCAGCTGATTTTCCTTCATGTTTAGCTTCGTCAGATTCTTTGCCCTTGAAAAGATGCCGTACGGTATTTTGTCGATCTGATTATGCTCGAGGTTAATGGAATAAACGTTTGTAAACTGGGACGGTCCGCCTGATGGATAGGCGGTAAAAGCATTCCTGGACAGTGTGATTGTTGTCAAATCCGAAAGGCTCGAGAGCAATCCGTCTGGCAGTTGGGACACTTGATTCCCCTCCACATTGAATTCATCCATCAGTTTGCAGTTGGCCAGAGACTTAGGAATGCTGGACAGCCGATTGTATCTCAACCCGAGTCTCGTCAGCGAGGTAAGGTTTCCGATAGTCTCCGGAATATCCAACAACTCGTTATGCTGCAGATCCAGTGTCGACAGCTGAACGCAATTGCCGATTTCCTCCGGCAGGTGTTCCAGATGATTATGCGACACGTCGAACGTTATCAGATGCACCAGCTTCCCTATCCCAGCTGGCAGTTCCTTTATCTTGTTCTCCCTCAAGCTGAGCATAGTCAGGTTCGTGAGGTTCCTGATATTATCGCAAACGTATCTCACCCGATTGAACCGCAAGAACAGCGTGGTAAGCGAAGTCAGCTTATAAACGACATCCGGTATCTCGCTCAGCTTATTGTGCCTCAAATCAAGAACCCTAAGCGACTTCAGGTTCTCCAGCGTGTGCGGCAGGCTCGTAAGTGAATTCTCACTCAGAGCCAGGGTCTCCAGATTGGACAGACAACCTATCTCCGGCGGTAGGGTCTGGAGCTTATTGCCGTAGAGATAGAATTCGACCAAATGCGTGAGATCTCTTACCGTGCTCGGCAGATTGGTGATGCTCGACTTACTCAGGTCGAGACGCTTCAGGCATTCCTCCTTGCAGCGCACAAATTCCTTGGCAACGTCCAGGTCCGCCTGGATCGGCTTGCCCTTTTTCGTCGTCGGCTTCGGCTTGTTGGACTCCGGATGCTTGACGGTGACGGTCTTCTTGGTGTCGGGGCCCGCGATGGAAGCCGTCGACAGCTTCTTCTCCTTGTGGTGCTCCTTGCCATCTCTCAACACCTCCACGGCCTCCGGCATGTTATCGGCGGCCGTGCAGGTGGTCAGTCCGCAGCCCTCCAGGTACTCCGGGATGTCCTGCTCCTTCATGTAAAACGTCGGAAGGCTCTCCCGCAACTCCTCACGGTCCCTCTTCACCTCCGACAAACACACCGTCGAAATGTTACCCACGCCCGTCCAATATTTGCTCGACTTTTTCATAATCCAAAACACGACCCTATCGCGGTGAGGACTGTTATTACGCGTGGGGGCCCTTTACTGTTCGCGCGCGGCCTATGACATCACATATTTTTATAAATTCCCTTCGCGAGCGAGTATTGACATTATTGATGTCGGTCGCTACTGTGCGCGGCGCAAACGCAAAACGGAGGAATACGGGATAATAGAGCGGATAGATTGATACGTCTTGGTGGCCGAACGAATGGCATTTGAGAACCCAATTGCGTAGGGACTTTCATGAGAACGATGGCCGAATGGAATGCCTTTCAGATCACCGCGATGGGACGCTAGATTAAACTAATTCAAATTTCCCGCGACTTCTCAGGGTCTCTCTTCAACTCTGACAAACACACAGTTCAAATGTTACCTACAAATATTTCCTCGACTTTTTTAAAATCCAAAACACGACCCTATCGCGGTGAGGACTGTTATTATGCGTGGGGGCCCTTTACTGTTTATGAGAACTTTCGTGAGAATGATGGCCGAACGGAATGCCTTTCAGATCACCGCGATGAGACGCTAGATTAAAATAATTAAAATCTCCCACGACTCCTCAGGGTCCCTCTTCAACTCTGACAAACACATCGTCGAAATGTTACTCACGCCCGTCCAATATTTGCTCGACTTTCTCATAATCCAAAACACAACCCAATTGCGGTGAGGATTGTTAATACGGTTGGGGGCCCTTTACTGAGACTTTCATGAGAAATCGTGGCCGAACGGAATGCCTTTCAGATCACCACGATGGGACGCCGGCTTAAAATAATTCAAATCTCCCGCAATTCCTCATGGTCCCTCTTCACGTCCGACAAACACACAATCGAAATGTTACCCACGCCCGTCCAATATTTGTTCGACTTTTTCATAATCTGAAACACAACCCTATTGTGGTGAGGACTGTTATTACGCGTGGGGGTCCTTTACTGAGACTTTTTTGAGAACGATGGCCGAACGGAATGCCTTTCAGATCACCGCGATGGGACGCCAGCTTAAAATACAGGGTGCGTCGCAAAAATCCGGACAAATCAAACATTTTCTTGGAACATAATTTTTATTGCAATAATAGAAAAGTAAAAAAATTTTTTTGTTACTGTATTGTTTGTTGGGTCATAAAGAAAACATTCATTCAATATAACCCCCCTCTGCTTCAATGACAGCCTCGATTCTCGGTCTGAATCTGTCGCAGGTCCGTTTTAACGAGCCTCGGTTCATATCGGCGAATGCTGCTTCAATAGCGGCTCTTAATGATGAGACGTTGGGATGTCTGGACTTGTTGGTGACCCTTTCAATCACGCTCCATACATAATAGTCGAAAGGATTTAAATCTGGGCTGTTGGGAGGCAGAAAAGCAGGTTACAGCGTTCAACACGCTTTGTCCTGGCAGCTTCGCAAAGCGTCTGTCTCACTTTTATCGCATAAGACTTGTAACGGAGGGTCCACCTCGACGATTCGACAAAAAAAATTCATTGTTTGTTGGGTCATAAAGCATTCATTCAATATATAACCCCCCTCTGGCTCTTAATGATGAAACCTCGTTCATATCGGCGATGTCTGGACTTTAATGATGAAACGTGGTGTCTGGACTTGTTGGTGACCCTTTCAATCATAGTTTTTTCGCAAACACCCTAAATCGACGACAATTTTCGAATCGACTGCCCTGGATCCTGAAAAATGAGTTCCTGAGCCCGTTGAAGGATTTCGGGCGTCCTAACAACGCGCTCCTTCGACTGACTTTTCCTGGCCGGTGTTGCAAAACCTTCGCTGGACTTCTCAGACTCGTTATATCTCGCGACATCATACACAGTCGATCTTGGGTATCCGAAGAATCGAATCATTTCTGTCGCTGAGCGCCCAGCGCAAATATTTTCGATAATTGCGGCTCTTCGATTATACTCTGCACTTTCGTTTATCATAGTTACAGTTTCGAGGTTATGAATGTTTATTACATGCTTCAAATTATTTGGTTGCCAATAGCGACATCTCCAAGTGGTATAGAACGACGGGAAATTTAAATTGAATTTTGTTCTAATTTTGGCGCCGCACCCTGTATATATACATGATATTGAAATTAAAACAAATTACATTAATCAACTATTTGGATATACAGTGTATATATATATAATTTATTACATGTATATGGACACATGACATATAAATATATTATATATTTCAATAGTTGGTCAATGTTACTTTTTTCAATATCAAACATAAAATAGTCAGTCTCATTCGATGGAGTAATTGATTTTGTAAATAACTATTAATAACTATAAATAAAGGTTGATATTAATGTCTATTGATAATAATAGATACCATATATATTATTTGTTCAATATATATATACATGACATATATATATATATATATATATATATTATCCATTGCAATAGTTGGTCACTGTGATTTTTTTTTAATATCAAACACTATAAAATAATAATGTATACATATATATACATTATTATTCAAAATGAGGTTATTAATTTTACTCTCATATTCTTTCTTCATATTAAGAAAATCAAACTTAGAACATACAAATATTTATCCATTCACTTATATTGATGAATATTCTTCACTATTAATTATTTTTAAATTATGCATAAATGGTTGATCATAATTATGATATTTTCTTCAATAATAATTTCCTTCATTAATAATATTTTACATATATACTAATTTATACATTATAGGAATCTTCATCTTTATTAATATCAATCTTATTTATACATCTTATCATACATATACATTATTACTCGAAATGCAGTATATACACTCGATAATCGCGGCTCTTCGATTATACTCTGCACTTTGGTTTAACATAGTTACAGTTTCGAGGTTATGAATGTTTATTACATGCTTCAAATTATTTGGTTGCCAATAGCAACATCTCCAAGTGGTATAGAACGACGAGAAATTTTAATTGAATTTTGTCCGGGTTTTGCGACGAACCCTATAATTCAAATCTCCCGCGACTCCTCACAGTTCCTTTTCACCTCCGACAAACACAGTCGAAATGTTACCCACGCCCGTCTAATATTTGCTCGACTTTTTCATAATCGAAAAGACGACCCTGTCACAATGAGGACTGTTATTACGCCTAGGGGCCCTTTACTGTTCATGAGAACTTTCATGAGAACTATGGCCGAACAGAATGCCTTTCAGATCACCACGATGGGACGCCAGCTTGAAATAATTCAAATCTTCCGAAACGAACGAACGGCCCCTTTTATTTTTCACGGCTTTGTAGAACGAATTGAGAGAAATGGGCCTGCTGGGGCGAGTCAGAAGTCTTTTGGAGAAGGAAAGACTCTCGGATGTGCAGGCAAGCGGTGTTAGACTGTCCTATGTAGAGAAATTGCTGCCAGAACTTAAGGGACAGAGATACATTGTTCTCCACAAATTTGTAAGAAGCAATTGTTATTCTGTACATTTCTATTTCTGTACATTCTATACAATTGAATTCGAACATTTTTGAATAGTTCTGTCTTTCAACGTGCAGGTCCCTAAAGCACGGAGTCCTCAGGCTGCTGTTAACAGAAGTCAGAATGAAACGACAGAATTTGACATGACTGGGTCTCCACTGAAGTATACATTCAATACGGTCAATTTTGAAGATACTGTCATCACTGCCATACGTAATTGGGATAAAATGGATGAGGACTACCATCCGTTGAGCAGAACTGATGCAAAGTACATAATCATTTCTTCACTTAATGTTTTCTCTCTTTATTGACTTGTTGTGTATACCATTGATTACTTCGACAGTGCTGTACTGAATTTGTGTTTAGAGTATTTGAATTACGATTGTACGATACCATTTCTTGCCTTATGTGACGGTGAAGATAAACACAAAACCAGGTTGTTGGGTACCATAGTAAAGGATGGTTGGTTCAACACAATAGAAAGCCGTTTTGATGGGGTCCAAACATTTTCTGCATTAAAAAATTGTTCTTCTGTACTGTGGAACGAACATCTGAAGTTGACAGGTGCCCATGAAAATGAGGTATATTGGTTAAACATAATCTTAACACATTGACTGCCACAGTGGTGACTGGTGATTGGTGCAGATTTGATTAAAAATGCAAAGAATTTGCAATCTTGTAAAAGCAATTAATATTGGAATGGTGCTTCAATACTTTGACTTTTGACAACTCTACGTTACCTTCATTTTGTACGATTTAATCATAGTCTGCAGTATTTCATCGCATCGCGGTTCTAACGTAGCAAAATACATGTTAACACGTTGACTGCCATGGTGGTGACCGGTGACAGGTGCAAAAGATTTTAATAATAATGCAAAAAATTCGCAATGAAGCCTGTTTGCAATATTGTAAAAGCAATTAATATTGGAATGGTGCTTCAATACTTTGACTTCTAACATCTCTGCGTTACCTTCATTTTTCATGATTGAATTATACTCTGCAGTATTTCATCGCATCGTAGTTCAAACACAGCAAAATACACGGTGACGAATGCAAAAGGTTTTACTAGAAATGCAAAAATTTGCAATAAAGCCTGTTTGCAATCTTGTAAAAGCAATTAATATTGGAATGATGCCTCATAACTTGGACTTCTAACAACTCTGCGTTACCTTCATTTTGCACGATTTAACCATATCTTGCAGTATTTTACCGCATCACGGTTCTAACATAGCAAAATACATTTGGCAGCCAATGTGTTAATAATATTACTATAATTATATCTACGACTTTGGGTCTAGGTGAAAATTTCCACATTTAGTACCTTTAACGTCCTGGGAGTAAGATACGAAATGCAAGATTGGAGTTCAGATACAAGAAATGATTTTGAAGGATACTTATCTATTGAAGCAGAGGGGGACAGTTTGTCCTGGGATGTGTCGGCAATAACGTCGAAATATAATTTGGTTGGTGCATCGATTGTGAAGTAATGCAAAAGTCATCTGCTATAGACTTTAATACACTTCTAACTTTTACGTTACTTCAGGTAATACAAATAATGACAGGCTGGGAAGGAAGTCCATTAAGAGACCTCTGGAAGCAACTCTTACTATTAAGTCAATATTTGGCAATCATAGAGCAATATAATGAACAGCTTCATTCTATTAAATACAGTGGAATGCCATTGAAATTTCCAGATAACTTTGTAACCCCATGTGAAAAGGTATGTTGAGAAATATAGCATGGTTTAATAGTCTGCAATTTCTGCCCAAAAGTACTTAAACTACCAAACCAAACGTAACCCAAAGTACTAAACTTTATTATTCGATTTTATATATCAGGAATATCAAGATGTGTTGAAGCACATAAATATGTTATTATCCGGAAATTATAGCTATATGCGAACAGATAGTCATATGTCATCAAAGTGTTTTGAGCTGGAGGGAAATGCGGATTATGATGTAAAGCTAGAGACACTTCTTGAAGAACTGTGTTTAAAGCAAAATCTGGATTTTACGGACTTTTTATGGGAAGAACTTATCAGTTAGTACATGTTTTTCCCACATTATTTGAAATTGTTATTATTAATATGAACTGTGAGCATTTGTATTTTATAATTGTAGGTATTTCTGATTATATACAAATGACAAACTGTCTCCGTATTGTACTCAGGGATTTTGCATCAAATGAATCTCAAGCACAGGTATTTATCACTCGTGTTATGTTATATATTATATTTACATTTATTTATATTATTATATCATTTATATATAGAATTATTTATATATATTTAGATATATTATATTATTTATATTTATCTCTTTGCACTCGGACATGTTTCTTCACGAAGTAGCGAATAGCGCAACATTTCGTTTAAAATGGTATAGTTTTGAAAAGAAATACTCTGCTCAAATCATGCTTTGCATACAACTTTGCTGATACATTCATGTTGAAACAAAATTGAATTTTTATAGCCTATTCTTTTCGAATACGTCATAGTTTATTCATCAATGTGCTTCGCGAGTTTATTGAAACACATATCGCAGTGATAACTTGTCTATGATCTTTCACGTGTCATTTTTTCTTCCTAGCATATACAATGTTTATATAATAACTTGCAGTTTATCATTCAGCCTATCGCAGGAATATATAGAAGGTTGTTCTTGCGGTCGCTAGAATTTTTCTCTCAGTTTATTGACCACGAATTTACTAAATATTAAATAGCACACAGATTATTAATTCTATCTCATTGCATTAACTTGTAACTCCCCGGAAAAATCTTAAAGAAACAAATGTTTGAACAAACGTTTTCTGTACATATGTTTTCCTCAGTAATAACACGAAGTATCTTCTTGTCTCCTCAGAGGAGACAGACGAGTGCAAAGGGTTATATTATATTATATTATATTTATATTTATATTATGAAATATGCCTTAGATGGATATAAACAGTGCAACGAGAATCGGGCAAACAATTTCAAAGCTGAATCAAGGGCCTGACATAATCGAGAACTTATTAACGGGTAGTCTACCCCTAAAACTTGTGACAGACATGGGATTCGAGAAATTGAGCCGAGAATACATACACATATTGACAAGCGCAAGATTCATTGACAGATCAGACATTCCGAGCATGTTTAAAAATATATCGTCAGGAGAATTTACGATTGTGAATTACAGAAATAAACTAAGAGTCCTGCTGCAGATTCACATTTGTTTGGAGTTCATGCTCCGTGTACAAATGAACTTAGGAATTTCAACAAGCAGCATGCAAACGATGTTCGAACACGCTTACGAGAAACTTTCGACTGACGAAACTATCAAACGCAATGTCTTGGACTTGACGGAAAACAATATTTACAACTTGACTGAGTTGATTCATGGGACGCTGGTTAAAAATTATGATAAAGGGTAGCTACGTTTGTTTTAATATACAAATTGTTGCATAGGAAGTGACATTGCAGGATATTGTATACAACTGAGTTTATTGCAGAGTTCCCGCGTGTCGAAGAATCACAATTTCGTCCTCTGCCGAATTATCAAAAGCAACGACCACCACTTATTACAGTCAGACACCTATATCTCCACCGTCAATTTATCCAGCAGGTAAAAGAACTGTCACTAAAATAAAACTTAGACATTATAGATTACCATCATTATGATTGTTGTTTTTACAGAGGTATTAAACGCAGAAGAAGAAGCATTCCACACGATAAAAGTCCTCTCTTCGTCTATAAAAATCAAATAAACACGTGACATTTTTATTCGCTATATTTAGTTATTTATAATTAAGTCGATTATTGTACATTGGTCTATTCTACTGTTATTAAATTTTCCATCGGAACTTTATCTTCGCGTTCACCCAATTAATCTACTAAGAGTCCTGCTGCAGATTCACATCTGTTTGGAGTCCATGCTCCGCGTACAAATGAACTTAGGAATTTCAACAAGCAGCATGCAAACAATGTTCGAACATGCTTACGAGAAACTTTCGACTGACGAAACTATCAAACGCAATGTCTTGGACTTGACGGAAAACAATAGTTACAATTTGACTGAGTTGATTCATGGGACGCTGGTTAAAAATTATGATAAAGGGTAGCTACGTTTGTTTTAATATACAAATTGTTGCATAGGAAGTGACATTGCAGGATATTGTATACAACTGAGTTTATTGCAGAGTTCCCGCGTGTCGAAGAATCACAATTTCGTCCTCTGCCGGATTATCAAAAGCAACGACCACCACTTATTACAGTCAGACACCTATATTTCCACCGTCAATTTATCCAGCAGGTAAAAGAACTGTCACAAAAATAAAACATATACATTATAGATTACCATAATTATGATTGTTGTTTTTACAGAGGTATTAAACGCAGAAGAAGAAGCATTCCACACGATAAAAGTCCTTTCTTCGTCTATAAAAATCAAATAAACACGTGACATTTTTATTCGCTATATTTAGTTATTTATAATTAAGTCGATTATTGTACATTGGTCTATTCTACTGTTATTAAATTTTCCATCGGAACTTTATCTTCGCGTTCACCCAATTAATCTACTAAGAGTCCTGCTGCAGATTCACATTTGTTTGGAATTCATGCTCCGTGTACAAATGAACTTAGGAATTTCAACAAGCAGCATGCAAACGATGTTCGAACATGCTTATGAGAAACTTTCGACTGACGAAACTATCAAACGCAATGTCTTGGACTTGACGGAAAACAATATTTACAACTTGACTGAGTTGATCCATGGAACGCTGGTTAAAAATTATGATAAAGGGTAGCTACGTTTGTTTTAATATGCAACTTGTTGGATAGGAAGTAACATTGCAGTATATTTTATACAACTGAGTTTATTGCAGAGTTCCCGCGTGTCGAAGAATCACAATTTCGTCCTCTGCCGGATTATCAAAAGCAACGACCACCACTTATTACAGTCAGACACCTATATTTCCACCGTCAATTTATCCAGCAGGTGAAAGAACTGTCACTAAAATAAAACTTAGACATTATAGATTACCATCATTATGATTATTGTTTTTACAGAGGTATTAAACGCAGAAGAAGAAGCATTCCACACGATAAAAGTCCTTTCTTCGTCTCTAAAAATCAAATAAACGCGTGACATTTTTATTCGCTATATTTAGTTATTTATAATTAAGTCGATTATTGTACATTGGTCTATTCTACTGTTATTAAATTTTCCATCGGAACTTTATCTTCGTGTTCACCCAATTAATCTACTAAGAGTCCTGCTGCAGATTCACATCTGTTTGGAGTCCATGCTCCGCGTACAAATGAACTTAGGAATTTCAACAAGCAGCATGCAAACAATGTTCGAACATGCTTACGAGAAACTTTCGACTGACGAAACTATCAAACGCAATGTCTTGGACTTGACGGAAAACAATATTTACAACTTGACTGAGTTGATCCATGGAACGCTGGTTAAAAATTATGATAAAGGGTAGCTACGTTTGTTTTAATATACAAATTGTTGCATAGGAAGTGACATTGCAGGATATTGTATACAACTGAGTTTATTGCAGAGTTCCCGCGTGTCGAAGAATCACAATTTCGTCCTCTGCCGGATTATCAAAAGCAACGACCACCACTTATTACAGTCAGACACCTATATTTCCACCGTCAATTTATCCAGCAGGTGAAAGAACTGTCACTAAAATAAAACTTAGACATTATAGATTACCATCATTATGATTGTTGTTTTTACAGAGGTATTAAACGCAGAAGAAGAAGCATTCCACACGATAAAAGTCCTTCCTTCGTCTATAAAAATCAAATAAACACGTGACATTTTTATTCGCTATATTTAGTTATTTATAATTAAGTCGATTATTGTACATTGGTCTATTCTACTGTTATTAAATTTTCCATCGGAACTTTATCTTCGCGTTCACCCAATTAATCTACTGTAATGATCTAATTTCCACCAGGTGGCATAATGTTCACAAGCTGTGAAAGCAGAAAGTGCACCTGGAAAAACATTGCCTTATAACGATTTTCAGTTTCTTCACTGAGCATCAGTTGTTATCTATATAACACCTGTTATACACTGCAACTACTTCATTTATATACTTCATTTATAGAAGAAACATGGGGACCAAACTGCAGCTCGCTCTGTTGCTCATAATTTATTCTCAGACATCTGCCGGACGTAAGTTACGGAAAAATACTCAACAATTGTTTATAATTCTCTATTATAATTTGTCGGTTCATCAACAGAGTTATTCGAGCCGGAATGCTTTGAAGAATTGGGCTGCTTTGAACATGATTACCCATGGTTTTGGGTCCTCAGGCCTTACCCTCGGCCAAGAGCACCGGAAAAAGTGAATACTACGTTTTATATGGTGAATCGCGATGGAAAGGAGAAGTTCAAAATTCAAACGTGGCCGGAAATAAGTATAAACGCAAACTATCGTGCTAACAAACCATCATACTTTATAACTCATGGCTACTTCAGCGATACCAATGCCGAATGGGTGAAGAATATGACCGAAGCTATCTTGGGTCAGGTGCGTTTAAATTAGTCACGAAAGGATGTTAATATAATTGTTCTAATAATATATATTCTGTAGGTGGATGCAAATGTTTTTTGCGTAGACTGGGCGAGGGGTTCACGGACACATTATTTTCAAGCTGCATCCAATACACGAATGGTGGCTGCAGAGATAAGAAGGTAAAGTAATAATCTGCGGCTAGTTAGAAAGATATATTAACACGTTGACTGCCACGCTGGTCACCGATGGCTAAAAGAAAAGAAAGAAATGAAAGCCTATTTGCAATCTTGTAAAAGCAATTAAAATCAATTGATACGGTGCTTCAATATTTTGGCTTCTAACAATTTTGCGTTACCTTCATTTTTCACGATTTAATCATATTCTGCAGTATTTCATCACATCGCGGTTCTAACATAGCAAAATATATTTCAGCAAAATACACAAAAGATTTTACTGAAAATGCAAAAAATTGCAATAAAGCCTGTTTGCAATCTTGTAAAAGCAATTGATATTGGAACGGTGCTTCAATACTTTGGCATCTAACAACTCTACGTTACCTTCATTTTACACGATTTAATCAACCTCTGCAGTATTTCATCGCATCGCGGTTCTAACATAGCAAAATACGTTGTGTCCGGTGCAAAAGATTTGACTAAAAATGCAAAAAAATCGCAATGAAATCTATTTGCAATCTTGAAAAAGCAATTGATATTGGAAGGGTGCTTCAATACTTTGGCTTCTAACAATTCTACGTTACCTTCATTTTGCACGATTTAAACATATTCTGCGGTATTTCATCGCATCACAGTTTTAACATAGCAAAATACGCGGTGACCAGCACAAAAATTTGACTAGAAATGCAAAAAAATTTGCAATAAAGCCTGTTTGCAATCTTGTACAAGCAATTGATATTGGAACGGTGCTTCAATACTTTGGCTTCTAACAACTCTGCGTTGCCTTCATTTTACACGATTTAATCATACTCTGCAGTATTTCATCGCATCGCGATTCTAACATAGCAAAATACGTAAAAGATTTCACTAAAAATGCAAAAAAATCGCAATGAAGTCTATTTGCAATCTTGTAAAAGCAATTGATATTGGAAGGGTGCTTCAATACTTTGGCTTCTAACAATTCTACGTTACCTTCATTTTGCACGATTTAAACATATTCTGCGGTATTTCATCGCATCACAGTTTTAACATAGCAAAATACGCGGTGACCAGCACAAAAATTTTACTACGAATGCAAAAAATTTGCAATAAAGCCTGTTTGCAATCTTGTAAAAGCAATTGATATTGGAACGGTGCTTCAATACTTTGCCTTCTAACAACTCTACGTTACCTTCATTTTGCACGATTTAATTATACTCTTCATTATTTCATCGCATTGCAGTTCTAACATAGCAAATTACGCTTGGCAATGAACGTGTTAACGTAAAAAGTAATTAACTTTTCCTTATATCAGAGTGCTGAACTATCTCATCCAAAATGGGCTGAATGCCATAACTGACTTCCACCTAATAGGCCATAGCTTGGGTGCTCACATTATGGCATACGTGGGAAAGAATATGACCGGCATAGAACGTATCACAGGTACTACCTTCATCATAAAATTCAGCAATTTACAAAATTAACTAATTTAAACCATCATTACGCTTCAGCGCTAGACCCTGCGCAACCTGGATTCCAAGGAAGAAACCGTAAAGTAAGAATCGACGAGACAGACGCCAAATTCATTGACGTCATCCACACGAACGGCAAACCCTTCATTCCGTTTTTGGGCTTGGGCATGTTTACTAGCGTTGGAACAGTGGATTTTTTCGTGAACGGTGGAGGGTATCAGCCGAATTGCTTTCTTGACGGCAAACCGTTCATGATCAAGACCATCTACGATATTGTGGAGATAACGTTAGAAGGTACTTTCACAGAAACCCTTTGATAATCGAGTGCGAGCGTACCTTTTTTTGCATGATTTAATTATACTCTGCTGTATTTCATCGCATCACAGTTTTAACATAGCAAAATATGCGGTGACCTGCACAAAAATTTTACTAGAAATGCAAAAAATTTGCAATAAAACCTGTTTACAATTTTGTAAAAGCAATTGATATTGAAATGGTGCTTCAAGACTTTGGAGATAACGTTAGAAGGTAGTTTCACAGAAACGCTTTGATAATCGAGTGCGAGCGTACTTTTTTTGCATGATTTAATTATACTCTGCTGTATTTCATCGCATCACAGTTTTAACATAGCAAAATATGCGGTGATCTGCACAAAAATTTTACTAGAAATGCAAAAAATTTGCAATAAAGCATATTTGCACTCTTGTAAAAGCAATTAATATTGCAACGGCGCTACAATACTTTGGCTCCCATAAATTCTGCGGTATCTTTATTTTGCACAATTTAATTATACTCTGCAGTATTTCATCGCATCGCAGTTCTAACGTAGCAAAATACGTGGTATCCAGTGCAAAAGATTTGACTAAAAATGCAAACAATTTGGAATAAAGCCTGTTTGCAATCTTGTAAAAGCAATTGATATTGGAACGGTGCGTCAATACTTTGGCTTCTAACAACTCTGCATTACCTTAATTTTGTATGATTTAATTATACTCTGCAGTATTTCATCGCATCGTAGTCCTAATATAGCAAAATACACTTGAGCAAGACACGCAAAAGGTTTTACTAGAAATGCAAAAAATTTGCAATAAAGCTTGTTGGTTGCAGTGTTGTAAAAGCAATTGATATTGAAATGGTGCTTCAAGACTTTGGAGCTAACGTTAGAAGGTAGTTTCACAGAAACCCTTTGAAAATCGAGTGCGAGCGTACTAGCATTCTCTTTTCAGTCATATACAACTTGGCCACATGCAGTCACACACGAGCACCCCGTTATTTAGCCGCTGCTATTGAGGGGTCGTGCAATATGTGGGGCTACCGTTACAATGCGACTTTCTCAAATCTGAGATATTCGAACTTTAAGATAAGCGAAAGCTGTTCCAAAGATACTTGCACTCTGATGGGACTGGAGACGCAGGACTATCCGGCACGAGGAAATTTCGCAATGACAACCAGCGGAACGTATCCGTTTTGCAGTAAGTAACTATGTTCTTCAGATATAGACGACATGACGGTACATACATTTTCGTTTGCAGTTAACAATACAGATGCCGATTTACACATGGAGGTTATCGATTCGGAAGATCCTCGGAACATTGTACACTGATGTGAAACACGAAATAACTGCGATGATCTCCGTGCGGGTAATTATATATTTAGTCGATAATTAATAAAATAAAAATTGTAAAAGCATTCCTCAAATACATTAAATGTATTAAGTGTATAAATATAACTAGATTTATGAGTGTTTGTACTTTCAGTCATTGACAATATACACTCGAACATGCTATTTAAATATTAACTTTCATTGACGTAATCCTTGTTAAATATTACATATTGTAAATTAAATTCTTCCATTAAAAACTACCTTCAATATACAAATATATGCAAAAAGTATGTCATATCTAAAATGCCTGGTCCAATTGATTATATAATATACCGTTTGAATCTGTATATATGTGTATATATATATATTTATATATATATATAATCAATTACTAAAAACGTGAAACTATGACACAACGTATAATTTATATAATACAAAGAAAAACGAAACTGAGCGTTGCCCGAGTGAAACAAAACGCTACAACATGAATTCGGTAATAATGCACTTTGGCTACTTTGTCGAGTATTTTACGTATGCATCCGTGAAAATTGCTTTCATCGTATAAAAGGCATTAATTAAAGCATGTCTGTCCATCATGCGATAAGTACATAATATTAACAACGCATTTAGTCAGAAAGTATATCATTCGATTAGAAACGTTATTGAAACTTTAATACTGCGACGTTTCTGCATCGTCTGTTCCAGTTACGCTCGCCTGTTCCAACACCTCGAGCAGCTTCTGCATTTCCATCGAATCGGACGAATTATTTAACGTTCTCTCAAGAGCCCGGACATACGACATACACGTTCTTCCCTCATGGTCCAAGTTCTGCGGATTCGCCTTGTGCTGCAGCAAACGACGCGTCAATATATTCTGCGTTTAACCCTTCTTTGCATGATGGTGGAAATTTCCATCATAACATTGAATGCCCACAAAATTATATAAAACAGCAAGTTCACTTTGATCTAACTTTGCATGATGATGGAAATTTCCATCATAACATTGAATGCCCACAAAATTATATAAAACAGCAAGTTCACTTTGATCTAACTTTGCATGATGGTGGAAATTTCCATCATAACATTGAATGCCCACAAATTATATAAAAGAGCAAGTTCACTTTGATCTAACTTTGCATGATGATGGAAATTTCCATTATAACATTGAATGCCCACAAATTATATAAAAGAACAAGTTCACTTTGATCTAACTTTGCATGATGGTGGAAATTTCCATCATAACATTGAATGCCCACAAATTATATAAAAGAGCAAGTTCACTTTGATCTAACTTTGCATGATGATGGAAATTTCCATCATAAAATTGAATGCCCAAAAATTATATAAAAGAACAAGTTCACTTTGATCTAACTTTGCATGATGATGGAAATTTCCATCATAACATTGAATGCCCAAAAATGATATAAAAGAACAAGTTCACTTTGATCTAACTTTGCATGATGATGGAAATTTCCATCATAACATTAAATGCCCAAAAATGATATAAAAGAACAAGTTCACTTTGATCTAACTTTGCATGATGGTCGAAATTTCCATCATAACATTGAACGCCCAAAAATTATATAAAAGAACTAGTTCACTTTGACTTAATTTTGCATGATGGTGGAAATTTCCATAATAACATTGAACGCCCAAAAATTATATAAAAGAACTAGTTCACTTTGACTTAATTTTGCATGATGGTGGAAATTTCCATAATAACATCGAATGCCCAAAAATTATATAAAAGAGCAAGATCACTTTGACTTAATTTTGCATGATGGTGGAAATTTCCATAATAACATCGAATGCCCAAAAATTATATAAAAGAGCAAGATCACTTTGATCTAATTTTGCATGATGATGGAAATTTCCATCATAACATTGAACGCCCAAAAATTATATAAAAGAACTAGTTCACTTTGACTTAATTTTGCATGATGGTGGAAATTTCCATAATAACATCGAATGCCCAAAAATTATATAAAAGAGCAAGATCACTTTGATCTAACTTTGGATGATCGTGGAAATTTCCATCATAACATTGAATGCCCACAAATTATATAAAAGAACTAGTTCACTTTGACTTAATTTTGCATGATGGTGGAAATTTCCATAATAACATCGAATGCCCAAAAATTATATAAAAGAACAAGTTCACTTTGATCTAACTTTGCATGATGATGGAAATTTCCATCATAACATTGAATGCCCAAAAATTATATAAAAGAACAAGTTCACTTTGATCTAACTTTGGATGATCGTGGAAATTTCCATCATAACATTGAATGCCCAAAAATTATATAAAAGAACAAGTTCACTTTGATCTAACTTTGGATGATGGTGGAAATTTCCATCATAACATTGAATGCCCAAAAATTATATAAAAGAACAAGTTCACTTTGATCTAACTTTGCATGATGATGGAAATTTCCATCATAACATTGAATGCCCAAAAATTATATAAAAGAGCAAGTTCACTTTGATCTAACTTTGCATGATGGTGGAAATTTCCATCATAACATTGAATGCCCACAAATTATATAAAAGAGCAAGTTCACTTTGATCTAACTTTGCATGATGATGGAAATTTCCATTATAACATTGAATGCCCAAAAATTATATAAAAGAACAAGTTCACTTTGATCTAACTTTGCATGATGATGGAAATTTCCATCATAACATTGAATGCCCAAAAATTATATAAAAGAGCAAGTTCACTTTGATCTAACTTTGCATGATGATGGAAATTTCCATCATAACATTGAATGCCCAAAAATTATATAAAAGAACAAGTTCACTTTGATCTAACTTTGCATGATGATGGAAATTTCCATCATATTGTTTTTTGCTAAATTTATACTATGAATATATACTAAGATTTTTTTAACCATTTTTCCTTTAACCCTTTGCACTCGGACATGTTTCTTTACGAAATAGCGCATAGCGCAACATTTTGTTTAAAATGGTATAGTTTTGAAAAAAATACTCTGCTCAAATCATGTTTTGCATACAACTTTGCTGATACATTTATGCTGAAACAATATTGAAATTTTATGGCCTATTCTTTTCGAATGCGTCATAGTTCATTCAGCAATGTGCATTGCGGGTTTGTTCAAACACATATCGCAGTAATAACTTGTTTATGATCTTTCACGTGTCATTTTTTTCATCCGAGCGTATACAATGTTTATATGAACAATAATTTGCAGTTTATCATTCAGCCTATTGCAGGAATATATAGAAGGTTGTTCTTGCTGTCGCTAGAATTCCCCTCTCAGTTTATTGACCACGAATTTACTAAATATTAAATAGCACACAGCTTATTAATTCTATCTCATTGCCTTAACCCATTCGACACCGATTGCACACCGTGTGTGCAATAATAGTAATGTGTAATTATCAGTTATTCTAAGTAAACTAGTCGTCGAAACAAGATTTTACTTGAACTAATGAAATCTGTAAAGTACAGTAAAACAAAATTTGGCATTGATTTTACTGTGTACCAAAAAATCTAATTATCTGTAGCCTTTCTTACAAGTAAAATATTATGAATTGCAGACAGTACTACAAAGGAAAATATAAACGTAGTAATTATTCTTGCCCTGCTTATGTCGGTAATCCTGGATTATGTTTGGGAGAATGTTTCAAGCGCTACCATCAACCAACTAATGTACAATTACTTTACGATCAGTGTACTATTTCCTAAAAATGTATTTACAAATTATATTTCCTTTTTTATTACTGAGTTACATTACTTTATTATCTTTTAGACATGTTTCCAAACATTTATTTCTCGTTTATGTTATTTTTTTCATTGTTCAACTTATTTTTTGAACTATTTTACTACTTTTTAAAAATTTCCTTTGCATTATATTCTGTTCTTTATTATTGAAAGCAAAATAACGGTTTTATATAATCTAACTATATTTGAAATAAGTATTTAGAAATTTTTTAATGATGTATTTTCATTTTATCTTACATTGCATACATGGTGTTCAATCCGCTTCTCCCAATAAAAATTTACCGAGGAGCGAGTTGCACACCCGGTGTGCAATGGTGTTATTTACGTGAATTCACTTAAGAATTGGGTGACTTCGATAGTAAACATGTTTTTTTATTAAAAATGAACAATATAAAGAAAAAAAAAATTCACTCCTGGGGACCGTGTTCGAAAAAAATCGTCGTCTCGAATGGGTTAAGGAAACAAATATTTGAACAAACGTTTCCTGTATATGCATTTCCCTCAGTAATAACACGAAGTATCTTCGTGTCCCCTCAGAGGGGACAATCGAGTGCAAAGGGTTAACTCTTTGCGCTCGACCGGTGCCTCTCAGGCACCACGGCATGTGCTGCGCCAGCTCGACTGGTGCCTCTCAGGCACCACTCGCATCGATGCGGTAAATTGAGTGGTAACGGTGTTTATTTGTTTTTGGCCTAACGAATATCGCTTGACAAGTCTACCTGGCCTTTTGTAGATCATTTTATGAGGTGTCTACATAGCTATAAAGATGTCTTATCTCAAAAACACAAACGAATTTCAATGCGTGCATTATGCCTTGAGAATAATAGAACGCTGATAGACGTCGCAACGCTTCTTTCAATTCGCTTCTTTAAAAAAAAGGTACAAAAAGAACCAATCACAAAATGCAATCCAATTGCAAAGTTTGTTCCCAACGAAAGTCCGGCCAAAAACGACAAACTGTGTACTATTGTGACACATGCCCCGACAAGCCAAAAATGCACATTGGAGATTGTTTTACAAAATATCACAAGAAGAAAAATTATAGAACGTAATCCTTAATAAATATCCTTCATTAAGTTAAATAAATGTATGTAATGTTAAAATATACGAGTTTAAAGTGTCCCATTGTGCCTACAATTATTTTAAGTTAACAGAAACGAACTCATGAAATAGGCGCGCCCGCGACGGATTACTGTCGAGTTGCTGGTCAGCCCGAGAGAAAAGCGCGTCGAGCGCAAAGAGTTAATTTTGACCACAAATTATATCACCTTGATTTATTTCACCGATAAAGAAAAAATCATGCAAAGAAGTGTTAACACGCGGACGCGAACACTGAAATACTGACCCATATCAAGAGCTGAGCCATGGCTAAGTTTCCCGTGGCACAGGCCAAGTGAAGAGGCGTTCGCAAGTCGTCAGTGCTAACAGAGATGTTTATGTCCTCGTAACTGCACCTGGCTAAACACAGTGTAAACGCACGCATGTCTCCCCTGCGATTCATTAAGTTCAGTCATTCATTGTAGTAACCTGCTGGGAGAACCGTTGAAATACATTTTTGCATCGTACCTGCATACTGAGTCAATAAGCAGTTTTCCTAGAGAAATATTTGGGTTGATCGGAGGCAGAAAGGCCCTGTCCTCGTATTTCCACCTGATCCACTGTTCCTTTTCTTCTCGCGTTGAGTCGGGACTGGGTTTCTGCTTACCGTTCAAGCAATATTCCCAGATGCTGTTCGCTATGTCGTTGCCAAGTGCTAGCATTACGCTCAATTGACCTGCGCTGAAGTCGTTTGGAAAATTAGATAATAGGATAATAGAAATAATAATAATAGAAATAGAAATAATGGAAATAGAAATAATAGAAATAGAAATAATGGAAATAGAAATAATAGAAATAGAAATGATAGAAATAGAAATAATGGAAATAGAAATAATAGAAATAGAAATAATAGAAATAGAAATGATAGAAATAGAAATAATAGAAATAGAAATGATAGAAATAGAAATAATAGAAATAGAAATGATAGAAATAGAAATAATGGAAATAGAAATAATAGAAATAAAAATAATAGAAATAGAAATGATAGAAATAGAAATGATAGAAATAGAAATAATAGAAATAGAAATAGAAATAATGGAAATAGAAATAATAGAAACAGAAATGATAGAAATAGAAATGATAGAAATAGAAATGATAGAAATAGAAATAATAGAAATAGAAATGATAGAAATAGAAATGATAGAAATAGAAATAATAGAAATAGAAATAGAAATAATGGAAATAGAAATAATAGAAACAGAAATGATAGAAATAGAAATGATAGAAATAGAAATAATAGAAATAGAAATAATAGAAATAGAAATGATAGAAATAGAAATGATAGAAATATAAATAATAGAAATAGAAATGATAGAAATAGAAATAATGGAAATAGAAATAATAGAAATAGAAATAGAAATAATGGAAATAGAAATGATAGAAATAGAAATAATAGAAATAGAAATGATAGAAATAGAAATAATAGAAATAGAAATAGAAATAATTAGATAATAGAAAATTAGGATGCGGTGACGTCAGGATCGAATTAGTTAAGGCTATCGTACTCACGACCAATCGTCTAAATCCAGGGATCTCACTTTAGATATGTGGGACCCCAAGTTTCGGTGTATCCCGGAACATTCGATACACATTAAAACGCCTAAATTTAAACTAGCCCAGTCTGGATCTGAGTTGGAACGAAAGAGACCGTTTACAAACACAGTTTTTATTAGAGGTGTAACATTCATTGAGGAGAGTTACTCACTAGGTGTGCCACAATCTACGCAGGCGTCGTTGCCTGAAACTTTATTCTTGATGCAGTGCATCTTAAAAGCGTCGGTTTCGTTCTTCTTGTCCCCGTCGCTGTTCTGCAAGCTGGACAAAATTTGCTGCTCTATCGCAGTGATCCAGCTGTCCCGATCCTCCGCATTGTTTGCCTCGAAATGCCAAGTTTTATTTTCTAGTGAGATAATAGAGAACTCGAAGCTGTCCTCTTGAGCATTCGTTGCTTTTGAACCTTTTGGCGTTTTCCCAGGCACTTTCACAGTTACGTACTGAAGCAGTATCTCCTTGCCGTTGGTGTCGTTCATATAATCCTAAAGCAGTTTTTAGACATCTCAAACGCTCGAATCGGATATTACGTATGTGCATAATTTTCTGGTAATTACATGTAGGCTCGAGTGATAAGTTAAGCGTCCGTCTTCCAGTAACGTGACATATTTCTTCTTCCACTCTTTCAGAGATTTACTGCTGCGTTTGAATAAATATCCTTGCTTAACCGGAATTTCCCGGCCACTCCCCATTTCACCCATATTGTACTTTTCCTTTTTCGACGGCGTGAATATGTTCGATTTTCTCCTAAACTTCCTACAGGTGAATAATGCAATGTTTTGATTTGAAATTGATTTATTGATTATTAAGAAAATACGTTGTTCCGAATATTCTCTAAACCTGATAGTAGTTGGTGTTAAAATCGAAGACCTCAATTCACCATGCTGATTCTGAGCATTATGGAAACTATCATTGACCACTGTTGTATCATTTTGAGTATTGATGTTGTGTAGAGCTGGTGGATCATCTTCCTTCTCTGTCACCTACAGAAATTTGCGTATACATATTATATATATATACGCAATATATATAATAATAATAATAATAATTGCGTATATATATTGTATTATATTATATTATATTATATTATACTATATTATATTATATATCTAAATCTAAATAAAAGTTTTAACTGAATATGCAATCAGTTCTTACAGTCACTTTTAATGTATTTGTAGTCTCTGTTTCTTTGGGCAGAATCTGCGAATTCTTTGCAATTGCCGGTACAGAATATTTGGTTTCATTTTCTACAGCGTGTTGACCGTTGCATCTGAACTGCTTCGTTGATATACTTTGAATAATTTTTTGACACACTGCAAAATTTCAAAGTATGCGATGCCAAATAACAATTTCTTTTTAATGAGATAATGCAAATGGAAATAGAAAAGCTGGGTTATTTACCATCTTGAAACACTCTTTCAACGTTTAAGCCGTAAATAGCACATGTCTCATAGTAAGGGCACCTCAGATCACAAGCCAATTTCCGTGGCCGTATATCTTTTATAACCCTTGGGTTACTGTCATTAATTGAATCTGTAATAAATGAAAAAACTGTACTCCTGTTGCTGTTACAGGACTAAATATGCATTTTCAGAGACACTATTTGTTGATTTCTGAAAGATGATGGTCCTACATACCAACCTTGTACTCCTACAAGTATTTTTGGTACCTCTGACATATTTCGGAAAGAGCACATTCTATTGTAAAAACTGCACACTATCGAAAAGCTTTCCTCACTTTCCAAACTGAATACAAGTAACAGAGCGTCTATCCAGGCAGAAAACTGAAATTATCAATAAATTATTTCTATGAAGAACCTTCGAAGCGGAAGGACCTTTATTAACCCCTTAACCTACGATTTACGTCCAAGATTTTTGGGCCGAAAACATAAACAAGCTTGCGCAACCTTCGAGCCATTCGCATGACTTGTTTAGTACAAAGTTCAGTGCAAAGTTCCCTTACATCTATAGAATTTTGGGCCGAAAACATAAACAAGCTCGCGCAGCCTTCGAGCAATTCGCATGACTTGTTTGGTACGAAGTTTAGTGCAAAGTTGCCTTACATCTACTAGAATTTTGGGCCGAAAACATAAACAAGCTCGCGCAGCCTTCAAGCCATTTGCATCACTTGTTTAGTACGATTTTAGTGCAAAGTTCCCGTACATCTACTAGAATTTTGGGCCGAAAACATAAACAAGCTTGCGCAGCCTTTGAGCCATTCGCATGACTTGTTTAGTATGAAGTTTAGTGCAAAGTTCCCTTACATCTATAGAATTTTGGGCCGAAAACATAAACAAGCTCGCACAGCCTTCGAGCCATTCGCACGACTTGTTTAGTACGATTTTAGTGCAAAGTTCCTGTACATCTACTAGAATTTTGGGCCGAAAACATAAACAAGCTAGCTCAGCGTTCGAGTCATTCGCATGACTTGTTTAATACGATTTTAGTGCAAAGTTCCCGTACATCTACTAGAATTTTGGGCCAAAAACATAAACAAGCTCGCGCAGCCTTCAAGCCATTCGCATGACTTGTTTAGTACGATTTTAATGCAAAGTTCCCGTACATTTACTAGAATTTTGGGCCGAAAACATAAACAAGCTTGCGCAGCCTTCGAGCCATTCGCATGACTTGTTTAGTACTAAGTTTAGTGCAAAGTTCCCTTACATCTACTAGAATTTTGGGCTGAAAACATAAACAAGCTTGCGCAGCCTTCGAGCCATTTGCATGGCTTGTTTAGTACGATTTTAGTGCAAAGTTCCAGTACATCTACTAGAATTTTGGGCCGAAAACATAAACAAGCTTGTGCAGCTTTCAAGCCATTCGCATGACTTGTTTAATACGATTTTAGTGCAAAGTTCCCGTACATCTACTAGAATTTTGGGCCGAAAACATAAACAAGCTTGTGCAGCCTTTAAGCCATTCGCATGACTTGTTTAGTACGATTTTAATGCACAGTTCCCGTACATCTACTAGAATTTTGGGCTGAAAACATAAACAAGCTTGCGCAGCCTTCAAGCCATTCGCATGACTTGTTTAGTACGATTTTAGTGCAAACTTCCCGTACATCTACTAGAATGTTTCGAATTGTATCACACCATTGCAGATTATTAATGTTCTATTACTCACATCTACCACAATTATTACATCAGGTTGTAATTACTTATCACATATTCCACAAATATTTATAACTTTAGAAGGGCACTGCCACTAATATTTATATTTGGCCCGATTATCGCATTACGGGCATTGCCCGTAATATTTACTTTTGGCCCGATCATCTACTACGGGCATAGCCCGTAATATTTACTTTTAACCCGGTCATCTACTACGGGCTATGCCCGTAATATTTACGGTTGGCCCGATCATCTACTACAGGCTATGTCCGTAGTTGTAGGTTAAGGGGTTAAATATCCTAATCAGCACCTGTGCCTCCGGTATTCCTCCCTCATCTCTGATTAGAAGTAAATAGCTCTGATCATTGACAAATATCTCCTTCTTAAACCGGCCGCCCTCAGGAGATTCTTCGTGCATAAACGATCCAGTCAGGTATCTGTGTACTAACGCCGATTTGCCAGAGTCGGACGATCCAATGATGCCTAAATGTAACTCAGGAACGTCCCTGGCCAACGTCCACTCATGACTATTAACGAACGAGTCTAAGACAAATAAACGGACACATACAAGTATCACACTTTGCCCTCACCTAAGGACATAACACAGAACAAAAATAGAAAATCGTTAGAACACGGTTCCGCCGACCAGTCACCTTGAAACGAGCCCATACAGGACGACATTTATACAAATTTAATCTACGACGCAATGACAGCAATGACAGAAATAGCGACGCACGGAGGCGTCGTTATAAAAAATTCATACCTTCAATTGCAACGACATGTTCCCTTATTTGTTTGGCAATATGCGTATCGGAGATGAGGTCTATCAGATCGTATATCGCGTATATCGAGGGGTGCACGCTCTCGAACCGTTGTATTTCCTGTCTGATGGCCAGCGAATGATCGTGACCGCCTTGGCCAGTTGTCATCTTCCCCGAAAATTCCGTCGGATTTACGTGAACGAAATTTTAACGTGTCACAACAGCGGCATAATTGCGATAAGCATCGCGGGTCGTTCGCCGGCGAGAGCGTAATTTATTCTACATAGCGTTGATAAGCGGCCTGCCTATCGGTTATCGCGTAACATATGTCAAATTCGAATATTTATAAACATTATTGCTCGGGGTTTGCGGAACAGGTTATCTGGCACAACTGCATAAGAGCGTAACCCCGCCTTTCCATGAGCAGCGAAACCCACGAACTTGCATGCGATTGCAGTAAAATCCAGGCGGACGCTTATTGGACCGTACGGGACGGTCGTTAAAAATAGGCGATCAAGAAAAATCGCCGCGACTTCGGGCGGATTAAGCGCTTTTCGGAACGCGAAAAAACGCTGCCTAGGGAATTTCTTCGCAGACGTCTTCGAGACGTCTGATGATAAGAGGTTGTTTCATTTAGGGTAAAGTGTACAGTGATTGACCGCCTAAGAATAGTGATTGAATGAAAGGCGTATAACTTAAACGTGTAATGTTGCATTCTTTATTTTTTGGCGTGGTAGGACAGAAAAATGTTGGAAGAACATGTTTAGACTGCAACGAAACAGAAACAAAATTTTATTTATTAACGCGTTGACTGCCACGGTGGTCACCGATGAGCGGTACAAAAATTTGACTAAAAATGCAAAAAATGCGCAAGGAAACTTATTTGCAATCTTGTAAAAGCAATTGATGTTGAAACGGTGCTTCAATACTTGCACGATTTAATTATACTCTGTAGTATTTCATCGCATCGCGGTTCTAACATAGCAAAATGCGCACGGTAGTCAACGTGTTAAATAGTACTGTTAATTATTCAAAGTGGAGGCCTCTTACAGAACCTCCTGGTTACCAATGTTTTCCAACATTCCGAATTTTGATATTCGAAACAATGAAAATATACCTACATCGTCTTCGAAACGTCTAATGATAAGAGTTCATTTCATTTAGGGTAAAATATACAGTGATAATAAATATACCGCTTAACACATGGACTGCCACGGCGGTCAGCGGTGAGTAAAAGAAAAGAAAGAAAGATTTGACTAAAAACGCAAAAAATTTGAAATGAAGCCTGTTTGCAATCTTGTAAAAGCAATTGATATTGGAACGGTACTTCAATAGTTTGGCTTCTAATAACTGCGTTATCTTCATTTTGCACGATTTAATCACACTTTGCGGTATTTCATCGCATCACGATTCTCATATAGCAAAATATGCGGTGATCGGCGCAAAAATTTTACTAGAAATGCAAAAAATTTGCAATGTTTGCAACTTGTAAAGGAAATTGATATTGGAATGGTGCTTCAATACTTCGGCTTCTAACAACTTTGCGTCACCTTCGTTTTGCACGATTTAATCAACCTCTGCAGTATTTCATCGCATCGCGATTCTAACAAAGCAAAATACGCTTGGCAATCGACGTATTAAGAATAGTGATTGAATGAAAGGCGTATAATTTAAACGTGCAATGTTGCATTCTTTATTTTTTAGTATGATAGGACAGAAAAATGGTGGAAGAATATGTTCAGCCCGCAACGAAATAGAAACAAAATTTTATTTATTAACACGTTGACTGCCACGGTGGTTACTAGTGACCGGCGCAAAGTCTCACAAAAAATTAAAAAAATACCCAATCGGTTGCATTTATAATTTTGTAAATGCAATTAATATTAAATAGTGATTCAATTCTTTGGTCTCCGATACCTTCGCATAATTTTTATTTTGCACAATTCAATCATATTCTGTAGTACTTCATCACGTTGCGGTTTTAATATAGTAAGATACGCACAGCAGTCGATGTGTTAATAACAGAACGATAAATTTAATACTGCCAATTAATAGTGATTGGCCGCAGAAATCACAGTCATTACCCGTGTTATTTACAGTTATTGACCACCTTGTAAACATGTGAGAAATGAGAAATATTTAAGCGGTCAGTTTTACCATATTACCTTTAAATGTTAATATGTTATGTCTTAACTGCCTTAGAAAGAACCTTTAACAGAAGCGGCGCTACCATAGTCTTAGTAATGGCTTCATGAATATGATCGCTGAATATGATGCGCATTTCTTCCAGTCTTCGTCAGCAGGCTGGAGAATTCTAGTTGCATTTGGATACAAAGCAATTAAAATTATTTCTAATTCCAAACATTCAATATTCCGAATTTTGATATACGAAAAAATGAAAATATACCTACATAGCGATCTTCAGATATTCGTTCATGAACACAGAACGGTCAATCACTGCCTACTTTACCTTACAAATATACCTTCGAATTCATTGGAAACTGTTCCGTAACGGCCTTGCGCCACGAAGAGAATTTTCAATGGTTTTGTTGCTCAATGTGTTTTCCTTATTTCAACATTTTGAGATTCTTCGATGCCATTGCTATTTTTATGCCGTATTCGTTATCGGCTGCGTGCGGCAATAGATTGCAACGCTGTTTATGGTTGAGTTTCATACTAAATGTGCAAGGATGAAATTAAATGTTAAAAGCATATTTGTCTTGAAATAAGGTAGACGTGGAAATAAATAGATATTCTGTATAATATTTTTTTTTCCGGAATTGCAACGATTCTGTTAAATAGTACTGTTAATTATTGAAAGTGGAGGCCTCTTGCAGAATCTCCTGGTATTTGATGTTTTCCGACTGTGGGTTATTACAGAATCTCGTTTTTACATCGAATAAAATGTAGAAATATATATATTTGTTTTAGGTTGATAACACAAAGTACTCGTTGCATTTCTTTCTGTGATATTCATTTTTAACGTGGCAACTGTAGTTTTATGGATGCCATAGTGTTACGGTCTATGCAACTTATTTAAATCTGCCGGCTTTTTTCTTCTTCAAGTATCTAAAATTTATTTGAAAAATTCTTCTAGGCGAAAAATTCGATGCATAAATAAATGTGCAGAAGCAATTATTTCATATTATAATAATATCAACTATTATTTAATATATTATAACTATAAACTATTATTTAATATATATGATTATAAATAATATAATATTTATATTATTTAATATAAACAGGAGTTTTAATATTATTATTTCTGTTCTGGTTATATTTACTTCTCTGATATCCTTTCATTTTGACCATCATTTACGTATTTATCTTTGCCATACTTTTTTTTTACATATTTGAATTATATTAACTTTACGCATGTAGCAGAAAAGTTTCCTATTCAAGACATTACAGCAAAAATACCTGAAACGACGAAGCATGGGTTAAAGTTGGCGGTTGCGTTAATTAAAAGAACCATTTGCCGAATCGGTTGTATACCGATGTAACATTGATCGATTGCAGATTTCTGACAGTTCTAAATATCTTCTTTCTTTCTTGGACTGTACATCAAAAATACCGATTTTCAAGTATTGATGTCGCTACCTGTTGAAATCTGCTGCGTTGTATCTCACACGTTTTGTAGTCGATGATCTTTTGTTCTTGTCTATCTTACAAGCCGCCTCGTTTGACACGTGCTCCTCGAATTATCCTGAGAGATTGTACAATTACGATTTATTCGTTTGCGAAACAGTTACATGCTTATAATCCACCCGAAACATGGAGTACATGCAAGATCTTAAATCTGGGCCCCAAGAAAAAGCTGTGATGTATGTAATTGCGCACTACATGTTTATTAAGCTTTAATGAACATATTTAGATGAAAGGACTATGCTATTTCATGCTTTTATGATTGTACAGCTTGTGCTGCCAATGTGGGACGCAAATAGAGCCGAATCCTGCAAATATGTGCGTAGCTTGTTTACGTACTCAAGTTGATATTACAGAAGGAATTCCCAAGCAGGCGACTTTGCACTTTTGTAGAGGTTGTGAGAGGTGGGTTTTACATATGCGGAAACATCCCTATAGACCTTCCGAGCTTGTGTTTATTAAATGCATTCAAATCGATAGGTACTTACAACCACCTGCAGAATGGATTCACGCAGCGTTGGAATCCAGAGAACTCCTGACTCTCTGCTTGAAAAAGTTGAAAGGATTGAATCGCGTTACGTTAATAGATGCTGGGTTCGTGTGGACAGAACCACATTCCAAGAGACTTAAGGTATCGCAGATCGATGGAACTGTTATTGAGGCAGAGTCCTGATTCCATAAATACCTTTCCAGGTGAAACTTACTGTGCACGCAGAGGTAATTGGGGGCGCAGTTTTGCAACAAGTGTTCGTGGTTGAATATATTGTAAATCATCAAATGTGCGATGATTGTCACAGAACAGAGGCGAAGGATTATTGGCGTGCTTCTGTAAGTTTAGCGTTTGAACCTATATATATAGTGACGAATTCTTATCATGCAATGTGATATCCTTTCAGGTGCAAGTCAGGCAGAAATCTATTAATAAAAAGACCTTTTACTACCTAGAGCAACTGATTTTGAAACACAGAGCACATGAGCATACCTTGGGTATAAAACCAATTCACGGTAATTGTGATTAGGTCACTCTATTATCTTCGGCATTTCCGATGAAATTTTATGATCCAAATGTTATTTTTCAGAGGGGTTAGACTTTTTCTATTCCAGCGAAAGCGCTGCCAGAAAGATGGTAGACTTTCTGGTATCAGTTATACCTTGTCGGTATCAGCACTCAAAAAAATTAATATCACACGATATACACAGTAACATTTACAATTACAAGTTTACCTATAGGTAAGACGCTTATACTTTTATTCACAATTTGTAAAAAATTTATTTGTATATCATGTAACGTATTCGCTAATATTTGTATTGGGCAGTGTTGAAATCGTCCCCATTTCAAAGGACAGTATAGTTTGCTTGCCAAAAAAATTAACACAATACTTGGGAGGAATTAATCCTATTTGCCTCGTACATAAAATTACGAATTCCATACACTTAATGGATGTTTCTACTGGACAAAGTAAGTATTCAAGCTAGTGACTACCTTAACAATGTTACGACTACCTTAACACCTGTATCATATAATATAATTTTATTATAGTTGCTGATGTAAATGCCACCACCTACTGGAGATACCCATTCAACAGCATTTGCAATCCAAAGCAGCTAACGGAATACACTGTAATGGATATTGAATTAATAAAAGATAAAGATAAGAAATTTTTTCCAGGACAGGGGCCCATATCTAACAAGGTACAGAATAAATTCGATACATTTTACCATTGGGCGTTTATTTCAGAATTTACAATTTATTTATTAATTTATTCTTACAATGTGTCGAATACAGCACGTGATATCGGACGTTTGGCTCGTAAAATCCTCGGAGTTGGGAATAAACGATAATCCTATTCATACCAGAACCCATTTAGGCCACCTACTTAAGCCAGGCGATTATGCGCTTGGATATGCATTAACCGGTAGCAACATCAACGATCCAAGCTTCGACAAGCTAAATGGCGACAGGGTTCCGGATGTTATTCTGGTAAAGAAATTCTATGGATACGATAAGGCGGCACGCCGGCGGGCAAGAGTCTGGAAATTAAAACACATGACCGAGGATGTGACGAGTATGAATACGGACAACAAGTGCGTAGAATCCTCAATCCTAAATGCCATCTTCTACAGGAGCAAGTCCAAAATGTCGCATAACAACTATTTTATTTATATTCCAGCGAGTATAACGAGTTCCTTGACGAACTGGAGGAGGATCCCGAGATGAGGCAGAACATCAACATCTTCAGAGATCCAAGAAAACAAATACCGGTCGACACCAACGAAATCGACCCCAGTATACCGCAGATCACCCTTGAAGAAATGCTCGACGATCTCGTGATAAGCGACGATGTGGTAATGTCGGTACTTTAATAAAGAGAGCCTGACGAAAAAAAGTTATGTAATGATTTCTCTTGGCAAATACATTGTTTGTGATACGGATGAAGTGTGGTTTCTGACGAGGCGATTGTTATCCGAGCGAAAATATAGTACGCCGATATTCGCGCGATAGATTATACGCGAAATCTTAACGACGAAATTAGCTCGCTCGATCCGTTCGAATCGGAATCCGCTGATTCGGGTGCTCGTGCCCTCATTTTACTACACGATAAGAGTATGGTATGCAAAATGTACCATTATCGTCCATCTTCTTATCGGTTTTTGTATTTGTATAAAATCACGTCTGTATTTTTACTCTTTGTGTAACCCGTTTAATACTTATCGTGCTAATCTGTATCAGTTGGTTGCACTCAGGTGGCTCAAGTATAATGTGAGTCAATCAAGTTGGGAGAAGAAAGATTGCGAGTATAGATAAGTTTTCGTCGCCTCCCATTATGTGTACCCTTCGAGCACGTGTTAATGCACAAACACGGGCCCTCTGATAATATCGCAAATTATAGTAAATCAAAGGTATTGCTTCATCGCAGCGTAGTAAAGGAGAGAAGGGAGGGTGATAACCGGGTGGGGGATTAGCTTAAATAGATAAAATGTCACTGTTACCGTCTACAGTGCCATAAGTGGTCTTCCTCCGGTGGACACAAAGTAGCAGACAAGATGTGGATAGACAAAGTACTGGGACTCGCCTTCATTGGCTTAGTTGCGAGTGCCAGTGAATTAAGGACAGAAGGTAAAGATTTATGTGTGTATAAAAGGTTGTTTGCGAACGTCTGGCATAATTGTCAAAAGCATACAAAATAATCAAACTACTTATGCCACATAAACTTAGGGATCCTTCAATTTTGATAATACCGTTACTATTTTTATTGAATATATTTGGTCTATGATTGTATATTACCAAATTAGTAAAATATACCATTTTTTAATTTAAGAATATTTACATAGTTTATCTTAAACAAATTAAAACAATGCAAACTACTTATGCCACATAAACTTAGGGATCCATTAATTTTGATAATACTGTCACTATTTTTATTGAATATATTTGATCTATGATTGTGTATTACGAAATGAGTAAAATATACCATGTTTTAATTGAAGAATATTTACATAGTTTATCATAAACAAATTAAAACAATGCAAACTACTTATGCCACATAAACTTAGGGATCCTTCAATTTTGATAATACTATTACTATTTTTATTGAATATATTTGGTCTATTATTGTGTATTACCAAATTAGTAAAATATACCATTTTTTAATTTAATATTTACATAGTTTATCATAAACAAATTAAAACAATGCAAACTACTTATGCTACATAAACTTGGGAATCTTTTAATTTTGATAATACAGTTACTATTTTTATTGAATATATTCGGTCTATGATTGTGTATTACAGAATGAGTAAAATATACCATTTTTTAATTGAAGAATATTTACATAGTTTATCATAAACAAATTAAAACAATGCAAACTACTTATGCCACATAAACTTAGGAATCCTTTAATTTTGATAATATTGTTACGCTTTTTATTGAATATATTTGGTCTATGATTGTGTATTACGAAATGAGTAAATACATCATTTTTTAATTGAAGAATATTTACATAGTTTAGCATAAACAAATTAAAACAATGCAAACTACTTATGCCACATGAATTTAGGGATCCTTTAATTTTGATAACACTGTTACTATTTTTATTGAATATATTTGGTCAATGATTGTGTATTACGAAATGAGTAAAATACACCATTTTTTAATTGAAGAATATTTACATAGTTTATCATAAACAAATTAAAACAATGCAAACTACTTATGCCACATAAACTTAGGGATCCTTTAATTTCGATGATACTGTTACTATTTTTATTGAATATATTTGATCTATGATTGTGTATTACCAAATTAGTAAAATATACAATTTTTGAATTGAAGAATATTTACATAGTTTATCATAAACAAATTAAAACAATGCAAACTACTTATGCCACATAAACTTAGGGATCCTTTAATTTTGATGATACTGTTACTATTTTTATTGAATATATTTGGTCTATGATTGTGTATTACCAAATTAGTAAAATATACAATTTTTGAATTGAAGAACATTTACATAGTTTATCATAAACAAATTAAAACAATGCAAACTACTTATGCCACATAAACTTAGGGATCCTTTAATTTTGATGATACTGTTACTATTTTTATTGAATATATTTGGTCTGTGATTGTGTATTAGGAAATGAGTCAAATACACCATTTTTTAATTGAAGAATATTTACATAGTTTGTCATAAACAAATTAAAACAATGCAAACTACTTATGCCACATAAACTTAGGGATCCTTTAATTTTGATGATACTGTTACTATTTCTATTGAATATATTTGGTCTATGATTGTGTGTTACCAAATTAGAAAAATATATCATTTTTTAATTGAAGAATATTTACATAGTTTATCATAAACAAATTAAAACAATGCAAACTACTTATGCCACATAAACTTGGGGATCCTTTAATTTTGATAATACTGTTACTATTTTTATTGAATATATTTGGTCTATGATTGTGTATTACGAAATGAGTAAAATACACCATTTTTTAATTGAAGAATATTTACATAGTTTATTATAAACAATTTAAAACAATGCAAACTACTTATGCCACATAAACTTGGGGATCCTTTAATTTTGATGATACCGTTACTATTTTTATTGAATAGATTTGGTCTATGATTGTGTATTACGAAATGAGTAAAATACACCATTTCTTAATTGAAGAATATTTACATAGTTTATTACAAACAAACTAACTCGTATCATTAAAAACTACCCCTGTTGCTAAAAACCTTATGAGCATACTTTACACATCCACCTCTGAAAAGCTGATGTATTTCTAAAGAGGCACACTTTAGTTACTTCAAAAATAATAGACGCAATCGTCCAAAATCTGTCACTGTTAAAGATTAAAGTCCATATCAATGCAGTGTAAACTAAACGGCAATATGCCACTTGGAACAGTATTAAGTGCCTTGATAAGGATATAGTAAATATGAACAATCACTTATTTGATGGCAAAAATTTCTCTATCATTACACAAATAGATAAGATAAAAATTGCGTTTGAAACTAATCTTCGGGACATTAATCAATTTAATACAATACGAAAAAAGAATGGCAACAAGTGCCAAGCGCAATTACTTTGTTAATTGTTTTGAACGTTACCACAGATGTGAGCGTGACGATGTTTTCGACTGAGCTCGATTCTTGGATGCTAACCGGAGAGGAGACCGCGGCATTTAGAAACATGATATCGGCTTTGGCCATACCTGAAAACTCAAATCGTTATGGATGGAGAACTTACACCGACATTAAAGCTACAGCCGTTTGCACACTATGCAAATCTGTCCTTAAAACGACAATGGCCTACAGAAAGGCAGGAATGTCAGAGCAACAAATTAAGATCAAAGTGGTCAAGCTTTGCACACTCTTAAAGATAGAAAAGTACAATGTCTGCTTAGGCGCTGTCGAATTAAACTTGGTACGTGAGATATTTTGATGAGTCACGTACAAGATTTCGCATGCTAAGACAATTCTTCTGTTTACAGCCTATAATCCTCCGCATCATAGATAGCAAGCCTGATCTGACACCTTCAACAATTTGCGGAGTTCTTTTAGAATCAAAGTACTGTCCCCTGAATGATGTGAACTATAAATGGAGCATCAATGTTGACCAGAGCCCCCAGAAAGAAATTTCGGTGTCGAACACTGAAAAATCGTTTAAGTTTGTACAAATCACCGATCTTCATTACGATCCCAAGTATGAACCGAACGGAAATGCGCTTTGCGGTGAACCTAACTGCTGTCGCAAAGGACAAAATGTGACTAATACCAGCGGCAAATTGGCTGGATATTGGGGAGATTATAATTCTTGCGACACCCCATGGCATGCAGTTATAGACGTCTTGGACCACATTAATTCGACGCACAAAGTACTATTACCATCCGTTCCTATATTTTCTTCTAAATTTCTTACTAACTTCTAAATTATAAATAATATAATTATTAACTTCTCAATTTCTTGTAACGTTCCTGTGTATCAAATACTGTTTTACAGGATATCAACTATATATATTTTCTTATTCCTATATTTTCTTCTAAATTTCTTACTAACTTCTAAATTATAAATAATATAAATATTAACTTCTAAATTTCTTATGTTCCTGTGTATAAAATACTGTTTTACAGGACATCGACTATATATATTTTCTTATTCCTATATTTTCTTCTAAATTTCTTACTAACTTCTAAATTATAAATAATATAAATATTAACTTCTCAATTTCTTATAATGTTCCTGTGTATCAAATACTGTTTTACAGGATATCGACTATGTGTATTTTCTTATTCTTATATTTTCTTCTAAATTTCTTACTAACTTCTAAATTATAAATAATATAAATATTAAGTTCCAAATTTCTTATAATGTTCCTCTGTATCAAATAATGTTTTACAGGACATCGACTACGTGTATTTCACGGGTGACATCATTGATCACGGCGTTTGGGAAACTACGAAGGAAGGAAATATCGAAAGTCTTTCTAAGAGTTACCGTCAGTTCTACGAAACCTTTAAAGTACCAGTTTTCCCCATCTTCGGAAATCACGAGCCACATCCGCTGAATCAGTAAGAGGGTGTTAATCATGATTAATAGGAATCTGTATTAAGTAGGAAGCGGTACATAATGCTGATCTATTTTTAGATTCGCGCCGGAAAGTATAACCGAAGAAGAGTTCAGCACAAAGTGGGTCTATGAACTGCTGGCTGATATCTGGATCAAAACAGGGGGTTTACCGGAATCCACGCGGGAAACTATTCTTCGTGGAGGATATTACACTGTTTCTCCGAAAAAGGGATTCAGAATCATCACCCTGAATAACAATGTTTGCTACGCTTATAACTGGTGAGCACCCTGCTGTGTTCGCAGACTACAATTCCTGTTTATCAGTGCCTACATTTTAACCCGGTTTCATTATCTGTAACATACAAGCGGATTGAATATTTAGTGGCAGATTATGAAAACAGGTTTCGCAGTAAACATACAAATTAATCTGTACACGTACTGTCGTTTATCCAGGTGGCTGTTTTACGATGCACAACTTCCTTATGAACAATTGGAATGGTTGCACGATACTCTTTTGGAGGCTGAGGAGAATGAGGAGTTTGTCCATATTCTGGCACATATTCCACCGGGTGATCATGATTGCCTGAGTACATGGACGAAGGAGTACCACAAGATTGTCAATCGTTTCTCCCACATTATTTCTAGCCAATTTAACGGTCACAGCCATTTTGACGAACTGAGGATCTTCTACGATGCTGATCTTAAAGTTAACAACGTGGCTTTTAACGGAGGCAGTGTAACGACTTACAAGGATTTGAATCCTAACTACAAAGTGTATACTGCTAATGCGGGTACTTATGTGAGTTGTTACACTTTTCCTGTTTCATTTATTAAATACGCGATACTATATTAATGGTCATCCCATGTAGCAAGTGGAAGACTATGACAATTGGATGTTCAATATGACTGAAGCGAATCTACATCCTGAACGGTTTCCATTATGGTACAAATCCTACTCGTTTAAGGATGAATACAATTTGGAAGACTTGTCTTATAATTCGTTACAAGCCTTCGTTTTGAAGCTGAGGGACGAGCCAGCAATGTTGGACCGTTACTATAGGTAATGTTATATAATTATTTTTGAGTGATAACAAAGGGTTGTGAAATATTAACTCTTCAATAATTTAATTTTAATTACAGACGGTTCTTCAAGAATGCAGAACCTTCACTTGCGAAGCCATGTGATAAAAAATGCAAGCTCAATCACTTGTGCACTATCATAACGAGTGCGGAGGACCATGACCTAGAGTGCGCAAAAATTTTGAATGTTTGACGCTGAATTCAAACGATTCATAGGACACAAATTTACGTAAAGAATAATAGAACCTGTTGTTGACAAAGTAACTGTACACATATAACTAGTTATATATTCATGACCACATAGATTAAAGTACACTTTGATGTAAAATAACTCCTTTATGTGCACAGAAAAAACAGTGTATATAATACAAATTGTACTTAACACAAATATGACACTTTATGTAAATACATATTTATTAATACAGTATGTAGTGAGTTTTATACAGTTGTATTTACAAATGTCTGTAATGCTACTTATCTCTGAGTTGTCGAACATGCCTCACATTCCTAAACCGTTTTTAGATTTAGCCATTTCACACAACATGTTTTCAAAAGATCGACTGCTGCCACGTCATCCAGATAAACAATCTGAAAAATTGCTCAACCGAATAAAAATTGACATTGATTAAACATATATTTTAATAACAATTGTTGAATGTATCCTTTTGTTATAACGTACCTGCTTTCTAACATATATAACCAGTCTTTCTACATGTAATGGATTGTTGCATTCTGAATTAAAAAATCTCCTCCATAACGCAGCTGCTAATACTTTGTCGTCTGACATTATACCTTCATCGTAACCAATAACCGCAGCATTAAATTGATCGGATAATCTTCTCATGCTCTTCTTTTTCACAGAGGTTTTCATTGGCTGTGTATAGATTTCTTTTCAAAGGAACCATTCTTGACGATTGGATTTCAAAATTCGCATACATCCATTAATAATGTTTAATTCCGTTACTTACTCCAAGTTTCGTTGCTCTTTCGTAGACATCTTTCCACATAGCTTCAACCATATGATTCCGAATAACTTGTCCTACATTTGGAATCGCCATTAAACGTACCATTACCATCCAAATATGCAATTCCGTTACTAAGAACCATGAAAAGAATGTATCTGGCATCTCAAAAGCTGATAAAAGGGACATAGTGTTTTTAAAAGCAGTGTCGAACAATCCATATATATATATATTGCGTTTTGTATGGTCATAACGTACTCTTAAAGAAGTCATTATAATTGACGTTGTCTACAACTCGTTCATATAATAAAGTGCCAAAGACCATCCGACGCTGCAAAGAATTGATTTACTTATTAAAATCAATAGGACCATGCTGCGTATAGATAGAATCTACACTCAGTCAGTACTTCGAAGTAATATATTGCTTACATATTTATCGGGGTCAAAAAACTTTGTTTTCTTTAATAGCCTCACAAATGCTGTTTTCTTCACTTCTACAGCATCTAGTCCTTCATACTTTGTGTCATCCGATTCTTTTTTTGCTACATGGATCGTTCTTGCAAGTAATATTTCCCTTCTAGGCATAATAGGCAATAAAAGCTTAGGGTCCCTTGACTGTATACCATTTATTTGGGTATATTGTTTTGTTAGGAGACCTAAATGCTAAAGCACACGTTTACTTTGTATCAAGGTAGGTAAAACAAAAATTTTATGTTTACAAATTGTTCACTGAATTTTTGTGAGCGTTACTCATTTATTCTTGTGATACTTTATATAATACTGGCAAACCTTGATGTCTGGGAAAATTTACTGTACATAATTTTCTAAGTCTTCAATGACTTTTCCGTCACTAAATACTTTTAAAAGGACATTACAAAATGAGTATGCTTTATTCAAAATCAATAAGTGCAGTTTATACCCTAGTATTTAATTTAAATGGACCACGAACTTATGGATCTTTGCACTGTGCATTAACGAAAGGGTTGATCTGCAATTCCATGACAGAATATGATTACCAAAGAAAAACAGAAAGCAGGAAAAAAACTAAAATCTTTAAAACGACAACGTTCAGTGTTAACATGTTGACTGCCAAGCGTATTTTGCTATATTAGAACCGCGATGCGATGAAATACTGCAGAATATGATTAAATTGTGCAAAATGAAGGTAACGCAGAGTTGTTAGAAGCCAAAGTATTGGAGCGCCATGCCAATATCAATTGCTTTTACAAGATTGCAAATAGGTTTCATGGCGAATTTTTTGCATTCATAAAAAAATCTTTTGCATCGGTCACCGGTGACCACTGTGGCAGTCAACGTGTTAATTAACGCTAAAAAAGTAGTGTCATCCGATTCTTTTTTTGCTACATGAATTGTTCTCACAACTAATATTTCCCCTCTAGGCATAATATGCAATAAAAGCTTAGGGTTCCTTGACTGTATACCATTTATATGGGTATATTGTTTTGTTAGGAGATCTAAATGCTAAAGCACACATTTACTTTATACCAAGGTGTGTAAAACAAGAATTTTATTTACAAATTATTTACGAGCAGTACTCATTTATCCTTGTGATACTTTATATAATACTGGCAAATCTTGACGTCTAGAGAAATTTACTTCACATAACCTTCTACATCTTCAACGATTTTCCGTCACTGAATACTTTTAAAACAACATTACAAAATGGATACGCTTTACTCAAAATCAATAAGTGCAATATATATCCTATTTAATTTAAATGAGGAACCACAAACTTGTGGATCTGTGAACTGTGTATTAAGAAAAGGGTTGATCTGCAATTCCATGACAGAATACGATTACCGCAGAAAAACAGAAAGCGGGAAAAAAACATAATTTCTCTAAATCGCCAACGTTCAGTGTTAATTAACGTTAAAAAAGTAGTGTCATGTTGTGCGTAAAAGGTAAAATGTAAAACGTAATGCTGTTTTCTTGACTTCTACAGCATCTAGTCCTTCATACTTTGTGTTATCCGATTCTCTTTTTGCTACATGGATCGTTCTCGCAACTAATATTTCCCTTCTAGGCATAATAGGCAATAAAAGCTTAAGGTTCCTCGACTGTATACCATTTATATGGGTATATTGTTTTGTTAGAACTAAATGCTAAAGCATACGTTTACTTTATATCAAGGCACGTAAAACAAGAATTTTATGTTTACAAATTATTCACTAAATCTCTGCAAGCGGTACTCATTTATCCTTCTGATACTTTATATAATACTGGCAAACCTTGACGTCTGGCAAAATTTACTTCACATAACCTTCTAAATTTTCAACGATTTTCCATCACTAAATACTTTTAAAAGAACATTACGAAATGAGTATGCTTTATTCAAAATCAATAAGTGCAGATTATACCCCAGTATTTAATTTAAATGAAGGACCACGAACTTGTGGATCTGTGCACTGTGCATTAAGAAAAGGGTTGATCTGCAATTCCATGACAGAATATGATTACCGCAGAAAAACAGAAAGCGGGAAAAAAAACTAATTTCTCTAAATTGACAACGTTCAGTGTTAATGAACGCTAAAAAAATAGTGTTATCCGATTCTTTTTTTGCTACATGGATTCTTCTCGCAACTAATATTTCCCTTCTAGGCATAATAGGCACTAAACGCTTAGCATTCTTCGACTGTATACCATTTATATGGGTATATTGTTTTGTTAGAACTAAATGCTAAAGCATACGTTTACTTTATATCAAGGTGTATAAAACAAGGATTTTATGTTTACAAATTATTCACTGAATCTTCGCAAGCGGTACTCATTTATGCTTGTGATACTTTATATAATACTGGCAAACCTTGACGTCTGGGAAAATTTACTTCACATAACCTTTTATATCTTTAACAATTTTCTGTCACTACTTTTAAAACAACATTACAAAATGAATATGCTTTCTTCAAAATCAATAAGTGCAATGTATATCCTATTTAATTTAAATGACGAACCACAAACTTGTGGATCCATGCACTGCGCATTAAGAAAAGGGTTGATCTGCAATTCCATGACAGAATATGATTACCGAAGAAAAACATAATTTTTCTAAACCGACAACGTTCAGTGTTAATTAACGCTAAAAAAGTAGTGTCGTCCAATTCTTTTTTTGCTACATGGATTGTTCTCGCAACTAATATTTCTCTCCTACGCATAATAGGCAATAAAAGCTTAGGGTTCCTTCAAGAATTTTGTTTACAAATTATTCACAAGCGGTACTCATTTATCTTTGTGATACTTTATATAATACTGGCAAACCTTGACGTCTGGGAAAATTTACTTCACATAACCTTCTATAATTTTCAACGATTTCCCGTCATTAAATACTTTTAAGAGAACATTACGAAATGAGTACGCTTTACTCAAAATCAATAAGTATATATCCTATTTAATTTAAATGAAGGACCACAAACTTATGGATCCATGCACTGTGCATTAAGAAAAGGATGGATCTGCAATTCCATGACAGAATATGATTACCGCAGAAAAACAGAAAGCGAGAAAAAAACATAATTTCTCTAAATCGCCAACGTTCAGTGTTAATTAACGCTAAAAAAGTAGTGTCATCCAATTCTTTCTTTGCTACATGGATTGTTCTCGCAACTAATATTTCCCTTCTAGGCATAATAGGCAATAAAAGCTTAGTGTTCCTCGACTGTATACCATTTATATGGGTATATTGTTTTATTAGGAGACCTAAATGCTAAAGCACACGTTTACTTTATAACAAGATGTGTAAAACAAGAATTTCGTTTACAAATTATTCACAAGTGGTACTCATTTATCGTTGTGATACTTTATATAATACTGGTAAACCTTGACGTCTGGCAACATTTACTTCACATAACCTTCTATATCTTCAACAATTTTCCATCACTACTTTTAAAAGATTATTACGAAATGAGTATGCTTTACTCAAAATCAATAAGTGCAATGTATATCCTATTTAATTTAAATGAGGAACCACAAAGTTGTGGATCCGTGCAATGTGCATTAAGAAAAGGGTTGATCTGCAATTCTGTGACAGAATATGATTACCGCAGAAAAACAGAAAGCAGGAAAAAAACATAATTTCTCTAAATCGCCAACGTTCAGCGTTAATTAACGCTAAAAAAGTAGTGTCATGTTTTGCGTAAAACGTAAAACGTAATGCTGTTTTCTTGACTTCTACAGGGTCTAATCCTCCCTACTTTGTGTAATCTGATTCTTTTTTTGCTACATGGATTGTTCTCACAACTAATATTTCCCTTCTAGGCATAATCGGCAATAAAAGCTTAAGGTTCCTCGATTGTATACCATTTACATGCATCGTTCTCGCAACTAATATTTCCCTTCTAGGCGTAATAGGCAATAAAAGCTTAGGGTAAGCTTTATTGTTTTGTTAGGAGACCTAAATGCTAAAGCACACATTTACTTTATGTCAAGGAGCGCAAAACAAGAATTTTATGTTTACAAATTATTCACTGAATCTCTGCAAAGCAGTACGCATTTATCCTTGTGATACTTTATATAATACTGGCAAACCTTGACGTCTAGAAAAACTGACTTCACATAACCTTCTATATTTTCAACAATTTCCATCACTACTTTTAAAAGATTATTACGAAATGAGTATGCTTTATTCAAAATCAATAAGTGCAATGTACACCCTAATATTTAATTTAAATGGACCACGAACTTGTGGATCCATGCACTGTGCATTAAGAAAAGGGTGGATCTACAATTCCATGACAGAATATGATTACCGCAGAAAAACAGAAAGCGAGAAAAAACCATAATTTCTCTAAATCGCCAACGTTCAGTGTTAATTAACGCTAAAAAAGTAGTGTCACAAATAATAATGCTGGACTATAGGGGAGTGTTTGCGTCTTTAGGTTAGACAATACCGCCGGAAAGAAAAAGACGAACGAACCCTCGATGTGAAAATAACTCGCCCTCGCTGCATCATCCCGCTATCTCGCCGTTCGCATAAACCAAGAGCCGCGCTTCGCCCAGAGCACGAGGATCAAAAATCAAACCATCGGGATCGCGACGGCGTGACTAAAGTGCTGCCCGGTAAAAGTTTTGCCAAACGGTGAACGCGAGAACTTCCATCCGAAAATGGAGGTCATCCGCTGATCGAGTCAACGGCTGCACGGGATCACATTTAGATACAATTTTGTTCGCTATTTTCGCACGGAGTCACTTCTCGCTTCGCGAAATCGCTAAACGGTCATCCACCTGCGGCGGGAGGTAAATAATTTCTCGCGTGAGGGTTGATTTTCACGGTGTAAAATGCAGGAGAGACTGGGCTCCCCAATCGCTCCTGGTCGTTCCGATAACAGGGTGAATGTTGGATTTTTCTGGGTTCCCCTGGGTACCCAGTAGTCGTGCTCATTCCTTAATACCAGGTCTGGAAGATCCTGGTGCTCATTCGATAACTTTGCTCACGACTTGATGAATAATATTACATGTAAGTGCTGCCAGTTATCCCTGCATTGGTCTTTTGACTATCCCTTGATACGCATGCAGGGGTAGAAGATTTGAAAAATTCGCTACCGCCTAAAAGTTAGGGGGTTGTTCCCCAAGGCCGTTGAAGAGCAAGAGTAGAATATGAATCTGTAACCTTGATGATGTAGAACTGGTAATGGGTGCATTTAGGTCTATTATTGTGTTGAGGCGATTCTGCGTACCCCGTTTTATTGGGACGCGTTCGGTATTGGACATAGATTTTGTTGCGTACTGAATTGGGTCGGAAGAGTTATGTATCTTGTTACATATCGCGGTACCAGATATTAAGTCTTCGCAGATATTGCTTACAGAACTTTTATGATAGCGGTCCGCTTGAGTATATGGCTAGTTCATCGTAACCTGTCTTTTTAAATGATTGAGGATACCTAAGTTAAAACATTATGCAAGAAGTTTATGATATTCGCATGTAATTGCATTAAAATATTGTTATTAGTTGATTCGTTACTTTATACATATTTTAATAAATTAATTTACGTAACCAAAAAAAAAACCTTCAAAGTAAACACTGTTTCTTTTTTTAAATTTTTCTTAATAACTTTTATGTAATTTGCGTGGCTTACGTTATGCACCTGTTTTGCATGTATAATTCATTGATTATAACTTTGTGCAGACAATGAAGCCAATGAAAGCTAAGGCGAAAAATAAAAAGAATAATGCAAAGTTTGCAAGGGTTAAATTAGCCAAGAAGGATAATGTCGCGATACACAATCCAGACTTTACAAATTTGCGCAAACCGGTTGATACGAGTGTCTGCAATTTGAGTCAAGTTTCGAAACTCCTTGAGACTGGTAGTGACGAGGTTAAAGCTGTCCTTGCATACGAATGTGACATTATATACGAGTGCCGTGTTTGCCACAGTTTGTACAGGAGTTTGGTTAATTTCATCTCTCACAAAAGAGTTTACTGCAAAGAGAAATTTAATGTCACACTGAGTAAGGCCTTATCACACGATTATGAAATGGTGAGTAAGTCGTTCAAAACTTAACATTTCCGATTAGTAATTGTTAACGTTATAAAGAGAGAATGTGGACTGATTCTTTTAGATATTTAATAAAGAATCATTACCATCTATACAAGTGCCAGAACAGACTGAATTTAAGGACAACAGTCAGAATGACAGGATACTAAGGAGTCATACGCCGAGGGTAGAAAATAGAAAAGACCTCACTGCTACAATCGATATGCTTCAGAAACGGCAACAAGAAAGTAGTATAGATGAACTGCTGGACTTTACAGTACGAAATGGTGCAGCCGATTATGTGGCTAGTCATACACCGAGGGTAGAAAATAGGAAAGACCTCACCGCTATAATTGATATGCTTCAGAAAAGGCAACAAGACAGTAGTACGGATGATCTGCTGGGTTTTACAGTACAAAATGGAGCAGTTAGTTATGCCACGAGTCAGACACAGAGGGTGGAAAATAAGAAAGACCACACTGCTGTAATTGATACGCTTCAGAAAAAACAAGCAGAAAGTAGTACTGAGAAACTGCTAGATTTTCCAGTACCAAATGGTGCAACGATTAAAGGGCAACTATGTTTAGAGAGCGTGGGTACGAATAAGTGCGCAGTTTACCAGACTTCTATTGACCCATTGGATACTGGTTCCGCTCCGGACTTAATGAAAACTCAAGTACGATTGACACTTTTTTAATTTCCGAATGCAAATGGAAAGTGTTTGTTTTTTAACTAATCTAATATTGTAGGTATTAGAAGTGGAAAACATGAAAAAGAATGACACCGTAAAATTAGATGAAGGCAAGCAACAATTAGGAAGTAATCAGTCAGAAAAAAGTGATAGTCCTTTACAGATTTATGGAAGCGACGAAGATGTTGAATCAGTAGTTCGCACGCAACCTATGAAAACTCTAATGTGTTCAATGTGTGAGTATTATTCATTGTTAGATGCTCTGTATACAGATGTTCAGAGTGATATATTCCAAAACACTATAACTTATAATATATATTACAAAAAAATTCTTAGGCAATGTGAGATTCGGAACAAAAAAAACTTTAGCTGTCCACGTCAAAACATTGCATACACTACACCGAATGTGCTATCCATGTCCTTGTTGTCCAAGTATATTTACAAACACTTGGAGTGTTTATCGCCATCTGTTCAAAGGTATTTTCAATGAAGATAATTTGTATTTTCGTAGTGCATACTATCATAAATGACACAGATTATTTGCAACAGTTCATAAAAAATCTAATGAACAAGTACGAAAGCTCAGAAGTCAAATACAGGAAAGAGCATTCAGGAAAGAGACAACCACTGCGGAAGGTCTCGAGAAAGAATCGCAAATTCCGAATTACTCAGTGTCCAGAAGCCTGTTGGGAGTCAATGAAACGCAGGTACGTCAAGATCCACTTATGATTGTTTCTGTAACTTAACACTTCGACTGTCACAGTGGTCACCGGTGACTGGTGCAAAAGATTTTACTATAAATGCAAAGAAATTCGCCGTGAAACCTATTTGCAATTTTGTAAAAGGAATTGAGATTGAAATTATGCTTCAATACTTTGGTTTCTGACAACTTTGCGTTCCTTTCATTCTGCACGATTTAATTATACTCTGCAGTATTTCATCGCATTGTGGTTCTAACATAGCAAAATACGCTTGAGCAAAATACACAAAAGATTTTACTGAAAATGCAAAAAATTGCAATGGAACCTGTTTGCAATATTGTAAAAGCAATTGATATTGAAATGGTGCTTCAATACTTTGGTTTCTGACAACTTTGCGTTCCTTTCATTCTGCACGATTTAATTATACTCTGCAGTATTTCATCGCATCGTGGTTCTAATATAGCAAAATACGCCTGAGCAAAATACACAAAAGATTCTACTGAAAATGCAAAAAATTGCAATGGAACCTGTTTGCAATTTTCTAAAAGCAATTTATATTGAAATTATGCTTCAATACTTTGGTTTCTGACAACTTTGCGTTCCTTTCATTCTGCACGATTTAATCATACTCTGCAGTATGTCATCGCATTGTGGTTCTAACATAGCAAAATACGCTTGAGCAAAATACACAAAGATTCTACTGAAAATGCAAAAACTGCAATGGAACCTGTTTGCAATCTTGTAAAAGCAATTGATATTGGAACGGTGCTTCAATACTTTGGCTTCTGACAACTTTGCGTTACTTTCAGTTTGCACAATCTAATCATACTCTGCAGTATTTCATTGCATCGTGCTTCTAACATAGCAAAATACGCTTGAGCAAAATACACAAAAGATTTTACTGAAAATGCAAAAAATTGCAATGAAACCAATTTGCAATTTTCTAATCTAATTGAAATTATGCATACTTTGATTTCTGCAGTATTTCATTGCATCGCAGTATGTCTTCTAACATAGCAAACTACGCTTACACAAAGATTCTACTGAAAATGCAAAAACTACAATGGACAAAAAGATTTTATTGAAAATGCAAAAAATTGCAATGATTTCACCAATTTGCAAAATACACAAAAGATTTTACTGTAAAAAATTGCAATGAAACCAATTTGAGTAAAAGGAATTGAAATTATGCTTCAATACTTTGGCTTCTGACAACTTTGCGTTACTTTCGTTTTGCACGATTTAATCATACTCTGCAGTATTTTTTCAGTATTTTTAACATAGCAAAATACGCTTGGCAGTCAATGTGTTAAATAGAATTCCCGAGTGTGACATCTTTTATAGGAATGGATGGATCATTTGGAGTCAGATTCTGAGCTGCAACGATGCGGTGGTTGTGGGAAACGTTTCGACAGAAGGGCCGCATTAGCTTCTCATTTTCAGTACTGTCAAAGACGAATTGCGGCCTGCAACGATAGCAATGGCAGCAATAAGGTGAAAAAATCGAGTAAAGTGCAGTCAAACTTAAGGGTGGACGGTAAAGCTACACAAAATGAATCTGATACACCCGCCAATACCAACACTAAAAAAACTTCTGAGAAAACTTCTAGCGAATTGAATGAGGCGAATGAAATATCTATTCGCGTTCAGGCGGTGTCTACGCTTAGCAAAGCTGATTGGGATAAAATAGATAGTGGTCAACCCTTATCTAGCGATATCGCTGAAGTTGACATGCTCAGTATTTCAACGAACAGTGCACAAACCAATGGCATTGGTTCAGAATCTACCAACACAAGAGAAGACTCTTCGCCATCCAGCGATGTTTCGGATATTCCTGAAATAATATTCACCAAATTAGATAACTTTGCGGCATCTTCTCCAACTGAAACTGCAGCCCCTCTTAAGGAAAATAACGTTATCGCTGTGAATGGTGGCTCTAAAAAGCGGAAACTTTCGCCTGGTGCAAGAGCTGCGCCGCAAATGGAGAAGTTAGGTAAGCTTTTTCATATTTAAGGGATCAGACCAATGGTACTTCCGGAAAAGTGACGTGTTTTGTGGAGAATTTTTTTTCTGCATGAACAACGCAACCGTTTGCTAAATTCAGTTTCGAGTGTTCTTTACTTTCTTAGCAGTTCATGAAGTACTTTTTGCATGTTTTTTTCTTTGTATAAAAAGTGCTTGCTAAACGCGGAGTTTCTTCTGTTCAAAGTTGCAAGTAGTCAGATCGTCGCTATACCAAGCAAGTCGTAATTTTTTGTAATGCTTGTAAACGAAAACCTCTCGTTCCCAAACATTTCAATTAAATTTATTAGAAAAATGCAAACATAGTATATGATGCGACATGAATTATAAAGTGTTGTTTTGAAATTCGATACTCTTGGTCCCCAGAGACTGACATGGTCTGAATCGAAAATTTGATTTAATAAAACAGTTTTGGAAACACATTTTTAAATATGCATACTTTGTACAAAGAGCAAATTCATGGATTTGTTATGTCATACATCCATTGGTCTGATCGGGTGAAATTATTGTATTACAGTGAAACACTGAAATCTGGAGAATGTCGACTTTCACCGGTGAATGTCAACATTCACATAGTCGCTTGGTGTACGTCCGAAATATTTGCTAAATACCCTTATTTCTGACTTACACCGGTAAATGTTGAGATTCACCATGCACTAATGGTCGACACACACCGGAGAGAGTCCGAATGTACAACAATGCAATCAAATATTCGATCTTTCACCGACGTATTTGGTATCTGTTGACATTCACCGGTGAAAGTCGACATTCCCCAATTTCTTTGCACAAAGAGCAAACCTATGGATTTGTTATGTTGTACGTCCATTGGTCTGATCGGGTGAAATTATTGTATTACAGTGAAACACTGAAATCTGGAGAATGTCGACTTTCACCGGTGAATGTCAACATTCACATAGTCGCTTGGTGTACGTCCGAAATATTTGCTAAATACCCTTATTTCTGACTTACACCGGTAAATGTTGAGATTCACCATGCACTAATGGTCGACACACACCGGAGAGAGTCCGAATGTACAACAATGCAATCAAATATTTGATCTTTCACCGACGTATTTGGTATCTGTTGACATTCACCGGTGAAAGTCGACATTCCCCAATTTCTTTGCACAAAGAGCAAACCTATGGATTTGTTATGTTGTACGTCCATTGGTCTGATCGGGTGAAATGATTGTGTTACAGTGAAACACCGAAATCTGGAGAATGTCGACTTTCACCGGTGAATGTCAATATTCACGTAGTCGCTTGGTGTATGTCCGAAATATTTGCTAAATACCCTTATTTCTGATTTGCACCGGTAAATGTTGACATTCACCATGCACTAATGGTCGACACACACCGGAAAGGGTCCGAATGTACAACAATGTAATGAAATAGTCGATCTTTCACCGACGTATTTGGTATCTGTTGACATTCACCTGTGAAAGTCAAGTCAAGTAATGATGAGAGGTTATTTAATTTAGGGTAAAGTATACGGTGATTGACCGCCTAAGAATAGCGATTGAATGAAAGGCGTATAACTTAAACGTGTAATGTTGCATTCTTTATTTTTTGGCATGATAGGACAGAAAAATGTTGGAAGAACATGTTTAGCCTGCAACGAAACAGAAACAAAATTTGATTTATTAACACGCTGACTGCCACGGTGGTTACCGGTGACCGGTGCAAAAATTTGATTAGAAATGCAAAAAATTCGCAATGAAGCCTATTTGCAATCTTGTAAAAGCAATTGATATTGAAACGGTGCTTCAATACTTGCACGATTTAATTATACCTTGCAGTATTTCATCGCATCGCGGTTCTAACGTAGTAAAATATGCTAGGCAGTCAACGTGTTAATAACACAACGATAGATTTAATATTGCCAATTAATAGTGATTGACCGCAGAAATCACAGTTATTGACCGTGTTATTTATAATAATGTCCGCAATATTCGCTAAATACCCTTATTTCTGACTTGCACCGGTAAATGTTGACATTCACCATGCATTAATGGTCGACACACACCGGAGAGGGTCCGAATGTACAACAATGCAATGAAATATTCGATCTTTCATCGACGTATTTGGTATCTGTTGATATTCACCTGTGAAAGTCGACATTCCCCAATTTCGGTCATTCACGGTAACAACTGCACACGATTTCCCAGTATACCATGCTAACGTATTTGCTCCTGTTCAGAAAAAGCAACGATCACGAACGTCACGAAAGCAAACATACCGTTCCTGAATTCGTCCAAGTTACCCGCCCGAAAAAAGGATCAGTCGGCGATGATGGAAAACAAGGTAGCGGCGATAGCGAACCTCCGGAAGCTTCAGTGCGTTCCTTGCAAGAGAAAGTTCACGTCCATGACTAATCTGCGCAGGCACATCGCCATTCATATCGGCTGGAACCGCTACTCCTGCAAGCTGTGCAATTTTAAGTGTTTCGTAAAGTGCGATTGCGTCGCACACTGCAACAAAATGCATAACGCGCAGAACAATCGAGCTCTGATCGCGGAGATGGTGTCGGAGATTCCACCGGATCAGTACACCTGCAACGAGGACATCGTCATGGACATAACAAATTTGGAGGACAGTGTACCTGAACAAGTCAGTAGAACGGCGTCCACTCTTCAAGATTCAGCAGCCGGTGCTATTAGTGAATCGGAAAAGGGGAAATCTTTGAGTAGAGACTTTGGGGGCCCGGACTCATGCGTTATTAAGGGCGAGAAGATTGGCGAAGAAGAAAGTGCAGTTATCTTGAAGAAGAAGAATATGGAACCGGATGAGTTCCAAACGAATGAAGTGAACACTGACGAAGACACTTCGAAAGAGAACGATCAGGATTGCATGCTTTCCGTCCGTACGAAGTCTCAGTCGGGAAGATTGGACCGTAATCCTGATCTCAAGCGAATGGTGATGGAAGTTATCTTCGGGTCCACAGACATCAGCCCGCAGGAGGTCATTGAGCGAGAACGGACACCTACAGACAATAATAATGTTAGTTTGGAGAAAAAGCCAGCGGATGGTGGAGAGAATGTAACGATATCCAACGGAAGGGAGGACTCGAAGGAGTTTGTTCCTCCTTTGGGACAAGAGGAGTCGAAGCCGCAGAGACCCGTGCGAAATCGTGTAAAACCGGTGAAGAAAGACTTTATTTATGATCTGAAGGAAGTGTTGTTCCGGAAAGAATTAATTGCTCCTAAAACGACATTTGCTGCGAATAAGGTTGTAATGAAGAAACCGATTGTACGATTGCAGCACAGTGAGTGCAATACAGACGTTCGAGAAGGTAATTCGCCAAAGGAAAGCAAAAGCGTGGATAAAACGTTGTTAGCGTCAAGTGAAAATGAAGGGATTAAAGAGACAGTTGATGTAACTGATACAAAGGTGAATAGCTCATCTAAGTCGTCGGAAACGGAACTCGTTGAAAAACCTGAGCTCGCGGAACACACAGAAAAGTAATGTTTTCAGTTGTGCATACGTTTCCATTTGTCGCCGCAATTATTTTTTGTTATTTCATGTTACATGAAAATATATAGAATATTACATAGTTTAAACTGTAATTCTACACCATGCTATGTGCCGTACACCACACACTACGAGAGTTGAGTTAAGTTCATTATCAATGCCTTCATTGATGCAGAATTGTAAAAATGCGAATCTTTCGCACCGGTCACCGATGACCACTGTATTTTACTATATTAAAACCGTAACATGATGAAGTACTACAGAATATGATTGAATTGTGCAAAATGAAAATAATGCGAAGGTATCGGAGACTAAAGAATTGTATCACTATTTAGTATTGACACGTTGACTGCCAAGCGTATTTTGTTACATTAGAACCGCCATATGATGAAATACTGCATAGTATAATTAAATCCTGTAAAATAAAGGTAACGCAGAGTTGATAGAAGCCAAAGTATTGAAGCACCGTTCCAATATCAAATGCTTTTACAAGATTGCAAACAGGCTTTATTGCAAATTTTTTGCATTTCTAGTGAAATTTTTGTGCCGGTCACCGCGTATTTTGCTACGTTAGAACCGCGATGCGATGAAATACTGCAGAGCATAATTAAATCGTGCAAAATAAAGGTAACGCAGAGTTTTTGGAAGCCAAAGTATTGAAGCACCGTTCCAATATCAAGTGCTTTTACAAGATTGCGAATAGGCTTCATTGCGATTTTTTTGCATTGCTAGTAAAATGTTTGCACCGGTCACCGCGTATTTTGCTACTTTAGAACCGCGATGCGATGAAATACTGCAGAGCATAATTAAATCGTGCAAAATAAAGGTAACGCAGAGTTGTTAGAAGCCAAAGTATTGAAGCACCGTTCCAATATCAAGTGCTTTTACAAGATTGCGAATAGGCTTCATTGCGATTTTTTTGCATTGCTAGTAAAATGTGTTGCACCGGTCACCGCGTATTTTGCTACTTTAGAACCGCGATGCGATGAAATACTGCAGAGCATAATTAAATCGTGCAAAATAAAGGTAACGCAGAGTTGTTAGAAGCCGAAGTATTGGAGCACCGTTCCAATATCAAGTGCTTTTACAAGATTGCGAATAGGCTTCATTGCGATTTTTTTGCATTGCTAGTAAAATTGTTTGCACCGGTCACCGCGTATTTTGCTACGTTAGAACCGCGATGCGATGAAATACTGCAGAGCATAATTAAATCGTGCAAAATGAAGGTAACGCAGAGTTTTTGGAAGCCAAAGTATTGAAGCACCGTTCCAATATCAATTGCTTTTACGAGATTGCAAACAGGCTTTATTGCAATTTTTTTGCATTTTTCGTCAAATCTTTTGCACCGGACACCACGTATTTTGCTGTGTTAGAATTGGGATGCGATAAAATACTGCAGAGTATGATTAAATCGTGCAAAATAAAGGTAACGCAGAGTTGATAGAAGCCAAAGTATTGAAGTACCATATTCAATATCAATTCCTTTTACAAAATTGCAAACAGGCTTTATTGCATTTTTTTTCCATTTTTCGTCAAATCTTTTGCACCGGACACCACGTATTTTGCTGTGTTAGAATTGGGATGCGATAAAATACTGCATAGTATAATTAAATCGTGCAAAATAAATGTAACGCAGAGTTGATAGAAGCCAAAGTATTGAAGTACCATATTCAATATCAATTCCTTTTACAAAATTGCAAATGGGCTTCATTGCCAATTTTTTGCATTCTAATAAAATCTTTTGCATGTTAGAACCGCGATGCGATAAAATACTGCAGAGTATGATTAAATCATGCAAAATAAAGGTAACACAGAACTGTTAGAAGCCAAAGTATTGAAGCACCGTTGCAATATCAATTGCTTTTACAAGATTGCAAATAGGCTGCATTGCAAATTTTTTGCATTGTTAGTAAAATCTTTTGCGTATTTTGCTATGTTAGAACCGCGATGCGATGAAATACTGCAGAGCATAATTAAATCGTGCAAAATGAAGGTAACGCAGAATTGTTAGAAGCGAAAGTCTTGAAGCACCGTTCCAATATCAATTGCTTTTACGAGATTGCAAACAGGCTTTATTGCAATTTTTTTGCATTTTTCGTCAAATCTTTTGCACAACCACCACGTATTTTGCTGTGTTAGAATTGGGATGCGATAAAATACTGCAGAGTATGATTAAATCGTGCAAAATAAAGGTGACGCAGAGTTGATAGAAGCCAAGGTATTGAAGTACCATATTCAATATCAAGTCCCTTTACAAAATTGCAAATGGGCTTCATTGCCAATTTTTTGCATTTTAATAAAATCTTTTGCACCGGTCACCGGTGACCGTAACAGTCAACGAGTTAATTGCATTTACAAAATTATAAATGCTACCAATTATCTATTTTTTAAATTTTTCCTGAGACCTTTTGCGCCTTTCACCGATGACCACCACCCAGTCAACATATTCAACATCATAACACCTACCACTCAAACTCCCGCGTTCGAAACACAATACCCAAAAGCCCCAGCCAATCACAGCATTTGGCAGAAATCTCCCCCGCTATTGGCCGTCATTCGCGTCGTCGCCAACCGTCACAATTCAAACACTCAATTCATTCAACATTCCAACATCACTCCCCAACTTTCCTTGCCTCCCAATTCCCGTTCCCAGCATTTTTCAACCTAATCTTCCCACCTCCACATCGTACGAACCCCTTCGAAGTTCATCTCCCACATTTATCCGCCTGCATCTTCCGAACGACGCGTCCCGCTTCGCGCGTCCACTTCAAAATGGCCGCGCATGCGCAGCGGTCTCCGAATTGAACGGTGGCGGAAGCGGCAACACCGCGAATGGGAGCCGGAGACCGCAGATGCGCGGCAAACGGCGCCGAGTGCGGAGGTCTGTTCGTTTTCGTTTCCGAGTTGCTCTTCATCGCTGTTCCTCCGAACCGTCCGGTCTCGCGTCTGGCACGAATGACGCCGGTAAACGTCCGTAAATTCACGAGCACGTTGTCGTTGTCGTAACGTGGTGCTTTCTTGTGGTGACAGTGTGAGGCCTGTGTGTTAAGTGCGAGTAGGGGCGGTTCTGATAGCAGTTGGCGGGACCGAGAGAAATTTGGATCGCCGTCGTTGTCACCGAACGTAAGTAGTAAACAACTCCAATTCAACCCACTCTTTTTGTCAACGCCAGACCCTCGAGGCCAACGATGCGGGCTGCGTTCGCCGCATTTTATGGCCTGCGATTGTGCACGGGGCAGATTCCACGTCTTCAATGGCGTTGGTTAGTTTGGATTCGGGCTCCGTTATCTGGTAGAACCCGTCAGAAACACGTGCGGCCGTTTGTTGTACTATTACATGGCGAGTCTTGCATGGTGCGTCGTCACATATGCGTTTCGGTTTGGGGGTGGATGGGAAGTTGATCGAGGGTTTCGGATTTTGGGTGGTGGGTGGTGCGGCTGTATTTTCGGAGGGATATTCGAGTTTCGGTGACAATGTCCCGGGGCATTTTCGCTGGGGGTCCTTGTTTCTCTTATCAGGCGAGGGGAAACTTGCGCAGGAATGGGAGGAGGTAGAAGCGAATCTTTGGGATTTGGGATCTGCGGCGGACCAAAAACTTAACCTCAAGCGCTTCAACCTTACGACTGCAATTAACGGTTGGGGGTCCGCCTTGTTGAAAAGAGCGCGATTTTTCAGGGCTCCAAATTGTCTGGCATAAAAACGACTTGTAGATTAGGGTGAAAGTGCGAAGCTCCAATTTTCCAAATGTTGACCGGTACGTTGCTAAAGCGATGAAGCCTTGCGGCAACTTTTAATAGTATAATTGCGAAGTAACTGAGTGTTAGAATGTCGAACAATTGAAAACGCATCAGTTAGTATTAAAAAATGCTTGTATGTATTGTACTCAACTTTTTAGAACGTTAAAAATGTGTGAGGTCTGGGTAAGCAAGAATGCCGTACGTAATGTGTTAAGAATCGTCGTTCGATTGCTTTCCAAAGTCATTGTAACGCATGTCGAGAGGTATCAAAGCTGATATCGAGGTAATCAGTGCGAGGCAAACAAGACGGCACGTAATTAATGTATACGCCACTTGTTGCTGTCGCTACCTGTAGGCTTCGAAGAGTGTCGAGTATATCAATTTCATGCGAACGTGGGTCTATAGGTGTGAAAGTAGTCGTTTTCCTTTTCCACGTCAATCGAAGAAACGGTCAATGCTAATGCAGAATCGCAACGGTGCCAAATAGCGATTTGTTCCGCGCCACAGTCTACCCTTGTGAAAGTAGGGTAAAGTATACGGTGATTGACCGCTTAAGAATAGTGATTGAATGAAAGTAATGTCGAATTCGAATATTTGTAAACATTGCTCGGGGTTTGCGGAAGAGGTTATCTGGCAGAAATGCATAAAATGCGGGCGGACAATTATTGGACCGTACGGGAGTTCGTTAAAAATAGGCAACCAAGAAAAATCGCCGCGACTTCGGGTGGATTAAGGGCTTTTTGGAACGCGAAAAAACGCTTCGTAGGGCCTTTCTTCGCAGACGTCTTCGAAACGTCTGATGATAAGAGGTTATTTCATTTAGGGTAAAGTATACGGTGATTGACCGGTTAAGAATAGTGATTGAATGAAAGTAATGTCGAATTCGAATATTTGTAAACATTGCTCGGGGTTTGCGGAAGAGGTTATTTGGCACAACTGCATAAAATGCGGGCGGACAGTTATTGGACCGTACGGGAGTTCGTTAAAAATAGGCAATCAAGAAAAATCGCCGCGACTTCGGGCGGATTAAGGGCTTTTTGGAACGCGAAAAAACGCTTCGTAGGGTCTTTCTTCGCAGACGTCTTCGAAACGTCTGATGATAAGAGGTTATTTCATTTAGGGTAAAGTATACGGTGATTGACCGGTTAAGAATAGTGATTGAATGAAAGTAATGTCGAATTCGAATATTTGTAAACATTGCTCGGGGTTTGCGGTAGAGGTTATCTGGCACAACTGCATAAGAATGTAACCCCGTGTTTTCATGAGTAGCAAACGCGTGAACTTGCATGCGATTGCAGTAAAATCCAGGCGGACGCTTATTGGACCGTACGGGAGTTCATTAAAAATAGGCGATCAAGAAAAATCGCCGCGACTTCGGGCGGATTAAGCGCTTTTTGGAACGCGAGAAAACGGTGCCTAGGGACTTTCTTCGCAGACGTCTTCGAAACGTCTAATAATAAGAGGTTATTTCATTTAGGGTAAAGTATACGGTGATTGACCGGTTAAGAATAGTGATGAATGAAAGGTGCATAACTTAAACGGGTAATGTTGCATTCTTTATTTTTTGGCATGGTAGAGAAATGTTGGAAGAACACGTTTAGTCTGCAACGAAATTTTATTTATTAACACGTTGACTGCCGCGGTGATTATCGGTGACTTGTGCAAAAGATTTGATTAAAAATACAAAAAATTCGCAATGAAGCCTATTGCAATGTTGTAAAAGCAATTGATATTGAAACGGTGCTTCAATACTTGCACGATTTAGTTATACTCTGCAATATTTCATCACATCGCGGTTCTAAGATAGTAAAACATGCTTGGCAGTCAACGTGTTAATAATACAACGATAGATTTAATATTGCCAATTAATAGTGATTGACCGCAGAAATCACAGCCGTTGACCGTCTTATTTACAGTTATTGACCACCTTGCAAACTTGTGAGAAATGAGAAATATTTAAGCGGTTAGTTTTACTGTATTACCTTTAACACGTCGATTGTCGCGGTGATTATTGGTGACTTGTGCAAAAGATTTTATTAAAAATACAAAAAATTCGCAATGAAGCTTATTTGCAATAATCTTGTAAAAGCAATTGATATTGAAACGGTGCTTTAATACTTGCACGATTTAATTATACCCTGCAATATTTCATCGCATCGCGGTTCTGACATAGTAAAATATGCTTGGCAGTCAACGTGTTAATAACACAGCGATCGATTTAATATTGCCAATTAATAGTAATTGACCACAGAAATCACAGTCATTGACCGTGTTATTTACAGTTATTGACCACCTTGTAAACTTATGAGAAATGAGAAATATTTAAGCGGTTACTTTTACTGTATTATCTTTAACACGTTGACTGCCGTGGTGGTCACCGGTGACAGGTGCAAAAGATTTGATTAAAAATACAAAAAATTCGCGATGAAGCCTATTTGCAATCTTGTAAAAGCAATTGATATTGGAACGGTGTTTCAATATTTTGGCTTCTAACAATTTTGCGTTACCTTCATTTTATACGATTTAATTATACTCCGTAGTATTTCTCATCGCATCGCGGTTATAACATAGCAAAATACGCACGGCAGTCAACGTGTTAAATTGTACTGTTAACTCTTTGCACTCCGAACCATTCTAGACGGTAGCTACCAGCTATTCTGTGCCAATTTGTGTCAGAAACGTGCATTTACGGACCCTCATATTGTTTAGTATAGTTTTGGAACCAAGTAACGTATTAACCATTTTAATGATTATAATGATGACATAATGATTAGAATGATTATAATGACATTATAATGATATTGGACTTATATGAATTAGTTGACATCGAGGAATATATATTTGCAAAAAATCAATATTTTATTTTGTTATAATTTTGTAGTGTGATAAACTTTAAAACACTCCCCAATATGTATTACAGGCTGATTTATGCACGTTTGACAATAATAAGTCATTCGACGCCTGCCATCAGGTGTTTTTCTGTCAGAACAAACAATGCAATCCCGTTTTCTTTGTCCCATATTGGTTTTATCGCCTATGGAGATAAACATTTTTAAGGTCCGATAGTTTATGCGTCGTAATAAAACCCGCTGATACTTCTTTTACATATATTAGTAATTTTACTATACTTTTATTTGATTTCTTATTCCATTTCAAGAGAAAACTTCAGGCAAACGTGTACGTCTCAAAAAGTTGCGCTGGAATAAGTTAATTCTCTGTAATCTCTAATAAACTTTAATGTCCCCGGAGAGGGGACAGCGGAGTGCAAAGGGTTAATTATTGAAAGTCGAGGCTTCTTACAGAACCTCCTGGTATTCAATGTTTTGCAACATTCTGAATTTTTCTATTCAAAACAATGAAAATATATCTACATACCGATCTTCAGATATTCGTTCATAAACGCAGAGCAGTCAATCACTGTATATCGGTCAATCATAGCCTACTTTACTCTACCTATTTTCTCTGCCTTCGATTGGTTCGCATTGTCAAGCCGAGTCGCGGCTTCGCGGGGCGACAAATATTAATTCGCTGGAAATTCTGTCCGGTAGGCTCCAATTTAGTGTCCACTCGAGACGGCCGCCTGTGAAAGTACGCCTCCTTTCGCGCTCGGAATCGTTACGTGCTTAAACGTTACATCGGCCGAGGCTGTCGAGCATGATTCATCTCGAGGGGAAACTTTACGACGTTTCGTCCTTTACGCCAGACTAGATACCGCGTCGTAATTATGCGATTCCGTCGCCCTCCTCTAAGCTGTTAGTCCGCTCGCTCCCGAGGCTGATTTCTCCTCGGATCGATTTTCCGTGCAACGGTTTCTTCGTGACACTCGACACCCCGGATTACCTCGTCCGGCAATCGGTATCGCGTGTCGGAGATTTATACGAAATCGCGGCGGAGTCGAAACGAAACGGGCGGCAGTGACCGTCGGCGAGAAAAATACGTCTCTGACGGACAATTTTTATTTCGAACCCTTCGTTGCGAAGGTTGGACGATCGCATTGATCTTTTGACTGTTGAAAACTTCTGGCCGAAGCGATCGCTGAGGACGAGATACTTTTTGATCGTTTGAATTCTATTAACACGTTGACTGCGACGGTGGTCACCGGTGATCGGTGCAAAAATATTTTACTAAGAATGAAAAAAATTCACAATGAAGCCTATTCGCAATTTTGTAAAATGAAATGATGAAAATTGAAACGGTGCTTCAATACTTTGGCTTCTAACAACTCTCCGTTACCTTTATTTTACGCGATTTAATTATACTCTGGAGTATTTCATTGCATCGCGGTTCTAACATAACAAAATACGATTGGCAGTCAACATGTTAATATTAAATAGTGATACAATTCTTTGGTCTCCGATACCTTCGCGTTATTTTCATTTTGCACAATTCAATCATATTCTGTAGTACTTCATCACGTTACAGTTTTAATATAGTAAAATACGGCGGTGACCGGCACAAATGATTTGACTGAAAATGCAAAAAATTCGCAATGAAGCCTATTTGCAATTTTGTAAAAGCAATTAATATTGAAATGGCGCTTCACTACGTCGGCTTCTAACAACTCTGCGTTACCTTTATTTTACACGATTTAATTATACACTGCAGTATTTCATCGCATCGCGGTTCTAATATAGCAAAATACACGGTGACGGTAAATGCAATTAACACGTTGACTGCCAGGGTGCGAAAGATTTTACTAATAATGCAAAAGATTCGCAATGCAGCCCATTTGCAATTTTGTAAAATGAAATGATGAAAATTGAAATGGTGCTTCAATACTTTGGCTTCTAACAACTCTGCGTTATCTTAATTTTGCGCGATGTAATCATACTCGGCAGTATTTCAATGCATCGCGGTTCTAACATAGCAAAATATGCTTGCAGTCAATGTGTTAATTGATTATCTAAGGCGCCACAAAGTTCTAATAGTAATTCTTTATTTAAGCTAAATTAACCTCTTAGGAACGATGCGCCACTATAGTGGCTTTCGTGTATATAAAAATATATTACGACGGTCCACTATAATGGCTCACTCGCTCACAGTTTGAATTAACTGATCGCTTTCATGTCTTGTTTCACACTTTTTTTTGCCTTCACAACGTTTTATATTTGTGTTGACAATATACAGTCTTTGTTTCTGATACGCCAGTGTATTATTTGTAATTAATTGTATCAGTAGTTATTAATGCAAAAAGTTAAAGTCAAAGTATATGTATCACATCTTTAAGAAAAATTATAATTAAATGCATAATTGAACAGCATTGTCCATCACACATTGCAGTGTTGTATCTTTTAGGCGTAATTCGCGTCGAATTCTGCCGTACAGAGAAACAGTTCCGCGCAAAATTCAGCCGTGCCTAAGAGGTTAAATAATACAAGAAAATTATTTGATAAAGAACGCATCTGCACATGTTCATAATTGTAGCTGCAGTAGGTGAGAAATCGAATCGACTGACAAAATTCAATTTAAATTTCCCGTCGTTCTATACCACTTGGAGATGTCGCTATTGGCAACCAAATAATTTGAAGAATGTAATAAACATTCATAACCGCCAAACTGTAACTATGTTAAACCAAAGTGCAGAGTACATACGCGCCCATTGTCGACACCGATAGGTTTCGCCGGACGCATATAAGCGTCCATAGCAATGAAAGGGTTAAACCGTACATCGGACCGGTCGAAAATAAATGGTCGGTGTGTAGCGGAGAAGCTTGCAGTACACGGTTCTGCCGTCGTCGGTACGTGGTCTGAATGCGACCCTAATAATACGGCTCATTTACTCATTACCCGGGTTGTCCTTATGTAGGTTACAACGATATTATTATTATAACTGTCGAATGAGAGATGAGAGAACTAAGGCCTCTCGCCGTTGCGGAGGAGCAATTCCGATTCGTTTGTGCCCAATTATTGCCGGATTTTCGGCTTTGCCGTGGGCCCGGCGAAAAATCTTTATGGTGCGCGGCAAACTGCACTATCTGGCGTAATGCTAGTTTTAATGGCTTTGGAGCGACGTTGAGCGTTATTGACATTGTACTTGGCGTCGCGGGTATGCATGAGAGAAACTTCGATGTAGGCCGATAAACGGGCGATTTCTCGCGTGGGACATTCCGCTTAAGCGCTTCCAAGTTTTCATGCGGATCATAGTTCGCTCGGGCGAATTATCTTATGCCGGCGTATCGTCTTGCGGATCAGCCGGTTAGTGATGTGAAGTTTTATCGCACGACAGCCGTGTTAGCAGTTATGCCGGACATTGTCCCTAACTCGGGAGCCTATAGATGGATGTATACTATCTGTGATACGGTAGCGGTACAATTAGCAATACCGGAAAAATGGCGTAACTTTGTAGTTGCTTCGGTAATATGCACGTTTCTCATGTTTTTGGCCGTTTTTGGATAGGGACCTATAGAAGAATGTTTATTATGTGTGATATGGTAGCGGTATAAATAGATAGGGACCTATAGAGGAATGTATATTATACGTGATATCGTAGCAGTATAATTAGCAATGCGTATCGTAATAATGGCATAACTCCATACTCACTTCGGTAATATGCACGTTTCTCGTGTTTTTGGCCGTATTTTGGATAGGGACCTATAGAGGAATGTATATTACGTATGATATGGTAGCCGTATAATTAGCAATGTGTAGCGTAAAAATGGCATAATTTTGTAGTAGCTTCGGTAATATGTACGTTTCTCGTGTTTTTGGCCGTATTTTGGATAGGGACCTATAGAGGAATGTTTATTATGTGATATGGTAGCGGCATAACTAGCAAATATGCCGTAAAAATTGCATAACTTTGTAGTAGCTTCGGTAATATGCACGTTTCTCATGTTTTTGACCGTATTTTGGATAGGGACCTATAGAGGAATGTATATTATGTGTGATATCGTAGCAGTATAATTAGAAATGTGTACCGTAAAAATTGCATCATTTTGTAGTAGCTTCGGTAATATGTACATTTCTCATGTTATTGGCCGTATTCTGAATAGGGACCTATAGAGGAATGTTTATTATGTGTGATATGGTAGCGGTATAATTAGCAAATATACCGTAAAAATAGCATAACTTTGTAGTAGCTTCGGTAATATGTACGTTTTTCATGTCTTTGTCCGTGTTTTGGATATTATTATGTGTTTGACGGCTGGATTGTAGTTTTTTTTTCGGGATTCTATTGGTTTGGGTTTATTTACTCAGAGGACAAGTTAATCGGGCTTTTATTTTCAATTTCCGTTCTATGTTCCTTTCACCATTTTTCGACTGTTTCTGCCGTATAGATCCGGGCCAAATTAAAATTTTGCGACATTTCCACAATTTTTTATCACACGTCCACATAATTCCACTGGAACAAGTCGACTCAGGAACTGCGTTCTCAATCCTTTACCGCGCGTCACTTTCATCCGCGAAAGTACTGTACCCAAAGGTCCAAAACACAGTGATCAATGAATCAAAAGCTCCATTTCGCTCGCAAACCATAGACTCTCGACTTCTCTGCCATCCGCTCGCGTGCGTTTCATTTATCACACGTTACCCACAGCGAAGTACTGTAACTACAGCCTAAAACGCGGGGTAATCAGTGCACTAAAAGCACGATTTCGCAAACCTAAGCATAGACCCTGACCACAGAAGGTCCGTTCGCGTTCAAATTTTGCGACCTTTCCCAATTTTTTATCACACATCCACATAATTCCACTGGAACAAGTCGACTCAGGAACTGCGTTCTCAATCCTTTACCGCGCGTCACTTTTATCCGCGAAAGTACTGTAGGATTTAGATTGGAATGATATATTAAACGGTTTTAGTCACAAAAGTAATAGCTATAAAGTTACTCGCACTACACTCGATAATAAACGCTGACAAACATTCGCCAAAACTCGCTAAACACGCTCACTGATATTCTCTAAAGATTCACTAAGACGCACACACTGTTATTCTTGAAAGATTCGCAGAGACTCACTTATTTTAACATCGCGCTCAACCCTTTTATACTGTTTGGTTTCCATGATAATAAATTCATTCGAGAATATTCCTAATAACAAATATAGACTCATGCATTCTTTCTCACTCTCTCACTCTCTCTTTCTCTCTTTCATAAGCACACCTTCTCATTGCTCGTTCACACAAAATCACACATCCCACAGTATTGTACCCAAAGGTCCAAAATACAGTGATCAATGAATCAAAAGCTCCATTTCGCTCGCAAACCATAGACTCTCGACTTCTCTGCCATCCGCTCGCGTGCGTTTCATTTATCACACGTTACCCACAGCGAAGTACTGTAACTACAGTCTAAAACGCGGGGTAATCAATGCACTAAAAGCACGATTTCGCGGACCTAAGCATTGACCCTCACTTCTCTGGTCCGTTCGCGTTCAAATTTTGCGACATGTTTTATCACATGTCCAATTTTTCGTTGACTCAACATATATCCAAAGGTCAAAACACAGTAATTCCACACACGTTACCCACAGGAACAAGTCGCGGGGTAATCAATGCACTAAAAGCACGAGGAACTGCCGTTCGCGTTCAAATTTTGCGACATTCCCCAATTTTTTAACATATATCCACATAATTCCACTGGAACAAGTGTCACTGCGCTTTCAATCCTTCATCATCCACGAAAGTACTGTACGCAAAAGTCCAAAACACAGTGATCAATGAATCAAAAGCTCCATTTCGTTCTCAAACCATAGACTCTCGACTTCTCTGCCATCCGCTCGCGTGCGTTTCATTTATCACACATTACCCACAGCAAAGTACTGTAACTACAGCCTAAAACGCGGGGTAATCAATGCACTAAAAGCACGATTTCGCGGACCTAAGCATAGACCCTCGCTTCTCTGGTCCGTTCGCGTGGGTTCCCGCATTCTCACCGCTCGAAGGCAGCTCGCTTTGCGCGAAAAGATACGAGCGCGAATCAGGCGTAATCGATTTTCAATTTTCTCCGCACGCGCAAACGACTTTCCTCGAGCGTAACGGTCGGCGAGTTATTAAAAAATGCCGAGGCTTCGGGCGGCACGTAACGACTTAACGACGAATGCCGCAAATTGCGCTCGAGCGTATTTACGGGGTGCGCGGAGTGCAGGCCGTTATGTGCCGACGACGGCGAGTTATTGTGAGAGAAACCAGTAGAGGTGGATACGCGCCTGTATAACCCTCCCACGTGGTGGATGAGGAATGATGCGTCGTAGGTTCTCATCCGGTCTTCGATCCTACGCTATCTCCTTGCGCTTGGGCACGGAGTACAGTCGTGATCTGAAATAAGCAACTGTTTTCTAGCAGAAAATCCTAACGCGGCTGCGTATTCTGCAATTTTGCCAGTATGCGGAGAAAACAACGATTCCGGTCTTCGATCCTACGCTATCTCCGTGTGCTTGGGCACGGAGTGCATTCGTGATCTGAAATAAGCAACGCAACGTAAGCAGCTGTTTTTCGGCAGAAAATCCTAACGCGGCTGCGTATTCTGCAATTTTGCCAGTATGCGGAGCAAAGAACGCATCCGGTGTTCGATCCTACGCTATCTCCTTGCACTTAGGCACGGAGTGCAGTCGTGATCTGAAATAAGCAACTGTTTTCTAGCAGAAAATCCTAATGCGCTTGCGTATTCTGTAATTTTGGCCACACGCGGAGCAAAGAACGCGAATGAACAAATCGTGTGCATGTGCGGTTGTGATTGGAAAATTCTTGTTTAACACTTCGATTGCCACGCGTATTTTGCTATGTTAGAATGGTGATGCGTTGAAATACTACAGAGGTTGAGTAAATCGTGCAAAATGAAGGTAACGCAAAGTTGTTAGAAACCAAAGTATTGAAGCACCATACCAATATCAATTGCTTTTACAAGATTGCAAATAGGCTTCATGGCGGTTTTTGTTTTGCATTTATGGTAAAATCTTTTACGCCGGTCACCGGTGACCACCGTGGCATTCAACGTGTTAATTCGAATGTAACAACACGCGTGAGCATATTTTAACACGTTGACTGCCGTACGTATTTTGCCCTATTAGAATGGCGATGCTATGAAATACTACAGCATTTGACTGAAATATGCAAAATGTAAATAATGTGCAAGTATTGGAGACCAAATTATCGCATCACTATTCTAACAATAACTGCATTTATAAAATAATTCTTGCTATCCATTGCGAATGTTTTGGATCTTCAGTAAAATCTCTTGCGCCGGCGGTGACCATCACGGTAGTCAAAGTGTTAATTTTGCGCTTAGGCGAAGCAAAAAACCCGAATAAACGCACCGAGTATGTAGTTTTGATCGGATATAGGTAGCTATCTAGCCGTAAAACATTACAGTCGATTGAATTTATTATTACCGCTATCGATTCGTTCGGAATCAAAGCTGACCCGTAATACGCAACCGATTAATCTCTAATCTTATCTACCCAAACTTATTTCGGAGCAAAACTATACGGCATGAGACCTCTGTATCGACGGGCGCATTGTTGCCTCGCGTTCCTGATCCCAGCGAAATTGGTCGGCGCTGGAAGGAATTCACTGAGTGTCGAAGCACTGTTGTTCGCGGAAATAAATCATTTGCAGCTTGTTGGAATAGCGCGGTGTGATGTTACGGCGCGGGAACGTGGGACGGCGAGTGTAGAATGGTTTGCAGGTCGTTGTTACGGGTTCACGATTCGTAGTTACATAAAATGAACGAGTAAGGAAAGTTGAAGGAGACGGGGACGTTAAGTTCCGTCGTATTAACAGACGGTGCAGCTGGCACGACCTAACGACCCCGCCAGGCGTCGTCGTTGTCTGGAGGCCCAGACTGTAGGGACTTTTTCTGATAAGATCTTTTTGTTCGGAAAGGACGCGGACGACGTCTCGACTCCGTAATCTCAGCCACATGCGCTATTGGCGAGGAAAATGTTGCGCGGCATACGTTTATATGCGATTATACGTTTTTCTTGTTCTTTGCCAACCTGTCATTTCGGGTCCCTGTCAAAAATACAGGGTGCAGCGCCAAAATCCTGACAAAATTCAATTTAAATTTCCCGTCGTTCTATACCACTTGGAGATGTCGTTATTGGCAACCAAATAATTTGAAGCATGTAATAAACATTCATAACTTCGAAACTGTAACTATGTTAAACGAAAGTGCAGAGTATAATCGAAGAGCCGCGATTATCGAAAGTATTCGCGCTGGGCGCTCAGCGACAGAAATGATTCGATTCTTCGGATAGCCAAGATCGACTGTGTATGATGTCGCGAGATATAACGAGTCTGAGAAGTCCAGCGAAGTTTTTGCAATACCGGCCAGGAAAAGTCAGTCGAAGGAGCGCGTTTTTAGGACGCCCGAAATCATTCAACCCATTCGAGACTACGATTTTTTTCGAACACGGTCCCCAGGAGCGAAAGTTTTTTTTTTCTTTATATTGTTCATTTTTAATAAAAAAAACATGTTTACTACGGAAATCCCCCAATTCGTAAGTTAATTCACATAAATAAGATCATTGCACACCAGGTGTGCAGCTCTCTCTTCGGAAAATTTTTATTGCGAGGAACGGATTGAACACCATGTGTGCTATGTAAAGTAAAATGAAAATACATCATTAAAAAATGTATGAACATTTATTTCAAAAATAGTTAGATAACATAAAATCGTTATTTTGTTTTCAATAATAAAGAACAGAATCTAATGCAAAGAAAATGTTTAAAAAGTAGTAAAAAGTTAAAAAAATAAGTTGAATAATGAAAAAAATAACATAAACGAGAAATAAATTTTTAGAAAAACGTCTAAAGATAATAAAGTAACGTAACTCAGTAGTAAAAAAGAAAATATAATTTGTCAATACATTTTTAGGAAATAGTACACTGATCGTAAAGTAATTATACATTAGTTGGTTGATGGTAGCGCTTGAAACATTCTCCCAAACATAATCCAGGATTACCGACACAAGCAGGACAAGAGTAATTATTACGTTTATATTTTCCTTCTTTGTAGGACTGTCGGCAATTCATAGTATTTTACATGTAAGAAAGGCTTCAAATAATTTTTAGATTTTTGGTACACAGTAAAACCAATGCCAAATTTGGTTTTCCTGTACTTTACAGATTTCATGAGTTCAAGAAAAATCATATTTTGACGACTAGTTTACTCAGAATAACTGATAATTGCACATTACTGTTATTGCACACACGGTGTGCAAGCCGTCTTATAGCCTCGGAAATCAATTGCACACACGGTGTGCAATCGGTCTCGAATGGGTTAAAACGGGCCTGCGACAGATTCAGACCGAGAATGGAGGCGGTCATTGAAGCAGAGGGGGGTTATATTGAATTAATGTTTTCTTTATGACCCAACAAACAATACAGTAACAAAAAAATTTTTTACTTTTCTATTATTGCAACAAAAATTATGTTCCAAAAAGGTTTGATTTGTCCGGATTTTGGCGCCGCACCCTGTACGTTGTTCTTATGCTTTGCTAACCTGTCATTTCGGGTCCCTGTCAAAAATACAGTAATGCTCGGAATAGTCGTGCGAAAAAGCACTATTAGAGAAACATGTGTCTACGACAGAATCCTGCCCAGGGGCTCTTATGCCCCGGATGGCGTCTTTTTCGTCTCTTTAAGCCGTCGCCCGGCGACAGAAGTCGCTTCTTTTTTCCGAAATATCCGGCGTCGTTTCAGTGGTCGTGAGAGCTGAAGATTCCGGAGGAATCTCGGCATTCCATCTTTGCATTCTTGGACGTGGGAGCGCAAGGGACAGAGCGGATACATTGGGACGGGCAGGAGGAGAGTACGATCTGCTGCTTTGTCGGCTGACGCCGGGTCCACACCCCTTTTAACACACTTCTGCGGGCCTCGTAATAACGTTACACTATGCGATTAGCCCGCGAAGAATGATAGCGCTGCTAATCCCAACGCGGGTGCTAGGAATTCCTGACAAAAAGCCATTCGCAATCAGGATCCACTGTCGCACAAAATTTTATTTCTCCGTTATGGCACTCCGATATTTCCAATATTCCGTCGTCGAAGAATTTATTCGAAAAGAGGGTTCTTAGTGGCGCACATCGCTAGCACAACTTTCTTTAGATCGATCTCCGCGTTTTTTCGGCAAATCGCAACTTTTAACCCTTTGACTACTGAATAGTAGTATTTTCAGAGTTTCAACTCTATTGATTGATTATGTAAGGCGCAACTGAGTTATAGTGGCAATTCTTAATTTACGCCAAATTAAAAAATGCGAGAAAATTATTTGATAAAAAACACATCTGTATTTATCTCGTACGTTGATAATTGTGGCTGCCGTAGGTAAGACATCAAAACGATTGAGAAGCGCATGTATGCGCCCGTAGTTGACACCGATAGATTTCAGCAGCCGCGTATACCCATAGCAATCAAAGGGTTAACATGTTCACTGCCATGGTGGTCATCAGTGCAAAAGATTTTACTAAAAATACAAAAAATTTGCAATGAAGCCTATTTGCAATCTTGTAAAAGCAATTGATATTGGAACGCAAGAAAATGATTCAATAATGTAAGAAATCTTCTAACAACTCTGCGTTGTAAGGCGCAACTGAGCTGTAATGACAATTCTTAATTTACGCCAAATTCAAAAATGCAAAAAATTTGCAATGAAGTCTATTTGCAATCTTGTAAAAGCAAGTGATATTGGAACGGTGCTTCAATACTTTGGCTTCTAGCAACTTCGTTACCTTAATTTTGCACGATTTAATCATACTCTGCAATATTTTATCGCATCGCGATTCTAACATAGCAAAAAACGCTTGGCAGTCACCGTGTTAAATAGAGTAATTAGTTCCGATACTGCGCAATGTGGTACGAAACGACGCGCCATCCGGTACTTCGTGAAGAATTATTTTTGCATGCAAAGAGTTAAACCAGTCGGTGCCAAACACAGCAGATTATGTAAGGCGCAACTGAGTTATAATGACAATTCTTTATTTACGCCAAATTAAATAATGCAAGAAATGATCGGGAAATGCATATATGCGCAATAGTCCACACCAGAAGATTTCGGCAGACCCTTATACGCGTCTGTAGCAATCAAAGGGTTAACTCGCTATCGGCGAATTTAAAAATTGCCGTCAAACCAAACTGATACGCGGGGCACATTACAGGTCGCCACTGATAATGCGTTTGGCCCATATCGATTTTCTTTAATGGACGAATTCGTTTAGCCGCAATACACACCGCCGCGATACCGTCGGCGGAAAATGGGGGGGAGGGCAATAACGACACCTCGATTCGAGAATGAATGAGCGTTGCTGAAGCGACATGGAGATGCACCGTGCTAAGTGCAAATGCGCGAGCGTGTGCTGGTGCACACGCAGTTGAGTCGCGATAAACGGCGTGGATGAAAGAGCACCACTAACGAGATTCCTAGAGAGAACGCACGTGCAATATCTGCGAGATTAATGTGCCGCGTGTGTACGAGATCGCGGGGTATTTTTCTCGGGCGAATTAATCGGGGCAAAGTGGGTATTAAGAATTCGACAGGATTCCGTGATCGATGACTGGCGGGAAGTCGGGGAAGGTACTGGAATTCTTGTGAAACTGTGTATTTTCCTTTTTCGCGCTGAAATTCGTCCGTTTCTCGGTGTATGCAGCTGTCGATAAATCTCGGAGCGATCGTCGATCCATCCCACGTGCAGATGAAAACTAATTCAATTGTCGGTCGTCGCTGCCTGCCGGTCTTATTCGCGATTCATTAACCCTTTGACTGCTACGGACGCATATATGCGTCCGACGAAATTTGTCGGTGTCGACTATGGGCGCATATATGTGCTTCCCAATTGTTTCGATTTCTTACCTACTGCAGCATCAAATAATTTTCTTGCATTATTTAATTGGCCGCAAATGAAGAATTATCATTAGAACTTTGTTGCGCCTTAAATAATCAATCGACAGAGTTGTCAGCAGTCAAAGGGTTAATGCTAGAAAGACGGAAACTTAGTATATACCTATATTGCCCAAAAGCAGTCAAAATGACTCCGTTGTGAAAGAATAACTAATGTGCAAACAAATTAATTTAAAATTAATTTTTAGTATTTTTTATATTATTTACAGTTATATAACGAAAGCAAGGCAAATTTATTTGTTTGTAGGCTCCTACTTCTTTCGGTTCTTTCGTCAAAACGAATAAGTCGTAGGATTTGCTTGAACTTTTCTCTGGCCATAGTTTTTCTAAAAAATTCGGGACCCCACTTTGCTGACCATAATTAACTTAATTTTAAATTTTTTGCCACGTATACATTCTGAATACCGTATATTTTGAAATCATATTTTGGCATCGTATATACGGAATCATATATTCTATTCCGAAAAAACGTTGCAGCGCTTATCAGATGTTGTAGCTGCCCCAAGATAACTTCATCACATTGAAACATGCACCAGTCATTTTGACTGGCACTGGTATAAGTGTCAATAACAAAAAATATATTTGCTACGAATACATATAAAATAATATAAAGTTCATAAAACTGATTCTTTAGTTATGGCTACAAAAGTCATGATATCATTTCGGAAAGAAAATGTCACATACAGTAGGAATTTTGAATTGAAACTGCAAGACCCGTCATTTTGACTGGTCTGGTAAATCTAGTGTTAATAATACGCAAACTCGCTTTTCCTATCGATCAGCATCGCGCCCCTTTTTCTGCGATGTCCTCGCGCTTTTTCTCGCACCGGCGGCAAAATCGGCACCAAGACAGAACAAACTCCGGAACTCCGGAAAGCAGAGATAGCCAGATGCCGGTGCCTCATAATGGATATTAATGTTCCAATTTCGAGAGTCGACGAGAGACGGGCCGCAGGAAGTTTTGTTCGATCATTAATTCGCCGCTAAGCATCGGCTTAGCGGCGTCTCGTTGGCGAATGCGTTCGATAATTAAATCGGGAGGAGGAATTAGTCGACGGCGGATGGTAAATGCCCGAAGTTACGCGGAATTTGCTGGCCTATACGGGGGTCCGAACAAATCTGCTCGACTAGGCGAGCTCCGGAGCGTGATGCAGAAACGGGATACGGCCGTATTCATATTTCGCCTCGAGCGCCAAACTGTCTGTCTTGAATCTCTGATTGCCATATTCTCGCCTCACTCCCCCTGCCTGTCCTTTTCTTATCTGTCAGACGATATCGTGCGCGCGTGTCCTCCCGCGAGGATTCCCTTGTCGGAGGAAGGCCTTTGTCGCAGGAGGCAGAAACGGTTGGTTTCCTGAAATCGATAGTTTACGTCTAAGTCTCGTCGAGGCTGCCACTTCTGCCTGCACAGTACCTTCGTATCGCGCTCAATATTTATTCGCGCGATATTTCCTGCGACGATCATTATTTTTATGCCGTACCTTTTGCCGGCGCACGTTGCAATTTTGTGCAGCGGATTCGATGCCGCGCGATATCCGCGTTTTGTGTGTTTTTGCACTGGCGACACAATAGAGTTTAATACGGTGCATTGGACCATTGTGTTTATATAAGATATTATGTTTTATAGGGTATTTCACTGTTCGGTTGTGCACTTTTTATTTCATAATATTGTCTAGTTATTTGCCCTGTTCAGTTTTTTTTTGTCGATGGGATTTATCCAAAAATCATGCATTATTTAAATCTTTAATATTTGTATCAGGAGGAACAATTATTCATCATTCACTTGGAGAACAAGATATTCGAAAAAGTAATATATTAAGAAATTGATTACCTTTAGAATTAACAATAATAAATATATCTATATTAGCATTAATAGGGTTTCCTTTTTATTCAGGATTTTTTTCAAAGGATATTATAATAGAATTTGCAATAAATTCAGAACTAAATATAATATTTATTATTATATTAGATGTCAGAATTTGCTTAACATGTTTTTATTCATCTCGATTATCAGGGATTTAGGGATTCGCAGGTAGATTAGATATACGGCATACAAAATTTCACAATTGAAATCTTGATGAACAAATGAATTTGGAGATATAGTCGTCGTATCATTCCATTAATAAAAGTTCAGAAAAATTGCTGGAAGGTAACAGAAATAGTATCTATACTTTTGCTCGTGAAAATCGAAACCCATAAAATTAACACTAACGACCGCTAGCCGACTTTTCGTTTCCAACTGCTATTTACCGGCAGCCGATTAATCGGCGTTTCAGTGGTCAACGGTTATATTAGATAAAATAAATATCAGATGATATTATGACAATTCTAAATGACAATAAAATTACACTGTTTTGAAACCAAGGATTCTCAACAACACATTGAGTATTTTTCAGTTACAAAGCTTTACAAATAGGCACATACGCAATTTCTGCGCGATATCCAAAACAGAATCGTTAGTGAGTGACATCTTCAGTCAGTAGCGGTTGGTAAAGTGTTAACAGATCCTAGTGTTAATTAAATCTGAGTGATTAAGCAAAAATCTACTGTTAATCAAATCTGATCATCCACTTTTCGCCTTCTCCGTACGTAGTTCGGCAACTTAATTACCAAGCGATACGCGACCGGATTTTTGCACCGTTGCGTCCGTAGGCGTATTGAAAGGTAATCCTAAGTAGCGCAGTTTAAGAGTGGAGCTTAAGAGGCTTTATCCGCGGGCCAGCTGCAGGCAAATCCGATGATGCATTTCCCTCCAGCTTCTTCCCTATGGGGCCAATTCGAGAATTCCTCGTGTTTGGTACCTCCGCAAAAAAACTTTGCGACCGCTTTTACGCGCATTTCCGAACAGTGTCAAGTTCAATTACGCCGGCTGGAAATATTCTTTCTTGCTCCGCACAAACGGTCGAGTTCTTTTGTGTCTGAAATTGAAATTGGCCGTCACGTCGACGCCGAACGCTTGACGTGTTACAAACACCTCCTGTTCCTCTTACCGCCTGGCTCAAAGCCATGTAAATAACATGTCACAGCAGTGACCCCCTTCGTAACTATCGTAAAAGGGGAAAACGACACTCCGCCGTTCCTACTTCCCAACGCACACCTTTGGGCCTTTCGACAGTCTCGACTTTACTCTTCCACCCGCTTATAAGCGCTCAGTATTTGTTCTCGTCCTAATCATCCTGTAATCACTTTGGCAACCTCTTCCACGCGCAGGGTTAACCCCTTAACCCATTCGAGACGACGATTTTTTTCGAACACGGTCCCCACGATCCCCACGGTGCCCATTTTTAATAAAAAAAAACAGGTTTACTGTGGAAACCACCCAATTCGTAAGTGAATTCACATAAATAAGATCACTGCACACCAGGTATGCAGCTTGCTCCTCGGAAAATTTTTATTGCGAGGAGCGGATTGAACACCATGTGTGCAATGTAAGGTAAAATGAAAATACGTCATTAAATTAGGGGCTAAATTTAAAACTGTCTTTTGCTTGAGAATTTTTCTGTACGACTAAACTGTTACGCGTCGTCGTTGATGCTCGAGTGTTTCGGGTAAAAAGCTACAGAGTGGTGGAAACAAATTTCTTATTTATTCTCGGATAAAGATGGGTCAAAGAAAAGAAAAAATCTTATTATCTTAATCCAGCGCGTATCTTATTATCATAAGCGCAGCCTGCGTATTCAATGTAAGAAACTATTTCTTACATTGTTCGTTTAGGCGGTATGTATAGAAGGCGATACTATTGCTGTTGGTGATAAATTTGAAAAATAGAATTAGATAAATGTGGGTTCTTACATTGATATTTTCTAAAAATGTAGATTTCGAAATTCCAAACAAAATGTTTTGTTTTGTTTTGGTACACAGTAAAACCAATGCCAAATTTTGTTTTCCTGCACCTTGCAGATTTCATTAATTCAAGGAAAATCTTATTTCGACGACTAGTTTACTCAGAATAACTGATAATTGCACATTACTGTTATTGCACACACGGTGTGCAAGCCGTCTTATAGCCTCGGAAATCAGTTGCACACACGGTGTGCAATTGGTCTCGAATGGGTTAACCTACAATGACGGGCATAGCTCGCGTACGGTGATCGGGCCAGAAGTGAATATTACGTGGAATATTTGATACGCAATTACAGTCTGATGCAATAATTGTGGTAGACGCAAGTATTACAAAATGTTTATTTATACAAAAGTCGAAAATACAAAATTAGTAATCTGTAACGGCATGATATATTTGAAAGCATTCTGGTATATGTAATGTAATGTCCCGAACGCTGCGCGAGCTTGTATACAATTTTGGCCCAACGTCTTCGAATCTAAATCGTAGGTTAAGGGGTTAATATCCTGCCATCCCGTAATTTGTTACGCATCCCATACAAGCCGTAGCAGCTCACATCTCTCGCCGTCACACTCGATCGCAAGTCAGCTCTTCGCATCATAATATTCGATCAGTAGAGAATACACGCGGCATTATTGAGCGTGTATCGTTTAGGCGCTGGCAGTGGCAGGTCTGGCGGCTCATGCTTGTCCAGAGCCATGTAAATAATACGGTAACCCCTTCATGACTATCGTAGGAGGGAAAAACACACCCCGTACACCGCCGACGGACTAGTGTCCAGGCTTCCCTAATAGAACTGCCCCTCCCGCGCTTCTCTTTGCCGTCCTTCGCCACCCTTTCCGCCCCACGCAGCCCCTCCCATCCCTCCCCATCCACCCCCTGCACGACCCCCATGGACATGTGAGTGACACGTAATGCACGGGGGCAATGGCATCGGACAAAGCGCACGGTGCGCTGTCGTTATGGAAACGCTGCCCACCACATAAGTCACTTTTCTTCCTCTGGGAAGCGAATAAGTCCTGCGTCCTTTTTTGCTCACGTGCCCCTGCGCTCGCTTCAGACGGGAAAGACATTAAGGACGAATTCATTTACGTCGGGCAGGTGGAGGGTGTAACTCATTAACCCTTAACGGTGCGCCGCTCTCGTAATCGTTTGGGTTCGTTAGCGATGATAATGTATTTCGCGTGTGCATGTCCTGATATCGTTTTATGACGGAACGCCATCGCCGAAAATGGAGTAATTTGGTTGATTACGCTGACTGATGAATAAGTTATAGAGCTGAATACGTTGGCCGGCGGATGGGGGTCAGTAAACGTTTGATAGAGGTCACCGCGGGGTGGAACGTTCATTTCGCATGGGAGAGGGCCCGAGAAATTTCTGACGCTGGGAGAAAATTCCCTGCACGTCGCGAGATACGGTGTTAACAGTTTTACCGTGCGGCGGCATTAAACGCGCTGAGAAAATGTTGCGAGTGCGAGTTCCGGTCGGGGTCTTCTAACGCACAAATCTCGCATCACTCGGCATTGAACTGCGCGAGGGTTAAATACCACGGCCCCGATTATTTCGATTAAGGTCGGGTGCGCGAACGCAGGATTCTCGGTTCGTGATCGCCGCGAAGAATTTTCCCAGGAACGTCGTCCTCTCCCTCCCGCCATTAAATCGGGATGCGACCGGAGAGGCTCTTGCCGTTTTTTCCCTCTCTCTTCTGGTACTTCTCGTTCTCGTTTTCTCCCTCGCTCTCCCGCTGCCTTCGCTCGGCGCGTCTTATTCTTCCGCGACGAGGGCCTTTGTTACGCCCCATTTAACGGGACTTTCCCATCGGCCTTCACCAGTCATACAATCGTACCGATCATTCCGATCCTCTTTTACGTGGGGAGGCACGGTAATGGCACCTTCGTACTCCGGCCAGCCGCAAAGACGAAAAGAACCTCCGTCTTCGCTTGCACGGCTAATCGCCGGTCCATCGAGATGACTTTCTAAAAACTGACCGATCGATATTGGACGCCCGCAAATGCGCTTCGTCCAAAGTAATCTCGAGCGCGTCCTCAACGGTCTGGGTTAGGTCTCCCATCCGCGCGGCCATTATCAACTTAACGTCGTTTTCTACGCCGGGACGTGCGATCCGGGGGGTTCGGCAGATTCAGGAGCTGAAGAGGCTAACTAGTAATAGGCGAGCGCGCGGCTCACAAAAGATTCGCATCTTTTTTTGCCATCGGCCTTGATCGTCTCGCGTCGCCGGACGAAGAAGGATGAAGAAAGGGGCAGGAGAGGACGACGCAATTTCGCTATTTTCGTCCCGCCTCTGTATCTCGCCTCTCTTTGTTCCGCCGGTGATTTTTCTCGGCGACTCGAACTTCGCCCATTTCGCCGGCGAATAAGCGACTCGATGCAAAGAAGTCGGTGTAATTTTCGCGGAACGACGGCTCGGGACTAGAGTGGAACGCGAGAGGATGGACCGTCTCACATAGGCTTGTGAAGTATTCTCCGTCCGTGCAGCGGCTCTTTCACTGGGGTTCTACATTCGACGGCGACGCAAAGTATGCCAAGACTTTCGTGACTGACTCTTTCGTCTCGAGCTGCGCGACACGCTTCTCCCTCGATGCTTCTTCACGACGGCGGGGTTTCTTTGTACGCAAGACGCGCCCTCGCCCATTCAGCACGCATCCGCACACGTGCGAGTCGCGGGGGCTTAGTCGACGGTTTGCTGGACGTGGGCGGAAGCGACACTGATTTTATTCTGCGAACAAACGCTTTTTCCCTCGTCACGACCGCGGAAAAGAAGCGCGCGCCATTTTCGGAATCGGACGGCCGTGAAGAAACTCATGGGACCCGGATCGCGCGGACTCGAAGCCTCGTTCCGTCGTGAACGCGCGTGTTAGAATTAACCACTTGCGCTACGATTTAATTTTTGGCTGCCGCGCTCTACAATATAACATGCCGACGCAAAAGATTTTACTATAAATCCAAAAAATTCGTCATAAAGCCTAGTAGGAGCTATTGATGTAGTAGCAGCGTTGTAGATGTATAATTAACCACTTGCGCTATGATTTAATTTTCGGCTGCCGCGCTCTACAATATAACATGCCGGCGCAAAAGATTTTACTATAAATGCAAAAAATTCGCCATAAAGCCTAGTAGCAGCTTTTGATGTAGTAGCAGCGTTGTAGATGTAGAATTAACCACTTGCGCTACGATTTAATTTCCGGCTGCCGCCCTCTACAATATAACATGCCGGCGCAAAAGATTTTACTATAAATGCAAAAAATTCGCCATAAAGCCTAGTAGCAGCTATTGATGTAGTAGCGCCGTTGTAGATGTAGAATTAACCACTTGCGCTACGATTTAATTTTCGGCTGCCGCGCTCTACAATATAACATGCCGACGCAAAAGATTTTACTATAAATGCAAAAAATTCGCCATAAAGCCTAGTAGCAGCTATTGATGTAGTAGCAGCGTTGTAGATGTATAATTAACCACTTGCGCTATGATTTAATTTTCGGCTGCCGCGCTCTACAATATAACATGCCGGCGCAAAAGATTTTACTATAAATGCAAAAAATTCGCCATAAAGCCTAGTAGCAGCTTTTGATGTAGTAGCAGCGTTGTAGATATAGAATTAACCACTTGCGCTACGATTTAATTTTCGGCTGCCGCCCTCTACAATATAACATGCCGGCGCAAAAGATTTTACTATAAATGCAAAAAATTCGCCATAAAGCCTAATAGCAGCTATTGATGTAGTAGCAGCGTCTATGTAAAAGACACGTCGTTTTTGGTTCTGCGACAAATGCCTATCGACGTGGTATACATGTGGCTGGCGGTTTTGGAATAAAAGCATCTCGACGTGCGTGGCACGTCTTTATAGCGCAAGTGATTAAGCGGAGCCATCAATTGGGAAATCTTTATTTTAGAATAATACGCCCGATGTCTTTACAATTCTCCGGTGGAATGCCCAGGTTCCAGGGAATGCAACACTCTGCCACCCCTTCGTTCCCTTTCCCTTTTCCAAACAAAAATCCGTAGCGAAGGAGCACAGGTATTTTGATTATGACTCCTGGCATTCCGCACAACAATGACTACTTCAGTGCCGGGCAATCACCTAGGACCCCTTTGAATTTCGCCGCAAGTTTATTTTCCGCTAACGCGCGCGCGTGCGTATTTTTAGGCGCGGAAATCTGGACGGAACGAAGTCGTCGTCGAAATTGTCCGGGCGATCGTCGTGAGGCGACGGCAGGAAGTCCGCATAACGGACGGAAAGGGATCGATCGATCGACATGATGAACCGACCCGCTGAGAAACGACGTCGTTATTTAAATCGGGAAACGTGTCCTGGCCAGAGCAGAATTGCCCGGCCGGGAAGGAGGAAAGAGGAGCGAACGGGAGGACGACACTGATAAAGAGAAGCGACGCGGGCCGGCCTTCGGGAGGAAGCGAGCGAGCGTCGCGGGATAACGATATAACGGTGTCTGCGATTTATCGATTAGGACCCCGTTTGCTCGTGGCGAAATTACGCGCGGTTTCCAGGGAAAACGCGTTGTCGCGCGTTACGCTCTGTCGCTCGCGGCCATCAGAGGCGACGAATCATTCGCGAAACTGACCTTCCGGCGGCGCGATATTTTATGGGCCGCGCAAATTATTTACCGTTTAACACCGTTGACTGCCAAGTGTATTTTGCTACATTAGAACCGCGATGCGATGAAATACTGAAAAGCATAATTAAATCGTGCAAAATGAAAGTAAGGCAGAGTTGTTGGAAGACACCGTATTGAAGCATCGTTCCAATATCAATTGGAGGGAAGTCCGCAGGAAGACCTCTCTTAACCCCTTAACCTACGATTTACGTTCGAGAATTTTGGGCCGAAAACATAAACAAGCTTGCGCAGCCTTCGAGTCATTCGCATGACTTGTTTAGTACGATTTTAGTGCAAAGTTCCCGTACATCTACTAGAATGTTTCGAATTGTATCACACTATTGCAGATTATTAATTTTGTATTACTTGCATCTACCACAATTATTACATCAGGTTGTAATTACTTATCACATATTCCACAAATATTTATAACTTTAGGAGGGCGCCGCCGCTAATATTTATATTTGGCCCGATCATCGTATTATGGGCATAGCCCGTAATATTCACTTTTGGCCCGATCATCTACTACGGGCTATGCCCGTAATATTTACGTTTGGTCCCATCATCTACTACGGGCTACGCCCGTAATATTTACGTTTGGTCCGATCATCTATTACGGCCTATGCCCGTAGCTATAGGTTAAGGGGTTAACACGTTGACTGCCGTGTCACCCGTATTCGAGTGACGGTAAAATTCTGACCGTGTCACGTGACCCGCATTCGAGTGACGTGCTTCTTAGTACTTAACACGTTGATTGCCAAGCGTATGTCATTTTGCGCCATTTTGCTATGTTAGAACCGCGATGCGATGAAATATTGCGGAGTATAATTAAATCGTGCAAAATTGAGATAATCCAGAGTTGTTAGAAGCCAAAGTATTGAAGCATCTGTATTTATGTCATACGTTGATAACGCGTTTACTACCAAGCGTACTTTGTTATGTTAGAACTGCGATGCGATGAAATATTGCAGAGTATGATTAAATCATGCAAAGTATTGAAGCACCGTTCCCATATCAATTGCTTTTACAAGATTGTAAATCGGCTTCATTTCAAATTTTTTGTATTTTTAGTCAAATCTTTTGCGCCGGTCACTGTGTATTTTGCTATGTTAAAACCGCGATGCGATGAAATACTTCAGAATATAATTAAATCATCCAAAATTAAGATAACGCAGAGTTGTTAGAAGCCAGAGTATTGGAGCACCGTTCCAATATCAATGGCATTTACAAGATTACAAATAGCCTTCATTTCAAATTTTTTGCATTTTTATAAAATCTTTTGCACCGGTCACCGGTGACCACCGTGGTACTCTACGTGTTAATTCGCTGCACTGTAACGAATTTCGCGGCCGGCGGAATTTTGCACTCTGACACACTCGCGAACGGCGCTACGGTTTCAAGGAAATTCAGGGGACTAATCTCCACCGTCGGCGACGTTTTCTGTCCGTGCAGCGACGAAGTAAGGTGTCGTTAGTCTCCTCGAACACACCGAAAACTCGTTCTTCCAGAGACTTGAAAATCGTGTCCCATACAATCCGCCATCCCCGGAGAAACGAGTTTCGAAGTTCCACGGGTTCTCGGCATTCCTGAATTTTCACGCGACCACGTACGGAGTTCTCGGCTTTATCCTCTGATTTTCCTGGCGGAGCCACGTTTATCGGCGAAAAATCTGCTCGATCATCTTTGCGCTCCTCGCATGTACGTAAAGACCCCTGGCAGAAGACTAAAGGTTTTCCTATTTAAAATCGTAATTTCGCGATGACAGCTTTTTCCTTTAAAATTATGGTTTCGTGTAGCATAAAATGAGAGTTCTTTACCGGTTGCGACGTCATGAAGCAAATTAATTCAGCTATCCGCTGCAGCAGACTCCAGTGTCGCAATATAAGGAAATCCCGACAAACATCGTCTTGCAACTTTTGAACATTGCGAGACGTTGAAACGCACGAAAAACCGACTAACATTTTCCTTAACTTTAGTAGTGACCAACTCGTTACTACTTCAACAAATCGAAACGTAAGAAAAGCTGCCTGTTATTGTCTTCAAACTTCAGTAACGATCACTACTTCGAGACATCTGTTGTTCCGCAGTCTAGAGGCACTTATTGAAAAATCCGTTTGATGCGATTGCCGGGAAAAATGGGCGAATTCAATTCAAGCCGCGTACTCGTCCTTACTTACTCGAAGTATCACGTGGTACACACAATTTCTTACGTTCCTTTACTTGCACATACCGATACTTGCAGTTGCTCTTTCGCTCGTACGCGGTCCAGGGCGGTCTTTCACTGGTAGTGACTACATGAACACCGTGAGACGTTGAAACGTACGAAGAACCGATTAACATTTCCCTTAAACTTTAGTAGTGACCAACTCGTTACTACTTCGACAAATCGAAACGTAAGAAAAGCCGACTGGTATTGTCTTCAAACTTCAGTAACGATCACTACTTCGAGACATCTGTTGTTCCGCAGTCTAGAGGCACTTATTGAAAAATCCGTTTGATGCGATTGCCGGGAAAAATGGGCGAATTCAATTCAAGCCGCGTACTCGTCCTTACTTACTCGAAGTATCACGTGGTACACACAATTTCTTACGTTCCTTTACTTGCACATACCGATACTTGCACGTGCTCTTTCACTCGTACGCGGTCCAGGGCGGTCTTTCACTCACACGAGGTCGCTCTGTCCTTATCGCTCTCGAGATTGGAGAGAAGAGGAAAAGAAAGGGACTGACCTCTCTCCGCATCTGCATCAAGACCACATTCCGAGCGTTGTGCCTGCTCTCCCGGGCTCCTCCTGGTGCTCTTTTTTCTTTCGTTCTGCTCCCGTTGCACCTGCTTGCATCGGGATGCATCTGCTCTCGTCCGCACGACGCATCTTTATTCGATTCGCTGCGGTTCTCCCGTCGATAAGCGGAACCTACTCAAAAAATGATAGCTCAGTAGTCGAAAACTCGACCTGCCGGTGAAACTTCGCATAACCGTTACCTTCGGATATTCCGTTTTCCGAAGCTACTTCGGGAGTCGGATAAATTCTCCGAAGTGTTCCAACGGTATCAAAACTGCGTTACGAACGAAATGCGGGACGTCGGGACTGATTTTCATACGAAGCGTTCTGCGGTAGGGTCGTTCTGATGTTTGTTGGGTTAACCCCTTAACCTACGATTCACGTTTGAGAATTTTGGGCCGAAAACGTAAACAACGCGCAGCCTTCGGTCCGAAATTCTTATCACGAGTCAGACTCGTCAAAGGACGGCAACGGGTTAAGTTATATTCTGGGAAGTTGGACATGACACGGATTTTGATGCGTTTCGGTTGACGCGATCGTGCGGTAGATTCCTTTTTTCTGCGTTTAATTCGGCGGTTCGCGATATTTGTGAGTTACTATTTTATGCGGTTTAAATTACGCGGGTATGTACAATTACAATTCTGCAGTATTATAATTATGAAGTGAGTATATACAATAACTGTCACCGACTTCCGGTATGTTCGCACATAGCTGATTTACACGCTCTAAATTACGCGAGTGAATGTACAATTATGATTGTGAAGTATGACAAGTATGGAGGGAGTGTATACAATTATTAGCGCTGATTTCTGCGACACAAAAATTTCTATGTCGAGTCTAACTCGAAATCTCATGTGTCGACATAGTACTTGTTGGAATGCAAAGTATCGTCCTCGATATAGTACTATACTATACGATACTTTGCATGTCAACGAGTACTATGTCGACACATGAGGTTTCGAGTTAGACTCGACATAGAAATTTTTGTTTCGCAGAAATCAGCGCTAATAATTGACTACACTTCATACTTGTCATACTTCACAATAATAATTGTACATTCACTCACGTAATTTAGAGCGTGTAAATTAGCTATGTGCGAACGTACCGGAAGTCGGTGACAGTTATTATATATACGCACTTCATAATTATAATACTACATATTATAATCATAATTATAGTACTACATATTATAGTACTACTACATATTATAATCATAATCATAATTATAGTACTCTACTATATATACGCACTTCATAATTATAATACTACATATTATAATCATAATTATAGTACTCGTTGGAATGCAAAGTATCGTCCTCGATATAGCACTATACTACACGATACTTTGCATTCCAACGAGTACTGCTCGAGCGTATAGTACTATATAGTAGTATATACTACTATGTATACTAGTACTATACTATACTATATATACTAGTATATACTACTATATAGTACTATACGCTCGACATAGTACTCGTTGGAATGCAAAGTATCGTCCTGTACCACTGGACATAAGATCGCGAAGGGTTAATGCATTAACACGACCCGGCTGAATATTCATCGTTTATTTACGCGAGAGACGCGTGTAGAGAACACTTTTGCACTGCCATACTCTGTCATCGAAGCGTAAAAGCAATTCGTACTACACGCTTCTCCGACCACCTCTCTCTCGCTCGTCCTTTCCTGTGCATGACAGGAATCAGCTGATGCACCTCACGGAATAATCAGGAAGCTATTATGGCGAATCAGAACGCCCGAGACTCTCATTCGCTCGTTTACCCCTCTACAGCGTCTCTCAAAAGAAGCGGTTCCGAATACTTCATATATTAAATCGTGTCAAAGCATATTCACCGTCGCTTCCCTTTCACCAAAAAGTCGACGCGGGTCGAAAGTGATGTGGTACCAGATGCGATTAAGCTTCGTTGAATGTCGCAATGTAGCCGCGTTATTTGAGGTTGCCTGCTTCACATTATTTGCTTAGTATACGCTGTTACACAGAGTCGTTGGATGCCTGCTAATTACCTCGCCGACGGAATAACTCCTCGTTTAGCTCGTTTACGCAAGAAAGAGCGTCGGCGGTCCCGTTCGATATGACTTTCTCCGTCAGGAGGAATTAGCGGGCGCTTCTTTGGCTCGCTAAATTGCGGTAACACGTGAGCCCCGTTTCCGGCATGTCACGGGGAAGCGTGCCTTCTTATCGAAACTGCAACGCCACTCGACGAGGCGTGGTATTCGATAACGCTCGCGTTACATAAAGACCCATCGCTGAGTAGAGCGAGACAACGAGAAGATGGAATTTCGCATAGTAAGTCTCATTAATTACAGATTGCAGGCCCCGAGCATTGTGCCGTGAGAGCGTGCACGTTCGTAATATCATAGTCAGCGCTGTACACGGATTTTCACGAAAGCCAGCCACCCGCGCCAGACTCGGAGATGATATCGGCCGGTTTCCCTTTATTAAATTCTCCGCTACGAGCGATCGCGCGCCTAAGCCGAGAGCGAAGACGACTCGCAGAAAATTATAACGTCGTTTGCGGCTCGTGTATGAAAGTTTCGTTTCGCCTTCGGCTGATTTCACTGGGATTCGACGACTAACGGCGAACAATTTCCATCATCACGGCAACTCCTCCTCCGACGTTCCGAGCTGGGGTACCTCGAGCGGCCGACGAGTCCGCGATCGAATCTCTTCGTCTTTTCCCGCGGAGCGTCCCCGATAATTTCAATCGCCGGGTGAAATTGTTACGTTCCCGCGGACGGTCAGAGACCTGTGCGGAAGTGGAGATTTTCGTTCCGATGCGAAAATAATACTATCCGTCGAAGGCGGACCGCACACGACGTTAGAGGTAAACTTTGCTCCTAGGACTCAGATTCGTTGACAGCGTTAGGGGGCAGGGCGAAATAATTACGATCGACGGGCCAAAAGAGCGAATCGACGTCGTTAGGCGTAGCGTTCAAATTAACACGTTGACTGCCATCCGTATTTTGCTGTATTAGAACGGCGATGCTATGAAATACTACAGCGTTCGATTTAATTATGCAAAATGTAAATAATGTGCAGGTATTGGAGACCAAAGATCGCATCACTATTGTAACAATAACTGCATTTATAAAATAATTATTGTTACTCATTGCGAATATTTTGGATCTTCAGTAAAATCTCTTGCACCGGTGACCGGTGACCATCGCGGCAGTCAAAGTGTTAAAAAGTCGTAGTTTAATCGTACTCTGCAGTATTTCATTGCATTGCGGTTCTAACATAGCAAACTACGCACGGCGGATAGCTGTATTAGAACGGCGATGCTATGAAATACTACAGCGTTCGATTGAATTATGCAAAATGTAAATAATGTGCAGATATTAGAGACCAAAGGATTGCATCACTATTGTAACAATAACTGCATTTATAAAATAATTATTGCAATCGATTGCGAATGTTTTGGATCTTCAATCAAATCTGTGCCGGTCAGCGGTGACCACCGTAGTAGTCAATGTATTTGCTGACGTTTCATTTTGCGAAGTGCATCTGGCGATAACTAACGTGTATATCACGCCATTTTAGTATTCGTGTAGAAATTCTCGGAGGGCACCTGACTGCGTATTTTGCTGTATTAGAACGGCAATGCTATGAAATACTACAGCGTTTGCAGCTACATGCAAAATGCAAATAATGTACAGGCATTGGAGACCAAAGGATCCAAAGGAAATTATGGCTACCAATTCCGAATATTTTGGATTTTCAGTAAAATCTCCTGCGCCGATCAGCGGTGACCATCACGACAAAGTGTTAACCGAGTACCGCAAGCCTCTTGAAATAGAACGTAGATCCGTGGAAAAACGGTCGCGGAATAAGAACGCGGCGAAAATGAGAGCGAGTATAAAGTAAGATTTCACGAGTGGACGGCGAAGAATGGGGCTGAGGAATTTGTGGGCGGCGGGAAGGGGGCGAAATAGAAGAAAGCGGTCGAGCCGGTGGATGCCTTTTCTCGATCCTCTCCGATCTGGGTTCACGATTCCGATGTAACTCGAGTTTACCTGTCGACCCTCAGCACGAGGAGTCGACCTGCATTTTCAGCTCTCATCCGTGTAACTCGAGTGTTCCCGTTGCGCCTGTTGCAAAGCCAGCCGCAGCCCCCTTCATCGTCTGAGGGCCCCTTTAAAGGCAGGCAGGCAGGCAGGCGGCAGGCACCACATAGACGCGTACTCGTGTCACGCATGGGAGAGATTCTATTCGTGAACAGGTGGCGACTGTATCCCCGCTGACACGTAGGAGGGACAGAAGCTAGAGAGGGAGGATGAACAGACGCGAGAATGAGGATCGAGCGCGTTATTCCCTTGTTCCGTAATAACCGTGAGAAATGTCGAAGGCCTTTTGCTGCGCCGCTTATCCTGTGAAGCCTATGGGTGTGTATATACGTCCGGCGAAAGATAGAGTTGGGGGTGGTGGAGGCGTGTATGTCATTGTTAAAGTTTTCGATCTTTCACGTATTACATTCGTAGTTTTGCCGGTCATTTGGAGGAACACACGTCATTCCGGGGGAGAAAAAGTGTTATGTTTATTCTAGATATGGAAAGTTACATTTTGAATTTGGGGCTTTTGCGGCCATGATTGTTTATGTAATTGTTTTCGGAATAACCGTGAGAAGCCAACGGGCGTATATATATGTCCGGCGAAAGATAGAGTTGGGGGTGGTGGAGGCGTGTATGTCATTGTTAAAGTTTTCGATCTTTCACGTATTACATTCGTAGTTTTGCCGGTCATTTGGAGGAACACACGTCATTCCGGGGGAGAAAAAGTGTTATGTTTATTCTAGATATGGAAAGTTACATTTTGAATTTGGGGCTTTTGCGGTCATGATTGTTTATATAATTGTTTTCGGAATAACCGTGAGAAGCCTGCGGGCGTATTTATATGTCCGGCGAAAGCTAGAGTTGGGGGTGGTGGAGGCGTGTATGTCATTGTTAAAGTTTCCGATCTTTCACGTATTGCATTCGCAGCTTTGCCGGTCATTTGGCAAAACACGGCATTCTGCGAAACAAAGATGTTATATATTTATTTTAGACATGGACAGTTACAGTGTAAATTTGAGGCTTTTGCGGCCATGATTGTCCATATAATTGTTTTCGGAATAACCGTGAGAAGCCTACGGGCGTATATATATGTCCGGCGAAAGCTAGAGTTGGGGGTGGTGGAGGCGTGTATGTCATTGCTAAAGTTTTCGATCTTCCACGTATCGTATTTGCAGTTTTGCCGGCCATTTGGCAAAACACGGCATTCAGCGAAACAAAAAATATTATATGTTTATTTTATACATGGACAGTTACAGTGTAAATTTGAGGCTTTCGCGGTCATGATTGTTTATATAATTAGTTCCATACAAGCTGAGAAATGTCGAAGGCCTTCTGCTGCGCCGCTTATCCTGTGAAGCCTATGGGTGTGTATATACGTCCGGCGAAAGATAGAGTTGGGGGTGGTGGAGGCGTGTATGTCATTGTTAAAGTTTTCGATCTTTCACGTATTTCATTCGTAGTTTTGCCGGCCATTTGGAGGAACACACGTCATTCCGGGGAGAAAAAGTGTTATGTTTATTCTAGATATGGAAAGTTACATTTTGAATTTGGGGCTTTTGCGGTCATGATTGTTTATATAATTGTTTTCGGAATAACCGTGAGAAGCCTGCGGGCGTATGTATATGTCCGGCGAAAGCTAGAGTTGGGGGTGGTGGAGGCGTGTATGTCATTGTTAAAGTTTCCGATCTTTCACGTATTGCATTCGCAGCTTTGCCGGTCATTTGGCAAAACACGGCATTCTGCGAAACAAAGATGTTATATATTTATTTTAGACATGGACAGTTACAGTGTAAATTTGAGGCTTTTGCGGCCATGATTGTCCATATAATTGTTTTCGGAATAACCGTGAGAAGCCTACGGGTGTGTATGTACATATGTCCGGCGAAAGCTAGAGTTGGGGGCGGTGGAAGCGTGTATGTGATTGCTAGTTTTCGATCATCCACATATTGCATTCGCAGTTTTGCCGGTCATTTGGTAAAACACGTTATTTTGCGGGGCAAAAAGTGTTATGTTTATTCTAGGCATGGAAAGTTACATTTTAAATTGCTGATTGCTAATAAAAATGATTGATAAATGATTGCAAGTTTTCGATCTTCCACGTATTGCATCCGCAGCTTTGCCGGTCATTTGACAAAACACGTGATTCCGCGGAAGAAAAGCTCTATAGAATTGTACACCTGTGCGGCCACTTCCGCCGTGGGCAAAGGGTTAAACGTAAAGACACGCATCGACAGAATCCGAGCGCATAGTTAGTTCGATTCCACTGACCGATTAGCTGGAACTTTAAGGCACTGAACACGCGAGGCACGATTGGATTTTTTGGCACTCGAACCGTTAACTTCGCGTAATTGAAGAATTGCGGTGTTAACTCAGTTGCTCTTTACCGTGGGAATCGGTGTCCCCTAAGACGAAGAAAGTCCCTTACGTACCGGTACTTTACACCCACTTATTCTTACCATGAGGGGTCATTTAACCCTTCACGAAATAAACGTTGATTTTCAGAAAGAAATTCCTAATATATTAAAACGTGAAATTGCATAAACAGATGATATGCGAATTTACAGAAAGTCAAATGAGCGATAGGAATAACAACGAATGCACGATTTTAAAGTAAATTTAGAACGGCCTCATTTCACCCCGCTTGATACGTTTAGTGTTAACGCCTTCTGTCCACATCGAAGCTTTTGCTCGAGTGTGTTCATCACTCAAAGGGTTCCACACCGTGTCTCTGCTCTTCGCCAAAGTCGCTCGGCCGACCCGTTCCGAACTCTGGCATTTAACTTGCTCCGGGCGAAGTGAAATTTTTGCTCCGGGGGTTTCGACCAGCGCGTTAATTGATAAAGCGAGATAGAAGGGGCAGCGATGCGTGAAGGACGAATCGGATGAGACTCGTGCATATTAAGCGTTTCGAGACTCTCACTGGTCTTTAATTCGATTCCGCGGAGCGCGGACAATCGGATGCTTGTCCGGCGATAACCGCATGTCATTTGCTCGTGCGGCAGTTGGGCATTGTCATCATTCGGACATGCACGGCGGCGGTTATGTAAAGTGACACGCGAGATGGCATAGCTGAAAGCTTTCTAGGAAGCGCGATTTAGAAAGTGAATCGCTGTCGGGAGAGCCTTCGAAACGGTCGACGAGAATCCTACGGCGCGGATCGTTTGTTTCAATCAACTTTCGAGCATGAGGACTGAGCGTCGTTAAGCGATTAACGTCGGGCACTAAAGCGCGATGTTGAACGATCGTAAACGAGTCCGTCCTTTTGGATGCGAGGCGCTGGATTAAAAGGTACGAAGAAGTGCCGAATGTAATTTTCGGCGTAACGAACCGCGACGACCGCTCTGTTATTATAATAATGTCCGATACGAGACAACCCTCGGACGTTAAGTGCACCGGACGAAATGCCCCGTTTTTGTTCTTGGCCACTCGTCTACGTGTCTCGTTACCGAAAGGCACGAGTCCCCAACTTCCTCGTTTCCGTTTCGACGGAACTGGCGGAAAACTTGGGTGCATTAGTTGCCGTCAGCCTCGCAAAAACATCGCGCGCGACAGTCTAAGTCACTAAGTCCAGGCGACGTTCGAACGTATTTCTCGTCGTTATCTGTTTACCCGGAAAACTACGTGACAGCGGCTGACGGATAGCTACGTTTCAAAGTGTTCTCAATCATTCGCGGCATCTGTTAACCAGTTAACACGTAGACTGCCATGGTGGTCATCGGTGACCGGCGCAAAAGGTCTCAGGAAAAATTAAAAAAATACCCAATCGGTAGTATTTATAATTTTGTAAATGCAATTAATATTAAATAGTGATTCAATTCTTTCGTCTTCGATACCTTCGCATTATTTTCATTTTGCACAATTCAATTGTATTCTGCAGAACTTCATCACGTTGCGCTTTTAATATAGTAAAATACCCACGGCAGTAAAAGGTCTCACGAAAAATTAAAAAAATACCCAATCGGTAGCATTTGTAATTTTGTAAATGCAATTAAGCCTTTCGCTAGTAGCACAATGCATCTTGGCACATTTATCATGGATCTCTTGTTCCGTAGGTTGCTTTTTTTGTTAGAGAGCATCGCATTGTTGCATGTGTCTATTATCAATCGGCCGTAGCTTTCGTCAGAAATGTTTTTTTCCAAAAAAATTCAAAATCGTGACATTTTTAAGAGTGGGCAAAGTCAAATTGTGGAAAAGACCGCCGTAGCGAAAGGGTTAATATTAAATAGTCATTCAATTCTTTGGTCTCCGATACCTTTGCATTATTTTCATTTTGCACAATTCAATCATATTCTGTAGTACTTCATCATGTTACGGTTTTAATATAGTAAAATACACACGGCAGTCAACGTATTAAGCGTGTTTGACGTGTATATGTCACTGTGAATGACCGAAATTGGAGAATGTCGACTTTCACCGGTGAATGTCAACAGATACCAAATACGTCGGTGAAAGATCGAATATTTCATTACATTGTTGTACATTTGGACCCTCTCCCGTGTGTGTCGACAATTAGTGCATGGTGAATGTCAACATTTATCGGTGTAAGTCAGAAATAAGGGTCTTTAGCAAATATTTCGGACATACACCAAGCGACTATATGTCGACATTCTCCAGATTTCGGTGTTTCACTGTAACATATGTATACAAAATACATACATTTTGATCACGAATAAAATTCACGATATTCAGGTTTGACATAAAATTACGACTACGAGTCTAACTCGACGACTAACGAGTTGAACCGCGGAATCCGAAGACACTTTTCGGACAATCCCCTCGTAACCGCGCGGACATTTTTACAATCGACTTCCGCCGCCGATAAACAACGGCGAAAGTATGCGTCTTAATTAGTGGACATCGTTAAGTGAATCGAACCGTCAACGGCGATGCCATTCTGCGCGGCGCCGTCGGGTTTCCGGGTGGAAAATAAATTCGCAGAGGAAAGCGGTCGAAACGTTGCTCATCGGAATTCGAGGCCGTCTCGCGTACTTCTTCAATTTGCAATCTGCCCATGGGACCGTGTCGAGGGATTCGTGACCAATTCCACCTGTTATCGAATCGTTTCCTGTCGAGGGGGAAGAGAAAACGCACGAATCACGACGCTCGAAAAAGAACACGTACCGAAGATTCGCCTCGTCTGGTAGAACGAAGGATTAATCGCACTCGCGGGAGGCTCGCTCGCTGGAAGGAAAAGAATTAATCGCTCGTTTGTCTTGCGCGACTTTGAACGATTTCTCGGTGCCGATGACGAAAGTATAATCTGGGAGAGTGTAGTCGGGCTTGGACGAAATGTTCACTTCGTATGCGCGATTTTCGGTGACGGTAACGCTTTTAGTCGAGATGCTGCGTATTGATTTTTGGAACGGTGCGGAACAAGTTTCATGAATCGTATTCCGAGTAATGTTGAATAGCATTTTAACCCTTTGCGGACGAGTGTCGGATATATCTGCCTAAGCCTTTTTACTGTTGCGGACGAGTGTCAGATATATCCGCCCAACTCTAGCGCTGCGGCTGGCGTACGTCTGTCTCAAAAATGGTGGCGAAAATTATTTTTTGGGGGATTTCAGTAATAAATTCCTATCTATTAGGTACATCAAGAACATCACAGGAAAGATAATATAAAAAAGTTAAATCATTTGCAATTTATACGTCGCTTGACTGATCAATTGATTGGAAACTTTCGAGATGGTGATCCTAAGCCTCCTTCGACTTCTGGAACAGCAGAACGGCTCAACGGTCTTCTACATATTATTCGGCAAAATGAAACAGGAAGTAATAAAGATTGTGTCGTATGCTCGAATCGGAAGGTAAAACATGGAAGGAGAGAGTCGATGTACTATTGTGCTACTTGTTCGGCTAAACCTACCTTGCACATAGGTGATTGTTTTGAACTATACCATACAAAGGGAGAATATAAAACGTCTCATATGTAAACACAATTCAATTTGTTTGTTTATGATTTTGTTAGATTTTATGAAAAACTTATTTGAATTAAGATTTAGTTTTTATAACGCAAACGCGCGACGTGAATATTTTCTTTACTGCGCGCTCCAATATCTGTCGTCCACAGCGACGCTCGTCTCTCGAGCGGCTCCGTCCGCAAAGGGTTAAAGATTCTGAGTAATGGGAAATTTCATTTGGCGTTAATGATTTTTATCGTTTTTACAATAACGTGTGGAGTATTAGTTTACCAACTGGACTTTACGATGACTTCTTAATTGCTTGGGAATTCTACTGGAATTGGACTGTGATAAGTCTCTTAACTGAGATTAGTTGAACGTAGGGAAGAGAATGGTATTATTTATACAACATTCATTATTCTTACGTTTTTATACGCTTCGTTTCACCGCATATGAAACTGTTAGAATGCTCTTCCTTTACTTTCGAAGCATTTGCAGACCTTCTAAAATGTGTCATAATTGAGTAATAATATGGAACGGTCGAAAAATTTGCTGCATTACTGCACTATATATTTGTAAATAGAGTTAAGAAAATAGAGTTAGGATTCAATAATGAACATTTATATGTAATGGAACTTTGTCTTTGACTTATCAATGGAAGCTTTCTATTAATTACTTGACTTCAAACGGTAAAATGTTCATCTTTACCTTTAATAATACATAATAATTTGTATGTGATATCGAATATATTATTTTCGCTAATCAAAACTGTACACTTTTTTTCATTTGATCGCATGCAGACATTTTATATTCAATTAATATCTCCTTAGTAACCAACGCTTTTATGGAAAGTGCTACATAGATATAGTGCCCAAGTAAATGTTCTGTGTTGTCCAGAGCTTACATTAGACCAGCCGAAAATTTCGCTCGATGGGCAAATAATTATTTCTCCCGAATACAAGAAAAATTTGACCCGATATCAATTTTCCTCGAAAATCGCAAAATGTCATGCAACAAGGCAATGAGCACGCTATTGAATCAAGCCATCGATGAACATGAAATATGGTTTTCCGTTCGCACATAAAAACCAACCAGACCTTTCGCCAGATTTCGCATCACGCATTTACAGAAGAAACGAGAAGAAAACATCCGAGATTCGTGACTTCTCCCTATCGTTTCGCCCGGCAATTAATTACCGTATCGCGCCAGGCGGCAGACTATCGTGTTATTCATTCCGGGCAGAACAATCGGCATAAGAGGCGGAAAATACCGCGCGGCCGGTCGGTCGACGAGAAAAGGTGCTTTCGGGCAACAGTGGATTTTCCGCTCGCGCTGATGGTCAACGAGGAGGAAGTTACGAGATTGCACGTACGTCCGATTTATTTCTCTCGCGCTTTACGTTTTTCATCCCCCGCGGATGCTGCCGGCGTTAACGTTCTCCATCCACAGGCCGGGTCCCCCATCAGCGATAGGCACGTTGCTGTCGAGTCGCGTTCCGTATTTTTTTTGCTTTTTCTGTCGCACCGAAAGAAGCACTTCTTATCTCTGCCGCCGCCGCGTTTCGAGAATATCCGCGAGGCGTCCGATTTATGCTTCTTAACGTCTGGCTAACGCGGCGAATCCATACAGACACCCCGGCCCTATTTTCATACAGACGTACGGAAGATTACGTTCCTTGTCGCAATAGTGAGTGCACCGCGAGTCTGGCCGCGTATTTTAACACATTGTTGACCGGTAATTTTGGGCAAAAGTTGGCTCAAGCCACCGGCTATTATTTCGTCATTGAACATGGAAGTGAAACGATGTAAATAACCTTCGATAAAGTTTGTTCGTGCATAATGAATTCAAATTGAACTTTGGACATAAATTTTATGTAACTTTTAATATTTTTTCTTATGATTAACTGTACAGCAGTCATTTACGCGTAGTTGTAGATAAGAGGTTTTGCACATACATCTTGTTTCGTTGCGCTTTTCTTTTAAAGAGCTGTATTATGCCCTTGTTATTTCATTTTCAATAATCACTTTCCAAATTTTTACAACTTATTTCAAAATCACTCGGGCAACTATATGAAGCATTCGCATATATTTGATTAAAAAATGCTTCACCATTATGTTCCGTCGTTCTTGACACTTTTTAATACTGGAATTGTAATAAAAGCCTCAGTACCAAGAAAAGTATACGTTTTTATAATAAAGCAGACGCTATTGAAAACAATGATCAAAATTTTGTTATATTCTATATTGCCCTGCGTTTCAAAACTTAAAATAGCCCACACAAGTGCAAACACGAATTAACTCGTGACCGGACAGCAACGTTTGGCCATGAAAACACGAGTTAACTCGTGATCGGTCAACAATGTGTTAAGTAGTTAAGCGCGGAATTTAATTTTAGAAATCCCTCACAGGGGGAGGAATTAAAATCAAGCAATGACGTGTATATGTTACAGTGAATGACCGAAATTGGAGAATGTCGACTTTCACCGGTGAATGTCAACAGATACCAAATACGTCGGTGAAAGATCGAGTATTTCATTACATTGTTGTACATTCGGACCCTCTCCGGTGTGTCAACATTTATCGGTGTAAGTCAGAAATAAAGGTATTTAGAAAATATTTCGGACATACACCAAGCGACTATGTAATTGTTGACATTCACCGGTGAAAGTCGACATTCTCCAGATTTCGGTGTTTCACTGTAACACAATAATTTCACCCGATCAGACCAATGGATGTATGACATAACAAATCCATAGGTTTGCTCTTTGTGCAAAGAAATTGGAGAATGTCGACTTTCACCGGTGAATGTCAACAGATACCAAATACGTCGGTGAAAGATCGAATATTTCATTACATTGTTGTACATTCGGACCCTTTCCGGTGTGTCAACATTTACTGGTGTAAGTCAGAAATAAAGGTATTTAGCAAATATTTCGGACATACACCAAGCGACTATGTGATTGTTGACAATGCCCGGTATATACAATTTATAAACATAAGATAATCAGAGAATGTTTCACTGTAACACAATAATTTCACCCGATCAGACCAATGGATGTATGACATAACATCCAATCCATAAAGTGCGAAAATACTGTGCTGAATGTTATAGCAAAGAAATTGGAGAATGTCGACTTTCACCGCGAAGAATAACACGAAAAAAATAGTTACCTGAAAGATCGATATTTCATTACATTGTTGTACATTCGGCCATTTCTTTGTGTCAATGTTTTAATAAACTTCACTAAATTTATACTTAAATTTTTTAATTGTAATTAATAAATTAATTGTTGATATTCACCGGTGAAAGTCGACATTCTCCAGATTTCGGTGTTTCACTGTCACATATATATAAATGTTCACGAAATGTGCCGAAGTATTTACAAGTATATTTAATTCACTATTTAAAAAATAATTCAAACCTGAATATCATGAATTTGATTCATGATTAAAATTTATGTATTTAATAAAAAATATATATATGTATTTATATTTATAAAATACATACATTTTGATCACGATATATATATATGCCATAATATATATATGTATATAATACACAAATTTTGATCACGAATCAAACTCATGATATTTAGGTATCATCAAAATGTATGTATTTTATAAAAAAATATATAAATATATATATATATACATTTTTAAAATACATAAATTTAGATCATACCTGAATATCATGAGTTTGATTCGTGATCAAAATTTATGTATTATATATGAGCCGTTTATTTTGAAAGTGGCCCAACTTTTTTCAATATTTTCTGGTTACCATGGTTACATGTACAAATTCATGTTATTTATCAGTAAATGTTATTTATCTCGATTTGAAGATAAATGGAGTTAGGCCACTTTCAAAATAAACGGCTCATATATATCGTGATCAAAATGTATGTATTTTATACATATATCGTCATCAAACTTTATGTATTTTATATATATATCATGATCAAAATATACATATTTTATATATATACACGAATCAAACTCGTGATATTCAGGTTTGAATTACTTTTTAAATACTTCAATACTATTAATTATACTTAGAAACATTTCGGCTCTTTTGTTGAAGATTCTGGGCATCGCTGGCCCGGAATTCTTCCGAGTTAAATGGTACGGCAAGGGGTTAAAGGCGGAGGCGTAGTCGTGGGTAATTAGCGTTCCTCGAATGCGCGGGGATTCTCGATCTAATTGATCGCCGATACCCGTGGGGACCCGTTCGAAAACGCGCATGTAAAGTGGCATGCATTGCGTAACTTGTACCGTTGGTCGGTTAAAGACCGAGGACGTTGTACCTGGTTCAGGTTCACTCGTACGACTGCGTTCACAGGATGCGACGCGTTGATAAGAAAATTGAGATAGGATTTGTTGATCAACCGTCCGTTTAAAGACTAACGGTTCTGCGACGGAGAATGTAAATGGCTTAATGCGACGTGGATGTAGGACGTGGAAGCGTCTCGAGAAGTAGGTGCGAGGTCGAAATACGGATTGAGTTATAAGAAGGGGATGGATTTTAATCCTTCCCACCGTTTCGGGAAGAATTACTCGGTTCAAATTATATTTCCCGCAAAAGCTCAGTCGTTTATGTTTTATGAAAGAAAATTGGGGTTTAGAACTTAAAGTTCTTTGAGGTGTTTAAACTCTGAAACGATTACGAATATGTATTGCGGGTTGATTTGGTGAAAAATTATGGAAATTGGAAACAGGACAGAGGTTTTATGTGTTACTTTTTGTTGCTCTTGCTTGCAATGCATCGGAAATATTAAGGAAACGAATGTTTAAACTAATTTTGTGTTTGGATGTACTTTTCTTGGTGATAATATGTAATTTCTTTGTGTCTCGTCTAAGGAAACAGTCAAGTGCAAAGAATTGACACTTAGCCAACCCTGTGCGTCATCCGATTTTCCCTGAGTAACGCCAGTCTAATTTATTTTCACTATTTAGAACACAAAGAAGCAGCTTTGCATGAAGTTTATACAAATCATGTAACTAAAAATAAATAACATACTTCTGTATGTTTTGTAGTTTATACAAAATGTAAAATTGAAGACAAATTAGATGATTAAAACATGAAATTGAAAATGAATAACACATTTACGTAATTCTGGGGCGGTTATTGTCATATTTATTGCCATATTTATTGCCATAGCCTATTTTATGATTTTTAAAGTATGGTAACCATAAAAACAGACAAGTTTCCGATTTGTGTTTTCAAAACTTCAACTTAAAAATTTTTTTTTAAATACTATAACTTCTTTCAGTCATCTTAACTTAACTTATTTAAAAGGTTTCGTTAAATATTCTGTTTACGAAAGCAGAAACGGTATTTTATAATTTGAGAACTACTTTAGTTCAACACTGATTGTATGTCCATGCCTTTGTTACAAGTTTTACACAATAAGGCTTTGGCCTCTTTCTCGCAAGCTTTATATAATATATAGCCCATACACATAAAACGCAGTAAATAATCCAAGTGAAGCATTATATATAAATGTCATACATACGTGACCGCACGTTCTTGAAATGTATTGCTGTGTCACAGATAAATTATGTGTGGTAGCGAACGTGTTAATTAACAGAGTCGTTTATTCGGTTCAAAACACTACTTAACCTCTTAGCTGTGAATGACAAGTGTATTTACGACAAGATCGCAATTTTTTTTACAATACCGAGTATACTCGTCAGCACATCGTTTTGACAACGCAAGTATGTACAATTTTTCAAAGCAGGATTCGCAGATAAACGGTGAAAATGTAGGATGTACATTGCATTGTTAAGATATTCATTCGGCATAAATAAAAATAAATTTTTGCATACTAACTATACTTGTCATCACGTCATTCTATCGACACAATGCAAATACGCACCTTTAAAAGCACACTTCATAGATAAATGTTTAAGAAGCGTGGCATAAATTGCATCATTAAGGAATTTAAATTTTCCTGTGTTAACCTGTCAAGAACCCGGTTACAAGCCGCATGATTAAGGAAATCATTTTTTCGGAATTACACAGTATTCAATGACGAATGCATTCGGCATAAATGAAAATAAATTTTTGTATACTAACTATACTTGTCATCACGTTATTCTATCGACACAATGTGAGTACGCACCTCTAAAAGCAGGTTTCATAGATAAACGCTTAAGAAGCGTGGCATAAATTGCATTGTTAAGGAATTCAATTTTTCGGAGATCTCCAGTGTTCAACAAGTTAAGCTGTCAAGAAGCGCATGATTAAGGAAATAATTTTTTCGAAGAATTCCCGTTTGAGAGCAGCGTACAATTTCGCCGGGGAAAAATACTTATTTGCGCGTACGAGCGTTTCGCAGGTGACAAAGAACGCGTTAGCAGCTGGCAGACACCTCGTGAAAGGGTCAATGCTCGTTTCGTAAGAGACGTCGGATTTCACGCGACGCGAAGCCCTGCAATTTTCTCCCGATTCCTTTTTACGCGTGTTTTCTCCGTGCCACTTTGAGTGATGGCTCTGCCCAACATCAATCGTCACGCGCTGTAACTTTCCCGCTTCAGAAACGGTGTCTGTCGATGCAAATTGATATCGGCGAGCGTTACTCGTCCCGCATGAAATATGGGTATTATCGTTATGCGGCCTTACGTTTCGGGGCGTTTCGATTCTAAGTATAAGCTAACCTGGGAGATCGGGGAATACGACGGACAGGTAACGACATCGCGAAAAATGGTTTGACGGATTCGTTTAAGTTTCAACTTTGCTGGTATTAAATACTTCCGACGAATATTTGGTCAGCGGTGCATCAGGGTAGTTTATTGTACAACACATACGACTGTATAAACTGCGATATGAAATTAAGGAATTACATTTTTTTCATAAATTTTAGGTAATTTCGGGATCGTGTCATTAACCTCTTAGGCACGGCTGAACTTTACGCGGGGGTGTTTCTCGGTACGGCAGATTTCAACGCGAATTACGTGTAAATGATACGGCACTGCAATGTGTGACGGATAATGCTGTTCTTTACATAAGTACATTGGTATAAAGTGTTTGATGATTAAATTATAATTTTCCATTGGTATTTATAAAAACATTTATTTAAAAATTTTTTAAAAAGAATAATTTTTAGAAAGAAAGATACATCCGCGTAAGCCACTATAGTGGTGCGCCGTACAGAAAGATGATATCCGCGAAAGCCACTATAGTGGTGCTCAGTGCCTAAGAGGTTAATGTGCTTAAATATTAATTATCAAAAAACAGTAATGGATTTTCTTGAAACAGTTTAAATAAAAATACCGCAATACGTAGCCTAATAGGGATAGATAAATACTCTGGGCGCGTATGTAGGTTTATAATGAGCTAATGCGTTAAGGGTTGCTGGGGACAGATACTAACCTTTTCGTTTAGGTAGCGTCAACTTTGATGGATGACACTTTATAAATCATAAAATATTAAAAATATGTTTCAAATATATCTGAGTTATTTCAATACGGTATACTTTGTCGATTGGAGGATAGACGAAACGTGAACCTATACTTCTCCGTGAATAAAGCGTAACATTTTATACTTATAACCGATTCTGTTACAAATTCTTATGTTACCAATATGAACACTGCTTGAAACAATGACATAAAATAATGTCAGTTCTCCTGCAGAAAATATTTCTTGTTACGGGTGACTATAGTCACGATAGTATTGAAAGGGTTAAATTCTTTTTTTATAGGTTGCGTTGAACAGTTTAAAAAAAAGATTTTCTGCTCGCTGTTTTTTATTCATATGCAAACGTATTTTCTGTATTCACACGTTGTTAAACGGCAAGTTAAACATCAGCTGCACCTCTAATTTGTCAAGTCTTTCCATGCTATGGGCGCATATAGGCGCCCGTTCGAATCTACCGACATGGTCTATGAACGCATACCTACGCGTTCTCGAGCAAATAACTTCCTTACATTATTTAATTTGGTGTAACTGAAGAACCACAATCCCAACATAGTTGAGCTTTGAACAATTAATCAACGCAGTTTATCATTTTTTTACAGGTTTCATTGAAACGTTTTAAAAAAATTACGATTCTCTGCTCGTTGCTTTTTATTCATATACAGATGTATTTTCAGTATTCACACGTCGTATTCATATACAGACGTATTTTCTGTATTCACACGTCGTTACACGGCAAGTCCAACATTGGCTGCACCTCTAACGTCTTAAGCCTTTCAATGCAACGGACGCCCATATGCGCCCATTTCGCGCAAATAACTTCCTTTCATTATTTAATTTCGCGTAACTGAAGAACCACAATCCCATCATCGTTGCGCTTTAAACAATTAATCAACGCAGTAACACGTAGTGTTTTGGGTGTATTCGGCAAAATTCGGCACTGAAAAATTGCATGAGGCCCCGGCCATTGCATTGGTGGCCGCACGATCTCACACGGCAAGGTGACCGAGAAGAAAATCGTCCGTTTTTCTTCTCGACGCCCCGTTTCCGTGATTCGTCCCTGTCGGCACTGACCTACTGAGGTACGGGCCGATGATTAGAGTCACGTAATGTCACGGCTCGCTGACTGGCATCGACGCTTCCGCCTTCCCCTGGTCGCAGGTGTGCAAAAACCGGTGCCTACCCAATCAGGAGTTCGTCTCCGGCACGTTCTCCATACGTTCGACCGGCATCTTCCTGCGGTCTTCTTCTAAGACGTTTCAATCAGCGGTCGCTAAACATTCCTTCTCTGCCCAATGCACGTCCCAGCTCAGTTGCGATACGTTTCCCGTTAACCTCTTGCTGTGGTTTGACGAGTCGGAGTCCTGATAATTTCCGACCGAACGTGAACACCGCGAACCTCGTGCGTGATAACGATTTCAGACTAAACAGGAACATCGCGAGGCTGAGTCGTGATTAAGACTTCGGACCAAATATGAAGATCAAGAGGGAAGGGGTCGAATAAAGTTCGAGTCGAACGTGGATTAAACGAGTGGGGCGATTGTAAATTGGAGACGTGGTATTTTTGAGCGGGAATTGAGGGGGAAAGGACCGAATTTTGTTGGTTCTGAGTAGTAGTGCGTAGAATTAACTTCTTTCTTTGAAAGGTGTTATTTGTTTTTGGGTGCGGAGTTATCGTGTTTATTTTCAAACGATCAGAATAGTATCATTTTTATTGCAGTATTATTGGGACATGCATATAATTTTAAAACTAGTTTTGTATTTCGTCATTTATAGTATTTATAGTATTATTTACTTGTGCTTCAAAGCACTGATCATTTACCTGTTCTTTGCTTTAGCACATTTCATTTAGAAACGCTTAGAAAAGTGTCATTTTTATTCAAACATGAAATATAATTTTTTAGTATTATTATAGTATTATTCAGGCATGGAATATAATTTTAAAACTAGATTTTACATTCCGTCGCCTAGTATTTATAGTATTACTTACATTGTATTCCAACGCACTGATAATTTAAATGTTCTTTGCTTTAGCACATTTCATTTAGAAATGCACAGAAAAATGTCATTTTTATTGCAGTATTATTCAGACATTAATATAATTTTAGAACTGGTTTCCTATTCCGTCGTTTAGTATTTATAGTATCACGTACTTCAACTCCGAAGCACTGCTCATTTACATGTTCTCTACTTCAGCACGTTGCATAAAGTATACACATATAACAGGGAAAACATTTTAAAATGCTATTTGCAAATTTTTCCTTTTAAATGCATTTGACGTCAATTACTACATGCACTTTTCTCCATCGCGACTCTTTTTGCGACGTACCCTACCGGTTTGTCCGAAAATTTTCCAAGCTTACCGCTTTGGCAACGGGATAACGATAAATATCGCGCGTCGCCGAACCCCGGAATCTGCCGAGATGCAAATTTCGCGGGATTGGGGTTTCATAATACGCGAACTTGCGCGCAAGTTGTAATAAGTCAATTTCACAGTTATAGTTGTACTGACAGCATTCAACCTTCATGCACGCAGGTGAGACCGGCGCTAGCAGACGCGCAGGAAGCGAGGTTATAACTGCGGTAGTGATCTGTAATTTGCATGATAAAATCGTGTTCCCCCCAGCTAGCTGCAGTGGCGTGTCCTCGGAAAGAAGGATTCGTACTCGATGCACGAGGGCGAGACCGAAATTGCGTCGAGCTTCCCTTGGGCGCGATCCTCGAAAAGGGATCGACGCTTGAAAGGTCTTTTTTGTCTTAGATGTCTTATATTGATGATAGATAGATATGACTATATGTCTTATATAATCTCGATTACGATCTGTTATCTTAGGTAACCATAAATAATTATGCTAATTGTAAAATCCTGTACTTCAGAGTAGACACCTACCGGTGTCATTATTTCAATACATAAGTTCAAAACGTTTGTGGAGGTCTAGAGGTTTGAATCTTGTCAGTCGGATCTTTAGCTCGCTCCTATTTAGCAGATTCGTTGCTAGTATACTGGGATGAGTCTCGAGTCTTTTTTGTATCTTTCACTTAATATTTTAATTTCTTTTTTAATTGTTGCTGTCTCAGTGTCTGTTTACACCGTCTTGTTCGTCACGTACCAAGGAGTGTCAAGTATCAAACGTAGTGTTTGAAACTACAATCTTTGAATAACTTCTTTGAATAAAGAACCAGCAGGTTCAATGAAATCTAGCATTTCGCAATTACTTTTCCACACAGAATTTGTTGAAACTGATTTGTTGTGTTTATTATTACTTGTCATACGTAAGAATACAAATTTTTAATCTTTATAATACTCTAAAGTATGATATTTCGCAAAACAATCATTGATATGAAAGCTTTCGTGTACAAATATCCGAGTACGTGTGTGTTTCTTTTTGCCTTCTGAACGAATTATATGAAATTGATTATTTAATCTAATGTCTACGAATGACGTTAAAGGTTGCGGTGTAGATAGTGCTTGGTGCCGTAAATTTCCTACTAACTGAACGGCTAAACATTTCACAAAATTTAAGTGTGTCAATGGCTCTTCGTTGTTCTATTGTTTTGTTATTTTATATAGTATGTGTGAGTTGATGACGCACATCTCCATGCCCCAAAAAATAATTGCATTTTCGAAGGTTCCCGCTACGGGATATCGACTTCTACGACGATTTAAAATGTCCCCGCTACGGGTTAAAATTAATTTGTAGATCATAAGCTTGTTGTGTGTAGATAATTGGAACCTCCTGCCAATAAGCCAATATATCTTCCGTAGTTCAAGATCTAATTCTCTTCTCTCAGTCTTTATATGCTTAGTCCACGTTAGTTTCTTTTTTAAATGCATTCCAAGGTATTTGGCATCGTTGAAACTTGGTAGGGGTTGGTCATGCAGCTTGATTCTTTGACAGTTTCTCTTCCGCATGGTAAAGGTTATGTATACGAATTTTGTTTCACTCGCTTTTATGCGCCACTACGCTTCAGAGGCGACACGTATTATCGCGATAAATTCTTCTGCGCGCCGACACAGACTTCGAAGAGCGGGCGGAAGTCACTGCTGTTTAGACAAAATCCGCGTCTGTTCTCCGTTTCTCTTTTGGTCTCGCGGCGGAACAACGCCATGGGTTATTTTGAGAGACCTCACAGTCTCCGTTACTTCTCGGAACGCGTGATTTTCGTCGTCGAACGATCACAGGTGGATTCCGTCGTGACTGCAGGAAACAAAGCGCCGCTTGAGAAACCTGAAGATCATCCGATGCGTAGATCGTTTGATGGGTTGTCATATATTGTTTATATGCCTCTCGGCGGGATATAAGTTTTGCGATCGAAATTCATTCTGATACAGAACAAACTGAGTCTTTTGCGGATAAAATTAATTTGCTGCAATTTGTTTCCTGTTGTGATAAAAAGCAATCAGGCCCTGCCTATTGTAATGACAAATAAGTATATAAAATTAGAGTCCGATCGGTGAAGTAGTTTTTGAGAAATCGTGGTCACCGCAACCGTATGTTTTAAGAAACACAGTTTCGAGATAATCGCGTTTAAAGTTTCAAGCTCTTTACTAATCATACATAGTAGTGCTCCAGACAAACGCTTATAATTTTTGACCGTGTGGTCCGATTCTTATGCACTTTTGAGGAAATATTCTTAAAATGATGTACATTAAGAAAATGCAATAAAAAAAAAGTCGATTTTTTTCACCAACCCAAGTAGGCATAACCCCTTAAGTACGTAACGTAAAGCAACGGTTTACGAAGTTTCGTAAATTTCTTGTGGCAGGAGATGAAAACCGATGTTATCGATCCGAAATTGTACTCGGAATTCTCTAAACGTTGTAGAGAAACAAAACTGTATCGATACAATGGATAGGATAACGACGATAATGAATGATTGGTCGATGTACATTAAGAAAATGCAATAAAAGAAAGTCGATTTTTTCACCAACCCAAGTAGGCATAACCCCTTAATGCGTCCATAACAATCAAAGGGTTAAAGGTCTATGCCCACGCTATTCTAGCTATCCACCACGTTTTCTCACTATCCTAGACTGATAAATGCCAAAGCCCGATACCATTAGAGGGAACTCATCCTTAACCCGCTCGTCGCGTCTGTTCACTGTAAACATTGGCTCGTTCGCGTTGCACAATGCCGAGCGATCGATAGCAATTGCGACGGCGGCAATTGGCGGCTGCAATTAGCATGCGAAATAGCGACAGTTAGGTTCGCCTTGAAATCTCGCGGCGCAATTGTCACCGGTCGACGCGGAAAACAGGTGTAGGAGAGGAGAGGAGAGAGACGCCTAGGCTGACTCGCGTATCAAGCCGCACAGACGCTATTTAACTCTTGCATCCTCTCACTGCGCCTGCACGCGCACCTATCCGTGCACGCTCGCGGTGAATAATTTAGTCGGCCATGTTTGCCGAAGACAGTCGCGCGGAAAATGTTCCCGTGCGAGCGGAAAAATGCTTCCCCCGCCATTAGCGCCCCTACGAACGGCAGATACTTTTACGGGAATTTCCATTGCAGATTTTTCGTCCGACGGTTTCCGCGCAATTGTTTCGCGGATTAGATAATTTACGCATTAGCTGTAGTCTCTGGGGTGTGAGTACATGGGTATATTCATTTATTTGGACGTATGCATATGGAAGTAGTGGTGTTTAAAGTAAGCGTGGAGAATGGTTAATACATTTACTGCCACGGTGGTGACCGGTGTAAAATATTTTACAAAAAGTGCAAAAAATTCGCAATGAAGCCAATTGTTTCGCGGATTAGATAATTTACGCATTAGCTGTAGTATCTGGGGTGTGAGTACATGGGTATATTCATTTATTTGGACGTATGCATATGGAAGTAGTGGTGTTTAAAGTAAGCGTGGAGAATGGTTAACATATTGACTGCCACGGTGGTGACCGGTGACCAGTGCAAAATATTTTACTAAAAATGCAAAAAATTCGCAATGAAGCCTATTTGCAATCCTGTAAAAGCAATTGATAATATTGGAGCGGTGCTTCAATACTTTGACTTCTGAAAACTCTGCGTTACCTTTATTTTGCACGATTTAATTATAATCTGCGATATTTCATCACATCGCGGTTCTAACATGGGAAAATACGCATTGCAGTCAAAGTGTTAACACTTTGCTGTATTAACCCTTCGACTGCTACGGACTCATATATGCGTCCGCCGAAATCTATCGGTGCAGACTATGGACGCATATATGCGTTTCCCAATCGTTTCGATTTCTTACCTATTGCCGCCTCAATTATCAATGTACGAGATGAATACAGATGCGTTCTTTATCAAATCATTTTCTTGCATTATTTAATTTGGCGTAAATGAAAAATTACCGGTAGGACTTACTTGCGCCTTACATAAGCAATCAATAGAATTTGCATCGGCGAAAAATATTTCGTACTCAGCGATCGCTTCGGTCGGAAGTATTCAGCAGCAACACTTTTCGCTAGTGTGAACTCTATTGATTAATTGTGTAAGGCGCAACCAAGTTATAATGATCATTCTTCAGTTACAACAAATTAAATAATGCAAAAAATTATATGGTAAAGAACGTATCTATATTCATCTCGTACATTGATAATTGCGGCTGCAATAGGTAAGAAACCGAAAAGATTAGGGACGCATATATGCGTCTATAGCAGTCAAAGGGTTTAAGGAAGAAGTAGCTAAAATCCCAATTCAAGAATTAGATAATTCTGTATTTGAATTGTAGGTATTGTTAGTGTTAGCGAAACGATACGTTTTTGTCGCGAGAGGCGTCCTGAGAGTTGCAACTTATACGTTCAGATTGATTGTATTCAGGGTTATAAGATTGCTTACAAACAACCATTTTCTGGCCCGTCTATTTTAAACAAGGTATAACAGGTCCATAATCACAACAGTACACATTACCAAAAAATCAGTAGTATAAACAAACAAATCTATAGAAAGGTCCAACGCTATACACAATCACATTATCATAATATAAATTCTCTTCACACCACAGTCTCCGTCAACAAACGCCAGGATGTAACCCATTATTACATAAACGACCATTTTTCTTGGCACGGGCGTATCGTAAAGATTATGAGAGCGCATTGTGAAGGAAATCGGCGCGGTTCTCATGCAAGAAGATCGACCTCCTGACCCCGAATGCACCGGCCGGCGTATAGCATCGTCATCCGGTGATCCAATTTTCCACGTGTCGTTGACTCTCTTCCAACGTGGCTCGCGAGCCGCCGTTGACAGGTTTTGCCCTAACCGTCATCGATTTCGAGGAAGACAATCCGATTCCGCGGACGTTCAGGTCTTCTTCTTCTCTCTATGTCTTTTTACCTTACCAGTCCGGAGTCACAGCATGTGCTCCACGTCGTCGGTGTGTGGACACTCCGATTCCGGCGTATCCAGGTCTTCCACCTCTTTTTTCCGACGTCTCGACCTTCTCGAAGACGCGCGCGCTCCTTATCGATAATCCAATTTCGAACATGGAACTCGCTTATTGAAGGGGGTATTACAACGTGACGGGTCGAAAAAATCGATTGTTTTTTTGCATTTGATAGTTTATAGTCATAGAATCAATATTCCAAAGTCGGTTTAGGCGATTCCGTCCTTTTTGACTAGTAATAACGTTTCAAAGCAGAGGCTGTAACTGCACGCGCATCAACGAGATTTTTTCAAGTGGCGTATGTAGATGATTACACAAAAACCGCTTTATAGATCGACTTCAAATTTTAATACAATGTTCAGCATACTTGTGGCTATCGCATGAAGTGGAATCATGTTAAAATTTTGATTATAACCCATAATTTTGCCTTGTTTATAGCGCAAAAAATTGCTTTTTTACGCTTTTTTAGAAAACGCCGCCATTTTGTTAATTTTCATGGAAATTTGAAACCTGAGGTTCATGCGATAAAAGTATTCATACATATTAACACTTGACTGTCAAGCGTATTTGGCTATGTTAGAACGGCGATGCGATGAAATACTGCAGAGTATGATTAAATCGTGAAAAATGAAGGTAACGCAGAGTTGTTACAAGCCAAAGTATTGCAGCACCGTTCTAATATATTTATATGTATAATATATATATTATATACATATTATCTTTATTACGAATTTTTTGCATTTTTAGTAAATATTTTGCATCGGTCATCGGTGACCACCGTGGCAGTCAATGTGTTAAGAATCTCTTTCGATTTTCTGTCTCAGATGTCGAGGAGGGCCGGAATTCTCTACGTCAACACAACCAACATTTTTTTAATGGGTGTGGAACCACTAAAATAATTAAATACACAAATATTTTTAAACGCTAAAAAAAGTTTCCTCTACTGATTTACGTCATACCATTTCACGGAAAAAAAGTTTGCTCAATTATATGCAGCAGTTTCTCAGAAAAAAATGTTAAAAATTTGCTTTTTTTTAGGCGTTCACATTAGAATACCCCCTTAACACTTTAAGTACCGGTCACAGGTTTTCTCGTGTTTTCTAGACGCTGTCTTTAGATGTCACTTACTCTGATACATTGTATCTATTATAGTTTGTCTATTTAAGTATTCAGATCAATATTCAATGCATTAAACTTGATTGCCTTCATGTCTTTTTTCGCTTATTTACCGGTGCTTGACGCATTCGCATAAAAAAATTGTCTTCTATTGTCCTAGGCCATACCTTTTCAGGAGAAAATAGTTTGCAACAGTTTCTGAGAAAAAAATCTTGAAAATTTGCATTTTTTTCGACGTTCACATTAGAATACCCCTGAACCTCTCCTCCCGCGGATGAAAATTTTGTGTCTCCCGTCCGAACGCCACGTGTCGTTGAACGTTCGACCGTCGGATGTTTCGTAAGTGCAAAGTGGCTCGTCGGCTGACACGATTGCGACGTGCTTAATTCACCGAATCCGGCTCTGTTTGCTCGACTAACGATTCCGAGCCAGGGACGCTGTTCGGAATATTTTAACGGCAAGTTAGAAAGGCGGGACTCGCGTCCTTGTCGACCTCGCGGTCCGCAGTACAGTCGATTCTGGTGCAACGGGGGTGACCGGAGGTTGGCTTGTTGAATCTGTTCGTTCGCAAGACGACCGAAACCCGGACTCTTCACCTCCAGCTCATCGGCCACCGTTAGCCAACACCGCCTTTAGTCTCCCATTGTCCTCCGTATTTCAATAGACCCCGAAAAAGTAATCAATGTCCACGCTCAATTTTATCGCTTAAGGGGGCACATACATCTAGAGTTGTTCAAAATAGATATTCTTTACGAATTTTTTGTGGGAAAAGTAACGCGTGTAATTAGTCCTACTTTTCTTTACCTTAACACTTTGCCGGCCGCTTATTTCTCGCATCGCTTTTACGCTGCCGCCGGCTAATTTCGCCCGGATTCTATTGCTACCTATTTACTGCTACTATACGCTATCCGTCGTACATAGGGTATGGTTATTATTAAAAATGGCACTAAAATTATTGTTATATAAATCTTAACACTTTGACTGCTGTGATCGTCACCGATGATCGATCGGCGCAAGAAATTTGACTGAAGATCCAAAATATTCGCAGATGGTAGCAATAATTATTTTACAAATGCAGTTATTCTTAGAATAGGGATGCGATCCTTTGGTCTCCAATACCTGTACATTATTTACATTTTGCATAATTCAGTCAAACGCTGTAGTATTCCATAGCGTCGGCGTTCTAATACAGCAAAATACGCACGGCAATCAACGTGTTAATGCATATTTATATCCTTAAAATAGAAGCATAGTGGAAACATTGTCGCTGCGCTGAGCCGGTGTCACGCGTTCGTGATCCCGGCGGACAACAGTCGGCGAGCAAAAGTCACGCCAGCGTGATAGCGGCCGGCAAAGTGTTAAAGTACATTATCAGAATATGTATCAGAATAAATTTGAAATAAAATTTTTTTAAAATGGTGGAGATATAGTCTTCGGCGTAAGACGATGTTGAAAAAAGGTGTTCCGCGGTACCAGATGCAGCTCATACAGGATTTATCTGAAATAGACCAGACTAGAATTTTCATAAACTACATAAAATTATCTAGTCTTTGTCGTGGCCAATTGTGTTATTTTGGTTGCTTAGTAGTCAGTTGACGATAAGGGGAGTTGACGATAAGACGTAAAGACGAAACGGCGTAAAGGCGAAACGACGAAAGATTAGGAAATAAGACGAAAGTGTCTTCATTGTGTTGTTATTGTTTATAAATATTATACTATCTAGTTTCACGTATTAAATTCCTACATATATATCATTTAATCATTCCGTTGAACACTTTCGTCATACAATTTACACCCTTCGCCTCCGTAAAAAGTCGTGAAGATCGCGTCATCATAAACCGCGATTAGGAAAATTTCAGAATCCTTGGCAAGAGTAATGAGAAACCGTGCGCTGGATAAGCGATACTGGAACACCCCGATCGAGTTTTCCTCGACTTTTCTTCGACTTTTCCCTCTCTTGCCCTCGCCCTGGCCCTTTTCTCGTTAAGAAAGAACATGGGTCGAAGTTTAAGCGCGGTACACTTTTCACCACTTTCTCGGTACCGCTCTTTGTCAGGCAACGGGTCACCAACTGCTCTTTTCACTCGCCCGCCGCGCACGCTCGAATCTATCATGCCTCGCGAAATCTTTTGCCCTGCTATTTGCATTGCGCGACGCACGGACGGCGGATTTCTACAGAAACCTTCATTCTTGCGTCCGTCGGCCTGGCGTGACATTCCGCCCTTTCACGCTTTCTTAACCCTTTGCGGTTCGCGATGTTTCTGCAATTTCGTTCTTACCGCTGTGCGATGTTTGTGCAATTTCGTTCTTGCCGCTGTGCGATATCTGTGCAATTCAGTACTTAGCCCATTTATTCGCTTTAAATCACGGGAGTATATGAAATTATAGTACTGAAATATATATTCTTGGAATTACTAGAATCGGTTTGTGATAAACAAAATTTCTTGTACCGCGTCTAATTCTACATAGGCAACTTTAATTTTTTCATCTTTCAGCCTTGTACGACATTTTACGTGTTCGTGATTTATTAACCCTTTGCGGTTCGTGATGTTTCTACAATTTTGTTCTTGCGTTGTGCGATATCTATGCAATGCAGTACTTGGTCCATTTATTCGCTTTAAATTACGTGAGTACATCAAATTATAGTACTGCGATATATATTCTTGGAATTACTAGAAACGGTTTCTGATAAACAAATTTTCTTGAACCGCGTCTAGTTCGACATATGCAATTTTCATTCTTTCATCTTTCGGCCATTCACGACACATTTCACTTGTTCGCGATTTTTTAACCCTTTGCGGTTCGCGATGTTTCTACAATTTCATTCTTACTGGTGTGCGATTTCTGTGCAATTCCGTACTTAGCCCATTTATTCGCTTTAAATTACGGTAATATATGTATGTAGGATTTAAATACGTGAAATTAGAGGGTATAATATTTATAAACAATAACAACGCAATCAAGACACTTTAGTCTTATTTCATAATTTTTTGTTGTTTTGACGTTTCGCCTTTTCGTCTTTACATCGTTTCGTCTTTACGTTTTGTCGTCAACTGATTACTACTCAACCAGACAACATAATTCAACAAACTCGTCACCTATATATATCTACATATACGTATATATACACCTATATATACCAATACCTCGATATAATAATTGAGGATCATAGGTGATCTTTTCTCGCCAATTAGCGGACCCTGTATTTCGGATCCTACATATATAATAATTATAGTACTGCGATATATATTCTTGGAACTACTAGAATCGGTTTGTGATAAACAAAATTTCTTCTATGGCGTCTAATTTGACATAGGCAACTTTCATTCTTTCATCTTTCGGCTATGCACGACATTTCACCTGTTCGCGATTTCTTAACCCCTTTCGGTTCGCGATATTTCTGCAATTTAGTTCTTGCCGCTGTGCGATATCTATGCAATTCAGTATTTAGCCCATTTATTCGCTTTAAATTACGGGGGCATATAAAATTATAGTATTGCGATGTATTGGAATTACTAGAATAGGTTTCTGTTAAACAGAATTTCTTGTACCGCGTCTAATTCGACATAGGCAACTTTTATTCTCTCATCTTTCGGCCTTGCACGACATTTCGCCTATTCGTGATTTCTCAACCCCTTACAGTTCGCGACATTTCTGCAATTTCGTTCTTACCGCCCCGCGATATTTACGCGATTTCGCCGGAATCGATCCGCGGCACATTCGCAATTAGCTGATTCATCCACTTCGAGTTGCACCAGCATACGCAATTATGGCGGTTCCTGCAACATCCTTGGAATAGCATCGGTTTCCGAGCAACAAATTTTCCTGTATCGCGTTTCGCCCGACATAGGCCTCCCCGGAACGCAACATGACGCGCGATACCCGACATATGACCGCAAAGGGTTAACAATGAGCCCTTTATGCCTGAGCTATTCAGCGCTTTATGACGCACGCCAAGATAAATCCAGGGGTAGTTCGTCGCCGAGAGGGCAGACCAACTGACACCGTTCGAATTGGCCCGAGTGACGCACTTTCATCCGATTCGACGCGCATTATCGACGAGCCCCGGTCAGTCCCGGCCAGCGTCCCGTTTCCGTCGACCTCACGCATCTCTCACTCGCGGCGTCTCAATTCGAGCGAAAATAAATAAACGGAGCGGATCCAATTACGCAGCGGACGGTCGTTTGCCTGGCTAACGATTGCAGTTGCGTAACGTCGCGTCATACACGGTATGTCGGAAAAATAACGGAACTTTTTAAATTTACGGAAAATTATTAACGCCATCTCTTAAAACGATATATAATTTGAAAGCTGTATGTTTCGGTCACAGAACGCGCCTGGGATCATTGTTATCAATCGACGGGTTGTTAGGTTATAGCGTTTAACCCTTGAGTGCCGAGCGTATTTTGCAGTATTAGAACGACGATGTTATGAAATACTACGCGTTTGACTGAATTATGCAGAATGTAAATAATGTGCAAGTATTGGAAATCAAAGGATCGCATCACTATTCTAACAATAACTGCACTTATAAAATAATAATTGATATCCATTGCGAATATTTTGGATTTTTAGTAAAATCTCTTGCGCCAGTCACCGGTGATCACCGTGGCAGTCAACGTGTAAAGTCAGAGTACCTTTTGTCAACTCGTCACAAAAACACGATTGAGCAAAGAGGTATTATTAAATTTTGTTTCAAACTCAGTAAAAGTTTTACGCAATCGTTTGAAATGATGAAAAAGATTTATGGTGATGATTGCTTATCCCGTAGATGTGTGTTTGAGTGGTATAAGCTCGTTTAGGGCAGACGTGATGCTTTGGAAGACGAGCCAAAGCCAGGCCGACGAAAAAACAGACATCGCGATAAGATACTTTTCGCTAGGGTGAACTCTATTGATTGATCATGTAAGGCGCAACTAAGTTCTAATGACAATTCTTCGTTTACGCCAAATTAAATAATGCAAAACAATTATTTGATAAAGAACGCATCGGTATTTATTTGATACGTTGATAATTGTGGCAACAGTAGGTATGAAATCGAAACGATTGAGAAACGCATATAATCGCAAAGGGTTTTATTTAGTCAAAGTAGTCAAAGTTTTAGAACAGAATGTGTGAAAATGGCAATGCCACGTTTTAGGGAAAGTTTGTTTGTGGAGGGGATAACTGATTGAGGGTATGGAATATTCCTAAAGAGCTGAGTGGTGGTGCGGGGGTAGGAAAAACTTGAATGCATGGGTAATAGGAAAGCGACAAATACCGTATGTTCTATTGCCTGAGATATCACTACTATCGCAGATACGGCGCAACATACTGTGTATATAGAATATTTTAGCGGAGCCTGGCAACGGGCAGCGTCATCGGTGGTTGGTACTGGCGGCGGGTGGCTGCAAGCAGATTCTGGTGCAACACGAGGGTGACGCGAGGGATGGGCCGGACGGATTCCTGCTAGAGTAATGAGAACCGTGAGCTGGATATCCGATACTAGGTCGCCCTCGATCGAACCTTTCCTGCGGCCGCGTTGCTCGCCTCCTCGCTCTCATCTTCCACCGGATTCATTAGGGAGAGCGTGCGCGCTTTTAATGTGGCTACACTTTTAATAGGCCCCGTCGATGACACGCTATACAGGTCGAGCTGTTCGCGCTCGCCACTTAGCAACTTCGCATGGGGTGGCGATGGGCTGCTAGGGGTTGCTGGGTGCGGAGACAGAGAAATGCGAGAGGGGCTTTTTGTGAAGTTTAACCCCTTGCATTACAATGAAATTCGGAAGAAACTGTGCCTAATGCATGCACCCGAAGGGTCGCGAACTTTAACACTTTGACTGATGTGGTGGACATCGGTGACCGGCGCAGAAGGTCTCACGGAAAATTCAAAAAATGTCCAATCGGTAGTATTTATAATTTTGTAAATGCAGTTAATATTAAATAGGGATGAAATTCTTTGGTCTTCAATACCTTAGCATTATTTTCATTTTGCACAATTGAATCATATTCTGCAGTACTTCATCACGCTACGGTTTTAATATAGTAAAATTGTGTTAAACACTATATCTTATGACTGAGTGCGAGATAGCCGCGGCAGTGTTCTTCACTACTGTCATATGTAATTGAGTTCTTGCTGTCACTAGAATGTTAGTCACTGTTTATAACTCTTTCAATATCTATCGATTGACTGCTTGAAACATTCGAAGCCTGTCCACTACTCTTACTTCCACGCGAACTACTTGATTTTTTTACTAATTTTCCTCCTTTTTTTATACACGCTGGAGGATTTGACAAAATTAAAAATAATCAAAAATATCATTTTTGTGAAGAAGACTGTACGAAACGTGTGCATCTCGTGTAACGGAATAGTAAGAACTGGAGAATCACTGAAGCTTTCTCGGTCTGGCCGATGCATATGTTTACTTAGTTTTCAAATGTTATCTGGACTACGATAATGTATCCCAAGTGGCACGTAAACTGCATTGTAACACAAGATATAAAATACCTATTCGTATGAAGAAGAGAAAAGAAGAGATAAGAGCCCATTCCGACATTCTTATTTGGCCCGAGATTAAAACTTTGCCGTCCGGTGACATCACATTGGTGTCATTTTATTAGAACTGAAACGTAACAGATGAACCAAATCTGTCCTGTCTTTAAGGCCAAAAGTCCATAAAAAACACCTTTTATGCCTTTCGTTTTTGTAATCATATAAAATTTGACTGTTTAAATGTTTTTGTTATTATACTTAAAACCTATATTGCATCTGATTTCTAAAAAGCGTCTACGAAAACTAACAATTTCATGGCAATTTTGCCGGCGCCAAACATAAAAATTTCGCTGAAATATGCGGACGTCAAAGTGTTAAGACCACCAGTACGGCTACTCCTGATGTTCACGTTTAACATTAAATTAAACAACGAGCCTGACTCGAGATATTCATGTTTGGCCCGAAATGTCGATTACGAGCCAGACTCGTGATATTCACGTTTGGCATGAAATTAAACAACGAGCCTGACTCGCGATATTCCAGTTTGCCCTAAAATTTTCATCACGTCTCAGACTCGTGAAAATCCTGCAAGGGGTCAATGCCATGAGTTTGCGGTGTCGCAACAGTAGCGTGACAGGTTACACGTGCGCAGTTGTAATTTCATATCAAACGGTCGATGCGTAATTTTGACACGGGGGTCGAGGTCGCAGAGATGTTCACGAACCGAAGAGGGCGCGCAATAATAAGGGCCTTTTTCTACGTTTTACCGGACGCGTCCTTTTTGTCCGCACGATATTGCGACGGTTTTAGACGCGCGTCGCGTTATAATTCCGTGAAACGGCCGGCGTGGGAAGGGGGAATTGATTAGGGGAATGCACGCACGAGGGAGGAGATTATTCAAGGTAGCCAAGTTAAATGGCACTGTGCAGAGCGGATGCGCTATTTAATTGGCGTTCAGCGGGAGAAGTATCGGTTAAATTAAGTTGGCAGCTCGCTACCCGCGGAGCCACCGCAGAGGGCCGTTGCCGTTAATTAGGATTAGAATCGATTAAAGGCCGGAGAGACGTTTTTATCGCCGCGGTAATTTCGCTTGCTCAAACAAACCACGGAGTTGCGCCCGAACGCTGTGTAGGTAAGATCTTTTATAATGTACGAACGTTTGCATAGTTCCACTGATCAATTCGCTTTCGTGACCGCTCGTTTAAGCATTCCCCGGGCGCATTAATAATGTTTCGCTAGAGGCTGTACAGACTTTGTAGCGTTAGTCGGAGGACTATGGTCGGAACACGGTATATTGCTTTCAGAAATACCGCGCGTTATCATTTTCGTTATGTCATTAGGACGAGTCGGAATATTGTAGCGGGAAAATATTAAATATTTGTTCGCAAGCTTTTCGAGAAGTTTTGGTATCAAAATAGTGTTCCTGTAGTATTTAACAAAATTCAGAAAAGTCGCTGAGAGATAGTTTACGGCCGGTGGAAGATTGAAACAGTCGTTGAAATACCATCTTCAATACTAGATTTATGGAATCAATCAATTTCGTGGATTATACACGCAAAATTATAAAAAATATTACTATTATTTTCTGATAACTTATCGCTAATTTTTACTGGCGGATACGAATACGTAATCAAATTAATTTTGCCCTCTGACTTCTAATACTGAAATTTTGTAAGTTGTACAACTACACATTTCTATTTAATTCACAGAGTCCCATTTGTATAAAATCTAATATTAACGGTAGATATCGCTCAATTTCTAATCAATCTGTATTGTTAAGACACAAGACGAATTTTTCTGTAACACGAGATTTTTTAAATAAAAAATAAATGTCAAATTGTACTTCATGAATTGTTAAGTTAGCAGAGAATAGTATAGTAAGTTGACCGTATGCTTTACAAGGATAAAAGATTATTCGCAGTATAAAAGCCAAATATTTTTTTAAACTTTCTGTGCACGTTAATATCTAATTATAGTATTATCAGTTGCGCATAGTTTCATATTATATAAAATCGCGACCAACCAAACATCTCGGAAACTGTTAGCTCTTAAATCGACTACTTCATTACATAGACATCGTGCCTTTTTAAGAAAATTATATATATATATATATATAATAATATTATTATTATATATAAATATGTAAAAATTATATATATAATATATTCTATTATCAAATAATGATAATAATGATAATCATGATATAATCGAAAATGGCGTATACACATTATTCTACCATTATCATTGCTCCATATATATCTATTACCGCGTTCACCACATATATAAGCAAATCCAAGATAAGCAACTCTTAAGCAAAGAAGATCGCCTCGGATTTCCGGAAGACTCCGAAAGCCTTAAGCCGCCGAGGCAGTCTCACCTACTTTTATGGCTTGACACTTGGCCTCGCACATTGTACAAGCGCACTCGATCGTTTGCGATCGAAATGCAGGGCACAATAATGGGCGGGCTTGTTGTTATTCATGAAAGCTCCGTAAGAGGATCATTCGGAGCAGGCTGCGTTGACGATCGATCGCCTGTGGTCTGTTTATCGCAGCACGCACGCTCTTCAAGACAATGCTACGAACGCTGCGTTGCATTCTCGGCGAGAAGGTCGCGCGGACCGACGTGCGGATTATTTAATTAATTTATTCCGCGCGCACGCACCATCGATTCCTGCTCGCTCATTCCCCGTTCGTGTTGCAACAACCGCGAGGCGACGATGGCATTTCAATTCGGCCCACAGTACAAATCTGCCGACGTTTAATCCTCCGCAGTCGACTGGGTGAAATATATGCAAAGACAAAAATCGGTCGGATATATTGTTTCCTGAAATATTTCTGATGCAATGCAAGTTGAAGCAATGAAAAATATGGAAAATTAGTCAAGGGTAATCAACTGAGAGGCGAAATCCAGGAACTGCGAGAAGATTCTTCTACAATGTTCTAGAATGCACACAATTTTATGTTCGAAAAGTAAGCTCGACGACACATCGTAGTGTTCATGCGTGAGGTGATATATGGGACTGTCTGTTCGGAGAGAAAAATGTCAAGTGAGAAACAACAGATGACTCATTATCGCTTCGAAAAATATAAGCTTTAATGTTTACATTTTATTTCACAAGACAGGTACGGATAAAGTGTTATGTAAAATGTAACTTGAATAGAGTAGTTATTTTCGAAACTATGTCATTTTATACGGAATGATGCGTTACGCATTATTTCATGAAGAAGCATGTCCAAGTGCAAACGATTAACCCTCCAATTTTAGATTTTTTTTTTCTAAATTTTAATACCAAAGCACATGATTGACGTTTAATTTACTATATTTAAAATTAATTTTTCAAGTAGTATCTCTCGTTATGTGATGTCAATCGATTTGGTAAACGAGTGATTCAATTGTAACTACAATGCGTAGGCCATAGATAGGACTGATATATGCAACTATGTGTTCCAGAGTTCATGCTCTCAATTTTTACCAAACGCATGCTGACAACTTTTACCAAACGCATATATGCGTCCATAGTCCACGCTCGCAATTTTTACGGAACGAACATTACCCGTCCATAGTCCTCGCTCCCAATTTTTACCGAATGAACAAATGCGTCCAATGTCCACGTCACCAACTTTTACCGATTTCTGGTTTCGAACTTTAGACCGGTAAAAATTCTATCACCACACTCGGAGTAGAACACCGAAATCAGAAATCGCTAACACTCTTCAGCTCATGCAAAACCAACCCACTGCGTTTTCGAAGCATGCGAAGCAAAGAATCACGTTAATACAACCAAACACTCAGTATCGAAATGTTGCCTCGAAAAATACACAAGGCAACTTTTCCAACCTAATATCCACACCGATAGTTTTCGCCGGACGCATATACATGTGCATAGTACTCGAAGGATTAAATTTTTACCGAATGAACAAATGCGTCCAACGTCCACGTCACCAACTTTTACCGATTTCCGGTTTCGGACTTTAAACTAGCAAAAATTTCGTCACCACACTCGGAGTAGAACACCGAAATCAGAAATCGGTAGCACTCTTCAGCTGATGCAAAACTAACCCACTGCGTTTTCGAAGCATGCCGAGTAAAGACTCACGTTAATACAACCAAACACTCAGTACCGAAATGTTGCCTCGAAAAATACACAGGGCAACTTTTCCAACCTAATATCCACACCGATAGTTTTCGCCGGATATACATGTGCATAGTACTCGAAGGATTAAATGTCAACAGGTAACTCGGCGGACGTTCTGCATTTGAGACTCTCCGCTCGTGACGTAATTGTTATTAAAGAGCGGACGTTATTAGAGGCTGGACCCAGGAAACTCGGTAAAGAGGCGGTAAAGGGGTGCGCAGGGGCGCGGAGACGACGTATTAGGTTACTAACTACGTTATACCATAACGTCGCTCGGCATGTGATAAATAAGCGGCAGTTGGAAGCACGCCAAGATGGGATACGTCTATTGAGCGCCTTACGCCACGGCATCTTGCTACAGCGGAAGCTGCCTTCGTAATGCCTGAGATTATCGTCGGAACTGCATAAATAAGACGCCCTTCTTATAGCACGAATATACACGAATATTTTCAAAGGGTTTCTCATGGGGGTCAAGATTCTCGACACATGTGGATTTGTACTTCGTAGACATTAACCCCTTGCCGTAGCATTTAATTCGGAAGAATTTCCGAGCGATGCGCAGAAATATTAGGGAAAAGAGTTAAAGCGACTGAAACATATTGTTGGAATTTGAAACAAATTAAATCTGGCGACTGCCTGTGAAGTAGCCGTCCGCGTGTTTACTGCATGAGATGGTGCTCTTGCGGAATTTGCGGAATTAAACCAAATTGAAATCAATTTAAATCAAAAACTTTAAAAAGTTAATTTAATTTGTTTATGTGTATATACATAATATACTATATAATATAGAATACAATACATATGTATATATTGTATAATATAGTCGTAATTTCATGTCACACATATATATCGCAGGTCTGACTCGTGATCAAAATTTACATATTGTATAAAAAAAATTAAAATTGCAGAATTTACGCAATTTAAATCAAATTCAAATCAATTTAAACCAAAAACTTTTAAAAATTAATTTAATTTGTTTGTGTGTGTGTATATATACATATATTTCTAGTTGTAATTACAATTGTTTATATATATATATATATATATATATATATATACTCAATTTCACAAATTCCGCAATTTAAATTTTTTTTATACAATATATACATTTTGATCACGAGTCAGACCTGTGATATATATGTTTGACATGAAATTACGACTACGAGCCTGATTCCTGATATTCACGTTTGGCCCGAAATTCTCATCACGAGTCACACTCGTGAAAGTATGGTAAGGAGTTAAATCAGGAGACAGCACTTAGGTATCATAACAAACTATATTTACTAGAGCTATATTATTATGATGACGAAGTGGCAAACTAAAGACAAATGGATTACATGACAGAATTTAAGAACAGGTCACGAATTAATGTTTTGCACGCGATTAAGGGTGGGTCAAGACTGATGGTTCGTCACTAAACACGCGACTATGGTGCATGTGGCCGTTGTTTGTTGCAGAGATGAAGATATCGCAACTTAAACTGGCTGGTGGTTTACTTATATAAAATCGAAAGGGAAAAATCCAGATCAGGAAGTAATGTGGACATACATATACAAAATTTTATTTAAATTGGACAGAGACATATACGATTGACAGAGCCGCCTTAAACAAAACGGAATTCTTTCTCTATCAAAGTTCGAAACTCCCGTCCTTTCCAAACTCTAACCAAAACGCTCAACTGAACTGTCCAAAATCGACCGAATGTTCGTGAACCGCAGGGTCCCTTCCTGGCAACGCATTTCCTTTGTCCTTTTCACACACGCTATCCACGTCCGCGCCAGAATTATACAATAGGCCCGGAATCGGCAGTAAAAAAGACGCTGCGATAAGTAGTGCGATTCTTCTTTTATCCGTCTTTAACCCTTTGAGTGCTATGGGCACATGTATGCGCCCGGCGGAAACTACCCACTATAGATTGCAGGGATATATACGTATCCGGAGAAAGTGACCAGTAAGGCCTATGATCACGTATATGTGTTTCTTAATTTTTGCCATATTCCAACCACTGCAATCGTAAAATCGGCAGGTAAAAAAGACGCTGCGATAAGTAGTGCGATTCTTCTTTTATCCGTCTTTAACCCTCTGAGTGCTATGGGCACATGTATGCGCCCGGCGGAAACTACCCACTATGGATTGCGGGGATATATACGTATCCGGAGAAAGTGACCAGCAAGGCCTATGACCACATATATGTGTTTCTTAATTTTTGCGATATTCCAACCACTGCAATCGTAAAATCGGCAGGTAAAAAAGACGCTGCGATAAGTAGTGCGATTCTTCTTTTATCCGTCTTTAACCCTTTGAGTGCTATGGGCACATGTATGCGCCCGGCGGAAACTACCCACTATGGATTGCAGGGATATATACGTATCCGGAGAAAGTGACCAGCAAGGCCTATGACCACATATATGTGTTTCTTAATTTTTGCCATATTCCAACCACTGCAATCGTAAAATCGGCAGGTAAAAAAGACGCTGCGATAAGTAGTGCGATTCTTCTTTTATCCGTCTTTAACCCTTTGAGTGCTATGGGCACATGTATGCGCCCGGCGGAAACTACCCACTATGGATTACAGGGATATATACGTATCCGAGAAAGTGACCAGTAAGGCCTATGATCACGTATATGTGTTTCTTATATATAACCACTGCAATCGTAAAATCGGCAGGAAAAAAGACGCTGCGATAAGTGATTCTTCTTTTATCCGTCTTTAACCCTTTGAGTGCTATGGGCACATGTATGCGCCCGGCGGAAACTACCCACTATGGATTGCAGGGATATATACGTATCCGGAGAAAGTGACCAGTAAGGCCTATGATCACGTATATGTGTTTCTTAATTTTTGCCATATTCCAACCACTGCAATCGTAAAATCGGCAGGTAAAAAAGACGCTGCGATAAGTAGTGCGATTCTTCTTTTATCCGTCTTTAACCCTTTGAGTGCTATGGGCACATGTATGCGCCCGGCGGAAACTACCCACTATGGATTGCAGGGATATATACGTATCCGGAGAAAATGACCAGTAAGGCCTATGATCACGTATATGTGTTTCTTAATTTTTGCCATATTCCAACCACTGCAATCGTAAAATCGGCAGGTAAAAAAGACGCTGCGATAAGTAGTGCGATTCTTCTTTTATCCGTCTTTAACCCTTTGAGTGCTATGGGCACATGTATGCGCCCGGCGGAAACTACCCACTATGGATTGCAGGGATATATACGTATCCGGAGAAAGTGACCAGCAAGGCCTATGACCACATATATGTGTTTCTTAATTTTTGCGATATTCCAACCACTGCAATCGTAAATATCAGAGTGAGACGAATGTATGTTAATTCCTTAATAACGGAAAAATGAAAAAAAGCTCATTTATGTGGGATTTAAATACGTGAAACTAGAGAGTATAATATTTATATAGACAATAACAACACAATCAGGACATTTTTGTCTTATTTCCTAATCTTTCGCCTTTTCGTCAATTGTTTACTGAGCAACCAAATAACACAATTCAACAAACTCGTCACCTATAATACATCAATAGAATAATTGAGGATTGCCAATTAGAGGACCCTGTATTTGCGTTCCTACATTTATATCAGTTGTATCTTGTTTTTTGGAACAAAGAGATATTTTAACGAGAATCGCAAATATTATATTATTACAGTATTACATACACAATATTACAGTATTACAGTGTATAATTTATTACTGTGTTTGTTCGATGCAATTTCGTATCAGTTGAGAATGTTCGTAACAAAGGATTTGATAATGACGGTATCCAGGCAAATATACCGTAGACTCGAATCCATTTCTCTCGTTCTCCCATTCTTACATTCTTATTTATTACCCAGCAGCTCAGAATCACACCCCAAAATATTGGCACCACGATAGTATCACGAATATTTTTATTTCTTACCACGTACACGATTAAAACCAACTATAATAATAAAATATGCAAATTGCTAGATTAAAATATCAGCCATTATAGTGACTTTTTACTAAAACAACGAAGTTTAAAGCTAAGCCACTTTAACGGCGCATAGTACTCGAAGAGTTAAATTTAACCAATAAGCACAGCGTATTATTTATTCAGCTCTGAAGTTGAAAGCGCACTTTTTTGAATTATTATCGGAAGAGAAAAAACGAACCAACCGCGTCATGTGTCAGTTTGAAGAGCGTTAGGGACGTATTCGTTCTGTACAAACACTGGTTCGAGCTTCGGTATTTTCATGGTAGGCTATAGCGATGCCTGGTCGATTGTTGGGTCCATTTAGGGATTCCGATATTGCGTCGGGGGAATCACAGTAGACTCTTGTATTACACGGAATCGTACAGCGCGGCAAAAAACTGCGTCAGTTTTATACAATGCGGTAAAAAAGGCTCGCATAACGCGATATGTATATCTTTCTGAAAGTACGCATAATCTGTATTTGCATACCTTAAATGACTCGTATCGCATCGAACATATTCCTCGTGTTATGCGGAGGTCTGCTGAATTTCATATCGAATCACGGTCGGCCAAATAACTCGCTATAGAAATGTGCTCACGAAGCAGCAATAATTTAGAACTCATCTTCTTAACCAGTTAACTGTGGCGCCCTCGTTTAACCCATTCGAGACGACGATTTTTTTCGAACACGGTCCCCAGGAGCGAAATTTTTTTTTTCTTTAAATTGTTCATTTTTAATAAAAAAACATGTTTACTATGGAAATCACCCAATTCGTAAGTGAATTCACATAAATAAGATGATTGCACACCAGGTGTGCGGCTCGCTCCTCGGAAAATTTTTATTGCGGGGAACGGATTGAACACCATGTGTGCAATGTAAGGTAAAATGAAAATACGTCATTAAAAAATGTATGAACATTTATTTCAAAACGAGTTAGATAATATAAAATCATTATTTTGTTTTCACTAATAAAGAACAGAATATAATGCAAAGAAAATGTTTAAAAAGTGTAAAAAGTAAAAAAAGATACAGTTGAATAATGAGAAAAATAAGAAACAGAAATAAATTTTTATTCACGGATAAAGATGGGTCAAAGAATAAGAAAAAAATATAATTATCTTAATTCAACGCGTATCTTATTATCAAATAGCGCACTGATCGTAAAGTGATTATACATTATTTCTTACATTGTTCGTTGAAACATATATAAACATACTATTGCTGTTGGTGATCAATTTGAAAAATAGAATTAGATAAATATGGGTTCTTACATTGATATTTTCTAAAAATGTAGATTTCGAAATTCCAAACAAAATGTTTTGTTTTGTTTTGGTACGCAATAAAACCAATGCCAAATGTTGTTTTCTATACTTTACAGATACATCATTAAAAAATGTATAAACATTTATTTAAAAAATAGTTAGATGATATAAAATCGTTATTTTGCTTTCAATAATAAAAAACAGAATATAATGCAAAGAAAATGTTTAAAAAGTAGTAAAAAGTTAAAAAAAGATAAGTTGAATAATGAGAAAAATAACAAACGAAAAATACATTTTTTTCTAGAAAAATGTTACAGAAAAAAGTAATGTAACTCAGTAATAAAAAAGAAAATATAATTTGCGCGAAATACACTTTTAGAAATAGTACACTGTCGTAAAGTGATTATACATTAGTTGGTTGATGGGATGGCGTCTTTTTCGTCTCTATTTTCCCAAACATAATCCAGGATTTTTGGTACACAAGCAAAACAATGCCAAATTATTACGTTTATATTTTCCTTCTTTGTAGGACTGTCGGCAATTCATAGTACAGGTAACCCTCCTATAACACGGTAGTTAGGTTTCTAGAAAATGCCGTGTTGTGTGAAACCGTGTTGCATGAGACCCTGACTAGTTCAAAAATGGAGGGGTTACGTTCAAAAACTTATTAAAAACGAATATTTTTTTTAATTCGACATAAACAACTTAATTTTTATTAAAAATATAAATGTATGTACAACACAAAGTAAACAAAAAAATTTAATCCAACGCCACCATAATTTAATGAATTTATTGGTCGTCACTGCTCAGTATAATCAACCGAGAACGTTTTTTCGTCTGGAACGATATTGGCGACAGAAGTCACTTTCAGATTTTTTCTCTATTTAAAGTTTTTGTATGTTTTCCCCTCTTAAAAAAAATCTGTAATCGAACTTTGCTTGCTAGTTCTAACTGATAATTGTACATCACTGTTATTGCACATACAGTGTGCAAGCCGTCTTTTGAAATCAATTGCACAGACGGTGTGCAATCGGTCTCGAATGGGTTAAAACGGGCCTGCGACAGATTCAGACCGAGAATGGAGGCGGCCATTCAAGCAGAGGGGGGTTATATTGAATCAATGTTTTCTTTATGACCCAACAAACAATACAGTAACAAAAAAAAATTTTACTTTTCTATTATTGCAATCAAAATTATGTTCCAAAAAAATGTTTGATTTTTCCGGCTTTGGCGCCGTACCCTGTACAGTAATGCTCGGAATAGTCGCGCGAACAAGCACTATTAGAGAAACATGTGTCTACGACAGAATCCTGTCCACGGGCTCTTATGCCCCGGATGGCGTCTTTTTCGTCTCTTTAAGCCGTCGCCCGGCGACAGAAGTCGCTTCTTAGATTTTTGGTATACAGTAAAACCAATGCCAAATTTTGTTTTCCTGTACCTTGCGGATTTCATTAGTTCAAGGAAAATC